>JANFNE010000017.1:25000-625000 GCA_024867545.1 Phytopythium helicoides | reverse complement strand
TGTTGGTCAAGGGTATCTCGTCGCGGGCTTGTAACTTTGTTCTTGTCCGCGGAGGTATTGTGACGCTCATACACTCGCGCTACCATTGTCGATGCTGGATCGCAGTTCATTTGGAGCAGAAAGCAAGTACGCATGTCCGGACGATCGAGAGCCAGGTGCTCGGGGATTCGCGAGTTCGATTGGGTTACTACGCGCCTTGAAGTGGGGCTCGTGATAGAAGGAGGAAGGAAGCGATTTGCCACATCGAAAGAGCCTAAGAGGGGTTGTCGGAGTCTCAGCAAGGAGCTAGGTCCGTCAACCAGAACCGACGATGGAGGCATCGGGCTGCGCAACAGCTCTCGTTCGATATCGCGAAGTGTGAACCTCACTTGACGCTCAGGATAACGTGGATCGCCTACCAGATAAGATGGTACGACCTGCAGCTTCTTCCATTTGGGATGAGATTGTGGGAAGCTGCCGAATACCACCATTGCGTGGAAAAATAGTGTATGATATAGGTGAAGCGCAAATACGAGCCGCTGGTTTTGTGATGGGGGCACGGTTGGTGGAGAGAGATCCGCGTCATTCAGTTTCTCAACAGAATCCAAGAACTTGAGAACAGCTTCCGGGGTCCATTGTTGCCGATCTTTTATCGAAAAGAGCTCCAATGCGGCTTGGAGACTTGCCTTCACCAAGTCGATCACGGGTTGTCTAGTGTTTGTGTTGTTTTCTTTGTGCTCAATTTTACGTCGACGCCACAGAGTTCGTTGGTTAAGACAAACGGATAGAGCCTGATCCTCAAGCGGTAGCGCTGGCTGACAAAACATGCGCTGTCGTTGCGGTTCACTGGCTAGTTCACCTAGCCGCTGATGTAGCGCCCGCACGAATCCGGCGCGCTCGCCGCTTGTCTCAACAAATAGCGTGACGACTTCCAGCACGAGGTGAATCTCGACGCAGAACCAACGCCTCCTCGAACTCGACCCCGGACTTTGATCATCGTTGAAGTCACGAAGTAAGTCGACATCGTCCGCAGCACGCACTGCAAGCACGTGGTGGAGGGGCACAGACTTGCTTGGTCGTATTGAAAATGACCGGAAAAAGTGCACATGGCGACAAGATAAAGCAATCCACTCCTGTCGCATGCATTGCGAAGCCAGAACTCGGTACCCGCCGAGCTCACACATAATCTCTGATCGGAGCTGGGATGGCAACTGCACACCAATGTCGTGAGCGGAAGGCACAGAAGGCATTGTGTTTGGCGACGTGAGACAGTGGAAGAGAGTTGCGCGGATCATGTTTAGCGAGTATCGATTCTTGGTCAGAGAAGAAGATGAGGTGGACGGAGAAGCGATGTCTTGGAGAACTTGGGCGACGCGAGCTGTCTCGTCGTCGATTCGATCATACAAGTACTCGCGAGCCTCGGTCGTCAGCCCTCGAAAGCTAATGCGAGGAGTACTCGGCGTTTCACTATCGTCATCACTATCAGATTCGTCTTCGTCACGATCAAGGAGCGACAGGAGCACGTTCTTGACAGTAGACGCGCTGCGAAGGATAATTCGGCGGCTGTGTTTAGCCGACGTAGACAATGGCTGGGCAGCAGATTCGTCAACTGTGAATAGATATCCCACAACGCGCCTTCCTGCAGTCGCGTCGACACGCTCAATCCACATGCTGAGCTCGAACTGCAACGATGACAGTGCATGTGAGGCAGCAGAAAACTGACGAATTGTGGGCGAAAGTGGTGTTTCGTTTGCCGCTAAAAGCGCCCGTCGAAGTCGAGGCTCGGAGCGCGCGTAGTTTGCGAAAGCAGGTGACAAGACTCCAGGGTTATCTGCACCGTCTTCGCTACTACCGCTGCTGCTCGTACTCGCGCTGTCGTCTCTAGTTGTACGACGAGTCAATTGTGAAGGAATAGTGATGGGTGCAACTTGCGGTACAAACCGCGCCTCTCGTGTTGGAACGTTTCTTTCAAAGGCGAGATGGCGAACCGAAAAACAGAATAAGTATTCCTTGAGTCGATCGATATGTCGAGGTGATTTCGGGATAGCATACGCCGCCAACCGAATCGGATGCGAGTCGCAGATTCGATGCAATGGCAGATCTGGTAATCCGGGCAGATTGACGAGCTTCCACTGCGAGAGGTCACAAAACATGGAGTGAAATTGGAACGTGTACACTTTGCTGGTCGAGTAGAGGTCGCCAGGCTCTCCGCCCACTGGCAGCGATGTTCGATACATTGCGTGCGCATCCGACTCGCCAAACTTTTCTTGGCCGAGAGCAGGCAACTTGGAAGGGTGTGGGTCGACCATCGTGCCGTTCATAGGGGTTGACGAAATAATGAGCTCGTCCACTTTCTGGTACAGTGGGAACGCTACGTGGGGAACCTCGATGCCGTCTTTTGCGGCAGTATCGGTCGTAGCTTCGCCAAGACTGAAGTGAGCGTCCGGGATAAATTGCTGGACGATTGCAATCAGTACTTGCACGAGCTTCCGATGCCAAAAACCAAGAATTGAGTCAACAGAGCGCACAGGCAGCTCCCACGCCAGGTACACGACGGAGTCTGGTGGCGGTGCGCGTTTGAATCGGCCTTGAACTTGCACCCACACCAACCGCTTCTTGTCGACAAACAGCCGACTCCAACGACCACCACGCTGATCGTTCACGAGGAACAGCAGTGAACCCTTGAACAAAGCGTTCTCGAACGGAATCGGTCGGTCGCTGTTTACGACCACAGCATCAGCAGCCAATCGACGACCACTCGTCGACAGCACGTCCGATAGAATGAGAGGCGACGTCGACGCCAAGGTCTCTCCATTACGACTGTCCGTCTCCTCCTCGTCTCCCTCTCCGTCTCCATGCTCCACTCCTCCCTCCTCCCTCAACACGGCGAACGTCGGCAGCATCCAGTCGACCTGCGGCAGCGATGGCACCCGCGTCCACACGTTCGCCAGCGCGTCGGTCGCCGATCGCCCCGCATCCGCCACGGCGTCCGACACGGCGGCCACCACAGCCGCGAACGGCGACGCTGCCGCGCGGTCGCCTCCCCTCGCGCGCCGAGCGACCGGCGGCGGGTCCCCGCGCACCAGGTGGTAGCTGAAGAGCGCGGCGCCCAGCAGTCCCCACGCGCCGTGCGCGAGCGTCACGTCCTCGGCCCAGTCGCCCGAGGCGCTCAGCGCCCGCCGCAGCAGCAGCGCGAGCGCCGCCACGAGCGCCGAGGCCGCCGCCGTGGCCGCCAGCGCGGCCGCCGCCCGCCTGCTCTCGCGCAGCCGCAGCCTCAGCCACCGCGAGAGCCGCAGCCTCAGCGAGCTCATCCCGCGACTGCGAGGGCCGCTCGACGCCTCAACGGGAGCTTCCGGTGCGAGCGCTCGAGGTCAAAGGCGTCGGCCACAGAAAATGTCAGCAGACGGACGGAGCGCCGCGCTCCTCCCTCCTCTCTCCTCCACTAGGAGAGCCGTCGAGACTCGAGACTCGAGAGCGGCGCGCGGTGGTGACTTGGCGCGAGTATGGCGCCCTTCTGCCGCAGCGCGAGTGTGGGACGTTGAAAGATCGCGCCTGAGATGGCTGCGCGCACCGACGCAACGGACGGTCACGGTGGGTGACGGTATGGGTGCCGATGGATCTCGAATGAAACGCGTTGAGGATGCGTGGACTTGACGGTTTGTTGCCGAGGTCAGTATGGAGATCCACGCCGAGGGTCTCGGATGCCACACACCCCAAAGATGGCAAGATTGATGTCAATTGGCTCGATTTGTACAAAACCCAGTCGATGTGTCGACGGGTGCGGATGGCTCGACTGAACGAATGGGCAAGGGATTGAGGAGTTGCAAGAGTTCGAAGCTACACGCTCTGCATCCAAGTCAATCCAAATGAACGGTGACAACATCATGCAGAGCTTACAAGGTGAATACAAAGGCTGTTGCTGTCGACTCACTCTGTGAGCTGCATTAGTGTCAGCAAATTCTGGTGCGTTGTATTTGATGTGTTTATGCACGGGCATGGTTCATCTAGAAATGAAGTTCGAGCATCTAAGCTGCGCTGTGGGTGCTCGCTTCTCCAGACGACGGATCACTGCCGCTAGTCGAGGAGGAGGCGTCTCCTTGATCCATCGTGACGTTTTCGTGGGCCAGCGGGTTTGATTTAGGCGATTTGATGAGCTTGGTTACCCAGTGAGGACTGCCAAACTTATCTGGCCAATGCGGCTTGTCTAGCTTAGCAGACCGATCCAGCATAGCAGGCTTGGTGCCAAAGACGGTGGATGTAAGCTCAAGGTTTTTGAGCTTGGTGCGCCGAGATGCACCGCCGTCTGGAGCTGGCTGGTCAAGTGACAGCCTGAGCATCGACCGCGGGTACTTGTCAGTGTTCAGAATGGCCTCGGCAATTACAGTGATGCTATTCGCTGCCTCGGTCTCGATAATCCGGCTTGCGCGTTTGTGGGTGACGCCAATCCAGGTGGCAATAGCCGCGAGTAGCCCGCAGCCGATGAATGAGATGATAGCGCTCATTAGTGGAATCGACACCTCCAAGCGAATTTCCAAGTCGCCGGAAAAGGGCACCGTAATCATTTCCCCTTGCTGCCATGTGTTGTAGAGCACGCCGTTCCTGAAAGGTAGAACAGCCCAGCAGTATAGCTCATTTGGAGGCTTTCCTCAGCGTATAGGTGATTCGCTAACACATTTCGGATGTATTTGTCAATACCTCTGTCACAGGAGGTGGATGAAAGCTTGCTTCGAAAACGAGATGACCCAAAGTTGCGTGGCAGCAAAATGACATGCGCAGAATCGATCTCAATAAGATTTTTCCATTTAAGGTTGGTGATAAAAGACTGGGGTTTGTCAGTACTGGGTTCTGATTGCATATTGCTCAGATCAGGCTGCTCACTTAGATGCAGCTCGTTAGCTCCAAGAAGTAGCACCTGGAGAGTATCCTTTAATGCTTGAGTCTCAACTCGGACACCTTTGCACGCACCTGTGCTGGTGATCTCACACGTGGCGTGGTAGACCTCCCCTAGGTCTTCGATAGTCCATCTATACATTCCGACTGTGAGCGTGAAGACCGTCCGCAGACCCGTTGCGACTGGATTCTCATCAGCAGCATTTAGCGTATCTCCAGTAAACTTCTTGCCGATCGACACGACTACAAGGCTGCAATTATTCTTATCGACAACAGATTCTTCATGTTCGTTTCTTTCGCACAGGGCACTCACCCGGACTCCAGGCATGATGGCAGCGAATGCACTCCCGAATACTTCTGTCTCATTTTCCAAGACACAGCCCTCGAGGGTACATCGGTCTTTGATGATATGTGTCTGGTTCTTAGACTTGACTGGGATCGTCAGTGTCAACGCCTTATACTCAAGATACTTGGAGACCTGGAAGATCTGGTACTCAGCCGTCACATTATCTGCGACGATGCTTGACGACCTTTTGAGCAAGTTATGCAACATATCGCGTGATTCGTTAGCAAAGTTGTCACCCGCGAAATCCATAAGGTTGTTGAGTGATATGTTACTTGAGGTACCCTTGGTAAAGTAATCTTGGAGAAACGTCGAAATGGAGTCGTTTTTTGTCCATAAACCGTTGAACTTCTCGTACAACTGCTCCAGCATAATCACATACAGTCTGCGCGCACTGTCGAGGTCGACGGGTAGTTCATCGATTCTTGTGACAGCGTTGACTGAGCTTATAGGTAGCAGCACTCCTGTTTCGTCTGGTGTGAGCATCGTGGGTAGTGCCTCGATCATCCATTCGGCCGAGGGGTAGCCAAACAAGACAAGCGGGGTGGGGGGGTGGGTGGGGGGGGGGTTGACATTACTGTTTGCAAAGCTACCGTTACAGATGGCTTTGACATTCTCGGTCTGCAGGAGTTGTGTGCGCAAGATGGTGTTGAGTACCGAGTTATTGCTGTTATGCTCCGAATGGGATGGATTACACGCCAAGCTTGTGAAGTCATTGGTCTGCTCACTAGATTCCCTGGTGCTCAGATCGTCATCGGTGATTGTGGTAATGTTCGGACCATGCTGCAGCTGCACGATGATGGCGTTCGGTCCACTACAGACCACGCTGCTGGCCGCTCCCACCAGGACCAACGGCGCCATTGACTGGAGCAAATTGGACGCGTCGCGGCGAATTGTCCAGTTAGCCGCATAGCAGAGCAAAGATACGGTCATCATTAATTGCAGCGCCGCGTCGACGACCTTGGTGATGGGGGACATCAAGAATCTTGCGATGGAAGTGTAATAGTCGAGATCATCATGGATTTTGGTTGCAGGCGTGTCAGTAGGCACATTTGAGCGCGGGAGTTTAACTCCATAGCTCATGAATAGGACGACGAGTAAGATGACGACACCGACAATGAATGAGATGACTGTGACAATCCTGTTGACAGAGAACTCGATATGGAGTTGGCCACTCGTATTGGACTTCTCTTCGCCAACAGGTAAAGCATCTCGTAGATAGTTCGGTGATGAAGGATCTGGTGACTTTAAGGGAATCGGCACTTCGTTGGATTGAACATCAATGGATGTCGAAGCACATGTACTGAGGTTCTCTTCATCAACAATCGAGGTATCTTTTAAGTATATCGGTGGAGGATCAGTTGGTACGGGAGGGACCATCAATACGTCGGAAAGAACTTCCATGGGTGTTGAATCGTGTGTGTCTTCGTCCGTCGTCATGACAGGTTCTGTTTGGCTGGCGAGGGTTGGTGATGTCGGACGAGTACGAAAAAAGTAAAATGAGCACAAGCCAACCGCGTTCAGCAATGCTCCTCTGAGGCGGGCATCAGCAGTTAAGCGATGGTGCAGGGACACCACGTAACTGCTGGCGGCACGTTACACACCCGCACCAAGCACCACCAATGTACAGTATTTTTGTTGGCAGTTGGCTCTCGCTGGAGTTGCCAAACAACCCACGAACTTTGAGAAGTTTCAAGTCAAGCATCTTAGACTGAGTCCAAGCAAAAAGGTTGTCCGTTATATTGGATGGCATGTTGCTACTTTGAAGCGGTTTCCTATCGTGAGATGTGTGCCTGATCGATCTCATGGGGACATCACAAACTTAGTCTACTAGATACTGACTGAGGTCTTCATGAGACCATTCGGGCGGTTGGAGCCTCTTTTTTTTAGCAGCAGAGCTGTGAAGTGGTTTCATCTCGAGCCTGAGTTGACTGTAGATAATCGCCACGCACTCATCTAACATTGGTGACGCTCCACTCCAGCCTTTGTCTGCGCTCAGCAGGTGTGGCATGGTTTCCTCCTAATATCTAGGAGTCTGTAGCGCAGATGAATGCACGCCTGGTTGGTGGCTCATGTGAGCATTAATGGGTGTAAGTGGTCATGGAGGTTGATGACAGACACTTCAATGCAATCTGTACCAAATTGACACTACCAACAGGAAACAGAACCGCAACACACCCTTCCCACCAACTCCAACTGCTGAACGACTCTGCGAAACTCCACTTTATTGGCCACGAAGGGATGCAGCCTTCTTCTCAAACATGACTGCTGCATCCACAAAACTCAACGAACGAAGGATGCTGCTGATTTCCAGCAACTTCGGAACATCACTCGGGTCATCCGCAGCTTCAAAACCAGCATCAAGGTGCACGTTCGCCTTCAACAAGTCCTGACTGCGGATACATGCAATACCAGCGTTGAACCGCATCTCGACACACTTCGGAAACAGCTCAAGACCATCCTCCAGGACCTCCAATGCCTTGTCATTCTCGCCCAAATGCACATAACTCGCACCCACCATATTGTAGATGAGTACGTCCTCCACCACAAGCTCTGGATCAAGCGTTCGTCGTTTGAGCAGTCCATTCGCGAGACGGGTCGCACGAAAGTTCCTAACATCCAACAATTGCATCAACCATAAGCTTTTAGACGAATCGTAATATCACCATACAAACCGAACCCAACTCACCGGAGAGCGTCTTCGAATTCATGTGCCTCAAACGAAACATACCCGCGGTGGAAATAGTGAGATGGGAACCGACTCCCAGCCTTGTCAATCGCGTACTCGAGCATACTCCGCGCCAATTCGATGGTTGGACTTCCCAAATACTCCTCCCACGCATACCCGTGGTTCATATCTCGCCAGAAATCCAGCAGACGCACACCTAGGAACCCCGGTGGCTGCAAATTACAGCACACAGCACACAACATCAACACCACACACATTCAAAAGCATTCATGAATATGCGCACACACACATAAAAGACCTCACCGAAGAGTGTGATGGATCGCAATGCCTGCCTTTCGCGTAGTACCGCGACGCAGATAAATGGTTCTTCTCGTTGCTGTACGCCACTCCAACATTGATGATCGACTCCACATGCTGCGACGCAAGACCGTTTGCGACGCGCAAGTAAGATAGAGCACGGTCCGGATCCGAGATGAGGAGTGTCTTGGCTGTATTCGACAGAACCTTGACGTTTGACGGAGCGACCCGAAGGGCGGACTCGAAGAGAGTTGACTCGTTCACCCATTCCGTGTTTCGAGCGTGCGATTGTAGGCAGCTAATTATCATAACACAAGCACAACACAAATTGATCATCTTCGACGAGACTCGGAGAAACTCTCTCTTGCGTGAGCTCGAATATTGAGATCTCCTTGCTGTAACACCATCAACTTCTTCGTACTTGCTACCAATCTCGAGTGCAGAGTGGACGATGAGAGCCATCAAGAGGCAAAAACCAACGCTTGGAAGATACAGCAGTCGCTCTGCCACGATCGTCCCCACTGGGAACAACACATTCGATGCAGGCACAAACGGGATGATCCCAAAAGCGAGACCTGTGATGAGGACCGGAGAATCCAAAACACCATCTCGAAGTGATCGGGTGTACCGAGAAGAAGCTATCCCCAATGCTATGACCAATGCACCGTAAGCAGCGAGAGTGAGGAGGTTTCTCAGGTCGAGAACACTCGTGACGATAGGTATCGTATCAAAGCCATAGTCAAAGATCAACCACCGAGGCCACACAAGCTTCCAAACATACCATGCGTGGATGTGAGCATACGAGAGTGCACGAACAAGTCGACTCGGCTGTACTGCCACACTGTTGGCGAGGATGTTCCACTCCATCTGCACATGCTCGCCGTTCATGAGGACGCGACCGATTGCCAGTGTGACTCCGGCAGTCTATATAATGTTGAGGCTGCACATGAACGCTCATGTAGACAGACCACTACAAGTTGTCATCAAGACGGCGATCATGAGCATCAACGCAGTGTGCGCTTCGACCCGCCTCAAACTCCTACCCACAACAACCGCTTCTTGCCGACAAACAACCGACTCCAACGACCACCACGCTGATCGTTCACGAGGAACAGCAGTGAACCCTTGAACAAATCGTTCTCGAACGGGATCGGTCGGTCGCTGTTCACGACGACTCCATCAGCAGGCAATAGACCTCCACTCGTCGACAGCACGTCCGCCAGAATGAGAGGCGACGTCGAACTCAAGGTCTCTCCATCACGACTGTCCGTCTCCTCCTCGTCTCCGTCTCCATGCTCCACTCCTCCTTCCTCCCTCAACATGGCGAACGTCGGCAGCATCCAGTCGACCTGCGGCAGCGACGGCACCCGCGTCCACACGCTCGCCAGCGCGTCGGTCGCCAATCGCCCCGCGTCTCCCACGGTGTCCGACACGGCGGCCACCACCGCCGCGAGCGGCGACGCAGCCGCGCGGTCGCCTCCCCTCGCGCGCCGAGCGGCCGGCGGCGGGTCCCCGCGCACCAGGTGGTAGCTGAAGAGCGCGGCGCCCAGCAGTCCCCACGCGCCGTGAGCGAGCGTCACGTCCTCGGCCCAGTCGCCCGAGGCGCTCAGCGCCCGCCGCAGCAGCAGCGCGAGCGCCGCCACGAGTGCCGAGGCTGCCGCCGTGGCCGCCAGCGCGACTGCCGCCCGCCTGCTCTCGCGCAGCCGCCGCCTCAGCCACCGCGAGAGCCGCAGCCTCAGCGAGCGCATCCCGCGACTGCGAGGGCCGCTCGCCGCCTCAACGGGAGCTTCCGGTGCGAGCGCTCGAGGCCAAAGGCGTCGGCCACAGAAAATGCCAGCAGACGGACGGACAGAGCGCTCCTCCCTCCGCTCCGAGCGACGCCAAGACTCGAGACTCGAGAGCGGCGGTGACTTGGCGCGAGTATGACGCCCTTCTGCCGCGGCGCGAGTGTGAGTGTGGGACGTTGAAAGATCGCGCCTGAGATGGCTGCGCGCACCGACGCAACGGACGGTCACGACGGTGACGGTATGGGTCAGCTGGAAGCGCCACCGTCTGGTCGTGCGTGTTGAACAGCTTCAACAGGATTGATGGATCTCTAATGAAACGGGTTGAGGATGCGTGGACATGGAGGTTTGTCGCCAAGGTCAATATGGATGTCTGCGCTGAGGGTCTCGGATGCCATACACCCCAGAGACGGCAAGATTGGCTCGATTCGTACAGAGCCCAGTCGATGCGTCGACTGGTGCGGATGGCTCGACTGACCGAATGGGCATGGGATTGAGGAGTTGCAAGAGTTTGAAGCTACACGCTCTGCATCCAAGTCCATCCAAAAAGGGTGGCAACATCATGCATTGAATACAAAGGCTGTTGATTTCGACTCGCTCTGTGAGTTGCATTAGAGTCTGCAAATTCTGGTGCGTTGTATTTGATGTGGATATGCATGGGCATGGTTCATCTAGAAATGTAGTTCGAGCATTTAAGCCGCGCTGTGAGTGCTCGCTTCTCCAGACGACGGGTCACTGCTGGTTGTCGAGGAGGAGGCGTCTCCTTGAGTTACATTGGTGTTTTCGTTAGGCGGCGTGTTTGATTTGGGTGATTTGGTGAGCTTGGTTACCCAATGAGGACTGCCAAGCTTTGCTGGCCAGTGAGGACTGCCAAGTTTAGGAGACCGCCTCGGTTTAGTAGGCTTGGTGCCAAAGACAGTGGATGTGAATTCGAGGTTTTTGAGCTTGGTGCGCTGAGAACCGCTGCCGTCTGGAGCTGGCTGGTCAAGTGACAGTTTGAGCATCGATCGTGGGTACTTGTCAGTGTTCAGAATGGCCTCGGCAATCACGGTGACGCTGTTAGCTGCTTCTGTCTCGATAATCCGGCTTGCGCGTTTGTGGGTGACGGCGATCCATATGGCGATAGCAGCGAGCAACCCGCAACCGACGTACGAGGTGATGCCGCTCATTAGTGGAATGGACACTTGCATGTGCACATCCTGTTTGGTTCCCAAAAAGTCGACCATAGTTTGGTTCCCTTGTTTCCACGTTTTGTGGAGCACGCCGTTCTTGAAAAGGTAGTGTAACCCGGCAGTGTAGCTCATCTGGAGGCTCTCCTCAGCGTACAGGTGATTTGCCAAAACATTTCGGATGTAATAGCCAATTTCTTTTGAGCAATGGAGTGTTGCTTTGTTTGGAATATGGGTGGCGAAGCTGCGTGGTAGCAAAATGGCTGGCGCAGACTCGACCTTCACAAGATCCTTCCAGTAAATTTTAGCTAATGGTTTGTCAGCACTGGATGCGGACAGCAAAGCCTTCAGGTTGTACAGCTCACTCATGTACAGCTCGTCAACGCTGAGGAGTAACACCTTTTCCTTCTCCGTCAGTGCAAGCGTCTCTACGAAGACGCCCTTGCACCCGTCTTCGTCGATTGTTTGTGTTTTGATATCACATTGATATTTACCGTCATAGATCTTCTTGAGATCCTTGATACTCCAGCTGAACATTCCAACTGTGAGCGTAAATACCGTCTGGAGCCCAAATGCTCTTGCAGATCCGCTAGCATACATTGTTAGCTTTTTGCCAGTAATCTTCTTGCCGATTGACACGACAACGAGGTTGCAGTCTCTCTTGTCGAAACCCATAAACTTGATAGATCCATTGTCGCACAGGGCACTCACCCGGACTCCAGGCATGATGGCAGCGGATGCACTCTCGAATACTTTTGTCTCGTTTTCTAAGACACAGCCCTCAGGGGTACATCGGTCTTCGATGATATGTGTCTGGTTCTTAGACTTGACTGGGATCGTCAGTGTCAACGCCTTATACTCAAGATACTTGGAGACCTGGAAGATCTGGTACTCAGCCGTCACATTATCTGCGACGATGCTTGACGACCTTTTGAGCAAGTTATGCAACATATCGCGTGATTCGTTAGCAAAGTTGTCACCCGCGAAATCCATAAGGTTGTTGAGTGATATGTTACTTGAGGTACCCTTGGTAAAGTAATCTTGGAGAAACGTCGAAATGGAGTCGTTTTTTGTCCATAAACCGTTGAACTTCTCGTACAACTGCTCCAGCATAATCACATACAGTCTGCGCGCACTGTCGAGGTCGACGGGTAGTTCATCGATTCTTGTGACAGCGTTGACTGAGCTTATAGGTAGCAGCACTCCTGTTTCGTCTGGTGTGAGCATCGTGGGTAGTGCCTCGATCATCCATTCGGCCGAGGGGTAGCCAAACAAGACAAGCGGGGTGGGGGGGTGGGTGGGGGGGGGGTTGACATTACTGTTTGCAAAGCTACCGTTACAGATGGCTTTGACATTCTCGGTCTGCAGGAGTTGTGTGCGCAAGATGGTGTTGAGTACCGAGTTATTGCTGTTATGCTCCGAATGGGATGGATTACACGCCAAGCTTGTGAAGTCATTGGTCTGCTCACTAGATTCCCTGGTGCTCAGATCGTCATCGGTGATTGTGGTAATGTTCGGACCATGCTGCAGCTGCACGATGATGGCGTTCGGTCCACTACAGACCACGCTGCTGGCCGCTCCCACCAGGACCAACGGCGCCATTGACTGGAGCAAATTGGACGCGTCGCGGCGAATTGTCCAGTTAGCCGCATAGCAGAGCAAAGATACGGTCATCATTAATTGCAGCGCCGCGTCGACGACCTTGGTGATGGGGGACATCAAGAATCTTGCGATGGAAGTGTAATAGTCGAGATCATCATGGATTTTGGTTGCAGGCGTGTCAGTAGGCACATTTGAGCGCGGGAGTTTAACTCCATAGCTCATGAATAGGACGACGAGTAAGATGACGACACCGACAATGAATGAGATGACTGTGACAATCCTGTTGACAGAGAACTCGATATGGAGTTGGCCACTCGTATTGGACTTCTCTTCGCCAACAGGTAAAGCATCTCGTAGATAGTTCGGTGATGAAGGATCTGGTGACTTTAAGGGAATCGGCACTTCGTTGGATTGAACATCAATGGATGTCGAAGCACATGTACTGAGGTTCTCTTCATCAACAATCGAGGTATCTTGTAGACATGTGGGTGGAGGATCAGTTGGTGTGGGAGGCATCAGCAACACATCTAAGAGAGCTTCAATCATTACTGATACTTTTGTATCCTGGTCCGGCGTCATCTTGGGATGTTTTTTGGCTTGTGGGGTTGTTGGTTTCGGATGAAAATGAAAAAAAGTAAAATGAGCACAATCCAACCGCGTTCAGCAATGCCTCCAAGGCATGCATCAGCAGTTAAGCGATGGTGTAGGGACACCACGTAACTGCAGGCGGCACGTTACACACCCGCACCAAGCACCACCAATGTACAGTATTTTTGTTGGCAGTTGACTCTCCCTGGAGTTGCCAAACAACCCACGAACTTTGAGAAGTTTCAAGTCTAGCATCTTAGACTGAGTCCGAGCGAAAAGGTTGTCCGTTCCATTGAATGACGTGTTACTTCCCCGAAGTGGTTTCATGTCGTGGGAAGTGCGACCGATCGATCGCATGGGGATATCTCAAACTTAGTCTACTGGATACTGACTGAGGTCTTCATGAGACCATTCGGGCGGTTGAAACCCCTTGTGGTGGGGAACAGCAGAGCTGTGAAGTGGTTTCATTTCGAGCTTAAGTGGACTGTAGATAACCGCCACGCACTCAGCTAACATTGGTGAAGCTCCACTCCAAGCATGATCTGCACTCAGCAGGTGTCGCAATATAGCCTCCAACTTTGTAGGAGGCTGTATCGCAGGCCTGGTTGGTGGCTCATGTGCGCATTATTGGGATAAAGGGGCCAAGGAGGTTGATGACAATTCAACGCAATCTGTAACAAATTGACACTACCAACAGGAAACAGAACCTCAACACACCCTTTGCATCAACTCCAACTGCTGAACTGCGAATTTCACTTTATTGGCCACGAAGGGATGCAGCCTTCTGCTCAAACATGATCGCTGCATCCACGAAACTCATCGAACGAAGGATGCTGCCGATTTGTAGCAGCTTCGGGACATCGCTCGGGTCACCCGCAGCATCAAAACCAGCATCAAGGTGCACGTTAGCTCTCGACAAGTTCTGAGTACGGATACAAGCGATAGCGGCGTTGAACCGCATCTCGACACTCTTCGGGAACAGCTCAAGTCCATCCTCCAACACCTCCAATGCTTTGTCGTCCTCACCCAAGTGCACATAGCTCGTACCCACCATATTGTAGATGAGTGCGTCTTCCACTAGGAGCTCTGGATCCAGCGTTCTTCGTTTGAGCAGTCCATTCGCAAGTCGGGTCGCATGAAAGTACCTAGCATTCAACAATTGAATAAGCCATGAGTATTGCCATGACGCGTGATGCTACCAATATTCACACAAAGCGGACACAACTCACCGGAGAGCGTCTTCGAATTCATGCGCCTCAAACGAAAGAAACCCACGGTGGAAATAGTGAGATGGCAACCGACTCCCAGCCATGTCAATCGCGTACTCGAGCATGCTCCGCGCCAATTCGATGGTTGGACTTCCCAAATACTCCTCCCACGCATACCCACGATTCACTTCTCGCCAGAAATCCAGCAGACGCACACCCAGGAACCCCGGTGGCTGCAAATTACAACACACCACACAAAAATCAACAACACACACTTGCAAAAGCATTCTTGAATACGCGTGCACACAAAAGACCTCACCGACGCGTGCGATGGATCGCAATGTTTGCCTTTCGCGTAATACCGCGACGCAGATAAATGGTCCTTCTTATTACTGTACGCCACTCCAACATTGATAATCGACTCCACATGCTGCGACGCAAGACCGTTTGCAACGCGCAGGAACGATAGAGCACGGTCCGGATCCGAGATGAGGAGTGTCTTGGCTGTATTCGACAGAACCTTGACGTTTGACGGAGCGACCCGGAGGGCGGACTTGAAGAGAGTCGACTCGTCCACCCATTCCGTGTTTCGTGCGCGCGATCGTAGGCAGCCAATTATCACAACACATGCACAAGACAGAGTGATCATCTTCGACGAGACTCGGAGAAACTCTGTCATGCGTGACCTCGAATATTGAGATCTCTTTGTCGTAACACAATCAACTTCGTCGTACTTGCTACCAATCTCGAGTGCAGAGTGGACGATGAGTGCGATCAAAAGACAAAAGCCAACGCTTGGAAGATACAGCAGTCGCTCTGCCACGATCGTCCCCACTGGGAACAACACATTCGACGCAGGCACAAACGGGATGATCCCAAAAGCGAGACCTGTGATGAGGACCGGAGAATCCAACATACCATTTCGAAGTGATCGGATGTACCGAGAAGAAGCTATCCCCAATGCTATGACCAATGCACCGTAAGCAGCGAGAGTGAGGAGGTTTCTCAGGTCGAGAACACTCGTGACGATAGGTATCGTATCAAAGCCATAGTCAAAGATCAACCACCGAGGCCACACAAGCTTCCAAACATACCATGCGTGGATGTGAGCATACGAGAGTGCACGAACAAGTCGACTCGGCTGTACTGCCACACTGTTGGCGAGGATGTTCCACTCCATCTGCACATGCTCGCCGTTCATGAGGACGCGACCAATTGCCAGTGCGATTCCGACAGTGGATAGGATAAACAGCCTGGCCACACACGCTTTTGTAAATACGCGCTTGTCTGATCCTTCTAATCCTCGCTCGCTCCGTCTCCTTGGAGACAGCAATACGTCATAAACGAACAGTAGGCCAAACGTTGTAAATCCCAACTCTTTGCAGACACAGGACGCCATTGCGAGCACAATCGATGCAATATGTGTTTTCCAGTGCGTTGAGCTTGGTCTCACTTCTCCATGGCAGCCATGCCTGCCAATATCCACCGCATCCATGTAGAGAATGAACGAGGAGATCGCGAACATTGTGCACAAAAGGTCTGCCCGGCCCACAACGCTCGCGACCGCGTCACAGTGGACTGGATGCACCGCAAACAATAGCGCAGCCAGCACCGCTGCCACCTCATCATTCCGGCTGGGAACCCTCCCCACAGCACCCTCCCAGCAGAAGAGCTTGCGCGCTAATACCAGTAAGAGCACGCTGCAGGCGACGTGCGCTGCGCAGTTGACAGCGTGGAAGGCGCGAGCGTCAAAGCCCCAGAGCGCGTGGTCCAGACGAAGGAGAGCACCGTGAGCGGGCGGTAGCTCTTGTGGCTCGCGCGCGAGCGCAGGTCGGCGCCCCAGAAGTCGTGCGCCAGCAGGTCGACAAGCGCGCCGCCCGATCCGTCGCCCAGCACGTCCTTGTTGGCCCAGCACCGCCGCGCGGTCGTCCCACACGAAGCCGTTGCTCAGCGTGTTGCAAGAGGTCAGCAGCGCCAGCAGCGCCACGGCCGCCGCCTCGAGCGCGCGCCGCTCGCCTGCCGTCACCTCCACCAGCATCTCGGCTCGTCCAGACTGCGTTGAAGGCGATCTTTGGCGGGTGCGGCGCGCGGATTGGCTGTAATAGAGTTGGTTTTGGACCAATCCGAGGGCTGGCGCGTTTTTTTGGGCAGTCAAAATGATTTCCAAGTGGTTTATGGAGTTTTATCTGTCAATAGAGGCTTGTTGTTATTACATTTGCTATGAGTGTATTATTGAATGGGGAGAGTATCAAGTGCGGCAGGTTGTGGTGATCACCTATCACCCGTCCGGGCGGGGGGTCGCCCTCGTGCTTCGTGTCTATCCGAGCCTTTGGCTGTGCTTGGGCGGGGGATGGAGCTCCCCGCTCTCGGACGACCTCCGTCCCGTTTTGCGGGTCTCGTGGCCCCTCCGCCCCCCGCCGCCCCCTCTTCACCACAGAAACCAACCCGGACCGCGCCGCCCAGAGCTCGCCCCCTCCTCCTCGCCATGATCAGCCCGCTGAAGGACATCGTGATCGGCGTCACGCTCGGCGTGGGCGCGGCCATGATCTACCAGAACAGCGTCGACGCGCAAATGAACAAGATCAGCCGGTTCTACAAGTGGTACGACGCCCAGCAGACGCAGAAGGCCTCCGCGCACGACGACGACGAGTAGGCGCGTTCGCGTCCGCGCGTCAAGCCGCCTCGCCGTTATCTGGAGCTGGTGCGGGCGCCGCGCAGCTCGGCGCCGGCGCTGCGTCCGCGTCGACTCGATGGGACGCGCCGCGGAGCTCCTCGCGGACGTTGAAGGCCGCTGCATGACCGACCGACGGACTTGCGTGGAGACTCGCGGCGCGGACAATGAGTGAACGAGAGGACGGAGCTCGGCGCGTGCTGCGGCGGCGCCCGTGCCGATAAGTAAAGAAAACCAATCGACAGGAAATCCGAAATGGACGTGCGTTTTGCGTTGGCCCGTGGGTGGCGGTGGGGAAAGTCGACAGATTGCCGCCATTAGTCGCTGCTTCATGTGTCCAAACTGCTGCTGCTGGAGCTGCGTGTCGCCTTGCACAGCGCCTCGCATCACGGCGATCTTCATCTCGCCGAGGTGTCCATACAGGTGAGGGGGTTACGCCACCGCGTACCCCTCCCCCCAGAAAGCGCTCGTCGCGCGTAACGCCCAGCGGTCACTTGGCCCCAGTATACCGGCGGGCGGTATCCGCGAGGGTGGCACCCTCATGAAGCTGTACGTGCACTACGAGGCCGAGAGCGAGGACGAGGCGTGGACCAAGCGCGTGACGCTGCCCGTGGCGCCCGCGGCCTCCGTGAGGGACGTGCTGGGCACGTTCCTGGCCGCGTACGCCGCCAAGTTCAGCCGCGCATTCCCGCTGGCGCCCGACGAGCTCGACGTGTTCATCGAGGGCGGCCCGAGCGCCGCGCACCGCCGCAAGGTCGAGCACCTCGACGTGCCCGTGCAGCTGGCGGCCGGCGCACTGGCGGCCGCGGCCAGCGGCGCGCTCGAGCTCGTCGTCACGCGCAAGAAAGCGCGCGGTGGAGCCCGTCCGTGGCGCGGCCGAGAACAAGAGTCGCCTTGCTCCGGATCCTGCAGTCCGTCGGCGGCGTCCCCGACGGTCACGGCCAGACGCAGGCGACTGAGGGGCTCGAGCGCTCAGGCGCAGAGCCGACAGCCTACGGACAAGCTGCCGACGGAGAGCGAGAGCGATGGCACCGACGACGTGGAGAGCGAGGACGACAGCAGAGACCCGAACCTGCGCTCGGTGCTAGAGCTCGCGGCCACGCAGATGAAGCAGCAGAAGTTCCGCGCGGCGAGAGAGCTGCACGAGACCGTCGTGCTGCCGGCAGAGCCGCTGAACCCCGAGGCGCTGCTGGCGCTGGGAGACATCCTGCTTGCGAACGGACGCTACGAGGACGCAGCAAAGCGGTACTTCCTCAAGTGCTGGCGCGCACATGGGCTCACGCGGACGTCGTATGACGAGCTCGGCCTAGGTGTCATAGCTACTGGGAGTAGCATGGGTGCGAAACCTACGGCGGCAAAGCTCGAGACGCTGTGCACCAGCATCAAGGCGAAGGCAAAAGCGCCTCCGCTTCGCCCTGCCGGCATCCAAAGCGTATGCTCGCTTGGCATTCACGTGCGCACTGAGATTAGCGGGGTGCTACATCGAGATGCAACAATATATGAAAGCAGTGGAGACTCTGGACGAGCTTCAAGTGTTCTTGCGCAACAACAGCGCTCCAGCGATACCGCCCACAGCAACGACCAAGCGTAAAAAGAAGAAGTCAAGCCGAAGGTATTTTTTCCGGACACTAAGGAGCGCGAGTGGATGGAGACACAGATGGATGTGCTTCGCGCTCGGGCACTGTATGAGACCAAGTCACCGGAGCTCCAAGAACACGCCATTGCTCTCGTCATGCACATGCTCCCAGACTTGCAGGCGCCTCTCGTAAATCTAGACGCACTTCTATTATATGCGCGGATTGCTCATGACCGAGGCAAGAAGAGCGAGGCGTTGAGCATGGCACTGCGCGTGCTTGTCGGCAAGTCGAACGATACTGCTGTGAAGAAAACGCTCGTGTCTTTGCTGAAGTCTCCAGGTGCAATGGACCGCTTGCAGAGTGCGGTACCTGCACGCAGCCCATCTTCGGGCGCAGCGTACGCGTTTATTGCTACCATTCTCAAGGACTTTGGTGCGCTCGAGCCAAGTGTGCGGTGTTTCCAACAAGCACGTCTGAGCGACCCTAGCAGCGCCAGCTATGTCCTGAACCACTCACATACACTCGAGGTCGGGCACCAGTACGAACGGGCTTACAATGTGCTTGTTGAGTTCTTGCAAGGTAATACGTGGGCCTCTGTTGGAGTCGGTATCGGTGCCGCGTGCTTGACCGCGGAACGTTTCTCAAAGCTTTGAACGAGCTGGATGCGTGGAATATGCCCGACAAGTATCCGGCACACGACGTCGAGGTTGTCGTGGACGATGGCGATGACCAGCCGGTCACGGTGACACCAGCTCGAATCCCTCGCGTCGAGTGGATCGAAGAGCACGGGGGATTCGCACGGGTGATTCTTCGTGGGACCCGGAAGAAAGACAAGGGGAAAGAAGTTGTGTCGGTTCCTACTGCCGCCAATATTGTTGACAACAAGCGATTACCACTGCTTGACAACGAGCTTGATCTGCTGGCGTGCTACTTTACTATCGTGAAGTTGCTGTTCCTAAAGGGCAAAGTTGCCGCGCTGCCGCGGCTAATCGCCCTGTTAGAGCCGATCCGTGTTGGCCGAGAACTTCATCGCACTACCATCCGCAACGAGCAGGCATACTACACGTGCATCGCCCATTTGCTCACGGTAGAGGACCCACCGATGCGGGTGATGCCACCAAGTCGCGATGATGACGTCGAGGATATATACGTGTGCGGCGATTCGCACACGCTTGCAACAGCGTGGCGAGAGCTTTCACTGACGCTCAACAATCCACACTCGGAAATGGGAACCCGAGTGTTTTGCTTCGCCCAGCTCTCGTGACGGGACTCAAACATTGGCATCTTCGCAAGGAGTCAACATTTTACCCCAAAATCAACTTTTGGCGCGTTCTCGCGACGATTCCACCGCGATCTCGTGTGATCTTCTTGTTTGGCGAAATCGACTGTCGAGAGGGAATTCTTAGCGCCGTCGAGAAGTGCAAGTACGAGGTAAAGTGCCATCTTTATTACTTGATATTGTGTTTTATCTAACAATCGTGCAGTCAATCGAGCAAGGTATGCGGCACACCATCGGTATCTTCATGGAGGTGCTGTCCGACGTCGTGGACAAGTACGAGTTCGAAGCGCTCATCCACCCAGTCGTCCCAGTTCTCAATGAAACCCGGCATCTCGTCACGCAGTACAACCTGCTTTTCCGACAGCGCGTCGACAAGAGCTCGATTTGCACGTACGTTCACCTGGTTTATTCGTCTTCCGTTTTGCTTTAACTCAATCTCGGTGGTGGATGTTTTGCGTCGACTAGTTGGCTGGACATATTTGATGACCTTGTTGAAGGCTCCCCAGCTAAGGTGTGTTACAGATTTGCCGGTGCAAAAGTGCTTTTTTTTTTCTCACAAGATTTTGATACGAACTGCAGCTACGAGCCGGGCTGGAGCTTGACGGCACTCATCTACACCCATCATACCTGCTGTACCTTGAGAAAGAGCTCAGCAAGCTCTGCCCGTCCCCTCGTTCACTCACGTGCTCATAGACCTCATTTCAGCCGCATTGTGCTTATCGCCCTGAATCCTGTTGCACCACAATACAAAACCCTGATCCGTTCATCTCGACCTGTTCGATACACATTGTGTGTGATGGGGTCGAAACGGAATGACTTGACGTTGTGCTAACATGCACCAGCCAGCAATCCTATGATGTTCGAGAGCTTGCAGAACTGTAGCCACATGGATCTTTCACCTGTACAAAGCGCCGACATTCATCTCAAGTTGTAGAAGAGCTTCGCAGTCTCTTTATTTGGCGCCTAGATCTATCCTTCCAGTTTAGGACGGTGGCAATGGCATGGGCAACCTACTCGAGCAAGCTCAGAGCTGTTGGTTCTGTCACAGTTCGCCCCTCGCTGTCTTTGAACAAGTGCAAAAGTTTAGTAATATATAAAGCGCGAGCAAGAGCTTGCGTTCAAGCTCGACATGAAGGCTAGACCCCATCGATGCCACCGACGTGATCGAGGTCATTGACGCCTTTGGCAAGGGCACTGAGAACCTGGATGGTGAGACCCAGTGCTTCAGATGATCCTTGCGACAACTGACACTGCAAATAGAGCAACCGGAGGCGACATGTCAAGGGCACAGTGTAAACATGTGGACATGTGGATTGCATCACGCAAACGTGTGATGTAATCCCCAGCGAGACGCCTTGCAATATGTATGGTGGTGACTTGTAGATTGCATCATGCTAGAGCGTGATACAATCCCCAGCGAGACGCTTTGCAGACGAAGAGCCCTGCTCTCAGGAGGCCTCTCCTTGGATCTCGCTGCATCTGCCACCTGCCTGCGCGCTTCCCGCAGCCTCATTATCTGATTAACCCAGACCTCGTCAACTCCAATCACAAGGTCATCCCAAGCGCCAGTGCAAGATGACGACCACCGGCAACAAGCTCTTCACTCCACTCACCGTCGGCAAAGATCTCGTCCTAAAGAACCGCATTGTACTCGGCCCCATGACGCGTGCTCGCTCAAACCCTGTAACGCGAGAGGTCAACGAGATCAACGCCGTCTACTATGAGCAGCGCGCTGGCGCTGGTCTCATCATTACTGAGGCTACCTCTGTCTCGGAGCAGGGTCATGGCTGGTACGGCGCTCCAGCATTGTACACAGCTGAGCATGCAGTCGCATGGAAGAAGGTGACGGACCGCGTACACGCCAAGAATGGCAAAATCTTTGCTCAAATCTGGCACATGGGCCGTCAGGGTCATTCTTCGTTCAACAGCAAGAACGACCTTGTGTCCGCGTCTGCTATCCGACTCGAAAGTGGCACGCTTCGCAACTCTAACGGTGAATCGGTCTCCCCCGAGACTCCTCGCGCTCTTGAGACTGACGAAATCCCCGGCATCGTTGATGACTTTCGTCAGAGTGCGAAGCTCGCCATGGACGCGGGCTTCGACGGTGTCGAGATCCATGCTGCTAATGGATACCTCATTGACCAGTTCCTGCAGTCGACCACCAACAAGCGCACAGACAAGTACGGTGGATCGATCGAGAACCGCGCACGCTTCCTGCTTGAAGTCGTGGAAGCTATCAAGACGGTGTGCCCCGCCGAGCGCATCGGAGTGCGTCTGTCGCCGAACGGAGGCTTTGCTGGCATGGGTAGCGTCGACAACCCGGAGCAGTTCACGTATGCGCTGACAAAGCTCGGTGAGAAAAAGATCGGATATGTCGCGCTACTTGACGGTGTTGGCTTTGGCTATCACGACAAGTCGCGTCTGCTGACCGTGTTCGACGCCAAGGCAGCTTTCAAAGGTCTCGTGCTCGCCAACAACAGCTACACGCGCGACATCGCGGAGGGAGCTATCCGCTCCGGTGCCGCGGACTTAGTGTCTTTTGGCCGTCCGTACATCTCGACGCCCGACCTCGCGGAGCGCTTTGAGAACGACTGGCCGTTGAACCCGGACGCGTCGTACGAGGACTACTGGACAGCGGGCAAGGGTGCTTCGGGCTACACGGACTTCCCGTTCTACAAGTCGTAGCTAAGTCATGTCGGCAAAAGGCACTTGTTAGCGAGCTGTATTCCAAACGGATTTGCGAGCAAAAAGATACTTTTTCGTGATGCGGCGCTGTTTGCGGTGTGCTGTTTCCACATGTTCCCTATTCGCTTGCTTTCCTACTAACACAGCACAATAGATAAGCTGTTCGACTACCTCCCGAAGCGTGAACTCCATCTCAAAAAGCCTCACTGTGAAAAATTGCAGCAAGCGCGGCGTCGAGCACCATTTCCAACACTGCAGTAGAAAACTCAACTACTCGATTGAAGCAGTGTTACAAGTTTCAAGTTGCCTCTCAAAGGTTTTCGTGAATCAGTCAGGTATGCCGAAGAGAAGATACCAATTCACTAGGCTGAGTAAATGGATTTACCACCATCGATCCTTGGAAACCAACAAACAAACTTGACGAAGCTCTTTCGCATGTTAATTACTTAGAAGAGCTGGCAGCGCCGCAGGCAGAAAAGGGAAACATAGAGAAAACTGCGACTACTAGCGAGCACGATGCTGCCGCTCCCCTTTCGACCGGGGACAGCGGTCGATGGATCACTTGATCGATCTAGTGGGATGCTTAGACCTTGGCCGACACGCGAGCGCTCAGCAGGTTCTCACGCATGTCCTTGGAGTTGACAATCGAGCCCGAGGCGAGGCGCGGCTTGACAATCTGGACGAAGTACACGGCACCGATCACGAAGTAGGCGATACCGGCGATCACGGACGCCAGGAAGTCGTAGCTCGACGTGCCGCTGTAGATGATACCCACAAGCGCGAAGATGCAGATGATGATACCGATGACGGCACCCGGGACACCGAACGGGCTGCGGTACGGGCGCTCACGCTCCGGCTCGCGGAAACGCAGCATGATGAACGACAGCAGCTGGAAGATGTACGACACGATGGCACCAATAAGCGCCAGATCGATCAGCACCGAGCCGAGGTGGGTGTCACCGATGATGTAGTGCAGGATGGTGGCGAGCCCAAACGAGATGATCGAGCCGATCACGAGCGATCCGACGGTCGTGCCGCGCGTGGGGTGCAGCTTGGTGAGGATCGGCGGCAGGTATCCATCGCGAGCAATGGCGTACAGCAGCTTGCCCATGCAGAAGAGGAACGAGTGGAACGACGAAATGAGGCCGACAATAAGGATCCACGTGAATCCCGAGAGCGTGCTGGTGTCACCGAACACAGACTTGTAACCGAGGAGCAGCGGCGAGGCCGTCGCGTAGAAGGCGTCAGCGCCTGGCGAGATGGCCGAGCAAATGACCGTCATGAAGGAGATGACGATCAGCGTGATGATGGACGTGACGAGGCCGCGCGGCATGTTCTTGCCCGGCTCGATGGTCTCCTCAATGGCAAGCGGGAGCTCCTCAATGCCAAGGTAGAACCAGAGCGTGAACGAGGCACCCTTGAGCACACCATCCCAGCCCTTGTACTCCCAGTCGCGGTCAACAACCCACTTTTGGTAGTCGAAGACGGTGAACGCGCCGACGTAGAAGACGAGCAGACAGAGCACCGAGAGCACAGTGCAGACAGCCTGGACGCGGAAGGTCATCTCGACGCCCATGACGTTGAGGCCGACGAAGAGGACGAGGAAGATGGCCCACCACATCGGGCCGAAGTCGGTGCTCATGCCGAGCAGCTCGCACAGGTAGGACGAGATACCCGAGTTGGCGACGGCGGAGGTGACGACGACCTTGAGGCACTCGGCGAGACCGGCGAAGTAGGCGGCGCTGCTGCCGAGGCCGTGGAGCGCGAACACGTACGGGCCTCCGCCGTGCGGGATCATGCCCGAGAGCTCGGCGATGGAGAAGGAGAGCACGACGTAGAGCACGGTCATGACGGCGAGCAGGATGAGCAGGCCGTCGAAGCCGGCGATGAGCGCGGCCTGCCAGCCGAAGAAGTCGCCGGAGATGACGGCGCCGACGCCGAGTGCCCACAGGTGCGGGACCTTGGCGTAGCGCTTGGAGTCGGCGACGTCGACCGCTGGGTCGTTGACGCTCAGCGACGACAGCCGCGTGCTCATGGTGATCGTCGAGCGGGTCGGGGCTGGAGAAGGCGACGAGGTGTGCAGTCGGCGGTGAAACCGAGAGTGAGCGGTGGCTTGTGGCACGGCGGGAAGGCTTGGGCTGAGGTCGCGATTACATGGGGAGTGACTGTAGCTCTCGGCGATGGGAGCCGTGCCCGATGGTCTCTTTGACTGAGGCCTTGATACAGGCGGGCGATCGAAATGAGGTGCAGTGGCAACGCATAACCTGGGGAATCTATGTAATCATTCTCGCTCTCAAGATACAATCAGCATGTAAGAAAGTATAAACTTGCGAGGTGAAATCTTCAAAGGGGATGCTTGAGGATGCAGCAAACTGCGCGGGATAGTTCAGTTTCACGTCAACTGGAGCTGCCGGTCTCGTCTCTGGGCAGGCAGATGGGTACAGTACAGTACAAACGGGTGCCAAGTCGGCCGCAGCATACAAAACGCAAGGCAAACGGCGGAACCGCCATGTGCGAGCGTACGCGAGGTCCGGACCATACAAACGCCAAGTCAAGCGCCTGCGAGCGTACGGTGAGCAGGTGCAAATCGGATCCGGCCGGTTGCAGTTGGCGCGTGCGCTTGCATTTCATTGGCTGCTTGAGACGCGTCGACGACGGCCGATTGGCGCTGACGTCGCCAGTCTGAATGCTTCAGCGTCGTGCTGAGGTCGTCGGGAACTAACGCGGCCACAGTCATTCAAATGGAGCGCTAAGCGTTGAACTCGACGGTTCCACTCTATTGGTCAAAGTATACACGGCCTGTGACAGATGCCGCATACAGATCAATCCGTTTGGCGCGGCCGAAAAGATTAATGAGCCTCAAATCGCCGACATTGCGGCGGGCTTCCCATCGGAGCGAGCGTACCGGGCGGGATGCGCGGCCCACGAACTCTCTGGCTCACGGCTGGCGAGCTGCTGGCTGCCTGCCCGGTCGCTGCAGCGGAATGCGGGGCGGGAGCTCGTCACAGGCCGCCGGAGCCTCGTCACGGCCGCCTACAAGCCGCGCGTCGACGGTCTCCCGTGCGATTTGCATCGTGGGCTGCTAGCGAGACTCCCACACTTCGCCCGTGCAGCCCAGCGCGAAGCCTCCATGCGAGGCGACGAAGAGAAGCCGGCCGGCCTCTTTCACACCGCGACTCGCGCTCTTCCCGGGTGAACAAAGCCCGCGTCTTTAAAGCTGTCCATACTGGCCGCCAACTGCTCTAAATGCACCCGCAGCGCTCCAATGCGTAGCATGAACCCTGCTTACGGCGGCAGCATGAGTGATCCGAGGCGCTTCAAGCTCCATGCCGTCACCGTCATGATGTTCCTTTCACTTGGCTTTTCACTTGGCCCCAGTATACCGAACCTCTCGGCTTCCGCCAGGTCAGAAACCGGTCGCCGGCTCACCATCTCAGCTCCGGATCTCGCGTGGAGCCGGGCGGCAGCCGCCGCTGCAGGTGCAACGCATCAGCGGAACGCGCGTACGCTCGCAGGCCGGCGCTCCGTCCAAGCGCGAGATTGCGCAGGCGCCTGACGGCCGGAGGGAGCGCACCCGCCTCAGCCCACGGCGCCTCACTCAGCGATTTCGGCGTCCAGGGGCAGAGGCGGCAGCGGAGCGACGTGGTGAGCTCTTGGGGACTTTCTGCGGGGCCGCATGGCTCCAGGCTGACGTGAGGGTCGATGGTGGTGTCTGCAGGTGCAGAGGTGGAAGGCCAAGGGTGTGGCGAGGGTCTCAGATGTGGACATGAAGTGAGTTTCGAGGTGCAGTGGCGGCGGTGTGGGGAGCTGACATGGCTGATGTTTCTGGACAGGTCTGGACGATGGCGTTGGTGGATCTGCGAGATGAGAATCTGCAAGAGCGAACTAGCAAGGTATGGTAGGCGGTTGAGGATAGTGCAACAATACTCGAGGTTCATATTGACACTTGCTGGGTGGGGACGACCGACAGCAGATCTACACACGCGTGCCACCCGAGTGGTGGCTCGCGGCGCTGAGCAGGTTCTCGCGAATCTCCTTGGCGGACGCGAGCGCCGTGACGCCAGAGCCTACGCGCGGTTCGACGCGGTAGAAGAAGTATGCGCCGCCGGCCACGAAGTAGATGATGCCCCCGACAACGGACGCCAGGAAGTCGTAGCTCGACGTGCCGCTGTAGATGATCGAGAAGAGCGCCACACCGCACAGCCCGATGCACAGCGACGGCACCCGGCACGCCGAATGGGCTGCGGTACGGGCGCTCACGGTTCGGCTCCTTGATGCGGAGGCGGATGAACGACGCCAGCTGCAGCGAGTACGACACGACGGCACCGATGAGCGCCAGGTTGATCATCACCGAGCCGAGACGGACGTCACCAATGATGAAGTGGAGCGCCAGCGTGACGACTGTAGCCGATGGTGCTGCCAGTGATGAGCGCAACATACGCCTGTGTCGCGAGTCTTATGGCGCGTCGTCAAGATCTTGGGGAAGAAGCCGTCGCGCGCAATGGCGTACAGCAGCTGGCCCATGCAGAAGACAAACGAGTGGAAGCTCGCAATCAGACCGACGATCAAGATCCACGTGAAGCCCGACGTCGTGCTGTTGTCGCCGAAGACCGTCTTGTAGCCGTCAAGCAGCGGTGCAGCTGACGCGGCGATGCCATCCGCGCCAGGCGAGATCATCGAGTTGAAGCACACGGTGCAGAACGCCAGGATGGAGAGCGTGATGATGGAGGACACGAGACCGCGCGGCATGTTCTTGCCCGGCTCGATGGTCTCCTCGACGGCAAGCGGCAGCTCCTCAATGCCGAGGTAGAACCAGAGCGTGAAGGAGAAACCCTTGATGGCACCGTCCCAGCCCGTGTACTGCATGTTGCGGTCGACGACCCAGTCCTGGTACGAGATCTTGGTGGCGGCGCCGACGTAGAAGATGAGCAGCAGCAAGACCGAGAGCAGCGTCGTGGCCACCTGGAAGCGGAAGGTCATCTCGACGCCCATGACGTTGAGCGCGACGAAGAGCGCGTAGCAGATGGCCCACCAAAGCGGGCCGTACTCGGTGTCCAAGTCGAGCAGGATCGCGAGGTACGAGCTGATGCCCGTCACGACGACGGCGCACGTGATGACGACCTTGAGACTCTCGGCGAGTCCGGCGAAGAATGCGGCGCGGGGTCCGATGGCGTGCAGCGCGAACACGTACGGGCCGCCGTTGGCAGGCACCGTGGCCGACAGCTCCGCGATCGAGAAGGAGAGCAGGACGTACATGACGGTCACGAGTGCGAGGATGATGAGGAGACCGTCGAAGCCCGCGATGAGCGCGGCCTGCCAGCCGAAGAAGTCGCCGGAGACGACAGCGCCGACTCCGAGTGCCCACAGGTGCGGCACCTTGGCGTAGCGGTGGCTGTGTCCGCCGTGCGCGGCGTCGGCGGCCAGTTCCATGGCGCTGGGGGACTCGACGAAGCTCATCTTCTCGCTCGCGGGCTCTCGAAGTGCTGGAGGTCGTGCGGTCGAGCGAGGAGAAGCAGAAGTGATCTGCAACGTCGGCGACTCGTGAGAGAGCGAGCAAGGAGCGAGAGAGAGAGAGAGGAGGAGGAGGGGTGGCTTCTTCCCGCTGCTGCAGGTGTCGCTGTGGTACAAGCGCTGGTGTACGGAGCGAGCAGGTCACGCTGACGGCCGTGGATGCCATCCGTCCTCGCGTCATAGTGCTCGGATCGAGGCGCGATTGGGCAAAAAGCGCTGAGCACGCGGCGGATTGGGCCGCGCTCGCGTGACGCCTGTCCTGTAAACACAGCTGACGAGGCACTGCCGAGCCAACGCGCAGCTTCGGCATCGCGACGCAAGTGGTGTTCGTGACACCAACAGGAGGGACGTCATGCCCAATGGAGACTGGCGTTGTATACGGATCGGTGGAGATGGAGGTCGAGATGGTGTCATTTCGCTGCGTGATGCTTGAGGTGAGATGGAGAAAAGAACCCGACGGTCATCTCGCTGATTAAAGCGCGGTGCCGGCAGGTCCAGTCGCTCGGGAAGATTCACTTGCTGCGAGACAGCCGCTATGCGATTCCCGCAGGGTTGTGCTGACGACCATTGTGCTGCTCATGGCAGGGTGGCTGTCTCGGTGCCACTCTACTGTAGCTGCTCGGTTTGTTCTGTTTGCCCTGTTTGCCTGCTTGTTCAAATTGCACGGTTTGATCAGAAGCCCACAGCCGCGGGGTGAATTCAAACTCAATGAACTTCGTGCATTTGGGATTCGTTCGTTCAGATTGTGCTCTGATCTGTGGCACTTCAGACATTTGGCTGCTTGCTGCATCGGTGTTCCCTAAAGCACCGTTCTATCACTCCCTAATGTATTGATCAACAGGTAGTTTTCTTGTTGTATGCATGCACTCATGTTGGGCCAGCGGTCATGGCGCCAATACTTGACCAGAATGGAAAAGACAACTGGATTCATGAACGATCCTGACTCATGCGTCCATGAGTGATACTGCCAAGCTCGGTCTGTCATATTGAGTCCGTCGCTGCGAGCGGTCATTCTCGAGCACAGCTCATGAAAAGCTCCCGCCGATCGCATTAGTCGACGGATTAGCAGAGCACCGGTGAGCTAGCCTTTACAGTATGAGCCCTGTGATGGAGCAGATCATTCGCAATCCATCGGTGGTTGACTGTCGAGTGTCGACACCTGCCCGCCCCGTTGTAGCACCGCATTTGTGTCACACACTGCAAGTGCATGAGCTTACAGTCACACGAGCTCTCGATGGCGCCGACCGACGGCTCAACGCTACGTTGATCGTGTGACGCTGACCCCTGCTTCTGCTAAAGCCCATCTGGTGAGCCGCCGTCCCATACAACGCCACGGGCGAACATTCCCTGCTGGCAGTCGCCTGCCTGGTCTACGGCTGCGTATCATACAGTATCAGCAACCCCACAGAGGACAGGCAGGCAGCCGGCGACGGCGCTCAAGCGACGACATGCGGGCGTCCATGGCGCAGTAGCGTGGCGCAACGAGGCAGTGTCATACTGAACGCAAGTCAGCACACACATGCGGGAGCAGGGTTCAGAGCAGCGTCGTCCCCTACCGTCGCGGTTCTCAAAACAAGGTAGTATGTTGACGGCCTTTCGCCCAATCAACACATTTCAGCCTCTCTTTTCATCCAATGATGTATCACAATCTCGGGGCGCCGTACCAGAACCGGGTGCGTGCGCGGACAGGGGGAGGAGGGAGGGAACGACCGCTGAGAATCCAGGTGGCTCGACCAGCAGCTATCGCGCGCAGCCTGCGCCGCCGGCCGCGTCATTCCGGCATTGGCGCCGCGCGTCGGTCATGGGCGAGATCATCCGCGTGCTGCTGCTGAACCCGCTGACGGGCGTCACGTCGCTCGTGTGCCTACAGCGGCCGCTCGAGTGGCGAGGCGTGCTCTGCGACTTCTACCAGGCCATCACCAACTCGGACGACGAGCCCGAGCCGAGCGCGCTGGCCGACTGCAGGGTGCTGCTGCACCCGACCAAGTCGCGCAAGGAGAAGGGCGTGCTCATCCGCAGGAACGCGCTCGACAAGTCCATCCGCGATGGCGACCTGCTCTCGCTAGAGGGATTCCGCCTCAACGCGCTCGATGACGGCGGGCCGCCGCCAGAGCTGCTCGACATCGTCGACTCGCTCGACTTCGACCTGCCGCCGGAGGTCGTAGTGTCCGCACCCACGGCCACCGACAGCTTGCAGAGCTTTGCGCCCGTCCGCGGCGCCGCCCAAGGCCATGATCAAGCCCGTAGGGACCATGTCTGCTCCCGCGGGCTCTGGTGGCGGCTCGCGCAAGTCCAAGCGCGGCCGAAGCCTCTCGTCAAAGTTCTGGCTCGTCAACAAGCTCGCGGCCAGCGGAAAGATCACGTACGTTGCGAATGGAGTGGGCTGGCCTCGCCACACTGGACTCGTGTGCTGACAATCGCTGTGCCAATGACAGCAAGGAGCAGAAGGACTCGCTCAAGCTGCTGCTAATCGCGTCCGACGACTCGGACCTGCACAAGGCGTTCGACCTGTACGAGGAGACTGGTGACATCGACGCGCTGCTCAACTTGCAGGCCAACTCCAAGAAGGCGTTTGGCGGACTGCCGCCGCTGTCGACGGACGCATTCGACTTCGCGCTGACGCAGAACATCGAGAACGAACTGGACCTGTTGTCCATGCGCAGCTTCACGTCGCCCGAGTTCTCGGGACCCCAGCAGATGAGCTCATCGATGAGCACGAGCACGACCACCCGGGACAACGTCGGTGGCCAGCACGGCCGAGCCGATCCCGTTCTCGGCCGACCCAGCGGATGGTTTTATTGAGCCGCTGGACGTGTTGTTAGATATGGACTCACTGCCCATGCCGATTGGCCACGGCGACGACTCGACGCTGCCGGCCGCGCTCCCCGGCGACCTGCACGGCATGGAGGAGTGGCTCAAGGACTGAGTTTTGCATTGGCGAGGCCGGCGCGTCGATAGGACGCGAGCAGTGTTGTGGGTGTTTGAGTGCCGTGCTGTCCATAATGGCGAACGAAAGCCACTAGCGAGTCTAATGAACTGTAGGAGTGCGTTGACATGGTGAACCTGCCGTTCCCGTCGTCTACCAGCCGGGCGTCTCCTTCTCCTCCCACACGCCGGACGTGTACGGCGGCTTGGACGGGTCGAGCGCCGTGTCCTTCAGGTAGTCCTGCGTGCAAAAGGTTGGCGTTGGCGGTCGTTTCCAGTAGTTCGCAGCCCACCCCGCTTTCTCGCACCTTGCGCTTGTCCTCGTCCATCAGGTTGCCGCGGAAGCAGTGGAACATGTTGCTCCACGTGCCCTTGCACTCGTCCGCGAGCCCGTGGCGGTAGTAGTGCGTCACCTGGTTGGTCGGCGCTGCCAGCGAGAGCGTTGGTTGCTGCGCTCACCACGCGCCGACAGGACTGAGCGTGCCACGTACTGACGCAGTAGAACGCGCGGTCGATGAACCAGCGGCACGACGGCTTCTTGCCCGTCTCGTCCTGCTCCTGCAGGAAGCGAGCAGGCGCGCGCCGCGTTCTCGCCGCTCGCCGCTGCCTCGGCCATCGCTCGTGATCTGCGGGCTTTTGATGGAAGCGACGGGAGATGTGTGGGACACACCAATTGCATTGACAACCATTGCGACGGCGACTTCAACGACGACGAGTTCGTCACCACCTGGAAATGTTTTGCGAAGGGCAGCATGCGTCGATCTGACGGCATTGAGGAAAGTGGTCGAAAGGAGCACTTCGTGCAGAGGCTGTTATTGTTCAACCAGATCGGCCAATGCATTTGCATGATAGTCTAAACAAATCTGCAGTGACGAGAAGAAAAGTCTCTTGCTTGGCATCTGACCTTGACTTACTTACAGTGGATTCCTCTGTTTCTACGAACGAGATTCAGATCAAGTTGCGCGGGAGGAAACATTCCAGCCCTTGAGCTTGAGCTCGTGCAGCTGCTCTTGTAGCACCTTGGTGAGCGCGATCGTGTCAGCCAGAACGCCTTTGAGCTCTTCCTGCACCAGCGATCGGTCCGTAGGTTTGCTCTTTGCGGATTTGGACACTCGAGCAGCACCATTGTCGGCCGCTGAGGCACCTATACCAAGCGTGTAATCATCACCCTCGCCTTGCCATTGTCGGCCTCGCTGTGGACGGCTAGACATTGCTGACGCTCGTTTGGCAGTTGCTGGCAAATTAGTTTGAGCACGGTTGTTACTGCTGCCCATTGCAGCCGCCGAGGTCGACGCAAAGGAGCTTGGCAGTGCTTGGCCCAATGGAACTGATGCGAGCTTCTCGAACTCGCGCAGTGAAATACAGGAACGGCATTGTCAAGGACACTCGCAGGTAGCAGTCGAGATGCAATAGGAATCCAACAACTTCAAACATGAAGTGAAGAGGATATAGAAGATCTCGACCGAGATGACGCGGTCGCCACGAGGTGGATCGCTCACACGGACCATGTGCGCGCCTTCGCGGGTCTTTCAACCAAGAGCAAACTCGGTTAGTAAATTGTATGGAGGGCTGCAGTCACAACGATGAAACATCACTGGTGCGGCTGCAAAGCACTTGGTGCCTCCAGAGCTCGCAATCATTTTGTTGGCTTGCTCCTGGACGGCAAAGAGTATCAGAACGCAATCAGTTACACCAAGCGCTGCGGCGTGCGTACAATTTTCTGCGCGATTTTCTTGCGGTATTCGCTCTCCTCGCGCCGAAGCTCGATCTAATGGGGTTTGTGATTATGAAAACGCTCAGCAATAGCAAGTCCAACACAACAACGTACAGCAAACTCTCGGTCTCGCGCTTTCTTCTTCTGAGCTGCTTGCCGCAAGTACGTCTGTGATACTGAGGCCGACGATTGTGTCTGCGTCCTGCCCGGGTCGTTGCTCTCTTGCAGGATATTGCGAGTAGAAGCAACTGCCGAGGCGGGACGAACACGCACACTCGGGGCCGAAGACGGCCGGAACCTCGGCACTGCGACGACTGCCGGCTGGGCCATGACTCGCTCGAGCTGTGCTCGGAACGCGTCTCCATGGAGGCGTTGGCGGCTCTCGATGCCACTTACATGCTCGAAATCGTCCTCTCCGTCCTCTTCGTTTTCATTGTCGTCCTGGATGAACCCGTCATCCTCGCCACCGTCATCACTTTCCGACGGTGCGAACTCGGGTCGAGGCTCGCCTCTGGAGGTGCCAGGACCACCGGAACGCGTTCCAGCCGCGGGCTTCGCGCTCGTGGGCCGCACTCGCATAGCCATTGCTGTGACTAGAGCAGGACAAGGACGTCGGCAGTTGCAACGCAAGCAGCGCAGAGCCAATAATGCGGCCGCTGAAAATAGCGGGCGGTCAGCGATCAGCGGTCAGCAGCACGCACATCAAAATGGCAGCACGCAGAGGGCACACGCTAGTGGCAATCGAATCCGATTTTCTCTCGTTACTCTGCGGTCCTCTCTTTATTCCTCGCCCGCGCTAGGGACGCGAGAAGCGGTCGGTCGATGGGCCGAAACGTGTGGGTCATCAGCGCGTGAGCTCTGCGCGCTCGGCGGCGAGCGCCTCGGCGGTGGCGACCTTGTCCATCATGTAGGGCTCGAGCGGGCGCTGGATGGCCTGGATCTCGTCGGGCAGGTAGGTGCGCTTCATGCTGCAGTCGGCGGCGCGCGCGATGCGCTTGGTGCGCGTGTTGTACTCGTCCTTGGAGATCCAGTGCAGCGCCGTCTGCACGGCCGCCGTGTCCACGAGCGCGTCGTCGTACTTGATGCCGTACTGCGCCAGCGACTTGGACACGTTCTTCTGGTACAGGCCAGCTACGCGCGCGAGGAAGCTCATGGTCGTCGGCGCTGCTGGCGGGGGCGGCGGCGTTTCTTTTCTGCTAGGCGGGCGGTCCCCGAGCCACAGAGGCGGGGGGAGCCCGCCCATACTCCGCCCCATACACACCACCAACTCGCACTTAGGCGGGGCCAAGCGCCACCCACCACGGCCGCGGGCGTTTACATCCTGCGCGCACGGTACGCCCGCGAGAAAGGTTGCCCTTTGCCAGGTTGAAGGGAAACCCAGAAGCAGATCATGGACGGCGGCCGTCCGCGGTCGCGGGCCGCGCGCCGCCGCCAGCCGGCGCCAAGCGGGAAGCGCGCGGGTGCAGCGGCAGACGGCGCGTTCCCGCTGCTCTTGGGCTCCAAGCGGCGGCCAGCGAGGTGCGAGCCTGAGGTCAGCGGCGCTGAGCTGCGCGAGCGACTGCAGGCCACGGGCATGCGGCGGAGCATCGTGCAGGCGCAGCTGTTCCCGGAGGCGCCGCCGAGCAACCAGGATGCGGAGGCGGCGCCGCCGGCGAGTTGCCCGCTGGACTCTGCGGTGCGTGTCAGGCCCTCGGCGCTCGTCCCGACGCGCCCGACGACGTCGGTGCTCGCGCAAAGACACAGACTACCCGAGAGCGATGCGACAGTGGGCCGCATGCCGCAGTCGGCGAGGGGATACGAAGAGCCGCTCGCAGATCGCCCCAAAGAGCCGCTGAGTGCGCGCGATCGATTTTACGTTGAGCAGCGTGCGTCGACGGCGCCGTTGATGTCACGCTCCTCAACCTCGAACACCCGCAGACGCCAAGTTGATGCGGTGTTTGACCAGCAGCAACTAGCCTCTGCCGAGTGCAAAGCACGTGATAGCGACAACAACGCACCGGAATCAAGCTTACCCAAGAAGCTAATGCTGCTTGAGAAGCGCAATACGTTCACGACGTTCATGGAGAGTCTCGCACTGCACTTGTCGCGAGCAAACCAGGTCGGACTTGCGGGACTGGAGCGTGACTCGTTCCTGTACTTGCGCCGCGTTGACTCAAACCCGTATAACCTTGTCCTTGCAACCCATGCGGAAATCAATCCCCACGACTATTACACGGTGAGTCGTCTCGGCATCACGCACTTCAGCCACAACAGCTCCGAATTCGTGCCCCTCGACAAATTCGAACAGGAGCACTATCAGTACTCAGCCATCATCACGGTACGGCGATTTGGTTGTTGCTCGAGAAACCATATAGCATCTTTTAACAAGCCAATACACTGACACGTTGCGTTGGCCCGACCATCAGCTGCCGTTTTTCAAGCGGTACCCAATCTGGAAAGTGTTTAAAAGCTGGAAGCGCACAGTCACATGGCGCAAACGCGCACAAGCGATCGCGCTACTTGGGCAGGAGATGTTTGTGCTACTTCCATCTCTACGTGACGCACTCTTTGAACTACGCCATGCATGTCTAGACTTGCAACGCGTTCATCTATTCCATCTCGAGTCACCGGAGCTGGGCTCAACGTTATCGACTAGCGTTGGCGGCGCTGGTGGACACCCAAAGGCATTTACAGTTGCCGAATTTTCGATGCATTTTAAAGCACAAAAGATCCGCTGCGAGCGGCTAGTCGATCATTTCATCTCAAAGACTGAAATGATTGCCAAACGCGCGTGCGAGCAGTTTCTGTACGAATTTCTGGTGCGAATCGGCTTTCAGAGTGGCGAAGCTAAATCCCCCGACAAAAGTCGCAAGAGAGGATCGCGGGTGGTCAGCGTTGCGCAAGCTCTTCAGGCAATCGACCCGGAAAATGAAGAAGGTAGCAGAACGATGACTTACACTGAACGCGCCACCATGCGCACACAGTGCAAAAAGCTTGTCAAGTTTCTTCGTGTATTTGAGTTTCTTGTTTCAGACGCGTTGCTCAATGTGGCTATTATTTCGGCTGCGCGTCTACGAGACGATATGGCTAAGATCATGAGTGTCTATGATCCAGATAGCGTCGATTCAATAGATACAGGGAGAAGGATGAGTGCGGCAATGGTCATGGCTGCGCTAACGCGAACCAACTCCCCGTTGTTTCGTGTTGAGGTTACTATGGGAGGCTCATCAACACATCGAGGACTTGATCGTAGCGGGTTCGATGGATTTGTGAAAAGAGAAGGAAACGGGAGTCCCCCACGACTTCAGAGGCGAAATTCAGGGTTTCTGGTCGCTGGAGTAGCTGCTGGATCACTGAGACAGCAAGGATCTCCAACACATAGGCTTCGAGACAACTCTCCTCCTGGTACTCGGTTAGCAGCGGAGATACTTGTATATACCCCGAACGGCGAGGCTCTCCGCTCACAATTGGAGACTCTCATTTTCAATGGGCTCATGGCAGTCACAAATCGAGAGCGCCTTTTGTGCAATCCGAAGTTTAAGACTTACGTCCAAGCAAGCCTTGATGATGGTGGAGATTCAGATGACAGTGACGACCGAGCCGAAGGAGAAGGCAGCCGAGCCACAATGGACTTAGATATTATGATCATGGAAGAGGCAACTTTTGTCGAGGCGCTGCAAGGCATTAATGCTGTTATACTAGATGCATACGACTGCGCCGATACGACTTGCCAGCGACTCTCGACTTTTCTTGATAAATACCAAGCTAATCTTCGCTTTTGTACACAACTCGCAGACCCGTCAAGCTTCATGCAGCTTGAAGTCGAAGAGTTTCGCACTTACCTAGATAAATATACAAGCGAAGTGCAGGCAGTGGACGCCCTCCCCGACACCTCTCCTTGCGGGCTTTTGCTACTTGACTACGCTAAACTAAATTCTCTGCTAAAGCCGTCGCCACGACGATGTCTCGAGAACCTACACGTGTTACTACCACTAGTGCTACGCAGTGCCTCCGATGGGCTGATGGAAGACCTAACGACTAAAAACGACGTTATCAGTACGATTCCAACATCAGTGGACGAATTTGCAGAAGCACTTGCGTTTCTTCGTACGCTGCAAGTCGAACAAGAATTGCTTGATGACAAGTATGCTTATGTGCGCAACCTGTACCACCTCATCGAGGAATACAGTATCAAACTTACAGACAACGATCAAATGAATGCATTTTTACTGTCACAGAAAAAATCACAACTTCGAACGTCCATGGAGCTGTTCGAGACGAGCTGCGATCAATACGCGGCAAAGTTTGGTATTGAGCTCGAGGCGCGGCTTCCTGGCCTTGTTTCCCAGCTCGAGGATATTTCGAAGGCTCTAGCCCATCCTAAACTTTTCCAGCTAGACGCTGACCCACAGGAAACTATTCCGTACTTGACTAATCTGGAGCAGCAAGTAATGCGGCTTCAGGCTAGTATCGAACAGCACTTCCATTACGAGCGAACACTATCTCTCCCACTCACGACAGCTTTCGATGAGATGGAGGAACTGACAGTGGACTTATCGCTCAAAACGGCTATTTGGAGAACGTGTCGCGAGTGGGCAGACGACGTCAGCAATTGGGAGGTTCTTCGCTTCCCGCTGGATGTCGGCATCGCAGAGATTGCAAGCCGCGTTCATCAATATTATCAGGCGATTCTTTCGTGGGAATCACACCTTCCAACAGGTATGAATGTGATTTGTGCGAGTCTCAAAGCAAAGGTGGAAGAATACCGTTTCACAATGCCGATTCTCGCCGACTTGCAATGTACCAGCTTTGAAGATCGGCACTTTCAGGAGCTCCAGGCATTGTTGGGATTTAATGTTCGGAACCTCGATGGGGGGAGTGGACATGGTGAGGGTATGACGCTTGGGCAGCTCGTCAACAAGAAGCTTATGCCGTTTAGCGAAAAGATTTCGGGTATTGCAACCCAGGCAGCTCAGGAGCTGTTATTGAAGCAGTCGCTAGAAAAAATCACTGGTGTGTGGGAACGCATGGAGTTCGACGTAACCCAATACAAAGACATCAAGGAGTGCTATGTGCTGGTAAATTACGAGACTATCTGTGCTTCACTCGAGGAGTCTCTAATGGCCATGACATCGCTGCTTAGCTCAAAGTTTATTGCACCTATCAAGGATGCAGCTCTTGTTTGGCAACGACGTCTTTTGGTTTTTCAAGAAACAATCGATGCATGGATTGAGTGCCAGCGCAGATGGATGCATCTGGAAACTATCTTTTCCGCACCAGATATCCAAAAGCAGCTGCCCAATGAAGCTCTGATCTTCAACGGCGTTCATCAATTCTGGAAAGAACTCATGAAGCGCACAAAGGACCAACGAGGATGCTTGCGCGTCTCAGGCGTCGCGCTAATCGGGGCTCCCAACAATACCCCTAAACTCTTGGGAGAATTGAGTACCTCTGCTACTAGTGCCAACGGAAACGGTGGGGTTGGCCAGGCTCTGTTAGAGGGGCTGTCCAAGCACAATGCATCGCTGGAGCGAATCGAGAAATCACTCGAAGATTACCTCGAGACAAAACGCGGCTTCTTCCCTCGGTTCTACTTCATTTCGAACGACGAGTTGTTAGACATTCTCGCTCATGCAAGAGAGCCCCACGCCGTCCAGAGACATTTAGGCAAGTGCTTCGACGCAGTAACTCGACTCGAGATCCGCAGCAATGACGCGGCGTATGGCGGAGGTTCTGGGTCTGGTGGATCCACCGGGGGGCCATCCCAGACTCTAAGCGCTCCAACCTCGTACGATATAGTTGCCATGATCAGTCCAGAGGGGGAGCGTGTGCCCTTTGTTCGCATGCTCAAAGCTCGCGGGAATGTCGAGGACTGGCTCAATTCGCTCCTGACAAACATGAGAAGCACCCTTCACCGGCACCTCAAAACGGCACTAATGGACTACCAACATGCGTCGCGGGAGGCATGGCTTTTTCGCCATCCGGCCCAAGCTGTGACTGTCGTGTCGTACATCATATGGACAAGAGAGTGCGAGAGCTGCCTCCGGTCGAACGCACAGGATCCAGCACTAGAGCTAGCACTATGGCATCAAACTATTTGTGCCCAGCTTCATAATCTGACTCGGGTAGTGAGGACCACTCTGACGCCAACGCAACGTAGCGTAGTGGTATCGCTCGTGACAACGGATGTACACTTCCGTGACATTGTCGAGAGCTTAATCAAGGGGGGAGTCAAAGATTCGGAAGAATTTGCATGGCAACAGCAACTTCGCTACTACTGGCACCCAGAACACGACGAATGTGACGTACTCCAAGCAAATTGCCGAATTGCTTACGGTTATGAATACATGGGCGTGTGCAACCGCCTGGTAATAACTCCGCTGACGGATCGGTGCTGGTTGACCATCACTGGTGCCTTGGAGCTTTGTTATGGCGCTGCTCCACAGGGGCCAGCTGGCACAGGAAAGACCGAGACGTCCCGCGATCTTGCCAAGGGGTTGGGTATTTTATGTGTAGTGAGTAACTGTAGTGACCAAGTCGACTACAAGCTCATGGGTAGTGTCTTCAACGGCGTTGTCCAGGCTGGCGTCTGGGTCTGCCTCGACGAATTCAACCGAATCGATATTGAAGTGCTGTCAGTTATCGCGCAATTTATGTCAGGAATTCGTAATGCTCGTCTCGCCAAGGATGTTGATGTGGTACTTGGTGGGGCTCGTGTTGCACTAAAAGAGCATCACATTATTGTTACGATGAACCCTGGCTACGTCGGTCGAACTGAGCTTCCTGACAATCTGAAAGTATCCTTTCGCCCTGTTGCCATGATGATCCCAGATTATGCACTTATTGCTGAAATTATCCTCTTTGCAGAGGGTTTTCAACTCGCAAAGCCATTATCGAGAAAGATTACAAAACTCTACAAGCTTTGCAGCGAACAGCTTTCTCAACAAACGCACTATGACTTTGGAATGCGAGCAGTTCGTTCTGTTTTACTGATGGCTGGAAATCTTAAGCGCGCAATGGCTGCTTCCTCTTCAAGCAATCTGACACTAGTAGACCCGGAGGAAGAGAATACGCTTCTTATTCAAGCTGTAAACATGTGCAACCACCCGAGACTTAGTGATCAAGATAAACATTTATTCAACGCTATTGTCCGCGATCTGTTTCCCAAAACAGTTAAAACACAAACGGAGCCGAGACAATCGATCAGCACCAACTCGGCGGCCTCCTTTTCTCTCATGGGCTTAACACCTCTAGAGGATGAGATCCACAGACAACTCCTTCGCAATGGCTTACAAAATGTTCCCAGCTGGGTGAGCAAAATTCTTGAGCTTTTCGTGACGCTTGAAATCCGTACAGGTGTCGTGCAAACTGGAGCTAGTACTAGCGGAAAGACAACAGCTGCCAAGATACTTAAAGACGCTGTAACTACATTACGAGAACACCATCACCACCCCGACTCTCGATACCAGAGAGTTGTGTCATTTGTTTTAAACCCAAAGTCTGTTTCAGTGACAGAGCTTTATGGCTTCTTCCACCCAGTCACTCGAGAGTGGACGGACGGATTGGCGTCAAGCATTTTGCGGACCTGCATTTTAGAGAAGAGTGAGCAGTTGCTGACGCAGCAACAGCAAAAAGAGGCAAGTTCAACTAGTACAGGAAGCGGGGCAAACTCGCTTGCTGTAATTCATCCATCATTCTATTGGGTCACTTTTGATGGACCAATCGATGTACTTTGGATTGAAAGCATGAACACGGTTCTTGACGACAATAAAACTCTGTGCCTGTCGAACGGAGAGCGCATTAAACTACTACCAAATATTCAGCTCGTATTTGAAGTACTCGACACAGCCTCAGCTTCCCCTGCTACTATCAGTCGCCTTGGTGTCGTCTTCTTTGACGTTCACGACTTGGGATGGCGCCCATTTGTGACTTCTTGGCTTAATAAACTGGGAGAACCCGATCTTGGTCATACAACCACCAGTTCAATCCGACTCAGTACTAAACTCAAGACCCGAGTTGCGACATATTTCGACTTGTTTGTCGAAAAGGCTCTCTCGTTCATCCGCTCAGCACCTGCAGGTGTGCAAATAGTACCTGTGTCGTGCAGCGACCTCGTGTTTGTTACTTCTCTCTGCCATTTGTTCGAAACGTTGCTCTTTCAGCGCGCACCAACCGATTTGTTTCAGGCTAAGGCTCCATCAGTTCGAGAAAAAACGGTTGATCGCAACAAGACAATTTCGGCGGTTGCTATGTCTGCAGCAGCAGCTGCGGCCACCCAGCTAGAGGAAAACCAACAGCGATGCCTGGATCTCTTATTCTTGTATAGCTTTGCTTGGTCATTTGGTGGTAATCTATTTGTTGACACAGCTTTATCCTAATTCGAGGATTTCTTCGACAAGCTCATAGTCGCAAACGAGCAATTCCTTACTCGGGATGTCCAATCCATAAGCGGTAAAATTCCCATACCGGCAGGGACGTGCTCAGTGACGGGAAACATACATGATTTCTTTATCGATTTTCGCCACCTGAGCTTCTCGCCGTGGGCATGTAGCACTGATATCCCTGCAGTTCTGACAAATGCATTTTCCGATGGCAGGCGGAATGGGATTCGTTGTTCTTCACGAATTATTTGTGCCGACACCTGACGTGTTAAAGTATGCTTTCTTGGTTGAATTGCTGGCGTTAGATGGGAGGAAACCTGTGTTTCTTACTGGTGCAACTGGATCCGGCAAGTCTGCGCTGATTCAACAAGTGCTTGATATCGAAACACATTCTAATAACTCGAATAGCGGGAGATACCTCTGACTCGACAGGATCTGCAATTTCAGCACGTATGCCGCTTGGGGCGCAGGCTTCATGTTGTTCCCTTGTGGTGCGTAAAATTTACCCTATCCACCTCCAGTTCTCCGCGCAGACAACAAGACGCACTTGCGCAACTGAGTATCGAAAGCAAACTGGTGAAGAAGCGGAAAACACTGCTTGGTGCGCCAACAGATGACCACTTTGTTGTGGTGGTGGTGGACGACATCAACTTGCCAAAGACCGAAAAATATGGAGGGCAACCGCCGATCGAGTTGCTGCGGCAATACATGGAGTTGCACGGATTCTATGACCGCGAGAAGTATTTCTGGAAAGACATTACGAGCTCGGTACTGATTGGCATAGGTGGTATCCCCGGTGGTGGCCGCCATCAGCTCTGTCCCCGCTTTATTCGCCACTTTGCTGCCATTCTTTGCCTCCCCAGTTGCCGTGACCATGCGATGAGAACTATTTTCCAGTCAATTCTTGGATGTTATATAAGTACCCGTGGAACAGGAGCTAACGGCTTTTCGAAGCCTGCGAGAGATGCACTCTTCAATTCTGTACAAGCTACATGCGATCTGTATCTGGATGTAGTAAAAGCGCTACTTCCAACTCCACAAAAGTGCCACTACCTGTTCAACATTCGAGATGCCATGAAACTGATGCAAGGTATTTTACTCGGGTCCAATGTGCGAAACAACACGTCCGCAGACTCAGTACCTGTCTTTAGTTCAACTTCTGGTGACATGATTAGTCGATTGTGGGCTCACGAAAGCATCCGAATCTTTAGGGACCGCTTGGTGACAAACCACGATCGGCGATGGTTGTCAGAACATATTGTATCGGTTGGAAATCGAGCATTTGGAACATCATGGGGCTTAGATTTTGTGATGGACTCGGTACCAGTAATGGGCAAGCGACGAAGCAATATGAGCGAGACAGCAGCTTCCAGTATAACTGGTAACACAACCCCCGGGGCCTCAAAGTGTGTGCTTATTCTCACCATCGCCAAGCAGTGGCTATGAAGAAGTACTTAGTATGGACGTGTATGAGGCGCGGCTGACGACGCTTATGACTGAGTACAATAGTCTGCGTTCGTCTTCAACACTTAGCAGTCAATCACTCAATCTTGTGATGTTCCGAGACGCTATGATTCATACAGCTGCAATTGCTCGTATTCTCATGCAGCCCCGAGGTCACGCACTTTTGCTAGGCCTAGGTGGGTGCGGTAAGCGCTCTTTAACTCGCCTTGCTGCATTCATGGTTGATTTCGACTACTTTGAAGTAGAACTGAAGCAAAACTACGCATTGACCGACTTCCGTGACGATATAAAGCGAGCCATGACAAAAATTGTTCTTGGGAAGTCAACCGCAATGATAGCTGAAACTCCCTCTGCATTCCTTATCAACGCTGCGTACCTAACTAATGATGAGGTGTTAGTGGATGTGAATACTCTACTTAATGGTGGTGAAGTTCCACGCTTATTTTCTTCGGAGGAGAGAGAAAAACTTATCAATGACGTTCAGATGATACTAGGAAACAGCCCACGCGAAAATATTCATACCAAAACACCCATAGTTACTTCTATAAGTAGCCAAGGATATACCGCCTCCAAAATGGCATCAATTAGTTCATCTTTCTCGATGTCTGCTAGCAAGCAGTCCATGGATGCAATCTCACCAAGACTTCACCAATCTGAGTTAACACGTAAAGACTGTGAAGAGTACATTCAGCAGCAGATTCGTCGCGGTTTGCATATCGTGCTGTGTATGGACCCATCGTCCGAGGCGTTCCGCTCTCGAGTGCTACAGTTCCCCGCCCTTATTAACTGCACAACAACTATCTACTTTGAGGATTGGCCACCATCAGCTCTGCAAAGTATTGCCGAACGGTTCGTTGCCTTAAATGATATCCAAGCTTCTGTGGCACCACTTTCTTCTGATATCTGTGATTCCACACCTTCTATGCTAGCACGACCAGCTCTATCCTCGCTGTTTGTAGAAATCCACCAGTGCGTTACTGTAGCGACACAAGCCTTCAAAACTTCAAGAGGGCGGCAGGTATACGTGACGTGTCAGCACTACCTTGATTTTTTGGCGCTGTTTCGGCGAGCGCACTATAGAAGCGCGCCAACTGGGAACAGAAGCTCCAACGCCTCACAGCAGGAGTGGTTAAGCTTGACGAAACAAATGCGCTTGTACATACTTTGCGAAGCGAGCTTGTCAACTTACAGCCCATTCTTGTGGAGAAGGCCCAAGAGGCAGAGGTGCTACTTGGACAACTAGCGATCGACCAAGTCGAAGCCTCACGTGCGAAAGAACGAGTTTCACTCGACGAATCAGAGGTCAAAAACCAGCAGCAGGCTGTAGCTGCTATCCAAGGAGATGCTCAGGCTGATCTCGATCAGGCGATGCCAGCTTTAAATGCAGCTGTTGCTGCGCTCGATTCACTTGACAAAAAAGATATCACAGAAGTCAAAGGCTTTGTTAAACCACCTCAAGCGGTCCAGGTGGTGATGGAAGCAGTTTGCATCATGCTAGGTGAAAAGCCTGACTGGGAGACGAGCAAACGCGTACTGTCACGAAGCACGTTCATGCTTGAGCTTAAAGACTATGACAAGGACAATATTTCCCCAGCAATTCTCAAGAAGATTCGAAAGTACATAGAAAACCCCTGAATTTGCTGTTGATGAGGTTAAAAAGGTTTCGCGAGCTGCCATGTCGTTGTGCATGTGGGTTCATGCGATTGACACCTACGCCCGTGTTGTAAAAGAAGTTGCACCAAAGCGCGAGAGGTTGGCAGCTCTCAATGCTGTCCTTGCAGAGGCCAATACTAAATTAGCTGCCAAGGAGGATGAATTAGCTGCCGTTGTCGAGCGTGTTCAGCGACTTCAAGAGAAGTGTGATGATACTCTTGCTGAGAAGCAGCGATTGCTAGATGAAGCTGAGCTTACTAAAGAAAGACTTCAGCGCGCCGAAAAATTGACAATTGGTTTGAATGATGAGCGTGTGCGGTGGCGTAGTAGTATCGACGCACTACAGTCGCAAGCTGATGTGATCGTTGGTGATTCAATCCTCACTGCCGCGTCACTCTGCTACCTAGGCGTGTTTGATAGCAAATCGCGAGCACAACTACTGAGCAAATGGCTAATTCATGCAAGTATTCGCACCAGTGTGACGCAGGGCTTTTCTTTACTTGACAGCTACGGTGATGTAGGGGAGCTACGAGAGTGGCAGTTACTCGGATTGCCTAGCGACGCTTTCTCGGGGGATAGCGCGCTCATTGCTATCAAGCATACCGAACGGTGGCCACTCATGATTGATCCGCAACAGCAAGCAAGTCAGTGGATCCGGCGTCTCGAAAAACATAACCGCCTGGAGGTGCTTAAGAATGGCGATAAAGATTTGGGAGCTATCCTAGAGAGCTGCATGTTAACCGGAAGACCAATACTTGTTGAGGATATTGGGGAATACATAAATCTAGTCTTAGAACCAGTTCTTTCATTACGGGCAAGCAGTGGGGTAATTTTACCGGAGAAACTAGCGGTCGATGAGAAACTTGGTAGAACTTCTCAGACACCACCAAGCAAGAAAGTGGTCCTGATACCAGGATTGAGTAGCGGATCAGGGGGTACAAAAAGTATCAATGTCGATATGACGCGCTTTCGACTGTATATGACAACTAAACACGCACAGCCATCCTTTCCACCAGATGTATATGTGCGAGCGTGCGTAATCGACTTTTCTGTAACGAACGATGGACTGGAAGATCAGTTATTGAGTGACGTTGTTCAAAGGGAATGTGAAGAGCTCGAAGATCGGAAGCACCGTTTGTTTAGTGATATCTCGCGTGACCAGCGTCTGATCGTGGAACTTGAGCTCAAGATTTTATCCTTGCTTTCGGAGGCCACGGGGAATCTGCTGGACGACGTGGAACTTATTCATGCACTCGAGTCCTCCAAAGCAACCTCCACAATCGTAGTCCAGCGTCTCCATGAGTCAGAGATAACAAAGCAAGAGGTGCTAAATGCACGAGAGCAATATCGCTCAGTTGCCGCAACCGGAGCTGTGCTCTATTTTGTGATAGTAGACCTCGCAGTTTTGGACCCGATGTATCAGTATTCCCTTGAGTATTTTCGCTCGCTTTTCATTGCGAGCATGGCGAAGACTGCGCCTAGCGGTGCTGAACAGCTACCCGCCCGTCTCGAGAAGCTTAATCAGCAGCTTGTGACTGTTGTACACCGCAATATAGCTCGAGGGCTCTTCCAGCAACACCAACTCCTGTTTGCTTTTCTAGCAACACAACGCCTACTACTGAGAAGCGGAAAGCTGCAACCACATGATATTCACCTTCTCGAACGCTCGACACTTCGTCATCCAGCTTCTCGTGATATTACACCAAGTCAGGCTCCCGGTCAGGAACGTTCGGAGGATAAAGAGACCACCATCGTCGATGCGTTGCTAGCTCTCTCTGACAAAAGCGTGGTATTTCAGCCACTTTTCGACTCGTATCGGCACGATCCCCGTAGTTGGGACGCATGGATTGTTAGTTCTGACCCATACAAATCACGACTACCAGTCGACACAATAAAGGGATCCAGTAGTACTAGCACGAGTCATGGCTCACAGCTCCCGTCATTTTATCGACTTGTGCTTGTTCGGTACTTACGCGAGGATATGTTCCCATCTGCAGTTGCAGCATTCTCAAACGAGCATTTGTACCCTTCTGCAGCGTCACTCGGGGGAGATCGTGATAACCTCATGAGTGATGTTCTTCATGATATGAATAACTCGACTCCTTGCCTTCTGCTCCTTTCACCAGGAGCAGATCCAGCCAGTATTGTTGCTCGCTTGGCAGCCAGAGAGGTAAAGAATGGGTTATCCCGTGCTTACCATGTGATGTCACTTGGGCAAGGACAAGGACGGCATGCTGAGCGTAAGTTGCAAGAATGTGCTCATGATGGAGAGTGGCTACTGTTACAAAACGTCCATTTAGCCAAGTCATGGTTGCCTGCGCTAAATGATATTTGTACAGGATTACGCCATGATTCTGATGAAAGACACGAGTTGCACGAAGATTTCCGCCTGTTCTTGGCAGCTGCGCCAGTGCCTTATTTCCCAATAGCAATTCTGCAAAATTGTGTCAAGGTGACGACAGAGCCACCACGAGGAATCAAAGCAAACCTTCAACGCTCGATCTCGCTGTTGCGGAGTACAAGAGAAAGCGCCGAGTTCATGTCTGATGTTAATAGTGAACCAATCTTGGAAGGAAATACGGATATTAGCGCTGCAAGGAATGCTCAAAGGGAAGCTATAGCGAGAGCTAGGCGGCAGCTCGTTCTAGGCTTGAGCTTGTTTCATGCATCACTGCAAGAACGAGCAAAATTTGGTGCACTCGGTTGGAACCTCAAGCATGAGTTCAGTGAAACAGACTTTCTGTGTGTTGTGAGCTTACAAGACCGTTTATTGCTGCGTTATGCCCATAAAATCCCGCGGTTCCGAAATCTGCAAAAACAAAGCAGCGTGTCCTCGCTGTATACATCTTCATCATCGACAATATCCTTGGCAAAGCGAGACAGTAAGCATGAAATCCTCCCTAGTAATATAAACGAACGAGAAGAAGATGATGACGATGGAAGCGAAGGCGACGAGGAAGATGATGATGAAAGTGACTCCTTTGAGTGGATTCCGTGGGATGCGCTGCACTTTCTTATCGGTCAGGTGTATTACGGTGGACGTGTCACTGATGAGTTTGACCGGCGTTGTCTGATGGTAACTCTCAAGCGATTCTACTCTCGACAGGCACTAGAGTCAAACGCTGGTCTCGGAGCAGTCAGTGACCCGCGTATTCGCCAAACGAGCCGACACCGAGCTTCTCTAGCTATCCCTCGGCACCGCCGCAATCAATGATGTGGATCTCGACCCCACCAACACTGGATCGGTATCTTGCTGATGACGGTCACTTCTGCATTCCGTCGTTTTTTAGCGATGACGCAATGGCGCGATTTGTGGACACCCTGTCGGACGTAGACGCTCCACAACTGGTCCTAGGTATGCACCCCAATGCCCATATTTTGTATCAAAAAGAGCAAAGTCAGCACCTTCTCTCAATGTTGAGGCAAGTCCAAACAACCAGTCGAGCAAACGACGCTAGCAGCGATTACGATGATGATTTGGATAAAGCAGCAAACCAAGTAGATAGAAGTGACGGGAAAACACGTATAGAAGCCGATGAAGTTGCTGTTCTCAAACTTGCTGGAGAAATCGACTACAAGTTGGATCCGTGGTATGCTCAGCAACAAGCTATATCAAACTTATTGGTACATCATGCATCAGGGGGTTCAGCTGCGTCAATTGACCCATTTATGATCGTCCTGGAACAAGAGCTGATTCAGATCAACTATGTGCTTGGAAGCATCCGCGCTAGTCTCGAGGAGCTGCAATCCGCGGTCCAGGGGCTTACAGTGATGTCATCAACAATTGAGCTTGTTTTTCATGGTTTAGCAACTGGGCAGGTACCGATGCCATGGCGTAGTCTCGAATCTCTTGTCAGCTTAACAAGCGGAGCAGCAGCCACAAACGGTGCAGGATTTACCTCCCAACTCTCTGAATCTGCGAATGAAGGCAATGGAAGCGGCACCGGAGAGTCGAGTGTCTCTGTTGTCGGCTGGATTAGTCGTCTGTTGTCCCGTTTCGACTTCTTCGCTGCGTGGGCTCAAGCTGGAGCACTACCTCCGGTCATTCCTCTATCTTTATTCTGCTACCCAGAAGGACTCTTTACCGCAGCCTTTGCAGCGTCACGCTCGGAAATATTCGATCCCTATTCATCACTTAGACTTGGACTTCCGAGTTATTGATGGCATTGAAGTCACAGCTCTAATCGCTGCGTGCTTGGGAACAGGAAATAATGAAGGAGACGACTCTGAGAAAGCAGCAAAAATTGACCAATTAGGTGACCTTTCAGATGCCATCTTCATTTCAGGTCTGGTGCTGGAGGGAGCTCAATGGTGCAATGATCGGCACTGCCTGTGCGATCCTCTACCAGGAGTGATCCAACACGTCATGCCGGCCCTCCTGCGTTCGCCCGCGAATTAGTGCTTCTCTAGCTAGTTTAGATGATGGGCCAGATCCATCTACTGTGGGAAGTTTGCCAACTGCCGAACAAGCTAAACCCAGCATTATTTCGCCAACCTGCTTGTGTTCCAAAGGCGCCGACGAGCACTCGTGCGGTACCGCGGGCTCCAGCTATAGCATCAACGTCGCAGGCAGCTCCAGCAAACACCTCGCGACGAACAAGTCAACGCTCTACGAGCTTTCGGTCAGCCCGGTATTCATCAAGCACGGCATCTGCAAATAGTGGCGATTCACAGCCGCCACCAGTGTATCGGTACGCATGCCCTGTCTACAAGACGTCCTCGCGGAAAGGGAGCTTGTCCACCACCGGTGCATCCACCAACTTCGTGCTCACTATCGATCTCCCGAGCGATCACCCGCCAGACCACTACGTGCTCAATGGCACGGCTCTCATCTGCAGTCGCGCCAAGTAAATGGCTGCACTCGTCCTAAATGTAGCCACATGCCGACTAGAAAATGTAGCCACGTTATCCATCTGGAGCGCTCTACCCTTCGCTCTACATCGTCATGTGGAACATTTCGTAGCTCTTGGCCTGTGTCTTGAAAACGTTCTGCGGATGTCGGTGCCACCGTCGCGATCTTTAGCTGGTTGAGCTCTTCATGGCCCGAAAATGGCGCTGCTGGGCGCTCTACAGCGTTATATGGAGCTTTCTTCTCGCTGCAAGAGCTGCTGCTGGCGACCAAATGCTGTTTACAGGCCCCGAGAACGCCTCGGCGGTCAACAGAGCAGTGGATCTGTACTACGAAGCGAGCGACGCTGTGCAATTAGGAGACCTGCGAATGGCCATACAGCTTTATCGCGAGTCCATTGAGGTGTTTCCAAGTTTTGCAGGCACATATAATAACCTCGCGATGCTTGTGTTCCAGCACGACCGTGACGAGGCTCAGGCGATGGAGCTACTGCACCGAGGATTTGACGTGGCCACTGCCATGAATGACTCCACCAATATTGCCTCTATCCACCTCAACATCGGATATCTTCTGCGAGAAATCGGCGGCAGGTTTAGCACCGTGCACGCACTCGAGGCTATACATCACTTTGATGCGGCGCTAGGCAATCAACCCGAACATGATCGAGGCGCTGAGCAATAAGGGGCTCGCGCTGGTCTCTCTGCATGAAATGGACGAAGCTGAGCAAATCTTAGCGCCGCGCTTTGGCGATAAGTCCCAAGCGATACGTCAACTCTACTGGATCTTGCGTTTATTTACTTCGAACGCGGCGACTTGGAACGGAGTATACATCACCTCGACCAAATCATCGCCCAACCCGACAGCCCCAACCACATGAACGCCATCAGCAACAAAGCAGTGTTTTTACGAGAAGCGGGTTATTTCTTGGAAGCACTAGAGACACAAGCGCTCGCATTGCAGATTGATCCAGACAACCCGCGCGCGCTCAGCAACATTATAACTATGCAACGCATGATCTGCGACTGGAATGGACTCGAGTCGCTCGAAGAGCATCTCGTGGAAGTTGTCAAGAGCCGTGAACTATCGGTCGGCTCAAAATCCAGCGGTATCTCACTTCTCCCGTATGACTCTACTCTTATGAAGCTGTCTGATGTGTTCAGGCGACAGCTGGCTGTAAAATATGCTGCCACATTTGAACAACCGGCAACAGTCAAGCTGCTTCCTTCTCGCTGGAGCATACAGACCAATCTACCTTCCCGACTACGTGTCGGATATCTGAGCTTCGATTTTCGTGAGCACCCCATGGGTCATCTAACGCTTGCACTTATTGATTCACACGACCGTGAGCGGATAGAAGTCTACTGCTTTTCGTATGGACCCGATGACAGATCGGAGTGGAGACAACGCATAGAGCAACGCTGCGACGTGTTCCGTGACATCCGACAAATGTCCGACTTGGAAGCTGCGGATCAAATTGCGCGAGATCAACCCTGATGTGCTTGTCGATCTCATGGCGCATACTAAAGGTGCTCGTCAAGGGATTACAGCATTGTCACCAAGCCCAATTGTCGTGAACTATCTGGGCTTCCCGGGTACTACGGGAGCCACGAGTACACAATTTGCGTTTGTTGATAAGCTCGTTGTCCCACCTGAGGTGGGGGGAAAGACTATGACTGAAAGTATTGTGTATCTTCCGACAACATACCAGGCTAATCAGTTCGAATTTGATACTGACGTTTGCGGAGTATGTTCACCAACTCTCCCTGAAGAAAGTAATACTAGGTTTCGAAGTTTTGCTCGATGCGTACAGCAGTGCCAACGCAAGGCTCGACAAAATCACGGATTGCCAAAGGAAGCACTCGTGTTCTGCAACTTCAATGTCAATAATAAGATGGACGCGGCGTCATTTGGGCTGTGGATGAGTATCCTTCGTCAAGTTCCCGGAAGTGTGCTGTGGCTTCTCTCACCTCGAACTCGTCAGGAAAAACGAAGTGGAGCGAATTCCTCTGATGACAGTCATGAAGGTGAAAAAGACAAAGAAAAGGAACAAATTGAGGATTCCCTTCGATCTCAAGCCGCGTCAATGGGGATCGCGCCGTCTCGGATTATTTTTGCTCCTCGGGTACTCAAACGAGAGCATCTATCTCGGATAGCGACTGGCCGATCTCTTTCTCGATTCGTTGGTTTATAATGCGCACTCGACAGCGTCAGATGCACTTTGGGCTCACGTACCAATTGTAACGCTTTGGGGTGATACATTTCCATCCCGAGTTGCTGCATCTCTGATCGAAAATGCTGTTCCAGGACATCCCGAAGTTATACCATTCAATTTGAAGGAATACGAAACTTCTGCTGTAGAACTTGCGCGAGATGCTTCGAAACGCCTTAGGTTACGGGCAACTATCGCAAGTCAAAGTTTAAAATGCCCACTATTTGACACGGCAAGAACAACAAAGAATGTCGAAAGTGCACTTGAAAGTATGCATGATGTTTTGAAGTTATCCGCGAATTCCTACAGAAGACTTCCGCAAATTGTGGTGACTCCGAACAGAGGACGAGGAGGCTTAACATCCGAATACATCAAGAGCGGTTCGAAAGAATGCAGATAGTCCACGACAAACTTGTACGAAAAGGAGACACTGATACTGCAAGCAAAGTTATGGCACGACTGGTGTTGTCTGGTCTTCATGAACCTAGCACCAAACCACTTAGCAAAATGTCGTTGTATCCAATTCCAACCTCAAGCATGTCTATTGGCATCATTTCCACAGACGAATCCAACCCCCTAGGGTCTAACTATATTAAAACCACTAACGAGATGATAGAATTGCACAACTTCGCGAAGAAACTTCTAGCTGAAGATCGAGTGTCTGATCTTGTTCGCACTTTTGAAGACGTCCAAGATCGCTTGTTGCGGCTCGCGACGATTCCAGCGACGAGTGATAGTAATCTTGAGCGTTTGTTCCTAATGTTTACATTCGTGCTTGACAAAGTTGGGCGAACACTCGACGCTATCGCTATAGCTGAACACGTAGTGCAACTTCAGCCATCGTTCTTCCGTCTTCGGTTCAATCTAGGTGCAATGTACACCAATGTTGGTGACTACGTTTCGGCAGATGCAGAACATGCATCTGCGGCAGCCGCTGAAAGTTATGCTCGCTTTAACGATTGGCGAAAAATTAGCTGGAAACGATCTCAAGCTACAATCGAAGCTCAGTCTTCGACCCATAGGTAAGCCCGTGATTGCAATATACTGCAATGAATATGGCCAAGAGTGGTGGGGAGGACTGGGGTCCATCTTCAATTGGGAATGGGCTTGGAGGATCCGAAGAGGCTGTTGTATTTCTGTCGCGCGGGTTGGTGAGCTCGGCTACTATGTGGAGGTGTACGCAGCCCCACCTCCACAGGACGAAACTTCTCTTTCACATTCTTCAAAACCCACTCATATGCATGAAGCTTCATGGTATCCTCTAGAACTTTACGATCCCAACGATCGCACCGTAGATGTCTTTATCGCTTGGCGGTACGTCACGTCGCTAGTAGTTGGCAAACACGCACGTCGAGCAGTATACTGGGCTCATGACATACCAACTCCAGAAAGCGCTCAGTCGACTCTCCTTTCTACTCTCGCCCACCGCATTGTCTGCGTTAGCAGCTTCATGCATCTTATTTCCCCCGTCAATACAGTCAAGATTGTTGTACTGCGCAACGCAGTTGATCCCAGTTTCTTCACTGATGGACCCAACATAAACAATTTGTTTGTGTATGGCAGCGCTCCAAACCGCGGACTCGGGCACCTTCTACTCGCCTGGCCAACCATCCGTGCAAGGATTCCTGAAGCAACATTGCAGGTATTTTATGGTTTTACTCCAGCGTTTGAGCGATGGGCTCGACAGCTCCGGTGGCCTATGCTGTCCTTGAGCGCCCCCGCCAATGAAACGACGGGGTACGAAGAATGGCGTGCTAGGATGAACGAGCTCTTACGCGAAACTCCAGGGGTTGAGTTTGTCGGGCTCGTCAACCACGAGCATCTTGCTCGGGCGTATGCAAATGCTGGTTTTTGGGTGTACCCCACTCGGGTTTTCGGAGACAAGTTGCATTTCAGCTATGAAAGCCATGGCAAACGGTGCGATCCCCATAACGAGTCGCTTTGCTAGTTCAGCCCTCAGCGAAACGATCGGCGCATATGATCAGGGTCCGATTGCATTGAACACACCCGAACAGTTAGGTAGGCACTGCATTGAACGCTTAGCTTGTGCTTGGTGAGATCAATTGGAGCTTTGACTAACTGCTTGGTGTTTGCCAGTAAATGTGACGTGGTGGGCAGAGTTGTGGGCTGAACGTATTGACGAGCTTACCAGCATCGGCAAACGCAAGTCTCTCGAGAAGATACGGGCCGATATGAAAGGCTTCGCACGAAGGGCATACCATTGGGAACGCGTCGCGAATGAGTGGAGTGAAATGCTGCGATCCATACTTGTCAAGGAATAGCAAGTACCAAGTGGTTTGTATAAATCTCACGTCGTTCTCTTCGTTATCTCCATCCTACGGTCAAATCAGCGCTCTCTAGCCAGGTCCACCATGCATCGACCGATCACTTCTTGTTGCGGCACGACTTGCAGTACCAGTCGTCCGCCGGCACAGCACTGAGCCTTGCGCATTTCTGTTGAGAAAAAAGAAGTAAAGAAAAATATATCAGCACCGTCGAACACAACAGAGCCGAAACGAATACGAAGCTACATACCAGGTGGAACACACGCTCACACCCTCGCGAGCCGTCTTCGGATCCGCAAATAACGTGCGAGTCGAGCCGAATCTTGTTCTTCTTGCACGAGCCGCAAGTTTGGAGATTACATTCATCGCAGAACCACTCTGTTTCTGGGATTTCCTAAGGAATTGAATACAATTGTAAGGAATCACTAGCCAATGGCCTCCATGCCGTTGCATAGTGTGCACGTACCTTGAGTCCAATGCAATCGACGTGGAATGCGCGAGGACATCCGTCGCAGCACAGTAACTCTCCACCAAGGGAGCACACGCTGCAGTCCTGGTCCCAAATATCGTCTGGATTTCGTGCAGGCTGAGATGCTCCTCCACTTGTGTTATTGCTTCCAGCTGCAACAGAAGCCGTCGCCGGTTGCTGTTGATGACGGACTGAGGGATCCGACTGATTCGTCGCGCGCAACCACAGCATGAACGTGCTCAGTGCGCTTCTGAGCGGCGCCAGCAGCTCGGCGTTTGCGTCCTGTGGGGAAGACTGGCTTCACACTTGCATCGCACTCGTGGCAGAAAATCTTGCCTCTGGGGATACGCCGAAGTCCAACACACGCGTGGTGGAATACATGCGCACATCCATCACAGCATAGCACTTCGCCACCTTCGCCGCAGATGTAACAGTCCTCTTCCCATTCGTCCATCGATTCACCGCGCCGATCCCGCGAAGCCGTCGACGCAACAGTTGAAGCAACTTCGTCCTCGTCATCCGAATCGTGCTTCTTCTGCTTCTTTTTGACAGCCCGTTCCTTGCGAGTACGCTTTTCCTTCTCGCTCTTTGCACGAGCGATTGCAATCCCAACATCTTCAGTTGCTGAAACGCCGAACAACTCTAAGCGATGTACAAATGATCCTAGTCGCGGTGGCTAGAACGGCAACTGTTGTTGCCTTCTTTACCTCGTTAATCCATCTTGCACGGCAATATTTTGTAGGCCATAGGATAGATCCATCATCAGCAAGTCCATCCAACTCTTCCTCGTCTTCCTCTTCGTCATCGTCACTTCGCTCATGGTCGTTGTCGCCGGTGCTTTCCTCCTTAACGGTGTTGGTCGCAGGCACAGAGGACACAGAAGACGCCGCGGTAGGCTGAGCAGATGCAGCTTTCTCTTGTGCCGCGACCTGGAGTACAGTAACCTCATTTTCGAGCGCCAATAGTGGCGCAACCATTTCTTCCACATTGGTTGCACCCTCCACAGTTTTCAACCAGCTCGCATGTCCTTCGTCAGAGCGATCAATCCAGTCCGATCCAAAGGCGCGCAGACGCTTGGATAGCCACTGCTCAACTTCCACATACTCCTTGCGTAGCGCATCCAAGCCATCAGAAGAAAACATCTTGATGGTACTTGTTGGTAGCCGTTTGCCATTTTTCCATTCCAAAAACTCATCCGCAGGTGGCGGTGGTGTTGATGTTGGCGATGTTCGCCGCTTCTTGCGCGCGTGCAGTGCTTCTTCGTTTAGCATATCCGAGATAAGCAGTCCTGGCTTAGACACGGGCATGTCTTGGGTGATTGTATCCAAATTTTCGTTGATTGCTGCACGCAGTTGTGCCTCTCGTGAGATGCGAAGATCCAGTGCGCTAATCAGAGAATTGATCTCAACTTGAGAGGAGTAGCAGAACCAAGACGACGCATGATCGAAACTGTCACTGGCTTTGGGGGAGCTGCCGACCATCTGATCGTATCGGCGTTTGAGGGTCTCTGGTGGTGCTGGCTTCTCGACGTAAAGCCTTTGATGATCTCCTTGAAGTATCCAATACCGAAGGTGATCGCGATCACGGCCAAGTGGCTCGGTTCGAACGAATAGTTCGCGCAACGTGGTGTGGTACTTTTCCTTCTTGATCGTAGCTTCCTCTTCCCGAGCAGCCTCCGCATCCAAGAGCTCCAGCACATGGGTTGCAGACACAATGATCCGCTCGGGCAAATTGCACTCCTTGCCTTTTTCGATAGACATGCGCAGCAGATTAGCATCCTTGGAGGCCAGCCCGTCCGTAATGCCTTTCTTGGCTGCAGAACGTCGGCGCTCCATCTGCTCTTGAATTTTCTGCTTGCGCAGTTTCTCCTCTGTCTTCTGGCGTATCCGCTCGCGTTGTTTGTCGAGCTTCTTCTTGCGCGAAAGGTATTCGTGGCGCGAAATGAGGTCTTGCGCCTGTAAATTTTCGAGCTCCTCCTCATTTTTTGTCAATGCGTCCTCGTTGTCCGCCAATTCATCAAGGTCTGTGTCGCTACCGGAACCAGTACCACCATCCGCGTCGCTCTTTGTTTCGTCTTCCTCACCCCCATTTTCAGGGACTTCCTCACCATTCTTAAGCCACAACTTGACAGAAGTTTTGTTATCGTTGATGACACCCGCAAGTTCGAGCCGCTGTTTCTCGCGCAACTTTTTCTCATCCTCAAGCGCCAGCTTTTTGTCTTGCATCATCTCGCGGTTGTAGTTTTTCGTCACCGTAAGCGCCTCGTTCAAGTGCTTACCCAGTAGGTTGCGGACCCTCTCCGTTGAAATGCACCGTCCTACGAGGAAGCGAAGCAACGCTAGCTTATGCGCAATATCCAGGTGAGGATAATCTGTCGATCCCAGCGCCTTAAACGCTCTCATAAACACAGGCGACGCATGCGCAGTGTAGCGAGGGACAGCTGCGATTAGACTATAGAGAATAGACGGCCACGACAGGGAGTTCAGCATCGACACGGTCGGGACACCAACTGTCAGCGGTGCGTGCTGAATCTCGTAGCGATACCGCTCGCCGTCGTCAGTAGCGCCTTCATCGTCTGATGCGTAGTCGTCCTCCTCCCGATCCTCGAGAACAAGCTGCAATAAACTCACGTGCACCTCGGTCGTGATACTGCAGTGCTCTTTATAGCTGAGAGCTGCGGCAAACTGGTCGACTGTAACTGGTGCTAGGTTTAGTATCTCATGGAAGCAGTAAACGGAGTCCCACACTGCCAGAACCTGTCCTGTGAGCTTGGTTGGGATATCCCCGAATGCACACTCGACCGGGCTGAGGACCACCCACGTACAAATTGTGAGTCAATACGGCTAAGTCCCACACGAGCTGACAGCCACAAAGAACGTACGAGGGTTTTTCGGTCGTCAGAGGGTGATCGACGACATCGATCGGGATGTCGTCCAATCCGCGGCGTTTCTTGTTGAGCGCGTCCTCCTGTCAAAGAGCCACCGCAGACAGGTTCAGCTCGGATCTTTACGAAACCTTGCCTCCCAAAAGGCGCTTGTATACATTCTCACCTTGCGGCGCAGTGCGAGGTCCTCCTTCTCCAGCTTCTCTAGCTTCTCCTTGGCGGCGCGCACCGTCTGCGCGAGGTCCTCTGCGAGTCTACCGAGCGTCTCCTCCTCCTTGTCCTTGTACTTGATCTTACGTCTGCTGAGGATGCGGTCCTGCATCTCGAGCACGCGCTTGGCCTTGTGCTCGATAGCCTCGGCCGACTTCCTGGCGAGCAGCTCCTCCTTCATCTGTCTGTCGTGGAGCCTCTTGGCGTCCCTCTCTAGCTTGGCAGTCTCTCTAAGCACGCGCGCCTTCTCCTTGCTCTCCTTCTTGGCCCTGCGGCGGTCGAGGCACTCTGCGCACATTCTGCAGTACCACTCGCTGTCTGGGATGGCGTCCTCGTCCATGCCAAGGCAGCTCATGTGGAAGGCCCTTGGGCAGCGGTCGCAGCAGAGCAGTTCGCCGCCGTCCTTACATATATTGCAGTACCACCGGTTGTGGTCGGACCAGCCCTCCCTGGCGGCGGCACGCTCGTCGTCGTCGTCGTCGTCGTCGTCCTCGGCCGAGGGCAGCGGCGTGTCGGCGCGCTCGCTGTTCGTGTCCATCGACTCGTCCGCGCTGTTGTTACACAGCTCAAACACGCTCAACATGCCCCCTGACGGCCGCCGCTCGCCCGCGGGCGACGCCTGCGCCGCCATTTCGGCCAGTCGCACGGCCTTGGCGCGCGCCTTGAGCTGCCCCTTGACGTGCTTGGGCCGCGCCTGCGCGCGCGGCTTGGCCGGCCGCTTGCGCGCAGCCTTTGGCGCCTTGAACGCCTGCTCCAGCTCCGCCACGCCGCGCGCGTCCAGTTCGTCCGCTGAGCTCATGGCGCGCCGACCGATCGACGCTTCTGTGGGGGAGGCGGCCGGGCGACTCGCGGACTGCCCGGCGGCCCCCACTGGCTCAGTGCCTCGAGAGGAAAAAGTAGGTACCGACACGGGCGGCCGACCATCACTCTGCACGCGCCGCGTGGAGAAGCAGGGGGTGGCTCCATCTCTCGTGCCTCCTCTCTCCTCCTGGGCTCTTCCTGACCGAATGCGAGGTGTTGGAGAGGGTGTGGCGTACGACGCCACCCATCTCGGACGCTTTGCATCATGAAAAAAAAAGTCGTTCAGGTGCTCGACCCCGTGGTGTGGGGCTTCGAGCATTCCATCATGCTCAGGCTGGTGCAGCGTGGGGTGAGATGGTTTACTCTACAGTAGCTACTGACACAACAGTCGTCGACGCCACTTGGTGCAATCGTCGTTGGATGATGTTGGATGTCACGCACAGAGAGCCACTGGAGCCGATTTGTTCGTGCAAGTGCTGGCCCTTTCGACTTTTGATCAATATCAGACAAGGCACGACCACCAGCTCACGTGCACGCAACACTACAAGCCAGCGAGCATGCAGACGACGCCGTCGCAGCTCCGAGTGGGTTGAGAGTCAACAGCTCGGGATACCCGCGATGCGAGTAGGGGTTCACTGTTATCGGGCGCCAAGGTGCATCCTACCGCCGCGGCAAGGCTAGCAGACGTGGCAACTCTCAATCTACCAACCTACCGCCTCACATCTGACTCATGGCTTGTGATCAGCAATGACCGACGTGCACCGAACAAACTAGTGGCGAGAGACTTTGCCAGCATGGATTCGAGGTTGTCGGCGACTCCATTCGTCAAGAAGAGGAAAACGGACCTCCTTGCATCTGCAAAAAATGAGAATAAAAAAAAATCTTGGTGCTTTCAAAGATTCGGTAGTTATTCGATGAAGAAAATGCTCGACACGCCAACAGCTGCTACCAGTGCTATCATTGGCGAAGACAGAAGATAGATTGGCCGAAACGCTGTGCTCGCCGGCCGTTTCTCGAGCAGGTCCGGCAACCCGAGCACACAGCACCAAAAGTCGGAGGCTGCAAGAATTTCGACGCTAGAAACCACCACACTCGAGCCGAAAAAACGATAGCATCGCCTCCCCACATCCATGGCAGTGCCAAGCATGCTCATCAGCTGTCCTAGCGGCAATCAGCGATGAACGCTACCTCCTTTCCCTGCCACGTTGTCCATGCTCCATCGCGACCACCACGTTGAAGGCAAAAGCCTAAAAAAAAAAACACCACATAAATGAAAATTCGCGCCAAGCTCTGCGATTGGCCAAAAATCCCGCGCCGCTTTTGGCGGGAAGTCCGCACACTCCATTCAACCAGCTAACCGCTCCGCCGGCCATGACGAGCGCCACGTCCGCCGCCGCCCCCGGCAACGCCGTGTCGGCGCTGCAGAAGACCATGGAGGACCCGCGGTTCGTGCGTGGGGAGGCTCTGCTCAAGGACAAGCGGCTGGAGGAGGCCGTGGTGGCGTTCGAAGACCTGCTGCGCACCATGTGCGAGAGCGAGGGCCTGGACGACACGCTGGCCATCGCGCCCGTGTACTACGCGTACGGCCACGCGCTGCTGGCGCTGGCTGAGGCCACGGCCAGCGTGTTCGGCGGCGCCGTGCAGGCGACGGACGGAGACACCGAGGCCGACGCTGACGCGCGTGACACGGCGGACGACATGGAGGCGGCCTGGGAGATGCTCGAGGGAGCGCGCGTCATCTACTCGCGCTACCCGGGGGAGCTCGAGGTTGAAAAACAGCTCGCGCGCGTGTACACGCGCCTGGGTGACTACGGTAGCGAGGCGGACAACTTTGCGCAGGCGCGCGCAGACTACGAGAAGGCCGTGGTCGTGCGCCGCAAGGTGCTGCAGGCCACGGGCGATGAAGACACCACGCAGCTCGCGGACCTCTACTGCTGCCTGGCCATCTCGTGCATCTACAAGGACGCCACCACGACGGCGAGCAACGATGAGGACGCCAAGGAAGAGGAGGAGAAGAAGGACGAGGAAGAGAGCCAGGAGCGCGGGGAGAACGAGGGACTCAAGTACTACGTCCTCGCGGGCCGCGTCATGGCCGAGAACGTCCACCGTCGCGCGCAAAAGTGCGCCGAGCATGTTCAGAAGTTCGTCGAGCAGCGCATTCCCAAGTACACGGAGCTGGTCGAAGAGAAGGAGATGCCAAAGGGCAAGGGCAAGCGCAAGGCTGGGAGCGCGGACGACGCGTCGCGCAGCCTGCTGTACACGAGCGACAACATGGACAAGGTGCGCGAGGAGTTCATTGCGAACGTCAAGAGCCAGGAGACCGAGCGCACGGGTGTCGAGCTCAACGCGGACGGTCTCACCAAGGACGAGGCGCAGGTGCTCGACTACATGGAGATCTACGTGGAGATCAAGGAGAAGGTTGACGGTCTGAAGGAGAGCGCGGCTGCAGAGCCTGTGGAGCAGCCGAGCAGTGAGGGGGCCAAGACTGACGAGGCCGTGACGACGATCGGCTTTGGTGCGCAAAGCTCGACAACCGCGCCTGCCGCCACAGTGAATGTGATCTCAGTCAAGAAGCGGAAAACCGAGGCCCCAGCGAACGGCGACAAGCAGTAAGCAGCATAGAGAGAGATGGCCGCTGTAAGTCGGTCCCCCAAGGTAAATGAAATGTATGCACCACGAGTTCGAAGGGTATCTCGTTCATTTTTCTGGTTGGCATCAAGCTCGCGTTGCCACTTACATACCCGACGATGACACTCTCATTGTCCTCAGTGGCTGCGGTACGAGTCCCAGACAAACTGGAACACCTTCCGTGCGTCATGATCAGCAGCATTGGAGCTAAACGTTTCGGCTTCCAGAGCGCTCGCCACGTCTTCCAGCGGTGCGCGGAACGTACGACCGACCGACTTCATGCGGCCAAGCGCACTAGCGAACCAATTATCCTGGTAGCCAACTCCTTCAGCATCGCACTGGCTCTTGTGTGCGGAGATGACGCGGTTGAACCCTTCAAACAGGATCTTGGCCATGTCACGTAGCTCCTGCTCGCGCTGGGCAACCGCATTGTTGTCGTCTCCGTCCATATCTTTGTCTCCGTCCGCGGTTTCAGCCTTCTTGGCAGCCTTGGCAACGATGATCTCGTTCTGAACGAATAGCAAGGTGTCGTCGACGATGCCCCACACATACGGCCAACTGTACTGCTGCACTGCGTCCGGCGTGAACACCCACTGCACAATCGTTGTCGGGCGAAGAATACCGTGACGCAACATCGCGTTCAAGGTGATGGCAATGTGCTGCGGTGACTTCAGCCAAACGCTAGCTACCGCTCGCACTAGTGCTAGCTCGTCGCTATCACCACCACGCAGCTGATCTGCCTGGCTGTACTTCTCCAGCAGCAAGCGCATATGGGTGTACGTGGCCGCACCAGCCTCAAGGATGCACGTCCAAACGACTTCGAGCGCATCATCGCGCGAAATCTGGCGCTGCTCAATTTCTTCCAACACCCAAGTCTGCAGCATAGCGGCAGGTGGATGTGCCTTCAGCTTCTCCGATCCCGCTTCATACAGTTCGCACAACACCGAGGCAGGGGCAGTTGGGTCGCTCGTTACATCGCCATTCACAACAGACTCGCCGTCTGCAGACTTTGCCGTGCGGTAACGGATGCGTGGTTGAGGTGAAGGAGGCAGAAGCATGTGAAACTCGGTTGGCAGCACGGTCTGCATGTGCTGGAGATATGAGAGTCGCACACACCGCTCGATCACGGCGCTGACAAAAAGCCGCTGCGCATCGTCTTCCTCGGCTTCCAATACGTGTGTCCAGTGTGCCCACGGCCACTTGAACTCGAAGTTCGATAGGAAGTGGCTGAACAGCAGCACAAACGCATCGCGACCACCAGCACGCATCGATGGGAGTTCTCGGAAAAGAAGCTCAACGACGATCGCAAGAGCAGGAGACACAACCCGCGCGTCTGCCTTCACCAGATGAGTCAACACAGCACAGTCGTATGTGAGGGTTGCCGGCGCAGTCTCGTTCAGTGCTTTCACCAGCAGCGTCTCAACGAGCAGGAACTCGCTGCGAACAGTGGAGGGATTCGTAGCAGCCGCAAAGCGAGCATTCACATTGCGACACATGCTGAGCAGCATCTTGGCTGCCATCGCTGGCTTTGGGTACGAAGTCTCGAGTGCGAGTGTGAAGTCGTCCCTGAGCATGAGATACGACGCCAGCGGAAGACCAGCGATTGCTGCACCAGCGGCACCAGACTCCTCAGTGAGAATTCGAAAGAGAGGCGCGTACGGGGGAATCTTGCTGACATCGAACTGGAAGATGGCGAGTCCAGAGCGTTAGGGTGACATTGGGAAATACACGCCTTTCCAACACATGGACACGTACATTGGCTGGGTCGATTGAGAGTGAAGTCGTTAGCGTGTGAGGCTCGACGTGTTTCCAGCGCGATGACGAGACGATCTCATTCAACGAGAGCACACCAGGAGACTCGGTGCACGGAATCTTCGCCTCCTCGCCTCCGTCGTCCATTCCGTCTGAAGCAGAAGCTTGTGACGTCACTGATTCATCAGCGCGAAGCTGCTCGAGCGCCTTCCAGTACAGAGTAAGTGGGTCAAACGCCGAGCAGAACGAGGAGAGCTCCTCCTCATTTTCGGGCTCCCAAAGCAGGTCCAATCGCAGTCGGCGCACGAGCCAGTTGGACGCATGCGAGCTTTCAATGTTGCGAGGGTTGGTCTCCTCCTCGCGGTTCGAAATGTACTCTTTGCACCGGCTCAGTAGGCTCTCGTACAGGTCGCGGCTGTTGACAGCAAGCGCAGGTCCGCTCTGTAGTAGGTCGGCATCACCTGGTTAGGATCATCACAAATGCGATCCTTTCATCGGAACAGCAACACTTACATGCACGAGGGCATCGAGGACGACACCGGCGTAGAAGTCCTTCCAGGCAGCAGCATGCTCCCGAGAACGCAGCGATGATGTCTCGCTATCCGCCTCGCTGTTGAAGTCGTCCGGGGGTGCATACGGACTGGATCGCGTCCAGCAATCCCGAGTACATCGTCTGCGCGGACGACGCGCACCGCGACGAGCAGCGCTAGGAACCGCACGAGCAGCAGAATGCGCAGCTGCAGGTCCCTGGCGCTGTCCGTCTTGCCGTCCGCGCTGCTGCTCGCGTCCGCCGAGGAGGCGCGCGCGGCGTCTGCCTTTTCCTTGTCAAAGGCGTCGACAGCGCGCTGGAGCATGGCGACGGCGTCGTCGGCGAGGCGTCGGCCGAAGTCGGGCTGCTTGGCGTTGACGGCGCCAGCGAGCGCGGCCAGCAGCTGCGTCTTGTGCGCGAGGCGCGTGGCGGCGCGCAGCACGTGCGCGGTGAGGTGTCCCTAGCTTGGCGCGCTCGGGGTCCTGGTCCATCTCGTCCAGCACGCGGCTGGCGGCGCGCGACACGTGCTCGCGCAGCGCCTGGCCCTGCAGCCATCCGGAGAGCGGCGCGGACTCGCCCGAGTTCCACGACGGCCTTCTTTGCGAGGCGCCAGGCGCGCGCGCGCTCGCTCTCGGCCGGCGCGCCGCCCCCGCGGCCGTCGAAGCGCCGTCCGCCGCCCCCGTAGCGGTCGTCGCGCCGCCCGCCGCCGTCGTAGCGCGAGCGCTTGTAGCCGCCGCCGTAGCGCGCGTCGCCGCCGTCCTCGTCCTCGAACGAGCGCTTGTAGCCGCCGTGGCGCGCGTCGCCCCCGTACATGGCGCCCAACCTCGGATTGTACCGGCGGGGGAAACCAAAGGTCGAGCCCGGACCCCCGCTACGTTCGCATAGAGGTTCGAATGGCGGTACGCGCTTCGATTGAAAGCGCACTTTATTGGAGCGCCGTGGCCGGCTAAACCCATGGAAGATGCGAACTTAACGGCAGAATGCATACAAACTCCCAGTCATCGGCGTTCGGATTTTTTCGTCGAGGATCATGAAAGGACGCACGAGCCGAGCAAACGCAACCGATCCGCCGGCGGACAGCCCATGACTCGCCGCCGGCGCGACTACCGCGGTCGCTGCAGCAATGGCGCGCTGCTCGCAGGCGTTGGCGCGCTGCTGAGCATGTGCGCGCCTTGTGCGGTTGGCGCGGCGGGGCTAGACGCTGCGCTATTGTCGCTGTCAGAGCCGCCGAGGAGGCTGGGTGACAGCAACACGTCCACGATATTGGAGACGGTCGGCAACGTCTCGGTGGGTGACAGCACTGATGTGCTTCCAGTGCAGCCGCGCATTGCGAGCTACCGCAACGCGTACGGGACCCAGTTCTCGTGCGGGTCCACGTGCCTGTTCATCGCCGGCGCGTACTCGACGCTCGCATGCAGCCTTGGTACTGCTTGTCTCGCTGGTGCCGCTGCAACAGCGTGGACAACCAGGCGATGAGGATGCAAGTGCGAGGATATTCTTTGGCGGAAGAAATAACAAGGACGCAGTGAAGAAGTCACCTCCTGCAGTGGTCGAGAAGGAGCGCGGGTGCTGGGAGAAATTTGTAATCTGGATTGCGTCGCATGTGCTGCCGCGAGGGGCAGTTGTGCACGATGAGGAAGACATCTGCGAGCACTTTCGAGATGACTACGAGTCTGCTGCAAAGGCACTCGCAGACAAGATGAACCAAAAGACTTACGAAAGCATCGGCATTGCAACCGATGAATCGTTGCTATTGCGTCGCGGATATCGAGGATTCGGGGGACCTGATGACGTCATGGTGATCGATGACCCCGAGAGGCTGTTTGATAATCCACCTTTGTACGAGCGCGGACGATCCAATCGCGGCAGTATCTTCAGCAGCCCGACCATCGCCGCCACCATCGCCCAAACAAGCGCGGAGATCGACTCGACTGTCGATTGCGCCTCCCTCGTCTGCTGTTACGACGCCAGAGCCTTCGTTCCTCGGACCACCCTGCTGCATCTCCTGTGCTCGATATCACACCAGATCTCATCGAGCAACACCGACGCATGACGTTGACGGGATATCAGCTAGCGCCTAGCGAAACGAACGAAGAGAAGGTCCGCGCAATCGAGCGGCGAGCCTCGATTCAGCACCGCGCAGAGAAACGAAAGACGCTTGCAAAGTCGGACATCAGCTACGAAAATCTACGCGACGAGGAGATCCAGATGTACGAGTACCTCGAGTTTGTTCGGCAGCTTCTCGAAGGCATCTCGCTCAAGAAAGTGTGTCAGAACAGTACCAAGGTTGTCAAGCGCACATTCTTCGTCACCGCTGATATGAAATCCATCTTCTGGAACAAAGTGGCCAGCAAGAAGTGGATGGCACGCAAAAGCAGCATTCAGGTCTCTTCAATCGAGAGAGTGCTCAAGGGCCTCGATGGAAACCCAGGGCTCGCGTCGCGAGGGGCTGTGCCCGAAAGAGCAATTTGTATGTATCAATTCTGTGCTCCGACGGGAAGCGATTGGACCTGGAGGCGAAGGACGAGGCAGCACGGCAGCGCCTGTTCTTGGGATTTACGCGCCTCGCACAAGAAAAGCGACAGAGTGAGCAGGCATCGCAGCCCCCTGATGTGCCTCCGAGTGCTCCTGTTCCTGAAATCGTATCTGCTCCTGCAGTCGAAGCTGTGGGTCAGCCAGCTCCGCCCAGTCCGTCCGGTCCAGGAAGTTTATCGCTCGTCATGCGGTCAACCCAGCGCTCTCCAAGTCATTCTTCGCAGCTGGATTTGGTCATGGAGGAAGAGGAAGAAGAGAAGGACGATGAGCAGAGAGGCTAGCAAATGCCCAGGTCGCTAGGTGTTCTGTGTCGGTCGCTAAGCTTATTGATATAAATTGGTCGGTCCGATCGATTTGTCTACATCTACATGCGCAGCAGGCGGGAGCTCGACTTGCTGGAGGAGCTCTTCTTGAAGACGCCCGAGATGGCGAGGATGATGACAATGACGAGCACGACGCAGAGGCCGATGGCAATCGTGAGTTTGACGTTCTTCCACCACATCGCCTTACGCAGCTTGCGGCCCGTGTTGCGGAAGACCTTGGCCTGCTCGTTCAGGTCGTTGGTCTTTTGCTCCACGACCTCCATCTTCTCCGTGTTGGACAGCACGACCTGGATGTTGTCGTGCATGACCTGACTTGACGCTGTCGACCTGGTTCATGACCTCGGACAGCTTGTCCACCTTGGTGCGGTCGTCGTACGGTCGCTGCGACCGTTTGCAGGATCTTCATGCAGTCCTTATCAAGCCCGTTCTGCCCGATCACGAGGTGGCAGTTAGCTGAGATTCCCCACGCCTCCACGGTGCAATACCTGCGATGCAATGCACGAACCTCTCGGCAGGTGAGCGCCTTGGAGCCGAAGCGCGGGACGACCTCCTGCTGCACGGCGGCGATGAGCTGGAAGGCGAGGCGGATGGGGTAGTCCTTGGCTGTGATGGCGGCGAACACGAGCTCGTCGTTGTCCATGGTGAAGTGGAACTTGTTGGGGTCGCACTCGAGCGAGTGGCGGCCGTTGGGCGTCACCTGCGACTTCCACGTCGGCGCGCGGATGACCTTGCTCAGCATCTCGCGGAACACGCCGAGCTCGGCCATGTCGACCGTGGGCTTGCGAGTCGACGAGTGCAGGTAGCAGGCCACGATGGCCTTGTCGGTGGCGCGCGCAATCGCCAGGAACTTGACATTGTCGCGCGTCAGCGAGCTCGGCGTGTGCGCGGTTGACGCCATTGATGAGGCGGCGGAGCAGGCGGAGCACAAGACGGAGAGTGAGAAGGAGCGGAAGGCACGCAGGGGCGGGCGCAGCTATTCCAGACGCGCCGCGATGCGGGGCCTCGCGTATTATTAGCGAGCGAGCGCGGAGGTATTTTCGCCTGGTGGCGGGGAGAAAACCGCTCCGAGGTGATGACTTGGGTGGGTGCTCATGGGTGCATGTGAGACGGAAGCGGATATTACACGAAGCGGACACAGAAGAGCCGAGTATTCGGGAACGAGCCCTTGGCGGCAGCGAGAAACTCTGCGAGGACGGCAGGCTTCGGGACTCAATGGAGAAGGCGCAAAAGAGCATGACGATCTTCTTGCCATGAACTTGACGCTATGGATCGTCTGCTGGTATCTTCACGTGGCGGTCAAGTGAACGGCGGGCGGGCACTTCAACCTCTTGAACTTTGACGGCACCGGCCGACTCGCCAACTTTTTCTACTACGTTGAGGACCATTTCCAGTCTTCAAGCAAGACTGAGAAGATCTATCGCATCCAAAACGCCCTCGACCGACTTGCTGCGAGAGCTTAAGCCGCCTGGGGTTACACTGATGGACGCAACTGTCCGTTTGCTCTCGGAATCAAGTCAAGATGGAAACAAACGCTTTCCTATCGAGCTCCTGACCAAATAGTCCGAGGGGAAGCCATTTTGGAGGAACTACTCGTTGCAAGTGACCAAGCTACGTTCGTCAAAGACAAGTCAGACACCGCAACGCGTTATCCATGCCTCGCTATCGTTGTTTTACAACATTTGACTTGTCTGAGCGTGGTGTTTTGAACCAAGTCCAGGAAACCCTCGCCCCACCAGCGTCGCTAGTATCCGAGCTCGCCCATACCAGCTCAAGATGTAGAAGCAAGACAGCTATTCGAGTTTCACCTTGACACGAGACAGCAACGAGGAAATTGAAGATGCGAAGACGATTAAGCGGTACTTCGTATGATGGATTCATCCATCGGATCCGAGTGTCTGAAACTCAATTTTCATGCCAGGCGGGTTGGACGAGATGCCTGATGAAATGATATAAGATGCAATGCGAGTGCTGCACTGGATTGTGTCGCTCAGTAAAGAAGTCCGTGGAAACCTTCGAAAATGATGTGTAAGCTGCGGAGTTTATTGTCGCTGTCGTCGTCTTGTTCGAGCTTTGACGCGTCTTCGTGTCGGTTCTCTACAATGGTGTTGATTGGTGCAGAAGTCTACGATCTATAAAATGACACAGCAGTTCTTCGCCTTAAATGGGCTGTAAGAACTGTGCTGTTTTGAAAGACAGCGAGGGAATTCTGTCACTGTTGCTGCTGGCATCTACAGCATCAATGGTACTTCTAAGTAGTTCGTATCGTATGACAACCCAGGCGAGAATATATGCGTCCATCTATCCATTCCAAGCAGATGATTCTAAATCAAAGAGACACCGCCTCTCGTGCGCATGCTTAGCAAGTGGTTTCGACTGGAAATATTGATGCTCGTAGGCAGTGAAGCCATTTCACAAGCCCCGAACAGTATCCCCCGAATTCCGACATGAATTGCGGACTCGGGTAGAGTATCGAAATCAATCGGTCATCACCCACATGCAGCGGCTTAATGACCTTGCAAATCCAGTTCTATAAGGTCGGAAGTGCTCCAACAGTACAATGCTGGCCTCTCGACCGATAATCTTCTGGTGTCAACAGCTCATCATTCCTGCCAATAACACCCCACTGAGTGAACTAGAGTGCTACCAGATTCTGAAGTTGCCTCAAAAAGCTATCGGTTTCGCAAACTTCACGAAAAGAGAGATCGGTGTTTTCGCTATTGATTGACTAGCCATTCTGCTCACTCACGAGGCATCGGAAGGAGGTCAGGTCAATTTCAAAAGCGTGGGAGCCGCAACTTTCTTCTTTCGACACCTGAGATTATCGATGCGAGCACTTTATCGGCTCAAGTGAAGACTTTCGGAATGATGGACATCGTCGCATCACGATGAGATCTTGCGAAATCAGCCAATACACGACGACGCAAACACATCGTACCCAAATGCCTCGAAGAACGAAGGAAATCCACTTTGGGCGGCACAGATATTTGGTGACGGAGAGCCATAGGCGCTCAAGCGCCACGAATTCGTCGCCGCCGCTGAGCTCCGCTCCCACGAATCGATATTCCCAACTTTGTCTCGCTTTGAAGCGTCTCTTTTCCCGTCCGCGTGCATGAACGAAGAGGCAGAATGTGCTGATAGCCGTGCAATTGCACAGCAAGTGCTTTTTTTTTCGGTGTGGATCGCTTCCTGCCCATCAGAATCCTGGCGGGTTGATTTGCACAGGGTGCTCTCGAAGTGCAACGCCGCCACATGGCTACATCGGCGTAACCGGAGCGTACCCCTCTGCTCTTCTGCGACATGTGATGCTCCGTGTTGTCCCAACGCGAGGTAGGGTGGTGATGTCGCCAGATCATACAGGCGCCAAGTCAAATCACCCGAAATAGCCTCTCGACCCCTCAGGTCCAGAAGCCTCGCCGTCTTGCCGTCGCTGGCAGCTCGCATCCATCCGACCCTCCACCTGTGTGAACGTAGTGGGCGTGGGACTCTCGTTTCGCGGCGCAACGAAGCAGCGTCCAGAGCCCATCCCTCGGCCGCTTTCCCGTAGAGTTGAGGGTGATTACGGCTGCGTAACCCCCGCGTAACCGAGGCCTCTCTCACTTTCTTTTTTCGAGGGCTGGATATTCAGTTTTCGCCCCCGCCAGTAGTCGATTTCTTATTGCGACGGTACCGATGAGCTACGCGTCGGCAAGCACGCCCAAGGGCGGCGATGCGGAGCGCTACAACGCGCTGGTGGCGGAGACGTCCAAGGCCATCCGCGCGTTCAACGAGTCGACGCGCGCCATCTCGCAGAAGCTGCAGCTGTTCGGCACGCCGCAGGACTCGCGCGCCAACCACCAGGAGGTCAAGGAGCTCAGCGACAAGGGCAACAAGCTCGTGGGCAGGATCAACGCGCGCCTGCAGGAGCTCAGCAAGAGCTGCACGGGGCCCTCCGGCCGCACGCGCAAGACGCAGGTCAACAAGCTCGCCAACGACTTCAAGAACCAGTGCAAGGCCTTCGAGGACGTCTGCTCCAAGCTCGTCGAGGCGGAGAAGGCCGCCGTCGCGCACATCCGACGCTCCTCGTCCGCCGTTAGCCACGAGGACGCGCGTGGGCTCGGAGACTACAATGAGGACCAGCTCTACGCGCAGGCCAACGTCACGTCCTACGACGTGGATGGTGCGCTCATGGTCCTGTGCGCTCGCTGATGGCTATCTCTCTGACCAATTTTGTGACCGACGAGCAGACATGATCCGCCGCGAGGAGGACATCCTGCACATCAACCAGCAGCTCAACGAGGTCAACGCGGCCTTCAAGGAGGTCGACCAGCTCGTCACGGACCAGGGCGAGGTCGTTGGTGAGTGGATGGACGGCGCGTGGCATTTTTACGACCGGACTGACGCTTGTGGATTATGGCAGTGGAGATCGAGGAGAACACGGAAGCTGCGCGCGAAAACGCCGAAGGCGCGCTCGGCCAAGGTGCGCCAGGCCGACCTCCGGCGTGGCTACTGCTCGTGCTCGCGCACCAAGCTCATCTGCTGGGGCATCTTCGTGCTCGTGGTCGCAATCCTGGTCATTGGCCCTCGTGGTGGGTCTCAAGTAACGGGTGTGACCGCCCCGTATGCCTCCATTCTCCTTTTCGCGTGCCTGCTGTTCTACATGGGTGCAGCATGTATAGACGCCAGGACTGCTTTGCTTTCGCCGAAAGCTACCGATGTAGAGAGCTACGGTGCTTCGGGAAACCGAGCAGCTACTGCGTCACGGCCTATCGATATTATGCGCCGCCACTTAATAGTTTTGATTCGCATGAATTGTTTAGACATCTTGCTCGCACGGTTGTTCTAACGATGGTGTCCATTACGGATATTCAGCGACTACTCTGCCTGGAGGAATGGCGCCGCAGCAGCGGATAGCGTCTGCACTTGCTCCGGCGTGAAACGCTCGCTGAATGACAAGGAGCTGTCCTCTGGGAGCTGCTCTTGTACCAGCACCACGTTCGCGCCTGCACTTAAAGCAGCTTTAACCGCGACCTCTTCAACGGACAGAGTGCCTTGCTCAACAATACCGCTGGCCACCCACGCGTCGGTGATGCTGTCAACGCGGCTCGAGTCCGCCAACTGTAGTCGATATCAATCAACATCAGTGAGATAGACAACTAACAAGGTGCAGTCAATGACACTATCGTACCTCAATAGATGCAGTGAAGCACTTGAAGAGCTCGCGCAACGCCATTGAGTAAGCAAATCCAAACTGCTTGGTCTCTTCGTGTTGCGCCAGCTCCTTGACGATTACTTCAAAGCGCGGGTAGATCTGAGACTCAAGTACAAAAATCCACTCTTCAAGGTTGTCGAACTGGCCATGCTGGTTGGCGAGGATATGACCCCATGCCACATCTTGGGGAGCAGGCAACTTCAGAGTTGGGTGCGACGGCGCAACCTTTTCAATATACGTCTTTTCCACGCTAATCGCAAGATTGAAAGCTGTTTTCAACAGCAGCGCAACATCCTCTCCAGGGCTTCTCTGCATAGTCTTGAACATGAGCGGTTTGCCGTTTGAAAGCACGCTTTCAAGTGGTCGGTCGCCAATCAACAACATGCTCTTCTCGTCACGAAACTGCGAAAGCACTCGTGGAAGCGGGAGGTTTCCGATGTGCACGGGGAGCTGGAGTGACGCAAAACCGTCAAACTTTTCGCTCAATGGGATAAGCGTGTTCTCTACGATGCCATCAATTGACGCCCAGCCATTTAAAAAACCAGGAAGGCAAAGCCGTAGCTCTGCACTTGTCCGTTGCTGCGCAGAGCCTCGAGTGCATCCGACGCCCGTGTCAATGTCTCGAGAAGTTTGCTAGACGTGAGAATCTCGTCAGGGACCTTGCACACGACATGGTCGATGACCTCGACAGTAAGCTCATCCATCGCGATCTCGACACCTCGCTTGATCGCAGCACCTTCCAGCCGCTCACTGGGATCTGGAAGCAAGAATGCATCAAGCAAGTTAGCCTCTCTACCCACATCGAAAAAGCCCGCTAGCAGTTCTTGCCTTGCTCAGCTGGACTCAGCAAATTGTCTCCAAGCAGCGCCGACACGACGAATGCCTCTCGCGGGATATTGAGCTCCTCGACCAGCTCCTGCAGCACTAGCGCCTCGACGTACGACTGCTTGTGCCCCGCTCGCACGGGCTCAAACGGGTTGATCGCCGTCTGGAGGAAGTTGCTGGAGAAGCTGCTCATCGCAGGCCTTGCTCGCGTCAACTGCGCGGCACGTCCTTGGCCCACAGCGCCGGACTGCCAACTCCCCGCGCGCCGACTGCGAGCGTCTCGCCGCCTTTCCCGACGCGCAGCGAGGCGCTCGAGGCCGCCGGAGCCGCCGAGCGCTTCAAAAACTCGCGCGTGTCCTCCGGAGTGGCCCGGCCGATGTGGAGCGCGGCGGAGCGCTGGGAGCAACGCGCGAGCCGTTGCAGGCACCGAAGAGCTCCTCAGCATGGTGGCTGTGTGTTGTGAGGTGGGTATCAATGCTCTTGCAGAGGAAATGACCGCCAGCATCTTCCTTTAGAAGAACAATCGGACTATGAAAAACAACACACGTCGCAGATTTTTTGGGCTATGCTGTGTTTGTAGCGCAGTGCTCCGCGGCCTCGCTAAAGCGCTCCTCTAGCCTCTTTTAGCGTCTCGTTGGCCACTATCGACACCTGAGCGCGGGGAGAAAGCTATTTACTGTAACGACTCTTGCCGTCGTGCCTGGAGGTTGGCGCAGCACGATAGCACCGCCGCACATTCTGGTGTAGTTTGCCTTGGCGTCGACTCCTAACAGCAAACCCCACGATTGCCTTCCTTGAGCAGCTGGATAAGCCTGGCTGACACGGTGACAACTATTAAATGGATCACTTTGCAAAGCTGCAACTTTCCCGATGCTTCATTATGATACATTGTGCTAGTTGCTCGCCTGCAGCGTCTTGACGAAGTCGCGCAGCACGTCTTTGACTTCCTTGTTGGTTGGGATGTAGTGCCCGCCAGGGTGAAGGTAGACGGTGGGGTTCTCATACAGCTCGAGCAGAGCCTCTCCGCGGTCCTTGCTCACCACTGCATCGGTCTCGCCGATGACATGCACAGACGGAAGCGTGACACACTGCGTACTAGCGTACTCCGGGTTCGAGCATGGTGCAGCAGCGAAGAAGATGCCGAACTTGAAGGCGAAGGGAGTATCGACAGGCTTCCCGACTGCACCAGCGCTCGTTAGCAGTGACCAAGTGTATTGGAGCCCATCATTGAAACGTACGCTGCTGCTGGAGAACCATGGAGGCAATCATGCCGCCCTGGCTAAAGCCAAAGATACCATCAAAGGGTCCCTCCTTGCGCACAAAGTCCGCGATGTACTGGATCGAGGATGCGGCCTCCCAGTATGCGTGCGTCGCAGTTTCATCGTCGTAGTTCCACCACGCTAGCAGACGTTCGCCGCCCTCCATCTGCTCACTTGGCACCTCGATTGGCGCGTCCAAATAGACTGCATAGCCACGAACGAATCGTCAGCGCAAACTGTGCAGCATGACCCTCTTGCGAACGAAGTGTCATACCAAATTCCATGTTGCTTTTGAGTGCTCGGCGCAGCGCCGACATTCGTCCGCGCAGAGCGTCGGCGTTCTGGCGGTAGCCATGGAGACACAGCACTCGGTACTTGTCCATCGCTGCTGAGACTGCTACTGTTCGCTCGGCGTGTCTTCAGTCGAGGTAGATTTCACACTGTTGGTGCTCTCAGCGCTTACCGGCACAGACACCACCAAGCTGGTGGCAGCCAGCCATGTTTTTCTCAGCAGCAAATCGCACATTGCATAGACGCTGAGCTTGCGTTTCTCTCGCCTTCAGACGCAATCTATCCGCAGCAAGCTGCTTCCAGCACCACCTTCATCATACATGACACTCTCCAAACGAGATGGACACCGCACCAAGCAGAAAACGCAGCAGAAAGCATCATTTCAGATTTACAACTTCTAGCTGAAAGAGGGCGATCGTAACCAAGTCAGCCCTGCTTGTGGGCTTCGAGCGCATTACTGCTTGAGCTGCCCACCCGCCTCTGGAGCTTCTTGATGAAGTCGCGGAGCACGTCCTTGGCCTCCTTGTTGGTCGGGATGTAATGACCGCCAGAGTGGTAGTACACAGTTGGGTTCTCGTATAGATCCAGCAGCGCCTTGCTCCGGTCCATGGTCACGACCGCGTCCGTCTCGCCGATGACGTGCACCGACGGGAGATTCACCTTTTGCGAGCTCGCGTACTTTGGGTCGGCGCAGGTCGCGGCAGCAACAAAGATACCGAACTTGAAGGTGAAAGGCGTCTCGGACGGCTTCTCCACTAAACACACCAGACTTGTCAGCACCCGATGGTCTTAACAACATCCAGAGCCAAACGTACGCTGGCGCTGCAGTAGCATCGACGCCGTCATGCCGCCCTGGCTGAAGCCAAAGACGCCATCGAACGGCCCTTCCTTGAGGACAAACTCAGCCAGGAACTCGACAGCCTCATCCACGAGCGAGAATGTCCACTCGCCGGTCTGCTCGTCGTGATGGCCGTTCCACCACGCGAACTGCCGTACGTCCTCGTCCGCAGGCGGCTCCCTGGAACTCGATCCGTCAGCTCTCCATTGAGGCAGCAGACCTTCTCCAGTCTGTAACTCGTTGGAACCTACTTGCTCGCGTGCTCCTCTGCCGTCGGCTCGTACGGCACCACGATCGGCGCGTCCAGGAACACTGCACGCACACGATTCCCCACCGCGTCTTCAGACCTGAATTGCCACGCTCACAGGCCGCCTGGAGGAGCGACACGCACCAAACTCGACGCTGCTCTTGAACGCGCGGCGCAACGCCGCCATGCGCCCGCGCAGCTTGTCTCCGTTCTGCCGGTAGCCGTGCAGGCACAGCACGCGCAACTTGTCCATGGCCGCCGTCGTCAAGTGCGTCACCAGTGCTGGGATGGAGACTAGAGCCACACACGTTGACAAGGCACAGCTCCCGCCACCGAATGAACACCAAGTTGAAATTGGGAGCTTGCCACGAAGCACGGCAGTCGACGCTTTCCCGGTGACCGCGCAGGTCGATTGGCGTCGCAGCGATGGTCCGCGTATGGCATTTGCTTCAGCTAGTCGCGCTGCTGGCGCTGGCGCTGCTGGCGGCGACGAACGCGGCGGCCAAGAAGAGGTGCTGTTCGTACCGTAGGTGGCGAGGAGCTCCGCGACTGACGAATAAGGTGGTGGTGGTCATCGCTGGTCACGGCTGACTAGCAGCAGCAGCAGCGTCGAGGTGCAGTTCCCGCACGTGACGGACGCGCTGCTGGAGCAGCTCGGGTACCAGAAGAAAAACCGCTACTCGGCGTCCTCGTTCAAGGCAAGGGACATACGAGAGGAAGAGTTGAATGATGGAGCTCGCTAACGATGTGCGGCGCTGCCATGACAGGTGACACCGCGCAAGCCGGCGCCGGACTTCAACAACGTGAACGCGGTCATTGACGAGAAGTTCGAGAAGATCTCGCTCAGCGACTACAAGGGTGCGTGGAGGAGAAGTGACCGCGCCACAAGATTGCAGCACTGTGGTGGCTAACCTCGACTGTCGTGCATGCAGGCAAGTGGCTGATCCTATTCTTCTACCCGTTCGACTTTACGTTCGTGTGCCCGACCGAGATCGTGAGCTTCAGCGACAGCGCCGATCTGTTCCGGAGCATCAACGCCGAGGTCGTGGCCATCTCAACGGACTCGCACCACACACACCTGGCGTGGGTCAAGACGCCGCGAAGTGAGGGTGGGCTCGGCAAGATGAACATCCCTCTCGTGGCGGACATCAGCAAGCGCATCTCGGAAGACTACGGCGTGCTCGTGACGGACGAGGACGACGAGATGTACGGCGCTGCGCTGCGCGGGTTGTTCATCATCGACCCCGAAGGCACGATCCGCTCAATTCAGATCAACGATGACGCTGTGGGCCGCAGCGTCGACGAGACCATGCGCATCCTCAAGGCGTTCCAGTACTCGGCCGCGCACCCTCATGAGGTGTGCCCCGCGAACTGGAAGCCCGGGGGTGAGACCATCAAGACGGACCACGTCGAGAAGATGGACTTCTTCAAGCACCTGTACGCGACCGAGGAGGGCGATGCCAAGGCCGAGCTCTAGTCGGCAGGTGCTCTTTGACACGCCGCCGAGTAGATGATGCATGGCGCCGCCCCATTTGCTCCTCGAATTGCTGCAATGAAAAGACCGCTTGAACTGCTTGCCCACCCTTGTCGTCGTCGTGCCGCAGAAACGCGCACTGCGTTTCTCTGCTGGTGGTCGCTGTATTGACGACAGCCTATCCAGCTCGCATTGATGGAACAGGGCACGAAAGCCAAGCTATCGTCCGCCTCGACGCCACCTGCAACCTGCTTCACGTTCCCGAAATGACGCAGTGCGGGAGGGGTCCGTAGCAATAACTTGACCATTACTTTTTTCTCAATTTTCGTTTCCTGTTTTCTCTGCGGCTTACGAAGCGCGCGCATCCAGCGTCCGCCGCGTCGGTGAGCGATCGCCTGGCGCCTGGCGCCGCCTAGCAGCGCTCAAACCCCCCGCCGGAACGCGTTTCCGGTCCGTCGGCGGTCCGCTGGAGCGCGCTGCGCCGCGCCGCTCGGTCAATAGATGGCGACGCGCGCGCCTTACTGCTGCGGGAAGCCGTGCTTCCAGTTCTGGAGCTTGAGCGCGATTATGGGCACGGCGATGCCGCCCACGATGACGAAGGCCGTGAGGCCGCCCACCCACTTCTTGGAGAACTCGCCCTCGAACAGCAGGTGCTCGTGGTGGTGGTCCTCGCCCAGGCGCTTGGCCGAGCTCGAGATGGCGCGCTTGCCCGCCGTCATCTTGGACGCGGTCTGCTTCAGGGCGGCGGCGAGCATCGTGGCTGCGGGTCGACGGGAGGCGAGCGGGGCGATTCCGGAAGTGGAGGGGGGCGGCCGGCCGGCGTTTTGTGGCGGTGCGGGGTGAGAGAGGAAAAACACTTGCGGTTTGTATGCTGTATAGTGAAGTGAGCACATGATCACCCCCGCGTGTCTTTGTGGAGTTGTGCCCCCGCGGTGATGTGGATCGCTAACTTCACTGTTGGAATCGAGCGCGATGGCATGGCAACCAGCGAGAGAGTTGTTCAAGCCATTGTCTCCATGTGGACATGCCAGTGTTACTGTTAGATATAGGTGATCGATCGAGCAGCAGCAAAAATGGCCTCAGGAAGCGCGGCAGAACGACTGCAGCAGCGCTGCGTCCGCCAGCAGTTGCAGCCGCGGGTCCCGCTCCATCGCACTTGCCAACTTGTCCTTCGGCTCCAGCCGCTTGCCTGCAGACTCGCTGAAAGGCTTGCCAGTCCACGACAATCGACAAATCCGGTGTGAGTTTGGCGACCGACGGTTCGATGCTGCTGCTACTACTTGACGACTGGCGGAAGCTCATGGCTGCTGCTGCCCACGATGGCGCGACCGACGCGCACAGTCGAGTGCTCTGACCTCGTTCCGGTGGGCTGGCAACTTGGTGCGAGTCGGAAGGTGACCAGTACAGCGCGCTGCCATTCCCGATATGCACTGCATGGACCATAACCGACGGCGAGGGGGACGACTGCTGGGGTGCGGGCGGCTGCGCGACTTGCAGCAACACCGATGCGGGGCTAACGTTGAATCCGAAGACGAAAAGGTGTCCGCAGGAAGCGCGTCCTCGGACTCGGTCGGAGAGGCCGCACGCACTTCCGTTGCCTCTGCTGCAGCATCCTTCCCGCGACGCTTCTTGTGGCTGGACGGTGGGCGCGGACTGCCGCAGCGCTTGAGTCGCCGCTTGCTCGAGTTCCAGTGGTTCTTGATGGCATTGTCCGTTCGCCCTGGCAGCATCTTGGCGATCTCGGCCCACTTGTTGCCGAACCTTTCGTGGGACTCGCGAAGGATGTGCTCCTCCTCGGCCGTCCATGGCTCCTTACGGATGGCTGGGTCCAGCTGGTTGTGCCACCTATTGCATTGCAGTCACGTCAGCGTAAAGCCTCACCAGATGCAACCGTTGAAAGCGCACGAACCGCTCGCGGCACTGCTTGCCGTTCCTGCCGGGCAGCTTGGTGCCGATGATGGTCCAGTGGCGCGTGCCGTACTTTTGCACCAACTTGAGCATCATCGAGTCCTCCTTCTCGGTCCACTTGCACACGGGCTTGCGCTCTCGCCGCTGCATCTGCTTTTGCGGCGCCTGCTGCAGCTGTGTAGCCACTTCCAGCAGTCTGCAACCAGCCGCCTGCACGTCGCTGCCGTCCATTGCTCGGGGCTCTCGAATCCAACTGCTGCCTGCCCGTTACCGCTCGACACGCCAACGTGCGCGAGAGGATGCCCGAGCCAAACTAACTGCAGGTGTGAGTGGCCTCGATGGCGATCAATGGAGCAGCAGCTTTTTCGGGGAGGCCCCAACTGCCCAATCTATCAATGGAAAGCACTTGGATAAAGTATGGCTCGGAACGTTATATCTTCGACGGAAAAGATCGAAAGCGCTTGGACGATTTCGCGGCGATTGGCCCAAATACAGTGGCTTTCATTGCTATCATTGGCTAAAATAGACTCCAAAGCACATGATTGGCTGCAAAAGAGACTCGCAAGTTGAAGCCACTTGGCTATTTTTACGTCCGGTTCGGCATACAAACGCCAAGTGAAACCGGGGAGGCCAGCAAAAAGATACCGTCGATGGCTGTGTCGACGCCCATTTTTAGCCCGAGCTGGCTTGAGTGCAGCGCTCCCGTCATGGCCATTGTGCTGATGCTGATGCTGTTGCTGCCGCCGCTTGCCGTCGCTTCCGCGTTCTTGTCGTCTCCGTTTTTTTCAACAACAACAAAAAGAAAATGTTATGGGTTACTTTTGAAAAACCTCGTAATACTTTAAAAAACCTACAGCAGTGGCGACTAGCGCAATACTGGGGATATACAAACCACTCTATATTCAAAACCCCGTCAAAAGAGATCTCGCCTCGGACCGATCGGATGCGAGAGGGGACGCGAAACACAGGAAAAAGAAGTCGCCTCACAGCTTTTTTCCCTCTCCAAGCCAAAAGCGGAAAAAAGGCGCTAGCCCGCGGCATACTCAGGCGCAGAGCAAAATCCGCTCGGCCGACTCGTTTTCGCGCTCCATGCAGACCGCGCAGCCCCGCGGCGCCTCGCTGCTCCCGCGCGCTGCGGCCGCTCGCCAGTCGCCGCAGCCCAGAGCCCCAGCCGCCAATTCCGCATTCGCAGCTTTTCCCTCGACGGGCTTGCCTCAAAGCGACGACGTGACGACGGCGGTCCGGCCCGGCTCGAGCCCGGGCCGGCGCAGCCGTCGGCCCGTGAAGAAGCGGCCCGCGGTTCAGCTCGAGGACGAACCGGTCCCGTCCGGCAGGAGTCGCGAGGGCAAGATGTTGAAGTTGGCACTCGCCAGATCGCTCGTGGAGACCAAGCTCGCCAAGACGGTGCAGGTGCCTCTGGCTCGCGTGTTCTATCCGACCAAGGAGGAGTTTGCGAACCCCATCAAGTACATTGCCAGGTAGAGCTGCTGCTGCTTGTGGACGGCCCATGGAGCTGGGCGTTTGAGGAGCTCGACGGGCTCTGGAGCGAACCGAGAGGAGGGAGGATTGACACTTGGTGGTTGGTGGTTGGTGCAGCATTCGCCACGAGGCGGAGAAGACGGGAGTGTGCAAAATTGTACCTCCCAATGGATGGAGACCGACGTTTGCGATCGACCTCGACGACCCGAACGTGAGGTTCGACACACGCTTGCAGCGCATCCATGAGCTCCAGCAGGGCAGAGATTACGGAGACGGTCGGGAGCACACGTTCCGGTCCTTCCAGGCGAGTGCAGACGCCTTTCGTCGGAAATGGCTGCTCTCGAGAGGCATGGACCCGAACACGGTCACGTCGCAGCAAATCGAGGAGGAATACTGGCGGATCGTGGAAACCGGCATGCCGGACGTCGAGGTGCGGAGTCTTGAGGAGTTCACTCCCCAGGTGATCATGGACATAATGTGGTGATCGCGCATGCTCAGGTGGAGTATGCCAATGACCTCGACATTTCAGGTGGTGGGGAGCGGCTTCCCGCGCGCTGAAAACCCTTTCCTGACTCTCCCGAAAGGTTTGTGTTGTTGCGCTTTGCTACCCTCCACCCACAAAACTTGACGCGTTTACTTTCGATAGGAGGAGATGAAGTCATTGATTTCGACGACCCGGAATACTACCGCAACACTGCATGGAACTTAAATAACCTGCCATACGCTTACGGATCACTGCTGCGCCATGTCCACTCCGCGATCAAAGGCATCAACATCCCATGGCTTTACTGTGGCATGCTTTTTGCATCCTTCTGTTGGCACACGGAGGACAATTACATGTACAGTGTCAACTACCAGCATCTTGGAGCCAAGAAACGGTGGTATGGCGTACCGTCAAGCTCCTGCGAGCGATTTGAGGAGACGCTTCGGTCCCACGTGCCAGAGAGGTTCCGAGAAAGCCCAGATTTGCTGCTGCATCTCACAACCATGATCTCCCCCACCGTATTGAAGGCAAATGGCGTCGAAGTGTTCACAATCGTGCAAGAACCAGGTGACATCATTCTTACATTCCCAAAGGGGTACCACGCCGGGTTCAGTGAAGGTTTCAACTGCAACGAGGCAGTCAACTTTGTGCTCCCCGATTGGATCCAGTACAGTCGTGAATGCATCGAGATGTATCGCGTGCACGCGCGCGATTCCATCTTCTCGCACGACCGCTTCATCTTTCATTTCGGCTCTACTCAGAACCTCGACGAGTATTCGGTCGAAGACTGTGAGATGCTGCTTCGAGAACTGCGATACATGTTTCATGAAGAGCAACATTTCAAAAAGGAATTTGCGGCTGCAGGGCTCGAGAACGTGCTGGAGCTGAGTGGAGATGTTATGATGGATGACCAGTCTATGAGCGTGGACGACGTTCGAGTATGCTTCCAATGTCGGCATAACCTGTTCTTTTCAGGCGTTGTTTGCGAATGCAAGCCCACGCGCATGTCCTGCTTACGTCATGCACGGGATATGTGCAAGTGTCCAATGAAAAGTCGCACGCTTTTGCAGTGGATTAGCTCTGCGGAATTGAAGTATTCTATTCGTCGCGTACAACAAAAGACTAGAGCCATTCGGCAGCTCCAGTCTGGGAGTACCCTCGAGCCATCGCCATCTCCCAAGGTACCCTAGTATCATTCCGTAGACAGTCAAACGTGGTTGGTGAATGAAGTGCTCGAAGAATCTCCTCTTCCCTCTGAGCTACCCGATACTTTACAAACACATCACATTCCAGCACTTGTCGCGAACGGAAATGAGTATCCACCGAGCACGACAATAATCGTCCATCGTCAATTCACATGGAGTCACCAAGCGCTGTTTCTAGTTCCGCAGTGTCGTCTTCGGCAACGATTGCAGATACTCGCGGCGCTTGAGAAATTGCTCGAACCCCAAAATGTCGTAGAACGTGCGGTTCACCAAGAACTGCTGCCCAGCTTGCGTCCCAAGCTCAAGCGTGGAATACAACCACTCCAGCTCGTCGTCCGTCATTTGAGACAGCGCCCACCACAGGGTAAAGCTGTAGTTGCTCGGGCCAAGCAGGCGGCGCACGGCCGGCCACGACTCACGCACACAAGTCGCGCGTAGCGGGAAGGTAACAGCCAACTCCGTGTACGGCTCGAGCACTCGCAGCATTTCGTCGACCATCTCATGCGAGTACGGGCGGTACCTCTCTTCTTCCGATCCGTTGCGCGTTGTCCACCCGACGGAGAGCACAACCTTGTCGCTGTGAGCTCCGTCGTCGACGCGACCGAGTGCGCTCGCAATCTGCAGAAACTCGTCGGCGTCGAACGCGACCGTGTCTGTGGCATCCACTGGCCCCTTGAGGATGTCAGCGTTGACAAACACACCTCGCGCGAACGGGAAGGCGCGGATGAATCTCTCCATGAACCCCCGCGACGCTCGGAACGCTTGCATGCTCTTGAAGTCGATCTTGACGATCAGCGGGGCCGACCACGTGGTACCTGCCGACTCCTGAGGATTCTCAACGGCAAGCGCCAGCATGGCGTCCAGGAACTCCTCGAGTGCGACGTCGCCGTCCTCGGCCGGCGGGTGGCCCATGACCGGCCGCTGCTGGCGCGCGCTCCAGATGACGTCGGCCTCGACGGCGTTGACCGCGCGCTGCGCGATCTCCCGTTGGGTCTGCGCCAGCAGCGCGCGCGAGTTGACGGCGTGGGCCCAGCGGAAGTCGAGCGGCGCCATGGGCTGCGGACGCTCGGGGCTGCGTGGGGAACACTGGAGCCGCCGACGAATCTCCATGCGAGGAGCTCCTGGGCATGTCTCGTCTCGTGTCGGTTCGTTCGTTACAAAGGCACGGCGCAGTTTTTGACCAATGGAATCGCGTGATTTTTCTTTTCCACCAATCATAGACTCGACATACCAACTTGAAGTATTGGCCAGTAGCATGGAGCAAGTGCGTGGCGTCATTTCACCACGTCATGGCGGGGCGAGGACGGCGAGGGCGGCGCGCCAAGCCCAGGCGCGCGTTCCCCAACTTCTTCGTAGGCGTGCGCGTGCAGGCGCCGGTGGTGGTGGCGCAGGTCGAGTCGCTGATGGCCGCCGTGCGGCGCGAGCTGCCGGGGGTCGCGCCGTGTCTCGTGGACTCGCGGACGCTGCACGTGACGCTCTGCGTGCTGCGCCTCGACGACGACAAAGGTGGAGAGGTACTTTAGATGAGGGAGAAAGGTACAATGGGTGCTAACAGGTTGCGGCTTGTGTGGGCTTCTCGCAGCGATCGAGGACGCGGCGGCGTTGTTGGAGAGCGAGACCGAGAGCTTTTTGAGGCGACGAGAGGGTCCGCTTGCGCTCGAGTTTACGCGGTGGGGGTTCTTTGGCAGGAACGACGTGCTGTTTGCGTCGATGGATCTCGACGCATCATCGGTCGAGTGGTGAGTAGTTGGTGATGGGGTTTGAATTGGGATTGAATTGTTGGCACATTTATGACGTCGTGGAGCAGGATCTACGAGCTTGCCGAGTCCCTGCGTGTGGCTTTTGACCGACTTGGGTTTATCACTCCCGAGCCAGCCCACCGGTCGTTCACGCCTCACATGACCGTTTGGAAGGCGTTCAAGAATCGAGACCTCGTGAAGGCGCTCAATTCAAGTCGCGATCCAGATGATACTGTTCAAGACGAGCTGGCTCGCGTGGTGGCTGCGCACGCGCCGCCAACAGGTGTCGATGTCCCCACTCAGATCGATTTGTTGTGCATGCGTGAGAGAGACGATGATGGTACGTTTTCGACACAATCGTCTTGTTGGATGGAGTGCCTGCTCATGTTCACGCTTGCGCTGTCGTAAGGGTACTATCGCAGCTATGGACGTCAGCAACTGCAGTGACAGGACTCCATTGCTACTATCCCTTGTTCGTCGCCACTACCTGCTGTTTAATTTTGTATCGAACAATGTGCCATCGTTCTTCGATGTCCCAATTCTCCCACTTTCTCGCCATCTCAGCCACCGCATCGAATACTTTCTCATGGCGACTAACTGAGAACCTCAATGCTGATCGAGTCAACAGCACAGGCTCGTCTGTTTCTCCTTCATCACCACCAAGTGATCGCATCTGCAATGCAATCCATTTGCCGCGCTCGTGGTCCACCCTGCCAGGGACGTGTCTGTCGGACCAGGATGGGTTCAGCCTCCGTCCTCCTGATTGGTCCAATACAAATATCGGCTACTTTTTGACCAATCACCGCCCGCCCATTCCGCGCTTCTCTCTCGCAGTTCTTCCCCCTCATGCAGACCAGCATCTTCCAAGCGTCGACCCGAGCGAGCTCCTCGTCGCCTCTGCAGCCATGGACGACGTGTCGCTCAAGCACAAGGAGCAGGCGGCGCAGGACCGCGACCTGGACAGTCTGATCTTCAACGACAAGAAGGAGGAGGGCGCTCAGGCGCAGGCGCAGGAGGCGCAGGAGGCACAGGCGCTCGAGGAGGACGTGGAGCCCAAGAGCACGCGCTCGTCCTCCATCGGCAACGTGCTGCCGGTCGACAAGCTCAAGAACGGCGCCACTACCGCCACCAAGTGCGTTGACGATCTCTGCTGCGCTGTGTAGAGAGGGAGAGGTGGGCTGACGAGGCGCGGGGGAGCGCAGGGTGCTGGGGCAGACGTTCTCGCTGCTGAAGGAAAAGTCGAGCGTGGCGCTCGAGACGGCCAAGCACTCGAGCGCGGGCACGGCGCTGGCTGACGGACTGCAGCGCGCCGCCAACGCCAGCTCGGAGCAGATCGGCAAGCTGAAGGAGTCGGAGGCCTACAAGAAGTCGGCCAGCATTGCTTCCTCCGGATACGAGCGCACCTCCATTGTCGCCTCGGAGGCTCTTGAGAAGGTGCAGCGCTCGAGATTTGGAGGACTGATGCTGCCGCAAGCAGCTAATAGAGACTGTTGTTTGTATGTGGTAGGCTCGTGCGAGCGCGAGCGTGGGGTACGAGAAAGCCAAGCACGGCGGCAGCGCGGCGATCGAGACAATCAAGTCCAAGGTCGGCGACCACAAGAAGCCTGACCAGTAAGTCATGCCACTAGGGCCATAGCAGGCGCGGCGAGTCGCTCCACTCGAAGCTGTGAGCTCGACTTGTCTTCCGCTTATCAGCTACTTTTTTTTTTTCGATTGTGTATGTGTGGGTTCTGCCGTGCCGGCGCCGATAAAAGTGCAGCAATAAAAAGACGAGCAACGTACTCGCGATGTCGGCTTTGGTGCCAGGGCTCATCGTTTGTCCAGGGCAGGTGCAGTCGACTACCTTTGCTGTCAGATCCCCACATTGGTCGGTAGAAAGATCGCGTATCCATTAGCGACTCTTTGATCAGCATGGAGGTCGCGCTGGACTCGGCGCTGAGCGAGCTTCGATCTTTATGCGCTCGAGGATTTGGTCCATGTGGCACACAGACACTGCTATTCCGACCGCCCTGACGCCCCGCTGATCACGGGTAGTGGCCATGCTGTGCTATCCGCGTTGAAAGAATCGTTGAATAGCCTGGAAGACGAGGGTGATCTGCAAGTTAGCAAGAGAGGCATTACAAGAATTGTGCTCTCTGCGGTGGAAGGACTGAATCGAGAGATCGGAGATGGCACAAGTGAGCTCGTTTTACTTCTGCACGCTGCATCAAAGATTGTATCGCGGGAGTTGGCTGCTACTGATAGTTCCAGGAAGAGTGCAGCGTACAGACAGCTCTCGAGAGCGCTAGGTGAGCTCAAATGGACGCTGAAGGAGGAGATGGATGGCGATCGCGACCGCTTTCAATTAGCAATGAGCATTCCCGTCGAGGTTGAGCGTATTTCCGGCACTCCAGTCAATGACGACACCATTACCATTTGCCAAAGACTCCAAGCTACCGACCAGTTTCGTTCTCAACTCGCGAATGTGCTTACTTCATCGCTCAGTGGAATGGTTGGACAGGAAGTCGCGCTTTTCCTGTCCAACTTGGTGATTCAATGGATGTTTAGCTGCCACTACGACGACTGCCTGCCACTTACTTCAGATATCCTTTACAAATACGTGCAGTTCTACCTGAAACGCGCGTCGGATGCCGTCATGTGGATGATGTCTTCGTCCGTAAGGTCTTCGTACGTGGTGCCGCCGGGTGACTTCATCCTTCGGCAATCTGTTGTTGGAGCTCAGCAACAGCTTCAATTCAATGATGCGATTTTGCAATGCACAGGGAGAGTTCGGTTCCTTTGCATTACATGCCCTTTATCACTCCATGCTGGCTCGAACCTCGTGACAGTAGCACCAAGTGCATCGGGGACGGAATTTGATGCTTGGACTTCGGTGAAGGACTCAACACAAGAGTTTATAGCTCGCTTTATCAAGACTTTACGTTGTGTCCACCAGGTTCAGCTGATAATCTGCACTGAGCCAATCCAAGATGATGTGGTCGCAATGTTTACTCGAAGCAACATCGCATGCGTGCAATATGCCGAGCCTGAAGAAGTTGTTGCTCTAGGAATCGCGAGTGGAACTGTGGCGATTGCAACCTTATTTGACAAGATCGCTCCCGAAACGCATGTTGGCTCGTGCAGAGCTGGAGTTGGCGTGCTTCGACTCCAGCATCGACTTTGCCTGCGTTTGCGAGGCATCGGAAGTCAAATCGAGATCAAAAAGGGATATTGAACCAGCATGCGAGGTTGGTGTCCCACAGCTGCTTCTGCACGCACCGAGCAAGGGCATCTACAAACAGTACTTTGAGTGCATCGTGAAAGCTCTTCGTGTGCTTCGCGGTTTGTTCAAGCCAAACGACAGCGGAAAAGCAACATCTGTGTTAGTCTGTAAAGGAGCAGGGGCAGCTGAGTTTGCTGTTGCAAGAATCTTAAAAGGAAAAGAGTCTGCAAGCGAAATGCAAAACGTGGGGAACTTGTCCCTCCATCACCATTGGGATGACAGGTTTCACTTCAAGAGAATGGCAAGACGCATTGTTGCAGATGCATTACTTGAAGTCGTCATGCAGCTACAGACGAATATTCGCCTTGGCACTGGCAACGAAGCAGAAGCTGAGCGTGCAGGTCGGCGTGTCGTCCTTGGAGCGCTTGCAACTCAAATTGCAGAGGCGAACTCAACTGGGGTTGCATCATCAATCGATGCATTTCCTCTCTACTTTCTAGACCAAAAGCATCGAATGGAGACAAGTGCAGGGGTGATCATGTGTCCGCAGTTGATCCAAGCTGATCCAGGCGATTGGGGACCGGTTCATCCATGGGCACGTATCGACGTGCTACTTTTTCAGATGCTGAGCACCCTCGAGCAGCTCTTCCGAATCGACAGTGTTGTACGCATTAAGCGCACTAAGGCAACACATGAAGACAAATAGATTAGGAGCATCAACTCGAAGGAGAAGCAATCGGAGTAAAACATCAATTGAGACGTCGTCCGTCACAAAGGTCTAGGGTGTGGACGAGAGTTACTTGGCGCCAAGCAGCGCAAAGTATGTCTCGATGTTGTCGGCCACGTGGATGACATTCGGTACCGAGGGCGTGACAGTTGCGCCGGTTGTGACGTGAATGATGCGCGGCACATGCTTCTCCAGTTCGCGGACGACACCAGCATCCACTGCGATCACCCACCACCACAACGAATAGTTAGATACCAAACCATCCCCGTTCGAAATCACTAGATTCGTCCAGATACCTTCAATGTGCACCTGTGGCTCCAGCTGGCGCACGAAGGCGATCTCGCCGATGCTGGTGGAGCAGAAGAGCACCTTGTGCGGCTTGACGGCGCCCTTGAGCTCTTCGTTCTCTGCCAAAAACGCGCGAACCTGCTGCATCTCCAGCTTACGAGCGTCCTCGTCCGCGCCAGACGGCAGCGAGCACAGCACGTAGACGTCTGCGATGCGCGTGAGGTCCTTCAGCAGCGCCGCACCGCCCTCGCTGGCCCACGCCAGCGTCCCAGGGGTCGACCGGTCCAGCAGCGCGTCTCCGCTGACAGTCATCGTGCGCGCTCCGTGGCGCACGGGAAGCGCGTAGTGCAGCTTGAGCTGTCGGTCGGTCAGCCCAGCGGTGGCCACGACGTTGACGGGCGCCGCGCCCGCGCCAGGAGCCGCGCGGCCCACGATCTGCGCCGCCGCGCCGCGCTGCCGGTTGTTGGTCGCGTTGTTGTTGTTGTTGTTGTTGGCGCCCGCCTGCAGCTGCTGGATGTAGACGTAGCCCGTGCTGAGCAGCACCACGAGCAGGATGAGCAGCACGCCCAGCAGGCTCTCGTCCAGCATGCCGTCCACGACCTCGGGGCTCTTGGCGCTCATGGCGGGTGCTTGAGGCGACCAGACTGGATTTCTGCGGCCGGGCGCACAAGTATTTGCCCCGTGCGTTGACATTTGGTGGCTACCCGGTCAAGCCGCCCTTGCATTTGTTGGGCACTTTCTCGCACCGAAGTCATGAAGGACGTGGCCGACTGCTGCTTCCAGCAGCTCTACGGGGAGCTCGTGCGCTCCATGGTGCGGTTTGCTGGCGCTGATGGGGTTGGGGAGGCGCTGGGTGGTCGAAGGAGCCGTCGCTGACGTCTGGGAGCGCCGTAGATCCAGCGGTATCCGCTGCAGCCGGTCGAGAGCCCGACGAGCGCCGACGTGGGCGACGTGGAGATGGCCAAGAGCCGACGCGAGGAGCTCATGCGCAAGCTCGAGGGCATGGGATACGACGTTGGCTATCGCTTTGCGGAGCGGTGCGTTGCGGAGGAGTGGAGAGCGCGCAGGGAGGGGTTGGGGACTGATGGTGCGGGCTGTATGGTGTCTTGAAGCTCGGCCAAGGATCGGCCGCGCATGCTCGAGCCGCTGGACGTGATCAAGTTCGTGTGCAAGGATTTCTGGATCGCCATCTTCAAGAAGCAGATCGACAAGCTGCAGACCAACCACCGGGTGAGCGGGTGCTTCCCTCGCCTTGGCTGTTTGCTGTTGTCTTGCTGACACGCCGCTCCCGGGGCTGCACAGGGCGTGTTTGTGGTGCAGGATTTTAGCTTCCGATGGCTCGCGGGTATCTCGTCCGACAGCGACCAGCACACCAAGGAAATGGCGCTGCTCTTCCTCGTGTTTCCCTGCGGCCTCATCCGCGGCGCACTTGCCAACCTTGGACTCACTGCGATCGTCAACGCCGACGTGCCCGACGTGCGCACTCTCCCAGGATGTAAGCGTGCTACGAGCGTTTCACTGTCATGCATTGTTCTGACGACACCTTGCCTTCATGAGCAGGTTTATTTAACATTAAGATCAAGCAAGGGTAAGCAGCAACACGATGGAGTCGATGAGTGAAACAGAAGGAACGATGCACCCTGAAGTTTATCAACACCTCACTTTCTCATGCGACGAACGGCTTGCCATCGCGGAAACCAGACATTTACTCCCCATCGATGCCGTCAGCATCTGCTTGCCAAACGTGTCAATGAACTCGTCGAGCTCATCCGAGTGGCCACCTCGCGCGCGGCCACGAGGAAGCTCGTCAGGACGGTAGAGGTCCACAATGAGCACTATCCGCGTCTTCTCGTCGTGGTGATTGAACGCGTAGTGCAGCTTCGAGTCATCAAAGACGAACAGCTGTCCTTCCTCGTGGTACAGCGACTCGCCGCCGACCACCATTGCGCAGCACTGCTCGCCATTGCTGAGCCGAGGCACGATAAGTGGCAAGTGGCACCGCAAAATATCGTTGGAAAGGTCCGCCCAGCCTCTGTGAGCCGTAAGCGTCGTGTTCGGTCCGAGCTTGGAGAAGAGCGCCGTGCGAATGCCGGGGATACCACGCAGAATCTCGACAGTGCGCGGGCACAGCTCGCACGTCGGAGGTACCCACACAGTCTTGGATGCGTCGTAGGCAGGGAACGTGTAGCAGAATGGGAAGACGCGCCACTCGCTATCTTCCTCTTGGTAGTGCTTTTCTGGCCAGAACGGCCAGGACGCTCCTTGCTGCACCGCAACCATCTCCTCGAGGATTACCTGGTAGTTGTCCTCGAGAACCTGCAGCTGCGGGAAGAGGTCGCGGTACGAGTAGTAGTTGGGCATGTCGTCGTCGTAGATCTCGCCTTCGCTCTCATCGGCGCTCTCGTCTTGGTCCACTGACCCCTCGAGCTCGTCGCTCCAGTGCTCTGCCTCGGCGTCAGCTTCTGTTCTGAGCTTCTGAAGGCATACAAGCCGGTAGCCCATCTGGTCCCGAGCGAGCATTTCATACAGCGGCGAATTCTCAACAAAGAAGAACGATCGTAGCTCGTCGTGGAATTCCTCGGGTGTGTAGCGAAGAATGAGCTCGTCCGTCTTGGCCGAGCCGAGCTTGCATCCCATCGCGGCCTCAAAAGACGCCAGCTGCTCGTGGACAACCTCGAAGGCTGGCGCGGCGTCAGCGTGCTTGGACGTCGGCGAGCCCGAGGCGATCGGTCCCAGTAGACTGCGATGCACATGATCTGCCTGCTCATCTGGCGGGATGAAGTCTGCAATGAAAAGTAGTCCGCCGGGTTTGAGCACGCGCTCAATCTCGCTCACGCCCTGGTCGAGGTCGCGGACCTCCTGGAGGCTCTGGACGGCAACCACGATGTCGACCGAGCACGACGCCACGCCACGCATGATCTCGCACGACTGATGGTACAGCCGCAGCTTCTTTTCGCGGAACTCGGGCACATGGGCTGCGAAGCGGTGCCACGCCTCTTTGCTGCGCTCAAGCGCCTGGATGGAGAGGTCGAGGCCGGCGATCTCGGCGTGCGGGAACAGCGACTGGAGCTCGCAGAGCCCTCCGCCGGCGCCGCAGCCCACGTCCAATATCGAGAGCTTCTTCCTGCGCTTGAGCGTCGCGTGGTCGTCACCCGCGAGCGCCACCAGCTCCTTGTACAGCTGCAGCTGGTACTTGTCGTGCGCGTAGGACGCGCGGAAGGCGCGCTCGGACTCGCTCGCGGCGGCTTCCTCTTCTTCTTGGTCCTCGACCGACGCGCGGCGGCCCGCGCTGTGGTAGCCGACGTTGCAGCACACGCGGTGGTGGCCCGCGTAGATGGGCGAGTGGAACAGTCCGTCGTAAAAGGCCTTGACGCTCGGCAGGTCGGCGGCGCGCATGGTCGCTACAGGCGTCGGTTGGGGGCGCGGGGGGCGTCAAAATGGCGCTGGGCGCGTGGCGGAGAGTGACGCAGCCACGACGAGAGCCACGCGACGACCAGGCAGCGTCGGAGGCGGCCGCCAGTCGACGTCAGCGGCAGCGTCAGCTCGTGAGCGGCCAAATGATCCCGCTCGACGCACATGACACGCGCGCGCAACGCGACGCCCCCCTCATCCTGCAACGATGTGTCTGGAGAGCTGTCGTAAGGAAAATCAGGTTGCTCGAAAAGGGACCGCATTTCTGTGCACCGTCGCGCTTTGATTCGCCAAAATGTGCGCTGATTGGCTGGTGTTTAAAATACGGTGAGTTATCAATGTATTCTCAAAATACGGTGACTATATCACAAGTTCATTGTGTCTTTGTATGGTAGTGTCCGTATCAACTTTGTTGTCGCACGTCCATTTCGAAAAGTAGGTGCTTTCATTTTTTGTGTTGGATGTTTGAACAGGGAGAAGCGGATCATCGCGCCAGGCGCGACCACCATGAGCGGCAAGCAGCGCACGGTGGTCGAGTGGTCGCCGCACGACGCGGCGCTGTTCGCCGTGGGCGCCGACAACCTGCGGCTGTTCGAGATCTCGACGTCGTCGTCTTCGTCGTCATCTTCGTCCTCGTCTGCCGCCGCCGCGGAGGAGCTGACGACGCAGCGCAAGCGCTCGTTCCGCGTGGTCAAGATCAACTCCAAGGTCGCGCAGCTCAAGTGCATGGAGTGGTACCCGTTCGAGGCAAAGCCGCTGCTCATTGCCGCCGGTACGGGCTCAGGAAAGGTCGTGCTCAGCGACTTCGCCGATGCGCGCGCCAGGTCGGCGCGCGAGTTCCTGCCCAAGTACAGCCGCCCCTGCCATGCCGTCGCCTGGAACCGCGCCGTGCCCAACCAGCTCGCCGCGGGATTTGAAAAAGTGCGCAGCGACTTTTGCACGCTCGTGTGGGACCTCAATGCGGTCTCGGGCGTCGCGGGAGGCGCCCCCAGCGGCTCAGGGACCGACCAGAGTGTTTCTGGCGGAGGCGTCAACGGCGCCACGATGGACGTGCTAAGCGACGGCGAAGGTGCGCTGGACAGCACGATGGGGTCAAGAAAGAGCGTCATGTCGACAGGCAACAGCGTCGTCGGATCGGGAGCGGTGAGCGTTGGCGTAGGAAGTGGAAGCGCGCTCGCCAGCGCCAGCACCAAGCCGGTGCACGAGCTGTCCAACTCAGAGGCGACCCTAGCGCTTTCGTGGGTCCCCCTTCAGCCGACGTGCCTTGCGACTGGAACGGGGTTCAAGTGGCTCCGTATCTATGATCTCCGCACCAAGTCCACCCCACTCAGCGTTGTGGCTCACAACAAGGCTGTGCTCGGTGTTGCCTTTGACGAGCACCGACCAAACATCCTCGCGACCTTCAGCGACAGCCCTCAAGAACCAGTTAAAGTGTGGGATATCCGCCAGCTAGAGGCATCCAACAGCCCGCTACTTACAATCCAACAGACGAGCAAGAATCTGTCGCAAGTATCGTGGTGTCCGTCGAAGCCTGGCATCCTCGTGACCTCCTCGGCCGAGGAAAAATGGATCTCCCTTTGGGACATCTCGACTCATGAAAGTGGCGGGTCAAATATTTTACGCAAGCCCTTCCGACGACGGTACACGTCGGAGGCGCTCACATCGTTCTCTTGGCAAAATGTGGAATCGCGAAACCCTCCGAGGCGCTCCGCAGCTAGCGCATCTCGAAACCAGGTGACGGCTGCTGCGTTCCCAAATCGCTTGCTCACAGCATCTGTATCAGGAGAGATCGAAGACATCTCAGTCCACGACTCGATGCCTGTGACAGTGTCATCGACTGGCGCGATTGCCTTTAGCTGTGGTAAGCTCCTCTTTGGTGGAGCTCCAAACGGCCCAGGGCTTGGCACTGCAACCTCCAGCCGATTAGCTCTCGAAGCAGATCTCGGCATGAACTTGACTACTGACGATGATATCGCGAGCCTAATGTACAAGCTAGCCAAGAACGGTTACTCAATCGTGCTTTCAAAGAATCTGAAGCTTTTCACGAGTAGAACCTCGCGCCAGCGCCAGCTGAGACAGCTGTGGCTCTGGGTCGATCAAGTTGAAGCTCTTCGGCGTATCCAGGCTTCGCGATTGGCACAATCCAAGGCAGCTGGGAACACCGGCGGCTTTGCGAGCATAGCCAATGCAGGACCGCTGCGTGGTTGGCCATTTGACCCCGAGGCTCTTGTTAATGTTGGCGTCAAGAATTTGCTAACTGCTAGTTCGTCGGGGGACGCGTCTGGTAACAACAGCGAGCCAGGTGCGGAAGATGGTCAGCCTCCACGCCCACCAATGAAGATTGTGTCATCGATGAAAACAGACCCCGTTCTTGGATGCCAGTTTTTCGAAGGTCTTGGGCGTCGACTTAGCCAACTTGCGTGTAACTGGGATCCTGACTGTGGGCAAGGCTCCTCTCGATCGTCTTCATCTTCGGGAGCTGCACAAGGATTCGAAAACTCCTCAAACCGTGGGAACTATTCGCTTCACAAGAGCAATTCCGGTGTTTGGAATCCGCAAAAGCAGCCATATGACGAGAACGTTTCTCATCGTTCATGGAGTGAGAATGGACGCTATGAGCTTGCAAACATCCTGAACCGATGTGAGCTGGACGGCATGCACGCGAGGGCTGCTGCGATTGCCGTTTTCCACGGCGACCTGAATTCGGCAGTGTCGTACTTGCAGAAAGGAGCCATGTGGATGGCCCAATCCCAGCACCTCAACATTGGTATTAAGGCCCCCTATTCGGCAGATGTCTTGCAACTGGTTGCGATGGCTGTTGCTGGGTACTCGTCTTCCACAGTGAGCCCAGCTGGACAGTCGCTCTGGCTGGGTATGTGCCAACAGTTACTCAAGCGTGACGAAATCACTTCAAGCGAGCAACCTCGATACTTGCACGCAATGCTTGCATTTCTGTGCTCCGCAAGCTCGTCGGCGACGTCCAATTCGAATCCTCGAGCAAGCCAGCCGCAACCACCGCGACGTGGCAACCCCCGGCGCCAGTGGGGAAGTGTTGACAATCTGGCGACAATGTCTGGTACAAAGCCGGCAAACGCTGGTTCATACTCGTCGATTTTGACTGACTCGACACTTCCGTTGAGTGATCGAGTTGCTTTTGCCTGCCGGTATCTCCCAGAAGATGATCTTCGCAGCTACATTATGCAGCTTGAAGACGAGAGCACACGATTTGGGCGCCTTGAGGGGCTTGTGATCACCGGTTTAAACTCTACAGGTTTGGAGCTCCTCCAAAAGTACTTGGACTGCACCGGGGATATTCAGACACTCGCTCTTTTGGCTGCTCGCCTTCCCTCTGCGCTGGTGGCACGAACTTCACCGATGGACAGGTGGATCCAAATCTATAAGGATCTTCTCAATCGGTGGCAGCTGTTCCACGAGCGTGCTCGTTTTGATGTTGGTCGTTCTCAGCTTGAAGACTTGTTGAACGGATTTGCTAGCTTCTCTCGAGACCCGGAAGCTGAAGAACTTAGTGCCGAGCTATCAGCGCCATCGACAATGTCTGTGCCTCCTCAACTCTTCGTTCGCTGCAACTTTTGCAATACGACATTGTCACTTGCAAGTCTCTTGCGACTTGGAGGTTCTCACTCTTCCTGGCTCAACCGGACGAAACCTAAGCTCTCGTGCTGTCCGACATGCCGAAAGCCGCTGCCCCAATGTGCTCTGTGCCTGCTCCCGTTCGGATCGCTGAACCCATACTTTGAACTTGCACACCGAAGGTCAAAGCAAACAGCTGAGGCAGTGAACTCGTTGGTGTCAACAGCAGGCGACACCGGATCAGTGCTCAAGGATCCCAAAAGTGGCAAGAGCGAGTATGAGAATCTGGCTCAACTGTCCAGCATTCCGTTTGTCGAGTGGTTTACGTGGTGTCAGTCGTGCAAACACGGTGGTCATGCGCATCACATCGCCGAATGGTTTGCAGCGCACTCGGTGTGCCCCGTCACAGACTGTGACTGCTCTTGCCAGTTCCTTGACTCTCCGATTATGTTGCATGAAAAGCAAAACGAAAGGCTTGCTCAGCAACAACGAGCGGCAGCAGCGGCGGCGACCGCTGCTGCAACTGCGTCTGCTGCAAAGACGGCTCAGCGACAAACTTCATCAAGTAAACGGCAGCAGCAGCCAACGGAGAGTGCAACCTCACTGCGAGGAGCGAAGGCCTTTAACCAGTCCAGTGCGTTTCCTGGCGGACACCCACATTTGTCGACGTCTGCCTCGATGGGCCCTTCGGCACCTCCCGGTTATCGCATGGCTTCATCGGGGCTTCTTCGTCCAAGCACCGCTTCTTCCAGTGGTCTCCCGCCATTTTCGCTATCAGGATCGGCGAGTTCCTCGATGCTCAACATGGGTGCGAACAGTACCATTAGCGCGAACTCGGGTGTCGTGGGTGGCGGCAGCTCTGGTCCCGGGGGTAAGGAGAGCACGCTTACAATGAGTCGGACGCTAGGCAACAAGCTTGACCAGCTAGAAAAGGATGCCAGCTACATGCAGTTCATGTAAAAGAGTGCAAAGATGAGCGTTTTGTTTTGATCGGGATTACGAAAATGAAAGCGAGCCACGAAGATGACGCACTGAAGAGTAATGCAAGGTGCCTATGAACATTCACAAACCTGGCGCCTGTCTGGATCGTTGCCACCCTCGGCCCTCCTGATTTAGGTAGGCGATATCATGGCTCGATCGGAGCGCGTGCCGAGCTCCGAGATTCTACGGCTGTAGTCATCGAGGATTTCCTGCTCGGAAGTGCCGAGCCTCTTCATGGCTTTGTCGCGATTGAGTTGCTCCTCGTTGAAGCCAAAAACAAACTCGACTTTCTTTGCTGGTGTGCTGAACGTGATCCCGCTGTACCGACGTAGCTCCTCGCTGCGCTCGATGTCGACGTCCGAGATTCCAAGCTTCTTCATGCCCTTTTCCTTCTTGAGAATGTCTGTGTTTACGCCTAGTCGGTCAAGGGCGTGCGGGCTGATTTCATCGACCGAGATAGTGATTCTGCGGCGCAAGTTTACAGTGTTCTGTCGACTCATCGGGGCCTTGCTCGGGCTGGTCGACCGACCAGAGATGACTGGGTCAACCTCGGAAGTGGTCGCAAACGTCACGAGCGTTGGTGTTGATGCTGACATTGCACCTACACTCATTTGCTTAGCAATAGGCAGCGGCGCAGCATCTACGATTATCGGTGGCAGTTTCTTGTCTGCTGTGGATGAATTTGACACGATGTCTCCAGATGAATACATGATCGGAAGTCGACGTGTGCTAGAAGATCCGAGCCGGAGTGAGGCCACTTCCTCGCCTTCGTTGTCGTCGTGAGAGACTGCGAGAGGGAGCGATATGCGTTCGGACGAAGGCGGGCTGGTACTGTACGGTAAAGTAGTTGGTACTACGAGTAGCGGCGGCACCGCGTCCTCACGGGGGCTGCGTTGAGATGCTATGCTTGTCGTTTTCTTTTGAGGAATGGCTGTGTCAGGGTGAAAGCCCTTGAGCAAGTGGCTGTAAAGGTCGGCGACGCCTCACTCTGCGAAAGAAAAACGTGGCGGCGCTGAGGAAGGAAATTCCAAATGCGCACAGCAGAACTGGCGCACCGGAACGGTCCAAAGAGCCAACCGGCCAGGCTAAATTTACAACGAACCACCACCAGTCGAGCTGTGGTCATGTGACCACGTGGGATGAGAAGCTTCGTTGCCTAACCCGAGCAGAAATGTGAGCGAGCGAGCGAGCAATCTTGATTGATATGTGCTTGAAGCAGAGAGCGTCTGAACATGGAAACCGTTCATCGCTGGAGTTAAAGCTGCGAAAACGTGGCGGCCATCGTTATCTGACAAAATCTTGTTGTAATTACTATTGAGAGTCGCATCGACGGTCTGAGAGATCAAGTGGTGCAGCATGAAACAATCCAGAGCAGCAGATCGATGACAACTCGCCAGTCACCCCATGAGTAGCGATCAGCAGCCATCGCCGACACGCCTCATTTCTCAGGAGCCCGAGCCTCGGGCCCCATGTCGACAGTCAAACTTGTTGTCTTCAGGCCTTCGCCAACCGACTTCAATACCTTTTATAGAATTTAGCCAATTGATGCACTTGAATGATCCAGGCACCGACTTTGACGCATAAGCTCAATAGGGGTCAATTGAAAGCTTCGCCGAAGTTCGATTGCGATTTGAGTCGAAATTGGAGGCCAACCACCACGATTTGGCCTGCGCCAAATCAAGGGTGTAACGCGCCACAAGCTGCTTTCATCACGCTCGCGGTCACAGGCACAGATGCCCATTTCTCTTTCCATTCCCGTCCGCCAACGACTCCTTCAATTTTGCCGCCATGAAGACAGACAAGCAAACAAACGCCACAGCATCAATGCAGGTTGTTCCTGAAGTGGTGCCGATTGCTACCACTTGGGGCGAACCGGCCGAATACCCACGGACTTGCCCATGTGCTGCCGCCTCGCCCGCTGACAACGGCCATTCTAGCTCGCACGGTCAACTTCGTATCGAGTTCTCGGTCCTCCGGATCGTCGCAGTGGTCTTTGTGGCTATCGGAATCATCATCCTGATCCTATTCAGCTTCAACGGAAACGGTGTGAGCCTAACATCTTTCCGATCGACAGACAAGAGCGACGCAGATCTCAAGAAACTGCTTGACAGGTACAATTCTCTCTCAGGCAACTTGATGTCAGCTGTCATCAAGCTTGTCGATATGGCTCTGCAACTCACTGTTGCGGTGACACTGCTGTGCTATGCGGCCGATTGGACGATTCGTCGCGACGCGTCTAATATGTTCACGGCGATGGTGCCGTCGCTTCTGGCGGCAGCATTTAGCTTCCTGGTTTGCAACGGACCGACTGCTCTGAATGTGCAGCCTATGCATGGGGCAACTTTCATCCGTATCGTGGACGCCGATCTGAGTTCCCAGGGAGCCAGAATTCAGTCCGAAAATGTCACGGTTTTGGCCGGGGACTCGGCCTACGCGGAGAGCGTCAGTAATAACTCGGTGCTAAACACCATCCTGCGCACCCACTTGCTGCCGGTTGAGGCTATTTCAGCCAAATGCTACGCAAAATGGTTTGGGTCTTTTGTCGAGTCTCCACGCGTCTCATTCGGCTATCCATCAGCCGATTGGATGCTGAAAGCACTTCCGACAATGCCCATGCCAGACAAAATAGCAGCTTTGCTGTCCACCAATTCGACCAACGTCGCTACCAGCATTGATGACCTGCCCATTGATCTATTCAGCGCTCGCACACTGTACGTGACGGCTCTAGAGCAGTTGTACGAGAAGTTCAAGGGCTTCTGGGGAATCAGCGAAGCAGACGCGAAGATAAATGGGAGGGGAGGTTTTTTTCCCACTGTTCCTGCACGATGCCTACTACGCAACTTACGCGAAGTGGACTGGCGAGAGCGCCGACAACAGGCGTTTTCCGACGAGTGGACCGCAATCGTCTCAGTACCTCGGAGTTGGCAACGTCATGGATTTTGCTGGCGATGACTTCGTCAACGCATCCCGATACATGCTGCAGAACTTGGTAGGCTACGCGTCAGATATCGTTGCGGCTGATGTGGCGGCTGAGTACGAGCTCATCCAGGTAACCGACACGCTCGTGTACACGGCACTGACACTGACAATTCCTGTAAACGCGACGAATGAGCCCTATGAGTTCGTTTTCGGGCCTTGGTGCACCCCTGAGGGCTGCGTCCTACCGGATGAGGCAGCAGCATTTGGGAATACATCGGCTGCCGTTATGCCGGGAGTTCGAGCGAGCGCACTTTGCAACAGCACGTGGCCAATTGAATCGATGAATTTCGACAAGAGGGACTGTGCACTTGTACTAGTGTCCATCGGCAAGAAAATTACTGGCGCTACACTAGAGGCGACTTCTAATGGGAATGCAGTCGCAACTAGTCTGAGGACGGTCTTCACGCTCACAATCGGAATGCTCAACTGGACAATCGAGGATCTCGGGACGACCTACAACGCCAACTGCGGTATTAACATCACAGATACTGACAAGGACGGGTGCAAAGGCATCCGGGTTGAGACGCCTGCATTGAAGGAAGCGGAGAACGTGCTACTACTCGGCGTTGACGAGCTGTACATGGGCGAGCTGTCCGATCTGACTGAAGTGCTTTTAGCGGACGACTACAGAGTCGAGGTAACACTCCGCACTTACATCTGGAAGCCACTCGTGACTGTAGACTCGGCGCCCGCCATCTTGCTACCGCGAAACTTCGAAGTTGTTGGAGCCTCGGTTGAGACCAAGATCAAATCCCAAGCCTTCGGGTGCCCACTTCTTTCGGACCATGTTATCCGGGATATTCTGGTTAACCACCTGTTCGTTGAGGAGAGTCTCCAAGTGGGCTTTACTTCCGCGCTGCACTACCTTCTCAAGGATGGCGTGCTCCATACTATTTCGCTAGAAGAAACCCAAGGACAGAGCGTAGTCGACTTCCTCGGCAACTACCAGATTTTCCACGTACAGGTATCAATCCCGCAGACCAACATCTTGATCTCGTACGCTGGATGTGGTCTACTCGCAGCCATCGCTATTTGGGTTGCGGTTGCGCACAAGCGTGCAAAGCGTATTATCGAGGCCGAGGCAGCAAACAGCGTCTCTGTTGTTGCTGAGGCTTTGCTCAATGCTGATAAATTCCCGCGGTCAGTGCTCAAGCTGTCGCTCGACAAACCCGCTCTAGATGGCGGCGCATCGAGTCTCACCAAGCTCGATGATCTCGAATTCACATCTACCATCTTTACCAGCAAGCCGCCCAGGACGGATTGGTCAGAAAAACTGCCCACATCGGCCAAGGCAATTAGGGGCATCTTTCCTAGGCCCAAGTCGAACCCGCATTGATGCGTGCTCCATTCTAAAGTCAAATATTTTTTTTTTCCGGAGAGCAGTCTTTGCGATCTCATGCCGTCCATGCCGCCACAACCGAGCCTTCCAGAGCTGATGGCGATCAGATGCGTCTTGAGTGCCCTTCATCACGAAGATCACGTTCAGTTCAATCCCCTGGTTCAATCGTTTGTCTGCTCCAACTCGATTGCCTTCGCATTGGTGTGCCTCCACTGTTGTACCTGATCCGCCTCAGACTCCGACGCAGATCCTTGACTGGCATGCCTTGGCTCACATTTCGACTCGTCCGGTGGTCAGGCAGCCCCTCTGCGTCATGGAGAGCGGCGCGGCGTACGTGCACGCGGTTGCGGGCATCGTGGACGCGCTGGTGGCGGCCTATGAGTCGCAGGAGCCGGTGAACATGACGCGGCTCAAGAACGACGTGGCCAAGCGATACAAGCTGCCGTCCATGCCCAAGGTCCGTCCGCCGGTGCTGTGGCTGTCTTTGGACCGTTGCTGACGTCTCAAGCAGCTCGTGGACATCATCTCGGCTGTGCCTGACGACTATCGAGACAAACTGCTGCCTTTCCTGCGCGCCAAGCCAGTTCGTACGGCCTCGGGCGTCGCCGTCGTGGTGCGTCGCGGGCAGTTGATAGCATCTTTCCTGGATGAAGCCTGACAGGTTGATTTGCTGCGTACTGGCAGGCTGTCATGTGCAAGCCGCATCGGTGTCCGCACATCGCGCTGACGGGAAATATCTGCGTGTACTGCCCTGGAGGACCCGACTCGGACTTTGAGTACTCAACGCAGTCGTACACGGGCTATGAGCCGACCAGTATGCGCGCCATCCGCGCGCGCTACGACCCGTTCCTGCAGACGCGCCACCGCGTGGCGCAACTTCGGCGTCTGGGCCATCCCGTCGACAAGGTCGAGTTCATTGTCATGGGCGGCACCTTCCTGTCGCTCGACCGCGGGTACCGCGACTATTTCATCCGCCGGCTACACGACGCGCTCTCGGGACACTCGTCGACCAGTGTGGACGAGGCAGTGCGGTACTCGGAGCAGAGCGCGACCAAGTGCACGGCTATTACGATTGAGACGCGCCCCGACTACTGCCTGAAGCCCCATTTGAACGATATGCTGTCCTATGGCTGTACGCGAATTGAGATGGGTGTGCAGAGCGTCTACGAGGACGTGGCGCGAGATACCAATCGCGGCCACACGGTTGCAGCTGTGGCTCACTCGCTGCAGCTCTCGAGAGATTGCGGCTTCAAGGTGGTGGCACATCTCATGCCCGATCTGCCTAACATGGGCATGGAGCGTGACCTCGAAGGCTTTCGAGAGTTCTTCGAGAGCCCGCGATTCCGGGCGGACGGACTCAAGGTGTACCCAACGCTCGTGATTCGCGGTACGGGGCTTTATGAGCTTTGGAAGACTGGCCGGTACCAAAACTACGCGCCTGACGATCTAGTCGACCTACTCGCCAAGTTGCTCTCACTGGTTCCGCCTTGGACACGCGTGTACCGCATTCAGCGAGACATTCCCATGCCGCTCGTGAGCTCAGGTGTCGAGCACGGCAACTTGCGAGAGCTGGCGCTGGCGCGCATGAAAGATCTCGGACTATCGTGCCGCGACGTTCGCACTCGTGAGGTCGGGATCAAAGGGATTCATGACCAGCAGGTGCCGGACCAGGTGGAGCTAGTCCGCCGCGACTACGTGGCTGGAGAAGGTTGGGAAACCTTCCTGTCGTACGAAGACCCCGAGCAGGACATCCTCATCGGACTACTGCGGCTCCGAAAGCCTAGTTCGGCAGCCTTCCGTCCCGAGATCGGCCCTGACGTCTCCATCGTGCGCGAGCTCCACGTCTACGGATCTTCTGTGCCCGTGCACGCCCGCGATCCCACAAAGTTCCAGCATCAGGGATTCGGCACGCTCCTCATGGAAGAAGCAGAGCGAATCGCCCGCGACGAGCACAGCTCCGTCAAGCTGGCTGTCATTTCCGGCGTCGGCACACGTGGTTACTATCGCAGGCTAGGCTACGAGCTCGACGGTCCCTACATGTCCAAATATTTATGAGATGACTGGGAATACAAATGCATCAGCTCCACTCTATTCGCGCTTGTGGAACAACGCTACGGATTACTAGGTGTTCTACTTGGTTACGAGCTTTCGAGCTGGTCTAGCGCGGCCTGGTCTGCCTCAGCCACCACACTCGTAGGATCTTGCTCGCTGTATAGGGCGTCCACCACGTCGGCGGGGTTAACGGAAGCTTCTGCCTCCTCGAAGGCTTCCTCGGAGGATTCCTCGACATCGGCATCGACGGCTTCCTCGGAGGATTCCTCGGCATCGGCATCGACGGCTTCCTCGGAGGCTTCCTCGACATCGACATCGACGGCTCTCTCACTTGCTTCAGCAGCATCTTCGACGGCTTCTCCGACTGCATCCTCGATAGCAGCGCTTTCCGTGACGTCACTAATTGCATCAGTGCTATCAAGAAGATCGTCATCCTTGGCGTTCCCATCCACCTCACTATCAGCAACGCCCACGACTGCCTCTTCGCCATCAACTTGGGAAATAACATACTCGTCGATCACGTCGGCAGCAGGCTCGCCCACGATGACTTCCTCGACATCAGCGGTCTGGTCCGATTCATCCATAGCCGACTCATGTGCAGGAGAGATAACCTCGATTTCATTAGCCACTTCTTCAATCGAAGCGACACCAGGTACCTCAACCTCCACAACGCTCTCGGATGAGTCCGCGTCAGCGACAGAAATATCAACAACGGCCTCTTCTTCGAGACCATGTGTCACTTCTTCATGCCTCGTCACAGGTTCATCCGACTCTTCCGTCGTTGCAGCATCCTCGCTGGTAGAGTCCGTCACAGGGACATTAAATTCTTCGACTTCAAGCTCTGCAACAACTTCTTCAACCTGAACTACGGCCGTCGTCTCCTCTGCCTCAGCAGTAGCTGCAGTACTACCCAACTCATCGACGTCAACAGCTCCATCCACTTCCTCAATGCCAACAGCGGCATCCACCTCTATGACATCGACTGCAGCATCTGCCTCGATCTCGGGATTACCGAGCGTCCTCATCAGCTTCCGATTGCTCACTGTCAACCTCGACGTCAAGAGTCACAATCTCCGCAACTGATTCAGCTATTTCGCCAACAACCTCCTGGGGCGATGTGTCTTGGATCTTGTCAGCAGCAGCGTCGTCTTCGACTACTGAGAGTTCACTGTCCTCCGTAGTCGATGCATCCGACTCGATTTCATTGTCAACTGAAACATCCTCAGTCACAATCTCAGATTCGATGGGAGGCACCATCGTCATTGGTCGAGGCAATGTCATTTTCATCCTTCGGTTCCTCAACCTCATCGCTTTGCTTGCTGTCAGTCACCTCCGCAACAACTTCTTCTAAGACTTCTTCCGAAAACAGGCTCCTCAGCAGTAGAGGCAAATTCCTCCTCAGCACGTTGAGGTCCGTCTCGACTTCGCAAGTTCAGTAGGGTTCTGCTCTTCTTCGTCAACTGGGGCAGTTTGTGAATCAATCTCGGTCTCATCAATGGAGGCAACCGATAAATCAAGTCCTTCCTGCTCGACGACGACTTCGACAAATTCTTCCACCGGGCTATCCTCATCAGCGTCCTTATAGTTACCTGCCTCCACGAGTTCGGGCTCACTTTCGCTTTCAGTCTCCGACTCAGTCTCACTTGGAGCATCCTCCAAAACTTCAACTTCATTGCTTGCTTCATACTCTTGCGGATTTGCCAGCGACTTGGATGCCAACGCAACCTTCGTCAGCACGCTGTCAGAGCTGTGTACCTGGTTCTTGGAGATTGCAGAATTGTCCATGGTCCCCGCCTTCTTGGCAGTGGATGCACTTCCCGAAATGCTCGACGACTCGGACCACACCATCGATCCAGCATCCAGCATAACCTGGACAATCGGGCTTGCATAATCGTACAATGGAAGCTGGTCCTTGACAACTTCAATCAACGATCCACCGAAATGCCCAGGCGAAAATGGAACCAGTTTAGCAAGTTCCACAGCGCTCTCGAACGATGATAGCGATGCCTCGCGTTGCTTCCATTCGGCGCAAAAACAAGCTTCAGAATGAGACTGATGTGAGTATTTGCCAATCTTCGAATGCGAGAACTCCTTGAGCTCGCTTGTCAGCGTCGAGCACTCGCCGTCCGAGACTGCCGTGTCAATGTCTTCACCTGAAAGTGCCTGGCACTCGTAAGAGTCAATGATGTACACGCCTGCAATAACCGACAAGATCGCAGTCCAGAACAGACCCGTCAAGATCACAATAGTGCATGCAAAGCACCCACGACCACCCTTGCGAGCAACTGCTCTACGAGACGAAATCTCCAATGCAGGCAAGTTCTCTTCTAAGCGCTTCACAGCCAGTGCGCCATACTTTCCCTTCAGCAAACGGATAAGCTCACGTTCCTTGCCAGCATACTCACGCGCAACGACCTGCACGTTCTTGATTTTGTCAGGTTGGTGCTTGCGATACAGCTCCATGAGTAGACTCTCCAGAGTAACGGGCTGAGCAGGCGGAGCCACAGCAGACTGACTCGATGAAGCAGCTGCTCCAGGCGCCTGTGGGGAAGGACGAGCACTGATTGGCGGTGGCGTCGAACCATTTGCTTCCGGCATCTTTTGAGAAGGCTGCGGTTCACCAACAATAGGAGGCTGAGGAAGAGGAGGCATACTACTGGGAGGCGCTCCGAAGGGGGGAATGGTGCGGCGCTGCATACGAGGCGAAACCCGAGCAGGTTTCGGCTTCTCTGCAGGTGGAGGGTAGTTGAACATCGGAGGGCCATTCCTCACCGCATTCGACTGCTCGTCGGTTTGAGGAGGTGGTGGCGTACTCAAACTCTGACTAACATCTGTCTCCTGACTGGGATGGGACTCCTCAGCAGACACATCTTCGCCCGAAGCAACAGACTCGACAAAAGAGTCTTGGACCATGGGTGGAGCAACCATTGGAGGGCCATTTTCAGCCGAATACTCAGCGGCCGGAGGGCTCACCTCAGGAGCACTGTGCGAGTGGTTTTCCCCATTCGCGCTCGGTGCATCCGAGTGGCTACCATGGCTTTGGAAGAATTGATGATGAGGGTGCTTTGTCGATGCCGCAGGCGATTTGGGTGCAGGTGTTGTGTTCACTTTTGGTGCATCTGCCGATGCTCCATCGTAACGTGATTGCAAGGTAGAAACCTTCTCCTTGCCGTACCGTCGAGTCAGCTCTTTAAACAAAACGTCTTCGCGGCCAAAATACCGCTTCGCATACACCTGAGCCATCTTCAGCTTCTTCTTGTCGAACTCGGTAAAGAAATCGGTCAGCAACGACTCGAGGTACGCCGCATCCTTCACAGGTGCGTCAGTACTGGGCGCTGATTCGACTGGCGGCTGCGAGCCAGCAGGCGAAGGCGGCGCACCAATAGATGGGCCAGTGGGCGGCGCACAGAGGGGCGGGGCTGGAGGCAAACCGCCTGGGGGCCCATTTAAAGGTGGACCCATTGGAGGTTCTGATGATGATTCTGTTGGAGATGCATCCATCTGCTCTGTCGGCTGTGGAAGCGGCTCGGCAGGCGGGGCATTGGGCGGCTCCACAGGGGGAGCCATGTGAGCCTCTACAGGCGTCTCCGCGAATGACGAAGCTGGCGGGGCGTGAAGGGCACCGCCATCTGCGGCAACCACGTCTTCACTGTAATACCTGGACTGTTCAACAAACCCATGCTGATACTCCTCGGCAGATTGCTGGTGCTCCTCAGAAGATTGCTGGTACTGCTCAGTAGATTGCTGGTATTCGTGCTGATATTCGTCGGCAGATTGCTGGTACTCCTCTGTAGATTGCTGGTATTGCTCTGCAAGACCATGCTGCTGATAATCAGCAGCAGTTCCTGACTGTTGGTACTGTGCATACTGGTCCTGCGCATATGCCTCTGTCTGCGGATACTCTGCGTATCCATTCTGTTCAGCATACTGATCATGATCAGCGTGCTGTTCAGCAGCGACCTGGTCGCTTGCTGGATAAGCCGTCTCTTGCGTCTGTTGAGCATGTTGGGGTGTATACAACTCCTCCATCGGCGGAACCGCTCCCATCGAAAACACGGGCGCCGGGAAAGACGGATTCATAGGCGACGTAGGGTAGCTTGAAGATCCACCATCAACAGAGTATTGCGTCGGGCTCATGAACGGGGCCGAAGCGTACATTTCCTGTTGTGGGGCGTCCGCTGAAGCAATAGAAGTATCTTCGTACGATGCAGAATCGTGTTGCTGCTCAAATTGCGTCGCTTCATGCTCCACGGGGGCAGGCTCAATTGTAGCAGGCTGAGGTTCTTCAGTAACCTGCTCGGAGTAGGTTTCTTGTACGACAGGTGGCTGTGTAGACGGCGACACCAAGTCGATACCAGCAGACGGCGCAATCGAGAAAGCCGGAGGGGCAATCGAGCCTGCACCGCCAGAACCCCACGGGTTCCACGGCAAGGGCGTCGGAGAAAGGGGTGACATCACTCCACTCGGCGCTGTTGGCTCCGGCTGCATCTGCTCCTCGGTCTGCAAAGGAGGCAGAGATGGAACGTCTTGAGTGTTCGATACTTCATATGATTGCGTGACCTCTGCACTGGTGTCTTCGGTACTTGTGTACTCGGTGCCATCACGCTCAGTGGTATGGTGAGTTTCAATCACTTCCGAGGTAATTGATGTCTCGAACTGAACAGTGTCGGATGATCTTGCAACTTCAGTCGTAACTGTGGTAGACATATTCTCCGACTCGTACGGCCCTTCTACCACGGTAGTCGATTCTTCAACAGTTGTATAGGTCTCCGTAATAACAGGTTCTGGAAGTGGCGAGTCCTCAGGGATTGGAGGGGGAATCGCGAGACCGCCAGCATGTTGCTGCTGCTTCTGCTGCTGTTCCACTTCCCTCAGTTTAGCAGAAAGCTCCTGGATCAGTCGCTCCTGTTCTTGCAGCTTCCGCTTCGCTTCTTCCTTTTCTGCCTCAATCTCATAGATCGATTTTTCAAGCGTGCTCATTTTGGACTTGGACTTGGAGATCTCGATCTCTGACGTCTTCTTGGTCTTCACGAGTTGGTCTCGCAAGGTCGCCTCCGAAAGTTGAAGCTCACGCACGTAACCCATCAGGCTATTCACGCTGTTCTTGGTCGGCAATAGCTTGGATGCAATCAGCTCCGTGCTCCGTTGAACAGGATAGCCGTTCAGACTTCCTCTCGCGCTGCCAGCATATGGTTGCTTACCACTTGCATTGAACGCTGGTGGACACGACATTGGGCCGCTCTTGCTCTCGTCGTACGGCGGTGGCGAGTAGTTGCGAGCAAACAGATTCTCTGAGCTGTTGCTTCTTGACTTGGGGTTGCCAAGCGGCGTGTACGTGACCCCACCGGTCCGGAAGCGACCTTCATCCGAAGAATCATAGCCAGAGACAACACTTGATGGAGTGGTCGGCGGTTGAACGCCTGAATACAGACCGGACGGCGTTGTCGGTGGCTGAGCTCCTGAAAACAGCCCCGACGGCGTTGTGGGGCGCTGGACATTCGCGAACGTGCTCGTCGTTTGCTGTAATGATCCGCCATTTGAGGCGAAATGCGTCGATGAAGAGACCGACTGTCGGTCCGAGAAGACAGACGACACGTCGTCCACAGCGGGTAACCCATCCTCCGATTTGGTGTCGTCCAGCAAGCTGTCCTCGGTCTCCCAGAAGCTCCCGGGCGCCGCGCTTGCCGCGTCCTCCAGCGCCTTGGCCGCCTCTGCGCCGAACCCCGCGTCGTCCGTCATGATGCTGCTCGTGTTGGATGCCACGCGCTTCCTGCTCTTGCCGTAGAGTGGCGACTACAAATAGCAAGTCATTCGTGAGTCTGCGAGCTCCACTACTCCACCTGCAATCCATGAAGACGCACATTGTAGCGGTTGTTGTGTGCTGCGGGGTGCCACGCGCTCGTGGGCGTCGCGGCCGCCGGCGGCGTGAACGGCGTGTGTCTAGGCCGCACAGGCGCCTGCGGGAGCGTCGGCGCCGCCTGCTGCGCCGCTCCGCCCCACGGCAGCGCCACCTGCGGCTGCGGCTGCGCCTGCGCCTGCTGCTGGTTGCTGGCACCGCCAAGCTCGCGCAGCTCCAAGCGCGGCGGCTGCGCGCTGTGCGCGTGCGCGTGCGCCATGCTGAAGCCTCCGGCGGCCGCGAAGGGCTGCGGGAAGGCGCTGGGCGCGTACGGGAAGGGCTGGCGGTCGTCCGCGCCGCCAGGAGACGGCGGCGGCAGCTTGCTCTCCATCGAGGGGCCCTCGCGTGCCGTGCTAGCTCCACGTAATGCTTGCTTGCAGTCTTTGCCTTTCTCCCTCCCCCTTCCCCCTAACTCTTGGGTTGTCTATGCCGTAGGTTGCCGTCTCAAAACGACTTGAGGTGAGTATGCACGCGAAGACCGCCTCTACCGCATCGATGCGATCAAGTACGAGGTGAGAATAACCGGTATATACCGGTTCTTCTACCGGTGTCTAACCGGTGTTGTATTCGCGTCAAGTGACGTGGAAGTGACATCACGTATGGACGCTGGCTGGCTGCATCCGCGTGGCGATGCGAGCGAGTTGCGCGCTGCGACACTGGCGCGCTGGCTGGCAGCGGCGGCGGCGGCAGCAGCAGCAGGAGCGGGCAAGGGACGTGCGCGGGCGGAGGCAGCGCGTGGCTCTAACTAAAGTTGCACACACTCTGGTGAATGACTGCGTCGACACGTACGTAGTACGTACGTCGACATCACCCGACACCACCCAACCAGTTGATGGATACGAACGCTCCACAGCAATGGGGTGGCCCACGACTGGATGGCTCGTGGAGGAACGGAGATGCGAGATCCTAGTGAGTCACGGCGGCGGTTGGCGGCGGCAGGTGGCGCCCTGACCAGTCGCTCGATGATTTGTGGGAGTGACGCATCAAACGGACGCCTCGCCACGCGGGACGCTTCGAGATGCGTGCGTGGCGAGACGGAGGAGATGGAGGAAGAGGCGAGAGGGAGAGATATGAAAATGCCGCCGCGGCGTGGCGGCGGGCGATACCATTAGATTAGAGATGCGATCACATGCATGCCAAAAGCCCAGCCCGGCAGACTACACCCGTCCTGATAACATTAGGTCTCGATCGAGGGCTCCTTCGAGGGGAGGAGGCGACGCGCGCGCACGCGCCGCGGCATCATGCCGCCGTGTAGACGGTGGTCTCGGTCCCCACTTCTTCGTACATGGCTGTCATCAGCCGCGTCAGCCGCTCGCGCAGCCGGTCGTTCCGGGATCGCAGCTCGTGCACCGCCTGTTGAAAGCAAAGCCACCAGCGTTAGAGATCCCTGATCAACCCATGCTCGCGAGAAACCCAAGGCGAGAACACATACCTGCTGACTGCGCTCCAGCACGAGCTTCTTGCGGAGGCGTGCTCGCCGGGCGTGTAGTCGGTTGCGCTCCCTCCGGATCTGCTCGCGCTCCTCCTTGGACCACGCCATGCTGCCCGCGGCGCCGCGCTTGCCGAGCAGCTCCTTGGCGATGCACGTGCACGCGTTGGGCCGCTCGTCGGCCGGCAGGTCCTCGTCGTGGCACATGCAACCCTTCTCATGGGACGACTCGTCGCCGTCGTCCATGCACACGTCGCCGTCCGCGCCGCTGTGAAAGGCGGCGCTCGAGGCGTTGAGCGCCGCGAGCGGGTCGCAGTCGTCGACGTCCTCGAGCTCCTCGTCGCCCGACTCCTCGAGCTGGCGCACGCAGGCGAAGGTCTGTTCGGGCGCGCTGCCGAGCGTGAGCAGGCAGGTGGCGGTCGCGTGGAAGTCGTACGTCTGCTTGAGCAGCGCGTACTCCTCCTGCAGCGATCCGATGCGGTCCTTGAGGCTCTCGAGCAGCTCGCGCTTGCGGATGCGCGTGCGCTGCGCGTGCAGGCGGTTGCGCTCGCGGCTGACGCGCAGCTTCTCGTCCTCGGGGGGCGACGCGTGGTCGTCGCTGGCGTCCGTGGGCTGCGGCGAGTTGAGGCGCAGCAGCGGCATGGCGCCGCCCTTGGCGGCGGCCGAGAGCAGCGGGTTGTCCTTCTTGACGGGCGACGAGCTGGGGAAGCAGCCGGCGCCCAGGAACGCGCCGGCCTGCGCGCTCGTGGGCGTGCGCAGGCTCCCGCCGGCCGCCGCCAGCTCCGCGAAGCTGTGGCGCGCGTCGTCCTCGTCTCGCGGCCGCGCGAACAGCGGCCGCAGCGGCGGCAGCACCACCGTCGTCGTCTGCATCTGTCTGTTTGTCTGCCTGTCTGTCTGTCTGTGCGGCTGTCTGTTTGTCTGCGGCTCGCTGGCCGACTGCGGCTGGTTGGTTGCTGGCTGTAGCGCCGACACTAGTGGCGACCGAGGCGCAAGAGCGAAAGTGGACGGCAGGTCGCTGACGTATCGCGGCGGGCCGCCGATGCTGCGCGTCTCTGCGAGGAGCTGCTTGTCTTTTTTTTCGAATGGCTCGCAGCCCACACTGTAGCTAGCGCTCGGATCCCTGATGATAATGGCTTTCAGTGTACTTAAAATATATGAAACACACTTGAGTCACTTTTTAGATAGAGACCTCGCAGTAACAACCTGGACCGGGAAGAAAAGATCCCGGCGTGAGTGGATTGGCCAAAAATCGCTCTCTAGCTCGCAACCTCAACCAAAAGATTTCCAGGTTGTTCGACGCACTGGCTGAATGTATGGCCGATAGTGAACGTCAGAGCGGGTGGACCGGAACCGCATACTAAAAAAGCATAGAAAAAAAAAGCGTAGAAGGAAAGTATGCTGGAAATCGCATACATGCGTAGCCGGGCCGGCGAGACTCGATCGGGTGCACCGACATACTTGCCTTCACTATGCCACGCGATCCACGCAAGCCGCCAAACTTCAAAGAGCCAACCTCTTGGTCTTTGTATGCCCTCATGACGATACCTTGGCTGACGCGTACGTACCCCTCGCACGTGGGTGCGCGCCGCAACTACAGTTCACTATGGCCCGATACTCTACCGCCGTCACGAGGCACAACTTCAACGACACCATGCGGGAACGGTTTCCCCAAACGTCAACCTACGGTACAGCGTGCGTGCCGGTCCGCCACCTTTTTGCCGTGGCTAGATGGCCATCACTGTCATGATGATACTGCAGCCCTGGAGCCTCGAGCGGAGCGTGTGGATCGCGTTGCCGCGCATTGCGTCGCTGCTCGCCGGCCGCGTACGTCACTCAACGCGGCAAAGACAAGCGGGGAGTTAAATCCGTCCTTCCCGGCGGGCAAAAATACGCCTCGCTGTCTCGAGACGTCTAGACATGCATGCTCTTCGGCATCCTTCGCCGGGCGATTGGTGATCCCCAATCGCGTTTTTTGCTGACAGCCAGTTGATGTGCGACGCATCCCCCCTGGTCACCGCGCCAAGCGGAGCTCGGTGCATCCGAGCGGCGCTCGAGCGGATCCGCAGCGCCGAGCGAGCGAGCGAGCAGAGCGAGCGCGAGCGGCGGCGCGGCCAGCGGGACGCCACGCGAGCGCTGATGCGCGTGCTGCAGCTCGACTCGGCGGACGGCGAGCGGCTCGCGCGCCATGCCGGTGCGAGTCCGGCGTGGCATGTTGAAGTTGCTCCTATACAGAAGCTGAGAGACTGTTCGCGTTCGGAACAGATGAGGCGCGGCGGAGGACGCAGATCGCGGCGCTCGTTGAGCAGCTGCGCGAGTGCGAGCGGCGCTTCCAGGATGACAAGAAGCGGCTCGCGGGCGTGCAGGACAAGTCTGTGCGGCGCTTGGGGACTCGGATTCCGGTCGATGGGTCACTTGACTGACGCGTTGGTGCGCCAGGCGAGCGAGGCACGAGGAAGTCCTGCGCGCCAAGGCCGCAAGGGACCAGCAAGTCGCGCCTTTACGCGCAGCCTTGCAGGAGCTGCGTCTACAAGATGGTGGGGAGGCCGAGCCAGAGAGCGATCCGCCAAGGACGGTTTTGCCGCGCATCGGGAGCGCTGAGAAAACTTTGCGAGCGCCGAAAGCTAGCATTAGCAGTAGCAAAAGTCTCTTCCGCGAGGTCATGGAGGAGATCCGAGACGTTAAGCGAGCCAGGAGCGGCATGCTGGACCCTTTCATCGCGGATCTCAGGGTGTGTCTGGACTCAAGTTCGACCTGCGTTGACCGCTTTCTGACCGATCCGACTACTTTGCTTAACTACAGCTTGGACGGTTATGGCAGCGCATCAACGAGTCGGAGCGCAGCCTCGAGAGCTACGAGCGCGCGGTGCAGCCGCTCACGGCAAAACACCTCAGCAAGATCCCTCCTGAGCAGACTGACGACGTGCTTGAGCGGCAGCGACGACGGGTATTGTAACCGCCTCGACATTCGTGAACTCGGTTGATGACGAGCTTGGATTGATGTTGATGTTTATGGCGGTGGTGCTCTTGCGCGTCTTTGAACCAGCAACGCGAAGCGCTGCGTTTCCTGTTCACGCGCCAGCTGCGTCTACATCAAGGCGACGAAGCAGTCGGTGGGATTTGTGCTCTGACTCGCTGCTACTGTCAGTGTCTGCTGGATAGTACACGGTCTCATTTCCTTGATGTGCCAGCGCTCATGGCACAATACCTCGACTTGTCGTTGCCTTCGGAGCGACCGCAGACGGTTGCTCGACTGGAAAAGTGCGCCACGCTGCGCTTGGCTATTCCTTCGCGCGTTTCTTACGTCCATGCAAATCAATGGTTTGCGCAGGATCCTGCGGAGGCAAGACTACTTTGACGGTCCCGAGCTGACGACTCCCGAGCAAATCACGAACGCGATACTCTCTTCTGGCACCCTCGGGCCGTACGCTACTGCATTCGTGAGGTTGCTGTCAACTCGAGGACTAATACATCATGTGGTGTTGAGCACAGTCTCAACGACCTGCGTTTCCGGCTGCTTGAGGAAATGCTCGCGGCGGCGCCGACCGATCCATGTACGTCAGCACGATAGACACGCTCGTCGCCTCTCTCACACTCCACCGCGCGTAGATCTACTCGAGGCCGTGGCCAACATGCACGTGCGGCGCAAGGATTTCTCGACGGCGCGCCAGCTCACGGCCGAGCTAGCAGCGCTGCCCGACGCCCAGCGCCTCTCGCTATTCTCCTCCTTTGCGCAGTTCCGCTCGCGCGACTTGTGAGCCAACCGATGGTGGAGTCACGTCGGCCTTCTCGCTGGATTCCTGTGATCTCCTGATCAAGTTGAAGCTGCCGGACGCCAGCCACGCACGTGAGATGGACTTCAACTTGGTTTCTGACCGCACGCACCGCGTCGGCTCCGCAAAGTACGAGCGAAGCCACGCCGGACTCGCACGCCTCGCCTCACCCATGAAAAACGCGATCCTCCAGCCGATACCTACCGGTCAAGCAGCTCCGAGTGGGGGGATAAGAAGATGCTGGCGCTCGTGCGGACGTCACGCGCGCTGCGGCCGTCGGCGGCGACGACTGCGCTTCTGGTGCGTGCGCTGAGCTCGGCGCCGAGCGAGCTGTCGCCGTACCAGAAGCTGCAGAAGTGGCTGCAGCCGTTCGTGGCGGGGTCCAAGGCCATGTACGCCGAGAACAAGCAGGCGTGGGGCATCCGCAAGCAGCTCAAGGACGGCGGCGCGGCCACGGAGGTGTCGAGGAGGGAGATGATGGTGCTGCGTCAGGCGCACCGCGACCTGCTCAAATCGCTGCCGCTGCTCGCCTTCTTCTGTGTGCCGCTCGCGGGCTACGCCGCGCCTGTGCTCGGCTACCGCTTCCCCAAGCAGCTGCTGCCGTGGCAGTTCTGGCGCGCCGACCAGAAGACGCAGTTCCTGCGCGAGCACGCAGAGGCCAAGGCCAAGGCGCACCCGGCGCTCGTCGACCTCCTGCTCAAGCTTGACGACAAGCACGCGCACACGCTGCGCAGCATGATCGCGACCGCGCAGCAGGACGAACCCGACCACAGCAAGCAGGCTTTGCTGCCCTCCCAGGTGGCCGAGCTCGCGCCGTTCTTCGAGGGGCCTGCTGCCATTCAGCAGCTACCAGCAGGGCATGTGCGAGCTCTGGCACGCGCGACTGTCCTCACGCTCGCCTACACGCCACCAGTGCTCGCAAATGCTGTGCTGGCGCTGGCGCCGAGCGCCACACTGGTCGCACGGCTTGAGAAGCGTGCGGATGAGCTGCGCGTGGACGATGAGCTCCTGCTGAAAGAGGGCATCGACGAGTTGTCATTGAGTGAGCTCGAGTTCGCGTGCGTCGAGCGAGGACTCGTCGCGCAGTACGGCGACATTGCTGATCTGCGCGCAGCGTTGCGTGAGTGGCTCGCCATGTACGAGGACGAGGCTCTGACTGGCCCCGACGACAGCAGCAAGGCCAAGACCTCTGCATCGCTGCCAGCGTCACTGTTGCTCCATGCGCCAGCACTTGCGCGCTTTGCTCCGTCTCGCGACTGAGGATTTTGAGACGCTAAGATCATATCGCTAACCACGCAGTCTATTGATCGTTTACCTAGTCAATTTTCTCTTTGGCTGCTGGGATATGCAGCACATTTGTTCCTGTAATCTTGATCAGCGTTTCGGGCGAGCGCATGACGCGCACTAGTGTCTCAAATAGCCGCACTTCGTCTGTCAGATGACCCACGTACTTCTCTTCGCGCGCAATGTACACGCCTTCAACGAGCTCGAGCACGTCGTCCGGCTCAGGCAGCTCGTCGTACTGGATTGTGAAGAGCGCACCGCGGAAGAAACCTTTGACGGCACTGCCAATTGTCACCACCACAAACACGTACACTGCCGTCAACCCGTACGAGTCGATACCGAGCGTTGACAGTCCCTGCACGATCTTGTCCGATACAGCAATGAGGCAGAACGGCGTTGATGTCGAGCAATAGTTCGTTTCGGTCGAAGTCGCGTTTACGAGCGGCTCAATCGTCCACCACGTCTCTCCTGCTGACGAGGTGTGCTTGGTCACGTTCACCGATCTCTTGACTGTGGCGCGGTTGAGAACACCACTCTTGGCAGTCAGCTGCACGATTGGCGGGAAGAGCTCGTCCACCGTAATGGCAGGGAGCGTCACGTTCTCGTCATCATTGAGAGTCTGCTTGATCATCGGGATAAGTGCGTTGCGCTGCGCTGTTGTGATCTTTTGTGAGTACGACGCAGAAATGTCCTCATAGTCATTCGGTCCTGGGCGCTCAAAGGCGAACTTGACGGTCCAGCTCAGCTCCTCGGTCGATTGCAGCTGAGACACAAGCTCATCCACTCGAGGTGGCGAAATTGTCCAGATGTCGTGCGAGAAAGTATCGAACTCGATGCGCTGCACGGTCGCACCGTCCGTGTTAAGGTCGATATCGAAGTCAGGACTGTTGTTATCGCTGTTTGTGTACAACTGGTTGAGCGTTCCCTGTGCGTCCTGCACACCGAATGTGACCGTTGTAAGGGTCACTTCGTTTGATTGCGTGCTCGGGTTGATTGAGCTGAAAAGAGCAAGTGGCCCAATAAGACAGATGAGCAGGAACAGCAGCATGATACCAGCAGAAAAGAGTTTTCCGACGATGGGCTGGCGTTTCTTGCCTTGCAGCACGTCAGCCTCTTCAGCGCGTCCACGCATCTCGAGCTTGATCTGGAACAAATGCGCAGCTGTTTCTTCCAGCATGACCCAGTGTGCCCAAGTGAGCGATGTACGCGTGCAGATGTAGTCAAGAAGTGCTCGCATCTCGAACAGGAACGGCACACTCATCATGAGTCCAGACGTCTTCTCGGTCAACTTCGTCTCAAACGTTTCGGTTGTGTAGTTGTAGCGACTGCCACGATACACAGGGTATCCATCACGCAGCTGAAGAGCGCTGCACCAAAGAAAGATGCACTGCATGACGTAAAATACCACAAGGGCTGGTCTTTGCTGAAGTAGATGTTTGTGTGCTCTGGGATAAGCCACCACACGCAAAGGTGGAGCAGAATGGTGTAAGAGTACTGCAGCGCCAGCTTCGATGCTAGCGAGCCGCAGACATACGCCACACGGTCCCAAATGATATACACAAGCTCCAGGAAGACAAGAAGAACCAGGTAGCCTGAAATCATGTCGGATGAAGTCAATCGTGAGTTGGCATCTGCAGCTGTAGTGTTGCTCGAGTCGGCCTCTCCCAACTCCTCAAATACGATGACGGCGAAAATGGAAGAAATCAGCAAGACGGCGAGCGATGCGGAGTAGTAGTCGCAACCAGGCTTTTCACCCGTAATGGCAGCATGAATATCCTTGTCCCACTTTGGAGGTGGAGAGCAGATCACAGTGTGGAAGTATGCGTGCAGACGTGGATACTTCTCCTCCATCCACGACTTCTTTTTTCGGGATAAGAAGCCGACATCCTCATGGTCATTTTCGTGGTCTCCCTCTTTGCTGGCGTTCGAATCACCATCGTCGTCGGCATCCACTTGCTCGGACACAATATCGTCCTTTGGATGTTCATCATCATCGTCGCCATCGTCGTGTCGAACGACCGGTTTGGCAATTTTTGAATCCCGCATCTCTTCCTCAGCTGCCGCGATCGCCGCAGACTTCCGCGCTTCTTCATCAATGATCTCTTGCGCTTGAATTTCTTCCAGCATCTCGGCTGCAAGGAACTTGCCTGTCGCCGTACTTCCTGTGCTTACGAACGATTGCTGCAAAGAATCCATTTTCCTTGCTCCACGCCTGCTAGATGTCATAGATGAGACAGAAGCAGATGTTGCAAGAGGAGGGACAGGGGCGGCAGTATGTCCTTTCGAAATGCGATCTTTCGGCTCTGTCGTTCTTGACGCGTTAGCTGCCGCTCGTCGATATCCATGAAGGCATCATCAACAGAGTCCCTCGACGAGTTCATGGATGCACGGAAGTTTCGCATCGCCTCAGACTGAATGCGTTCATCTCCCATGTTTTCTTGAGGCAGCTTGTCTCCTGCAAGCACATCGAGCCAGAATCCTTGGAGCATGAGCTCGCGCTGATGCCATAGAATAAATAGCAGAACATAGAAATCCCACTGCAACCCATCGTAGACTGAAGTGACGCTATCGATGGAGAGGCCGTCAAATTTGTAGAGTCCAAGTAAAACATTTGGCTGGATCGTTTTGGCGTTCGTGGTCACGTCGCTTTCAGAGGTGCAGTACGGTTGGAAGCTCGGATAATAATACCCAGACTCAGTCATTCCCGTGCAAAAGATTGAGAGCTGGAAGAGGTAGCGAAGTGCCAAACAGCCACACACCTACATATACAAACATCGTGAGTCAACCATATGGCCCACCTTATTGTAATCTGGGCACATACATATTTCATGAGGTAAAGCCACACAAACGGAGACGGACGAGGATTCTCGACAGTGATGTAGCAGAACACCGTACACACGAGCACGAGGTTCAGGAGGTCCGCCTAATAGCATTAATAGATATTAATCAATACCTCAATTTCCCTTGCAATAGTTGAGCAATTCATAACTCACCTGACAGGCGAAGCAGACTACCATCACGACGCACGTCAGAAAGCAGCTCGAACTGCGAATCAAGTTTACTGCGAGCTGGATGATCTCGATAACAGTCGGCTCGTTCACATCTTCTGGATCGTACTCAGTTGTCTCTGATCGAAAGGCTGCATTTTGGCACTTGTACAGAAAATTGTAGAGCGGGATCCGCCATGCAAACTTGTTCGGGTTCTCATCGAACTCGTGATCTTCAGGGTCACCAAGGGTACTTTCGTCGCCCGTCACACTACTCCACTCACTCTTGTTTTCGTCAAAATTCGGGTCGCCGTCATCACCTGATGCTGGAACAATATCAAGAGGGTTTGGGAGCTTTCGAGCACGAAGCATGTCGACGACGCTATCATCAAGAGCATCCCTCGGCACCGCAAAGGCAACAGCTGAGAGAAACATGTTGAATTCCTTCGACATCTCCGGCTGGAATGCGTACAATGTGTCGCCCCGACCCTTGCTGTGACGCACGACTATTTCGAGGCAATGGAGCAGCGGCGACATATCATCGTACTGGACCTTTCCATCGCTTAGGCGGAACGTAATGACATCACGCCACTTGAAAGAAGTCTTCAGGCGCTTTCGGCGCGCGCGGCTGCGGTGTTTGAGTGCCATCTCTTCGTCGCGGTAGTAGATCAAGTGACTGGAATCAATCACAACGTACCGATGCAGGAACTTCGGCTTGAGCCATGCAACTAGCTTTACCCATCGTGACGGAGGGTAAGCTTCGCGGCGATACTTCATCCACCCAGCAGTAGTTGACCCATCCAAGTTCAGCGATTTTGTTGAGATTGGGTCGCTCGCTGAACTAAACGGTCCTTCACCCATGCGCGACACCGCACATACTTTGAATTGGTACGCAGTTCCGGGACGAAGGCCTCGATGGTAGCTTCGCATACATTTCCACTGACCTCGACAATATCGCTGAAGTCACCTAGCAACGTCAATGACGGGTACCGTTGCCGCGAGATGCGATAGAAACGAATCTTGTGGAAACTGGTCGTTGGCTTCTCCCACGAAATTGTTGCAGAGTTTTGAGTGCACTCGACTACAACTGGTTTGGTGGGGGCCGTAGGCGGAAGATTGTGATGCAAACCCATGGCGATGTCCATCAGCTCTTCGACTTTATGCACCAACTTGGAGACAATCATCTTGAGTCGCTGGATTGCAGCATTCTTGTCCTTCTTCATACCGTACCACTTTGCTGTGCGCTGTCGGAAGTATTCGCGAACGAGTTCTTCTCGGCGCATTGGCGCGCGCTCTTGGTCGCTCCAGATAAGAGCAAGTACCTTCGGATAAGTTGGTGACACGAGGATCTCACATTGGATCGAGATGAACACACACATAGCGATAAGCCCGTACGGCATGGAGACTGTTACCCCAAGCAGGTTAGTGACCGTCATACAATCTGTGTCGACCGTACTTGTCGTGTTGTCGCCGTTATCAATGACCACTGTAGCACCTTGTGAAGAAGTCAGTAGACACTGATTCACTTTGTCAGATACGTATGGCGAGTTCAAAAGCACGATAATAAACAAGTGTCCCCAATTGAACTTGCGAAGGTAATGTATCCACGGATTCATCGGCGCACGCGTCTCGTCAATACGATACAGCATTGTCATCGATGCCCACAGGTACACGATAGACACAATACCACCTTGCGTTGATCCGAACACGAACACGAGCAACAGCACGAGCGGAAGCCAGTTCGTAACAACCACACTCTCGATGATGTACCACGGATGACTTTTGGCAAGTGCAGCATAATGTTCGTCCTCTTGGAGTCCGAGCATCTCATCGAAGTGTGCGTCGGAAATGTCGTAGACCCCGCTTGCAGCGTACTCTGCCTCATACTTCTGAACGTTGATGACTTCTGCTGGCTCCTCTGTACTATTGAACTTGTCCGAAGCAGGCAGCAAGTAAACAGTATAAAGCGTCACAAAGTCAGACATTAGAGCCCACACGTGCTGATCACTCATGAGAAAGAATTCCTCATATTCGTCCGGATGAAACTCCAAGGCACTGTGGTAGCCATATCAATGTCGAGAACGGTGGCAGCCACAGAACGACAGAGTACTCGAGCGTGATGACAAGCGACAGCATGATTGCAAGAGCCCACCAACGACGGCACACGGTTGAGGGGTATGCATACATCATGCCATACACGATGAGCATATACACCACAGAAATGAAATCTTGGTGCACGAAGCACGAAATCGTAAGCAGTAATGTTGTCACGTTCACCGACGCCTTGCTTGCATACATGGTAGCGAATTCGCGAAGGCAACCAAAGAAGTCTTTCTCCTCTTCGAGCGGGAGGCTATCAACAGCCTTCAAATCACCTTCATCTCCAATCGACCTGACGGTTGCTGTCGATTGTGCATGTGTCAGCTTCGATCCCTCGCCTTGCTTCCCTCCGGAATCCTCATCAAAGGCAGCCATCGCTCCAAAACGGTCCTTGTTGTCGTCTTCGTCGTCGTCCGCTTCACAGGACGAGGTCCGATGCTCTCGACCAAAGCCTTCGGCGGCGCGACGAGCATAGTCCAGTTCAAATTGTGCTGTTAATTCGGCCAGTTTTCGTTGGCGCTTCATCGATGAGGCAGAGTCCCAGTACTCTGCCATGCGCTGGAAGAAGCACACCAGCATAATCACAAGTTGATTTGACAACAGGCTCCACAACTTTGCTGCGCCTACACTCACAGAGTATCTCTCGTAGAGGCGAATGGTGCCAATCCAGTCACTATCGTCGCCAGGGCTGAATAAAACGTGCTCACCATTCTCAGTCGATTCGCTAACGTTGAACACACTCAGCTGGATGACGTACTTGAGCACCGCCGCGCAAGCTGAGATCCAGAAAAGTGGTCGCCACAGAGATTTCCACGCACCCGTTACTGGCCGGCCCAGCACGATAACGATCACGTACAACCACCCGATGAAGTTGATCTCATCGATTGCCACATACATGGCGACAATAACGAGGGTCGTTGCGCTGAACGAAATCATAACCTGCTTGATCGTATCCATGACGAGACGAATTCGATCAACTGCTCGGCTTTGTCCCGACGTGAAGAACTCGTACGGCTGCACAGCCCTCATCATCGAGTATAGCTGCCAGAAGCACAGAGACATGACAATTGTAGTCGGTAGCAAGTACACAAAGAGACTCGAAATCTTCCCAGTGCCTGTGTGAACTTCGTAACCGACATCTTTCGCTGTCATGAAGCTGGAAGTAAATATGTACTCGTTCAATTTTTTGGCGATTGACGAAAACTGGTACAGGTAGCGCGATACAAGGATGATGATTTCGACCAACAGAGCAATGGACCACAAGAGCTTCAATCTCAGAGAAGTTCTCGGAGCAGTAGGGAAACCACCTAAATGGTTCCCCAAGAGAATAAAGCACAGAATTAGCTGGATGCCACCAATGACGGTGGTGTTGAGCCGTGTAGTGCCCTGCTCGTACTGAATTGCCACCACGATGAAAGCGACGTAGCAAAATATGACACCAAAGATCCGGAACCAGTTGTCCAGCTCAATCATCAAACGTGAGACAAAGTAAAGGGGATTTTGCCGGTCTTGGTCTCGCATGCGCATTCGCTCTTCGATTGTGTCCTTGTTCGCAACGTAGATGACGAGCTGGAAGATGAGCTCGAAGATGATGAGAAGTTGAGCGGAAAAAAGGGTAGGCCACAAGGACTTCCATGTGTACTCCTCCGACGAGTAGCACTGAAGACCGATTAGATCGAGCGTATCGTCGGGCTTGCACTCGACATTCGGACAAATACAGCGAAACAGGCCGCCAGGGCGTACAGCAACAGGATGCGCCAGAACTGTCGCCGATGCTCGAAGAACAGAATCAGCATGACAGCGAGGACTAAGTAGCCGATCTGAAGAACAGAAACTTGGGTGCTCAATGCAACAACTGCAGCGCCAAACAAACATTAGAGAATCTGTGGGCAGCGCGAAAGTACCAAGGCAAAGAAGAACGTACTCAGAATTGTGATGAGCACGAGTGCGTCCAAGTGAGTGAAGAACACACGTTTCGCATCCTCGATCCAGAGTTGAATTGCTACACTCCACCCTCCTCGCCGGATTTTCTGTTATAGATACAGAGGATTAATCACACGACTGAATAAAAACGGGTTCGCGCCACTTACATTCCGGATGTCGGCGTGAATCAGGAATCGATCCGTTGAAGTACCAGGCTTTTCTCCATCATCTCTGTCCGTGCCAGCTTGAGTCGCGTGACGGGTCGCAGCTCTTTGACGAGACGATTCAATCAGAATATCCTGATACCGCCAGTGCATGCGGATTGATAGGAAAATGACCACCAGGCAGACGTTGTGCACGCCGATGTCGAGAATTGGGTACTTGTAGACAATCAGACCGTACTCGTAATAATCTTCTGCGTTTACGAGCTGTATGGTGAGGTTGCTCACGTACTCAGCAAGAGAGAGACAGGTTCCGTAGAGTACCATCGCCGAAGCGAATATCGATGATGGTGACATGCCGTACAGAGCCAATGTCAAAAATGCAATGCCCATTAAAACCGAGGACGCATACGACGGATACGACACGCTCCACACAATGGCAGCAGCGCAACCAAATAGAAGTCCACCTTCGCGCACAAACATTCGAACAGCAAAAGACTGAGTCTTGATCAACTCTTGCACATCGATATGCCCCTCATCTTGGGGGAGGAGGCGATGGTACGGAGCACCTCCGCCGTCACCGAATTCCACAACCTCTAAGTCCAGCGCGGCGTTGGAGTAAATTGAGCGCATTGATCCACGGACGGCGTTTTCGTTTGCCACGGGTTTTTCTAGCTGAGGTTGATTGCGTGTGATTTCAGCCATTTCCTTGTGGAGGTTGTACAGCTTTGCGCTGCACAGGAGAAGAAGAAATTGACAGCCTGCCAACACGTAGTACTGCCATGCGACATCGTCACCTCGAAGGTCGCCAAACCCGCAATACGCGGCTATTGTGCTCAGGGTGTCTTGAGTTCGAGCTTGGCTCATCTGGCTCAAATACCACACTGAAATGAAGAGAACGCAACAGAGCAGCAGCACTTTAGCTGCTCCCGAGCCAAAAAACATGCTGGAGGTTGATTTCTGTCGTGGAGCAGCTGGTCTAGACGCCATGGATGCTGATGCTGTCGCTGCCATGGCACGAGCTGCCAACTCGCCGAGGGTGACCTTCTCGGTGAACACGGTATACCGGACGAGCAGACCAATCAGTAGTAGGTAGTACACTCCTGTGGCAAAACCAGGCACCGAAACGGCTGAAATGAGCAGCAACAAGGCGCAAAACCCCTCAAGGCCCTGCAGAGCGAGCGCTTGCGATCCCGGCGCTTGTCGCCGTGATTGAACAGGTGCTCGCCCATCTCGAACAGGTCGAACTCGTTCATACGCTGCTGCTCTTGCTGTTCGTTCAGCCGGTCGCGGTGGTCTGCAAGTCGCCGCAGAGTGTAGAAGAGGTGCACCGAACTCGCGGCGAGGACGAGCGCGTCAAAAGTGAAGGCCACAACGAAGTCCTTGGTCTCTGCCATGTGTGAGAACCCGAACAGGTCGGCGATAGATTCCGCGGTCGTCATGGAGGCTCCTGGCGCGTTCTTGAAGACAAAAATGCTGGCCGCGTGGCCTGCGCACGCAAACAGCGCCACGAGTAGCGTGAGCAGCGTGACTGCGCGCGACTGGAGCGAGAAGACCGTTCCGTAGCAGAAGACGAGCAGGTAGTAGAACGACACGAGGTTGGCGCGCGAGACGGCCGCGACCGCGAGGCAGAGCGAGAAGATGACGTCCGCGGCCAGGTTGAGCGCTGCGATGGCGCGCGCCGAGAGCGGCGGCGTAGGCGGCGCCCTGCCCGACCCGGACGCGGCCAACGACGCCGCGAGCCCCATGGGCATGCGCCTCGTGCTGCCCATGGCCGAGTAGGACGAGTGCGCGCGCGAGAACGACGACGGCGCGCGCATCATGGCGGGCGCCGCCCTCTTGCGCGAGCTCGAGTCCTGCGCCCCCGAGCGTGGGCGGCGTCGACGCCTCCTCGTACGCGGCGGTCGCGAGCGCCGAGAAGTCGTCGCCGGCCGCCGCGAAGCCGCCCGGGGGCGTCAGCTGCACGTGCCGCGCGTCACCGAACGCGTGCGAGGGCGCAGGCCCGCGCCTTGGCCGCGCCATGGCTCGACGGCTCCCGCCTGCGCATCCACAGCGAGCGGCGGGCGTGTCAAGCGGTAATGGCGCGCGGCAACCTCGAGAAAGGCCAGGTGATGGCGGAAAAGCAATGGCGAGACATGACCTACCGTGGGTTATATTCTTATGATAGTAGGTTGGAGGGTAAATTGTGGGTTTGTAGGGAGATAGAGGGGAAACCTTTGAACAGTCGGAGGAGCAGCGAGAGGATGGGACACGATCATGTTCAGCGCGTTGAGGCAACTTTATGAGAGGTTAAGTTGCGGTAGCGGCTGAACAACCGGACAACTTGTTGAAGTGCGACCTCAAGATCCCGAAGCCACCTTGGCTACGGTACGACCCACGTGATCGTCCGTCCTGTCCATTCGATTGGGCGTTGGCAGTGCATTCGCAGCTTGTGGCTGCGCGATTCGCAAGGCATGCCAACGGCATCAAAAGTGTCGCCACGGCGTCGCAATTCCAGGCATCAGTAACATGACTGGTCCCTAAAGTCTCTTCATGACAGGAATGTTATATGGTGTGCCAGGAATCCAGCCAGGAGCCGAGCACCATGAGAGCTTTCTTGGCGACCCGATTGGCGATACGTTTTGCTGCTGGGTTTCTTGGTCACATGGAGGACTTGCTGCGCGCTCATAGGGAGTATCGCGGATTCCGACGACGTCGACGTTGATGGCCTAGATCGTCACGTTCCAGCTCACGACGGCCGGCACGTGAAGTTCGCTACACCACTGCTTTGCGAACTGACGAGTCGACATTTCTTGCGCTGTTTCACCGGTTGGAGTCGTCGACACCGCCACGTCAACTCAGCAAAAGCTTATCACTGGCGTGCAGACCCGCAGAGGATGGAGAAGCTCAGTAGACGACAGGTGTGTAGCCACAGCGTTGGTAAATTTCGAACCAACGAGACGACCGAAACGTTAAGATTGACAGAGGGAGCAGAACCAACAGAGACGGCGGAGGTGAAGGAGACGAAGGGGGTGAAGGATATGGCGTAAGCAATGGAGACAAATGAGAATATGAAGTCGCTGAAGACCAAGCGAGTCGTGGGAGGAAACGGACTGGCAGATTCGACACTCATATGAAGCCGACTCGTACCGAGTTAGTAGGAGCTCCTCCACGTTAGGGGGATTACTGTCTCTATCAACCTATCGCTTCTGGTGATTAATGTAGCGCAGCGCCAAGATGGCGAGCACGCGGTAGACGGTGAGGAAGATGAAAACACACCCAAAGTTGCGCATCATGTCGTCGCGGCGCATCTTGAACACATTTTCGATGTATCCCTGAACGTTAATGGCGCCGAGCTTGACCGGTGCGTCTTGGAGAGTCTGGCAGCCGACTGCGTCGCTACTTCCATCAGCGGGGCAATTGGCAAACACGAGCGTCACCAGCACACTCAGCGAGTATCGATGCGGTGTGATGGTGAACAGCCACTGATAGCCTGCGGGGATCGAGTCTGCAGGAGGGTTGAAGCCGGCAAACAACAAGCAGACGGTGTTGAAGACGGTGCCTGCAACTGCTGCAACCTCGACACTGGGTAGAGCAAATGCAAGGAGTTGTCCCACATAAGTTTGCCCCAGAACGAAGAGCGACATGTTGAGCCAGTAAAAGAAAAAGTTGCCAAGCCCAGACGCCGAGAAAGCCCCAGAGGTGGTTCCGAAGCCTGCAATCGGGTAGAAAAGCACGCAAAAGAGCATACCCGTGACGAGGACGTATGGGATCTCAGCTAACGTCGACCCAAGCCAGTACCAAAGCGCGTTGTACGTCTGGGACGCTCGCTCTCGGTAGAAAGATGCTCGCTCGCGAGCTGCGAATGGGAGGATACCCGTGTACGAGACGATTCCGTTGTAGATGGTCGTCATGAAAATGAGACCAACACCTGAGTTGAGGCCCTGATACGTGGTGTAGTCAGCGCTGAGAGCTGCAAGTCCGAAGACAAAGCCAAGCGCCATCGCGAGGACCCAGCGAGTCAAGTTATACGATGGTGTGCGCCAGTACATGTCAAAGAAGCGTCCCACCAACGCTCGCATCTGCGTAGTTGACGACGCAGCGCGCTTGGAAGTGAACACAACCTCAGAGTCGGAAGCTATAGGCACGGTGAAACCAGGCTGAGCAAGAGTTGAAAGCATTCCAGCACATTCTCGACTCGCCCTGAAGCTTGCTGCAAAATCGACGTCAATCAGCGGGTCCTGGTCGTTCTCATCTTCTTCATTGTCGGTTGAAGAAGCAGATGCGGAAGGAGACGCTGGTGTCGCTGAAGCCCCAACACTACGATGGTGGCTATGTTGGGGCTGACTCTGGTTCGGTAGCTCGAGTGCCGACTTCTTTTTTGACGTCACACCGGCACCAATCACCTCAAGCATCCACGTCGCGGGATTCTGTCCATCCGGAAGCGGAGTTACTCCCGGGAGTGCCTCGAAGTATGGCACCAAGTGGCTGCGGTCACCGAAGAAGACGGTCTCGCCTCCACGTCGGAGCAACAGGACACGATCAAAGAGAGCAAACACATCCGCTGCAGGCTGGTGAATGGTGCAAACAATAGTACGCCCCCGGTCAGCGACCTTCCGCACACCCTTCATGATGACTTTGGCTGCACGAGCATCAAGCCCACTCGTAGGCTCATCCAAGAACAGCACACTCGGTTGTGCTGCAAGCTCCACTCCGATGGTCAATCGCTTTCGTTGCTCCTGAGAACATCCACGGATGATCCGATCCGCAATCGGTGTAAGATCGAGCAACTCAAGGCACTCATCGACAGTCGCGCGCTTGTCTGCAGTGGAAACAGCGCTATCCTGTCGAAGCATCGCACTGAATAGGATAGCTTCACGGATCGTCGAAGCCTCTGAGTGAATATCAAGCTGCTCGCAGTAGCCGGTGCAGCGTCGGACCGCCAGTTCGGTGGCCGGACTTCCGTTTAAGAGGATCTGACCGCTGATGTGGCCACCGTTTTTGCTAGCTTGCTTTCTGCCAGCGATCACGTCCATCAGCGTAGTCTTGCCAGCACCAGAAGAACCCATCAACGCTGTCATCGTGCCTGGAACGGCAAAGCCACTCACACCTTTGAGCAAATCAATTCTTCCGTGTCGCCGAGAGCGGCTATCATGAGGAGCTGGCACCGAGTACCACAAGTCGCTGAAAGCCAACGTTATTGGTGTAAACATGGTCGCTGGGTCGGATGCATGCACGTTGATCGCCGTGTCTGCAGCCCGTGGAGTCTTGATGATCGTATACTCCCCATCCACACTCTGCACCTTCTTGTTGTCCTCCTCATCAATTGGTAATGCAGACACTACGGCCGAATTTCCTGACGGACTGTCGTACCGCTTGTACTCAAGAATAAGGCAAGCAATCGCCATAATGACAACATACCCGAAAGAACAAACACGATACCTCCCCATATCCAGTTCCGACTAGCTGGCACGTCGAACTGCGCTAGCGAGTACTCGCCCATGGTCATGCCAAACTCGGAACAGTAGTCAATACTGCCGTATTTGCAAACATCGTACCGTGAAGATCGATACTGCTGAACGGCTAGCGCGCGCACACACCACGACACTGGGTTGAGCCAATAAAGCCACACAAGATACGGGGGCAATTGTCCGCGAGGAACGACAAAGCCCGCAAATACTTGGAAAAAGACGATCGAAAAGTTGACATGGGCTTCGCGACGTTGAAAGTTGGGCAGATTGCCGTCAGCAAAAAGAACCAGGCGCAAAAGACGAGGTTTGTCGCGAGCATGAGAAACAAAAACAAAACATATCCTGCAGCGGTCGGGATGAAACCACACAGCCAATAAACGAGTGAGCCAAACACGAGTGTTTCGATCGCTGCTTGAGGGGCGAGAGCAATGGAGCTGGCGAGGACAAATGACGAGGTTCGATAAAAGTTGGCACGCCGCTGCTTGTAGTAAATGGCACGAGCCGTCAAGAAAGCCGGGATCTGAGATGCCTGACCGAGGGCAAGGAACATTGTTGCTTGAAAGAGTACACCCAAAACAACCTGTGCATTAGTCGGGTCGAAGTCGTAGAAGGTGCTTGCGTAAATGAGACCCATGATAATAACCATATAGGCTCGAACCCGCACAAACGATCTGTTGCGACTCGCAACGACAAGCTGGCGTTTTGTTAATGCCCACGTGCTTGTCCAAAATCCCTGCCGAAACGCTGGCATGGGCTCCATATGCTTCGCAACATGGTCAAGCAGAGCAGGCGCTACTGGGGTCACCAGTCGTTGCTTCATTTCCGCAAACGTCAGGGATCGCTCAAACACATCAGCTAGTGCCATTGCACCTCCTTCGTTCGACGGAATGTCGGTTCTTGCTGTTGCTGCTTTTGATCTGCACGGGGTCCGATCTCCACCAGGAAGTCGGCAGCATCACGATCAGGTGGGCAGGAAAAGCCATGGGCCTCAAAGTACTCGAGTGCGCGTTCTGTTGGTCCGTGGTACAGCACACGACCCGCGTGAAGCAGCAAGACGTCATCAAAGAGAGCAAACACCTCCGGTGTTGGCTGTAGCAGCGCGATAACTACTGTGCGATGCAGCTTACGAGCAATACTCCGCTGGGTTCGAACAATGTCATATGTAGCGGCACTGTCAAGTCCTGTGCTGATCTCGTCCATGAATGTTGCGTACTTCATCCCGAACTGCATTTCGCCAGTAGTCACTCGCTTTCGTTCGCCACCCGACACACCGCGATGCAGTTCATCTCCAATCGCTGTGTGCTGACACGGAAGAAGACCAAGCTGCTCAATCACAACGTCGGTGCTGGCAGAAGCAAGTGCTTGAGCTGTCGCCACTGCTGCCGCATTTTCTGCTGGAGACCCGTGTGATAAAAGCGTCTTACCGGCTGACATTGCGAGTTCGGGATCGCAGCAATGGCTTGCAAACTCGAGCGTCTCACGCACCGTCAAAGACGGAAAATGCATGTCGCTCTGAGTAACGTAGGATGCAAACTGGGGCAGCCGTGAATACAGCTTTGGATCTTCTCGCAGCACCCCGTTGTAGGTTACTTCTCCGCTCACTTTAACATTCTTGTTCATTGGGAACTGCCCGCTGAGCACTCTCAATAGCGACGACTTGCCCGACCCAGGTTGTCCAAGCACGAGTGTGAGCGTTCCTGGACGAAACACACCGGTAACATCCTGAAGAATGTGGCGCTGAGCCGTTTGTTTGGGCTTGTGGCTCGGCAAGGCAGAGAGAAACTGTCGTGTGGAAGCTTTGATCGAATGTCCTACCGTCGGAAGCTCTGGCTGGACGCGACCACGATCATGCTTCATCTCGGTCACATCAATGTTGACGCTCAGCGACAGGTTTTGGAATCGGATTTCGAGTTGTGGAAGTTCATGGCCAAGCGCAGTCTCGAGCTTGGCAGCCAAATACGCATGTAGCACTCTCGGTTCGAGCGCCAATAGATCTCGACCGGTTGGCGTCGATACTTGCTGGTCTTGCTCGTCGTTGCTGACATTGATACTGGTGTCCGTGTCATCTCTTTGTTCAGGTAACAGCGGCGTTGATAGACGAGACGCCATGCTTGAGTGAAGGGTCTGTAGGTCTAGTGACGACGCTCTGGTCAACGCGTGCCCATTCCACTGACTCGTCTGATCGATGTGTCCGCTGTCGAGCGAGATCGAGAATGAAAGCTTTGGCCTCTCGCCCTCGGCTAGCTGGTTGGCTGGTCGGCCTCACGCCGGTGGAAGGGATGTGCAAGGTGCTGCGACGTGAGGTGCCGGTTAATCCTAAGTCGCCATCGAGCCCTGGTCATGTCTATACACCGGATGCAAGCGGCCGCGGCAAAGAGCGTTCGATCGCATGAGGAAGCAAGCCACGCGGTCGAGACTCTAGCGTCATGACGTCGAATGGTGCTGCTGACTACGCCGCTTTCGAGGGCATTTGTTTTGGAGAGCTCAGAGCTCGGAAAGTGAAATGTCATATGGGTGCTTGGGCGGATTTGACATGCAACGTCGCCCCAGCTTTGCACGTCAAAACGCTTCAACCTCGTATTGGCGTCTGACTGCAGCGAGATATGCGTCGCGAGCACCAAAGACGCGACGGTCGCTAAATGCCCAAGCACCGAGGTAGCCACCACAAGAATGTGCGGAGAATGGAAACCGACTGAAGCTCTTGCCGGGAAGAGGAGCGTTATAAAGCGACTCGCTAGTGTACAGTAGAGTGGCCAAAAGCATGGTGGTGGTGGTGGTGGTGTTCGGAAGCATCGATTTTGTGTGTAAGTCGCTGCGCTCTTCATGAACTCGCGGCCAAAAGCTCGCCTTTGCGAAAGATCAGTATTGCACGCTATGCATGAGACAGTGGGCAACGAGGGATGCCAATGCTGAGACAGGGTCATCCTGATCCCAAGCGGATCAGTAGCTGGGCAGCAGTGATCACCTCGATCATTGAATCATGGCCACGAACCAGCGTCACCACAAACGTCTTGTTTCAAAAATATCGATGCTCAGCTCACTAACGACCCGCGACCTCTTCCTCTTCGTTTTCGTCTTCCTCATCGGGGAATAGCGCCTTCTCGACCTCCTGTAGCTCCTGGAGCGTTTGCTGAGCAGTCCATAACGCATGAGTCGCCACGTACTTGCGAACTAACTCGCACAAGACAGAGTTTTCTCACCTTGTTCTTTTCGGACAAATGCTCCAGCACCTTGCGATGGTGCGCCTCCAGGTCGACGAAAAACACTCGCTTCACAGTTACAGATGCGAAGACGAGGATTGGGAGTAAACGGTGGCCCCACATCACGAACTCGCGGGGTGTCGTGTAGCGGAACAGCGCCTTGATGGGCGGGTCGTAGCGCAGCACCTTGACAGATAGCTCAAATACAAGCATCTACGTTCACAAGAGGGATATTAGTTTAAGGACAGCGCATCTTTCGGCGCATAACGAGCTGTACCACAACGAGTCCTGAAAATGCCCATTTGCTTCCAGCTTCTGCGGCCTTCGGCATGGTGAGCGCATAGCTGCAAAAAGGTTTTTTACAGACTCGTAAGTTTGGCATCACGAACACTTGAAGTGGGATATCAAAACGCACATGATGGTCGTCCAGAGGATGTAAAACAGCGCGGTGTTGCACTGCGTCTCGACGAGTGACATCTCAACTTGTGCCGGTCCCCAGTAGTCGTAGAGGTAGCGTGCCTTGTCGTTATAAACGCTCTGCTCAGCGCACGCGAGCGTTAGTTCGCTGCCGACGTCCCCACAGCAGCTAGGACGCACATCATAGGCTTTGTCGATGTGCTGCCAAATGTGCGCAGGCATCTGCCCAGTCTGGTACAGGTTGCGCCAGAACGCGTACTTCTGCGCCCACACGTAGCGCGACTCGACGCGGCTCATCTAATGGCATCCACCAGCACGTCAGCTTCCTCTCTCCGCGGTCGGTCGCTCCTTCACCACCTCCCACCTGGAGCAGTTGGTACACATTCTTCTCGCTCAGGAACCAGTACAGCGCCTGCTTTCAACAACCCAACGTCACCACCTCCATCTCCTCCTCATAGAAGCACCGCCACCAACTTCACGCACCGCTGGGAGCCCAACGAGCACCAGAGGAACCAGCAGCGAGACGAGCAAAACCTCCGCGGGCGTCGCGCTCTTGCCGCGACGCAGCAGCCAGCGCGCCGCCAGCCAGCAGGCAGGCGCCACTAGCAGCAGGCAGTAGGCGGCCACGTACGAGTCCTCCAGGGCGTCGGGGAACAGCCGCGCGAGGCGCAGCGTCGGCGCGTCGGCCTCCATAGCGCCGTGCAGTGTCGCCGCGTCGCCGGTCGATAGCGTATCGGATACGAACCGCTGACTTGGACTTTGTATGATGTGACGCGCGTCGTAACTTGCCAGGGGGAGAACGGCGCCACTTCCAGACTCGACCCGAGACGAGACAGCATGGCGCGCTCCGCGACGCAGGTCTTCTTCTACGTGCCCAACCTCATCGGCTACGCGCGCGTGGTGCTGTCCGTCTACAGCCTGGCGGTGGCGCTGACGGACTTCAAGACCAGCGTGCTCTGCTACGCGCTCAGCTTCGTCTGCGACTACTTTGACGGCTTCTTCGCGCGCTGGTTCGACCAATGTGCGCGCATTGATATTGCTGCTGCTGTTGTGTGCATGGCGGCGATGTCTAAGCGGTGGCGTGCTGCGCGATCACAGGCTCGTCGTTTGGCGCCGTGCTTGACATGGTCACGGACCGGTAGGCGGCTCTCTTTGAGTGGCTTTGGCGGGATGGGGAGCTAACCACACGATCTTTGGGATGTGTAGCTGCTCGACGGCGGGGCTGCTGGTGATCCTGTCGCACCTGTACCCGCAGTACATGCTGGTCTTCCTGTACCTGTTGATCCTGGACTTCTCGAGCCACTGGTACCACATGTACTCGTCGCGCGGCCACCACAAGACCATCAGCTCCGAGCGCAACTTCCTGCTGCGCATTTACTACGGCGTTTACCCGTTCTTCGGCTTCTGCTGCGTCGGCACCGAGCTCTTCTACATCCTGCTCTACGTGCTTCACTTCGCGCCCACGCTGCTCATTCCGGTCATCGACGTTCCCGTCGCCTCGGTAGGCTGCTTTTCTCTCCCGCCTTTTTTTTTCTGCTGGATGTGGAGCGCCATGGAGTTGACGTTGGATTGTTACTTTGTGCCGGCAGCTCTGCTACTACGTGTGCCTCCCGGCGTGCGTGTGCAAGAACATCATCAATGTGGCACAGCTGTGCAGCGCTGCCAACACGGTGGCGACGCAGGATGCGCTCGACGCCAACAAGTCCAAGTAAGGCGCTTGACCGCCTGGTGGACGCTCCCGTTAGCGATGCCTAGCTGTATTGCCATGACGTGTGCCTGGTGACCGTAAGGATTTGATGAATTACAGACTTTTAGGCTTTAGTCGATTGTGAGTCTGCCGGTGTAGGTAGGGGATGAAGTGTAGCTCCTGTCACAGCCGCTGGGTCAAGTCGATGCTGAGGACGACGCGTCGTCCACTTCCGCAGCGGGTGCTGGCGCAGCACCTCGCGGGTACAGGATGTCGTAATGGCCTGGACGGTAGAGCAGGAAAATGGAGACAGGCTGCGGCTTCGTCTCGCCCGAATGCGTCCGCACCCGCGGAGAGCTCCCCGGCGAGCGGCTGGTCGAAGTCGTCGCAGGTACCGGAGAAGCAGCAGCTGGGGCACAAATGTAGCTCTGGAGCTCCTCATCCTCCTTGGCGCTGCCATCCAGGTACTCGATCTTGACGCCGACCTGCAGTGCCTCTGTGAGCGCTGCGATCTGCGGCTGGTCACACTCTTTGCCCATCGGCTCGACCTGCGTGGAGCGCTGTCAGCCAGACTGGCATGGAGCAAGGTGACGCCGAAAAACAAACCTCGGCGGCACAGAACTGCTCGACGGTGAGTCCTGGGAAGAGCCCCTCGATGAACGGCTGGAAGTCCTCGGCGTGCTTCTTCAGGTACCCGGCCGTCAGGAGCCGCGCGTACCAGACCTGCCGAGCACACACACGAGTACACCGCATGAGTGTCACGGTTAAGAATCCTAGCACCACGTTCGTGTCCGCACCAGGTACTCGGACTCCCCGCCCTCGGTCTGGAAGTCCCGCACTGCGCTCCATCGCCAACCACCTCGTCAGTCCCCAGCTGCCACCGCCAACTCCATCGCAAACCGCACCCAGCTCGGCGTGCGAGCGCGTCTCCATGGCGGCGAGGTAGTCGACGAAAGTCTCCCAGAAGGCGTCGATGGCCACCTCGCTGTAGCCGATGGCCACGAGCTCGCTCTTGGAGTGGCGAATGGTCTCCTGGATGCGCGCGCGCAGCTGCTGCACGCGCGGCTCGTCGCGCGGGTCAGCGGCCGGCAGCAGCTGCTCGCACAGCGCGAAGATGAAGCCGCGGAAGAAGCAGTTGCCGTCGCCGCGCACGCGCCGCAGCCCCTCGTAGCGCCGGTTCAGCGCGTCGATGCCGTGCATGAAGTTGCCGTTCGCGTTGCCCACGTACTCGGCCTTGAGGCACAGCACGGCCATGGCGTCCGACACGAGCGGCGCCGCCGGCGCATCCCCGGCTGCCTCCATGTCGAGCGGGAGTGCGATTCGAATCCTCCAGAATAAAAAAAATGTCGAAATTATTTTTTTTTTTTTTTGCTCTATTTCGCGTCAAAGCGAAATGCACTTCAACATCAACGGGTTCTGGTGGATGCGGTGGCTACAGCAGAGGGATGCAGTCGCATTGGGTGCTGCACACGTGCACCTGAACTGCCTCGAGAGAACTGGAGCGCCTTGGTTGCGGAATTCGAACGTCGCTTGGGAAGGCCAGGTGCGATGACTTGTCGAGGTCTGTGGGGCTCTTCATTGCCGCCTTGGGCCACCTTCGGCGGTGGGAAGTATCGTGGAGAGCCTCCCCCGCTGTGCGGATGAGGCCATACGATCGCTCATTCCACTCACGTGTGCTCCATCCGCTCCAAACTATCGTGTCCGCAAAGATCTCTCGCTGGCTGTGCTCCACGAGCTCATGCAGGCTCATCATGGGGAACCCCAATGCTCTCATGGCTCGCACCACGCGAGCCTCGGTGGATATTATCTCGTCTTCACTAAGATTCCCACCTCCATTCTGTGGTAAACCAGACGCATAGATCCGTCGACTCGTGAATGACTTGTACTGCTCGCGAAATTCTCCTAGATGGGTGTCCAGGTAGGAGTGAAGATTCATGAGGCACAGCGCCATGAGATCGTTGTCCGCAAAGCCAGTCGTTGGAGGCTCGTACGAGCTTTTCACAGCGTCAGACACCGCTATAGTCCGCAAAAGAGCTTCAAACCTTAACCTTGAGTATGCAGCAATCGCCTCGACATGATCGAGCGGATCGGAGTCAATCAACCCTCCTACGGAACCTGACGGTTGGTTTGCTGTGGTCGAGGTCGCGCCATCTGCTTGCATATCCAAAGTTGTTTCTTCTTCACTCTGATGACTACCCTTGGTCCATTTTTCTGGTAAGCGACCGAGCGCTAGGGCCAACGCTACTAATATCTTGTCTCTCTGGCTTTTGAAGTCGTTTGAATGGGAGAGCGTCAAACTCGAGTCTTCAGCAAGCAGGAGTGCCGGCCCGAGAAAGTGGTTGAAGAAAACTAGGTGTGTCGCCATAAGCTGATGCTTCGACTTCCGTTTATCAGCGCTGCCATCTAGGGAAGCCAAGAGTCTCGAAACGGCGCGACACAGAATAATGATTTCAACCGGAAGCTCCTCTACTTGGGCAGCAAGTCGATCAAGTACAGCATCGACTACATCCGTCGTATTTATCCTATGGATACGATCAGTTGCTGTCGGTATCAGCTCTAATGTATCTGAAAGCCATTGTTTGCCAACCATGCGGCAGAACGTTGAGAGAGAAAGACTTGCCGCACTTGGGTACTCGAGAAACGAGTGCTCGTCGAATCTCTGAACAGTGTACCCAACTTCTTCAATTGCATGCTGAAAGTCAGCCAGAATTAAAGCAAACACGAAACGAGTCCCTTGGCGCTCACTTTCCAGTAAAGGAAGCAAACTATGTATCAGCAATACTTGTTCCAGTCGTCTTCTTTCGGGCTTACGTCCGTACTGGGTGCTGCAGATAAGGCTGACTGCCGGTAGAAGATCAGGCTGTAGGACGATGTCTGCGAGCTCCATCAGAATCAGTGAGTACTCGTAGTCATTTTGAGCTACGCGATCTTGAAACTCGCGGCGCGTCCGCTCGAATCGCTCTCGTTGTTTCTGCCGAGCTTTTGCTCTTAGACAGCAGCAAAAGCCAGTCGAGCAACATGGGAGATTTTGTGAGACGATTACAAAAATCCCGACAAAAGCAAAGGTCCACAGCCATTGCGTTATCCTTGACTTGAGAAGCTCGAAAATATTCATACTCGGAGTCGGATTGCGCGAAGCGAATGCAAAAGCCACTCGAATAGTTTCTTGCGCCTTTCTTGATCCTGATGTGTTTGCGCGCTCTACAGAAAATGTGAAAGCCGCATTGTGTGGCTGGTACCAGTCTGTTTTGCCCAAGTCTCGCACCGAAAGATTTCCGAGCGCCAAACGCATTGCCGGCATTGTGCCCGAGACGCGAACCAGATTTGGAGGCAAGAACGGCCCAGTAATCGTGTATACTAATTCATTGCCGCTGCTGTTGCCTCTGGTTTTGTTCAGAGTTCGTCGGATGTAACAAGGCCGCTCATACCCACAAAGCGCCATGATGTCGTCATCACTGACATGTTGTGGAAGCTGAAATTCTAAAGTATTTTTATCAGCTTGGAGTTCGATCTGATATCTTCCGCCTTCGACAAAACCGTCTGGATCCTCAAAAGAGAGGGGTACACTCGCGAACTCACCTTGCTGAACAGAGACTCTAGCTACGTATGGGGGCAATATATTGATAGGATCAGGCTCGTTGACCACGCGCAATTTTACTGCTCGCGACATACGTGGATCCACCAAGGGAGAAGTACGTAGAACTTTACTGAGTTGTTTCAGGTTGCGTGCAGATAACACTGTTGGCGACACGGATCCGTGCAGCTTGTACTCGAAAAAGTCAAGTGGTAGTCTTTCTGCCCCGTACGGACTTTCTGGCTCAGCATTAAAGTAGTTGGGTTCAGGTATATACACTACCCTTCCCTTAGGGTCGAAAACGAGAGCGGGAGCTCGTAAAAATCGTTCACCAAGTGTGAAGGAATTGTTCACAAGGAGCATCTCATTTAGGCTAACACCACGTGATTCCAGTTTGTTGGCATCTAGGTACTGGAAAAGGGACCCGTGCTTTGGAAGAGCTGTCACTTTGTACCGAATGCTAGGACTCAGCAAGCCACCCAAAGGCTCAACTTCAATCAACGAGATAACTGCAAAGGAGTCCTCGCTCATGTTCACGATGTGGGCGGTATTGAGCTCGCGCATTGAAGCTTTACTCGTGAGCTCGGTCGAGTTCAACAGCGGTTGCGCAAAGAAATTAATTGTTGCTGGGTCGGAAAAAGTCGTCATGTCACCATCACTGATTTGGTATTGAAGGGAGTCGAGTGGAGATCCATCACTGTTGTTTAGAAGCCCAACATCACTCTGTCTCCCCCAGCCTCGATACGCATACATTAGCCTATTTGGGAAAGTTGAATCTGAACTTGTTTCAATTTGGCAGTCCTGGAGAATGCTTGCGTCTCCAACCATATATGCTGTCTGCCAATTGCACTGGGTTACATCAAACAGCGTTCCGTAGCGTGGAAACTGCGTGATTTTTGCAATCTGTGGCACGGGAGCTGAGACAATATCTGGGAGAACAGAGTCGACGACTCCCAATACTTTCTCGAAGAAATTGGGATCCTCAGCATCAAACTCTTGGTCCAACACATTTTGAGGGGGTTTTGGCCCATCAGGGTCGTCACCTTCAAATACCACTGTGACCGGCACATTCAAGCCAACGGTAATGTTAATCACTGGAGATCTTGGATGTGGTGGGTCGTTTTTCGGGTTCACGTATAGACTAAGTGTCGCGTTGTCAGCCACTCGGATGACCTCCTTTGTCTCGGCGTGCATTTTATTTGCACTGCTTATTCCGCGAAATTGAATTGAAGCATACGGGTCATTATGAAAGTGATGACTCCATTCCTTTCCATTGTGATCGTCAGGATTTGGAGCAAAGTATAAAAGCTGCTGATACTCAAGAGGAAGGACCGCGAACTCTAGTAAATTCTCCTTGTGCAGTTTGGTCTTGCTTGGAAACAAAAATACTCTCCCGTTCTTCGGCAGTGAAACTATCTCCAATCGCATGTCGTTGAACATCGAATGCAGCTGCGTAAGGCTCAGCAACTCTGTTTCATCTTCTTCAATACGCTCCATATACAACTGCGACGGAAAATGACGAAACGGAGATATTCGGAAGGGCTGTCCACTGTTGTTCCACACTTCGCGCTTGAACGTCTTGGCGGTGGGTACGTTGTTGTAAATGGCGAAATGAAAGATATCAAATGTAGCACCGTCTCCGTTTGTGAGGGTGCGCTGTATCGATGCCTCGCTGTCGGTGTTGGACTCGTTTCTGAAGTCAGAAAAGGGGTTGAGATCGAGTTCATTGTCGGTATTGCTATTTTCTTGCTTGGACTCAATTTTCTGCCTCAGTTTCTCGATCGCCGAGTCAATCAATTCCTCACCGTGCAATACTTTGAACTCCTCGATCTTGGCTCGGATCATTGCAAACGGAGTGTCCTCATTGATAGGTGGGAGAATATTCACACCCATCAATTTAAGGGAAAGAGCTCCAGACTTGAACACGCGCAAAGCCTTCGGCATCTCAGGCCCTTTGACCTGCATTAGCTTGGTTCGTAGCATATCCCGAAGCCGCGTAGTTGCATTTTTGTTCTGTTCGTCACCACCAATTTGGCGGTATTCTCTTGGCTTGGGGGAATACCCTCGTTCGCGCGGGTAGCTCAGATTTCGCGGATGGTTTCCGAGATACAATCTATAGTTGCCGTCAATGTCGACGCTATTCACTCGTACGTTCTCCGGAAGCCCAAGCTCGTTTGAAATCTCGCAGTCGATGCGCTCCATCGATTTTGGCTCGAGATAGCTCATGTAAAACGTTCCGGTCCATTTTTGAGGTTTCTCGGTCGGATTCAGCGTGAACATGATGTACACCGGTGGTGTTTTCTCGACTGTGCTCTCGACCAACGGCAGTGAACAAGTCTGCTGCCCACGCTTATTGCTCGTAAATCGATGCATTAGACACTTGGGTTCGTCACCAGAGAGCGCTGGGAGTGTGTACGTAAAAGTCAGCTCTTGATGAGGCGAGACATCGAGACGAAATCCTGTATCAGTGCAGCCGTTGAAGTCGTTCAGAATCGCGAACAGCGTCATGGTTTGATTTCTCTGCGCACGACGCCGAATGACCATTTCGAATCCCACTCCGTTCGAGTTGATTGTATGTGTGGCCTTGTTGATTATGGATTCAAAAAAGTTCGCGAGTGGGCTTCCATCTGCCCTAGTCGCTGCATCAGTCACGTGGTCGACAAAGAATTCACGCACAGACACCGCCTCTTTGGACGCAATCTGCACTCGAAGCGGATTATTTGCGGGGTCTTCCTTCAAGTGCATGCCTAGCTGATAGAAGCTCTCGTTGGTGTTGAGGCTCGTCACGAGCGCAGGTTCCGCTAGCAAATCGCCAAACGGACACCTCTCCGGTATATGGCCACGGATGAGCGCGAGTCGAGCCCCTTCCACGTCAACCGACTTCTCCATGTCGTTGAGCGGTGCATCGAACGTATACAGGCAAAGCGGCTCCATGGACTTTCTCGCCTGCAAGAAGACGTCAACTGCTGCTCTCCGCCACTCCTCGAGTTGCGCGCCTTCCAATCGCTCGGACATCTCCGCTTGAGCCACCAGCGTACCGTGAAGTGCCGAGAACGATGTGAGAAGCAGCAACGACGCAGCTATCAGCACTTGGGCATCACTAACAGCGCGCATGGTCGGCATGCGGCAACTTGTGAAATGAGGCGTTGAAGTTGGCTCGTCGTCTGATTCGCGAGGCTTCTTCGTCCGTATCTAACTGTCGATGCTCATTGATAGCAGTCCTAAATGCGTCACTCCACAACGGACAAAACACTCTATTTCACGTGGTAGACACGATTTCCAGACGGATGGATGCAGCGTCACTTGCTGATCAAGAGATGGCGGACGCGGCGCTCACGAGCGCGCGCTTCGGCGACGTCGACGCGCTGCGCGAGGCTCTGAATGCAACGGAGGGCGCAAAGCGGAGCGCGCTCGTCAACTTTGTGCAGCCGGAGACGCTCAACACGCCGCTGCACATGGGTGCGCGCGAGCTCTGCGTTCCAGGCGGTGGGCTGGAGGACTGACGTTGGAGGCGGACCGGTGGCTGCAGCCTGCGCGAACGGACATGCGGACTGCGTAAAGGAGCTGATCGCGAACGGCGCGCGCCACCTGCCGAATGCGAGCGGCAACACGCCTCTGCGTACGATTATGCTGGTGGAAGTGATGGCCGCGGCGGAAGTGCTGACTCGTGATGGTGCAGATTGGGCTGTGCAGAACAAGCACCTGGAGATCGTCAAGATCCTGCTAGACGGGATTCCGGACATTGACGTGCTGGCGCAGAATGGCTTTGGCCGCGGCTGCGTGACGGAGGCGTTCCAGTGCGAGGACACGGAGATCCGTACGAGAGGCTTTTTGACTTGATGGCAGCCTTGAAGGATTCGAACTCACTAGACTACGCCACTGTTGAAATGCAGTCGCTGCTCTGTTGGAGCACAGCTCGGCGTCCGAGGAGCGCCTGGCGGCCGGCTCGGCGATGGACAACGCGACCATCCGCGAGGAGGACGACGAGGAGTCTGGCGACTCGCCCAAGATTATCCAGGAGACAGTACTCGAGTTCAGTTTCGACCCAGCGCGTCCGACACTCAAGGCTCGTGAGCTGGCGCTCGACTGGAGCCGCGATGCATTTGGGACGACCGCGGAGGAGGATATCACCGGCGTATCGATCTGGTCGGCAGCGTTGATTCTCAGCCGCTGGATCATTGACAACCGGACAGAGTTTGACGGCAAGACGGTGTGCGAGCTTGGCTCGGGATGTGGTGTGAGTGGCATATCGTCCTATTTGTACACAAACGCGTCTCGCATCGTGCTCTCGGACTTGTTTGATCACACGATTCGCAACCTTGAGCACAACGTCAACCTGAACAAGCAGGCTAAGTTAGAGTGGACGAAGCAACAGAACGCGAATCCTGAAAACGAAGAGAAGAACGCTGAACCTGAAGAAGAAGAGGCTGAGGGGTGCGCACGCTGCGGAGCTGTGCAGCGTTTCTCGCCTGACAATCCGGAGGGCAAGCTGATGAAGTGCGGTGGATGCCGGTCGGTTTCCTACTGCTCGCGTGAATGTCAGAAGAAGTCCTGGAAGCAGCACAAGGTGGATTGCAAGGCTATTCGTGCCCGGAACGAGCAACAAAGCCAGTCATCCAATGGGCAGGAGATCGAAGTTGCTGCCATCGACTGGGCTCGACCAGAGACATGGCCAACGCAAAAGGGATCGGACGAATCTGGTACCGCCAAGTTCGACGTACTCTTCGGCTCCGACCTGGTATACCACCAGGAGATTGTGCCCGTACTGGTGAACGCCATCGACGGCCTGCTTTCATCGAAGGGAAAGTTCGTCCATGTGGCATCGCAGGCGCGCCACTCATTGGTTGAGTTCAAGGAGGCGATGCAGGCGCGTGGGTTCTCGTGCCACATCGATGTTGTGCCTGACGCGTACAAAGCCAACCCGCTGGTCAACAACGATGCAGCCGCCGAGCTCTTTACGTTGCATTTCAACGAGATGAGCGACGTGTACTGCATTTACACATTTTCGCGTCAGAGCTGAGCGTGAAGTCCTTCCTACTGAGGAAGGTTGATAGATAAACCTCAAAATCTCACACTGCGTATTAGATTCCCAAATCACACGATTTCCTCCATGGAGGATGTGTTCACATGCTCCTCGCCGGAGTGAGCTGCGCTAACCTTCGCTTGACCCCGATGGGGTCTTCGGTATTCATCCTCAGGAGGGAGCTGCGTGCTGGGTAACAACGAGAGCAGTTTGAATCGACATTTGCCAAACACAAGTTCCCAGTTGCCGTGGATGGTGCCTGTGGTATATGGGCTCACAACACGTCCACCGTGGAGTCTTCGGTTGCGCGGCGACCGGTTTATTTGCAATTCAACCGATGTCTTGATCATAAATCGAGTTAGCAACTGACTCAAATGCGACGTTCAACTAATAGTGATAGCACTACCAACCTGTGCGGTTGCGGTGAGATAGCAGTGCCAGCCGCCAAGAATGGATACAGCAATGCCAGCCGAGCAAGAAACACCAAATGCGAACTGAAGTAATGATACGGGATTGGCATTGAGCCATCGGAAGAGCGGAGTTGCCATCAGACTGACAAGCTGTGGAATAAACGAACCCAAGGTAAGTCTTGTCCTCTCAACCAAGATACTGAAAAAAAAAAAACTTTACCTTGTCGTACTGGAGCTGGTTGAGCTCGCCGTAAGCAGGGGTGAACGACGTGAAGCATGCATAGTAGCATCCTACGGCTAGCCAGACGAGGAAGCAGACGAAGTACTTCGATGGAAGGCAAAATATGTATCAGTGACCATTCTTGCCCTCTCTCGAACAACATAAACCCCAACGTACTCTGTAGTTGTATCGACCGATGCAATTGTTCACCCACGGACAGTGGTGGTCCATCTGATCGATGCATTTGTCACACACTGAGCAGTGGTGGGCTCGCACAGGTCGGAAGATACGACACCGGCGGCAGTACGTTGTGGAGCCCGCGGCACCAGCACGATAGATTCGGCGCTGCATGGTGACAAGAATGCTCTGTGGATCCGCAAGATTCACAGGAGCCATGCCTGCGCTCGGGCGGATTCGCGGCAGCAACCCGCCGGTTTCTCTCACGTCCCCTTCCGCATCGTCTTCGTCACTGTCTTCGTCCGAGTCGTCAGGACCAAACTGCTTGGGTAGAATCGTCCCCTATCAGACGCATGAGCAGCCACGTGAGCCATCAATCGACAAAAGATCGAGATGCGAACGTCGGATTGAGAACGCACTGCGTCTGTTGCGATGCACAGCGCATAGTTGAAATAGATGTTGAACAGCAGAAAGACTGATACACTCGCATGCAGAACCAGCTTCATGCAGCATAACACCCCCTCACTTTCGATCAGTTCCCGACCTCACCACTCTCCACTTTCAACAGCACTTGAGCACACCCACCTGTAGCGTCGTGTCGGCCATGACGGGCACGATAATGTACATGAAGAGCGCGCCGACGACCACGATGAGTCCTGCCGAAAAAACACCACAACTCAGCCCCCCGGACGCCAAAACGCGCCGGAGAAGCGCGAGCGCACCCATGCCGAGCGTCACGAAGCCCGGACCCGCATGGCGCATGCACAGCGTCGCCCCGCGAGCTGTCAGCGCCGCCACGAGGAACGCATAATGCATGGGGTCGCGCCAGTGCGGCGAGCTATTGCGGGCCATTTTGATTTCTTGTTGTTTATCGCACCCAGAATATCATTTTAGATGGTTGTGAGCAAGACCCATTGAGTTTGTAACGACTGAGAGAAGAAATGCTGCGCGTCGAGTGCTGCGGCTTGCTCAGCCAGTCAATCGTTCGTCCCTAGGGAGCCCTCCATAACGGTCGCATCGATCCAGTGGAGCGACGCTGCGGGGAGAACTTGGGACTTTGCGTTGGCATCCACGACGCGGCCAATGAGCTCTCAGCAAGCCTTCTACACGACCAAGAAAATCCAGTCGAGTGGTGTAGTGTCCGTTGAGTCGCCTAGGCAGTATTCATGACGCTCGGCTCCTTGCTGGGCTCCTGGCACTTCATGCTTATGAGAAACAAGCGCGTCTTCCAGAGACATTAGCTTGCAGTTCACGTGCTAATGTCATAAGATATGACGTTGGGAACCAAGGGGTTAAACAAGACAGTGCGTGCGCGTTTTGTCATTTTGCTACTATTGGTCAAAATAATTATACTAAATCAGTTATCGACGCAGACAGCTTCAACTTGCCTTGCTTGGCTTGCCGAGAGCTCATTGGTCTCATCGTGGGTGCCAATGCAAAGTCCCAAGTTCTCCCCGCAGCGTCGCTCCGCCGGATCCTAGCGACTCGATGCGACCGTTATGGAGGGCTCCCTAGGGACGAACGAATGGCTGACAGGGCACTCGATGCCCAGCCTTTTCTTCTCAGTCGTGAATTTGCAAGATGGAGTCCAAGCGGCCGCATTTCCCGGCTCACGACCCGGGGCCCCGCTCCAAACCTCCAGACCCTTCCAGGCCAGCCGCGGCATCTTTGGTGTGCGTTTTCAAGTCCGCGGCGTCGGTGATCGGCCACGAGGGAATTTGGCGCGCAACGAGCCAGTCGAGGTAGCCATGCAATTGGCTACGCGACGCGCACGCGTGCGGCAGCGGACGAGGAAGCGCTGGACGCAGGTCGTCCACGGCGTGCTCCTGACCAGCTGGAACGACTTTGTCAAGTACGCTGTGGGAGTATTGCTTCGCCTCTTCTGCGAGGTCGCGTGCACCACCATTGCGGGGACGTTGCCACCATTGAACCGATGCATGTCAAGGTAAGCTGTGGTACGGCGCCGAGCTTGCGGGGGAGGCTGGCATCGAGATGCCGACCTGTTGATGCTGCTGCTGCTGCTGCTGCTGCTGGAAGTTCGTGATGGTCCCTGGGCGTCTATTGCCTGGAGTCTTGTAGTGCGACTGCCACTCGGGCGGCAGCTGTGGCTGGTAGGTGGAACTCGAGGCATTCGCGGATCGCCCGCCAAGACGGCGGTACGTTCGGAACACCAGGAAGATGCTCGCGCCTAGAAAGCGGATGATGTTGAAGACTGCGACCACGTACGAGATGAACTTGAGGTAGCACGAACTTGACACGTAATTGGTCATGCTCCACATCCACAGCGCGTTTGTAACGAGCCAGAAGAGTAGAAGACCCGACCGGAACGCACGAAAGCTGTTGTCCACGTCTTCTTTCTCCCTCGCCACGCGCTGCTTCTCCGCCTCAATGCGCTTTTGCTGCGCCACGATCTCTTTCAAGTTATCGCCCTGACCAGACTTGGCGGCATTACCATGCCCGCCCGCTGTCTCCAACCCCTTTGTTCCCCAGCTCAAGTCATGGAGATTGCTGTACGCATAGATGCCGAGGATATTCTGAAGTTGGAAAACGACCGTGAGCAAGAGATAATCAAAACATTTACAGCAACGAAGAGATGACTTACCACAAACGTCGGAAGCATAAAGTAGTATTGGATGGTGCTGAGCAACACCGAAAACTCGCCGTGAAGGAACGCGGACAGAAAAATCAGTCCAATCGCGGTGATGACACCGCCAGCGAGCTCGAAGTCCGACACGTGGCACGAAGCAAGATCATCGCGAGGGTCCGTGACATCTACAGTCGCAATGAGCCCGTAGATGGAGATCGTTGTCACAGTCAGCATGACGAGTCCCATAAACACGTAGCTGAACGAGTAAAACGCTGCTGTGCGTTTTTCCGGTCGATTGCCGAGCGCAAACACTACGATTCCGCCGACAATTGCCAAGTAGATACCCAAGACGATATCGAGAAGAGCAGGCATGTTCTTGTACAGCGCTAGCGTCAGAACGTAGTAAAATGTCAGGAAGAGATTACTGAGCAGAAACCAAGCCAGCATATTCTGGATCGTCAAGTATGCGAACTCAGCTGTGAGCACAATCTTTCTCGGCACACTATGCGCACTCTCCTTCCATACGCGAGAGAAATTGCTGATCGCGAATAGACCTGCGAAGAAGGAGCCGTTCAACCACCGACGACGCTGCTTGATCAAATCGACTAGCGTCTCTGGGACGTCTGTACGCGCTATCGCATCTTTGACGTAATGCATCGTCCAACGTCGTCCTTTCCGTGCGAGCAACTCGAAGCAGAGAATGCGGTCTTCTGCGAGGTACATGTTGCCCTTGAACGGACCGAGGTCCTTAGTAGACGTCGTCAGACTTCGAAAGTACTCGGGAAGAGGGCCAACACCCTTCTCTGCTCGAATGGCCTCGTATCGATAAGCAGAGAAGGCACCAGGAAGCACGCTGATAAACCCAAACACCGATTCGAGTGACTTGTCCATGATGTTGGATATCTTGTACTCAAAGTGTTGGGCAGCAATCACTGGATTGAAGTAATTTGGCGCTTCCACCGCGATTTCACCAGCAACACCTCCTATCTGTGGATTGCGGTCCATGCTGCGGATGAGCTTGAATATTGAGCTTGGTCCAGGAATGGTCCCGACATCAATCAACACGGTATATGTAGGCAGTAGCTGCTCTGAGAAGGCGTTAAAAAACCACAAGTGCGAGTTGAGCTTCCCTCCGTTGTTCTCCTTGAGGGCATAAATGAGCTGAATAGGAGGGTAATAAGCCTCAAAGTTGTCGTCGCGCATGAGCTGGATTGTTGACTCAAACAAATGCATCTGGACATCGACTCCGGCACTTGTCACCGTCATGATCTCCTCGTCAAACGCACCGACGCCAGTAAGAAAGTCCAAACACGTGGCGCTTGCCTTCGTGCGTCCGTCAGAGACGATAGCAACCGCCACTGTTTCCCACGCACGCTCTCCCCATTGCTCTGACATGAACAGCAGATTCTTGGCAATCCCTGTGAGTGTACCTTTCAGTTCACTCCCTTCTTCGTTGTACATCGTGATAGTGATGAAGATGCGGATGCGTTTGCCCAGCTCGTCGACTCGTAGCTGGAAGCCATCATCAGTGAACCGGAACGGGTCCTTCGTCGTCACTGCCGTGTACCTCACGTGCGTGAACTCTTCCGTGGCGTAAAACGCAGGCCGCCGAGCACCCCATGACTCCTGTACGCGCGGGACATTGGTGCGTTGGATACGAAGCTGGGGCGGCAGCGCCGCTTTGCGCGCGCTCTCCTGGACCGAGTAATACCACTCGTCAAGCTCCTCGGCTCGCTTCATGATTTCACTAGCCTTTTCTTGGATGCCGGCCTTGAGCATTGCGTCCTGCTCGTGCACCCCAACCTTGATGAGGACTTCTCCGGCGTCCGTGTACAGTCGAATGGCCAGCAGCGGGTCTCCAGCCCGTTCGGCGTCTGCAGCTTGCTGAATCAACCGGAACGCCGCCTCGTACGTCACGTCCACCGGGAGAACTCCAGGTGCGTAGGACGGTTGTCTCCGCATCTCGGGCACTGGCTGCGCAACCACGTCGTCCATGTACGAGCCCCTGCGCTCCCTCGTGTCGCGCCACACTGTAGCAGTTGGTCAGAACTCCATCAAACCGGGTCAAACCAACCGTTTGAGCTCGTGCAACTCACCTGATGCAGCGTCCGCGTCCGTGTCCATCGTGGCCCCCGACAAATCCTCGTCCATCAGCGACTCGAGCTCGTCCAGGTCGCTCATCCGGAACCCGCGCGGCCAGCTCGGCGCGTCCTCATGTCGCTGATTTCGCTGGTTTTGCTGCCGCATGCGCTCGAGGTGCGCGGCCAGCGGGTCGTCGCTGCTGCTCATGGCAGAGAAAGTTGCAGAGTGGTGGCGTCATTTCGCCACGCGCATGCCGACTTTGAAAGGCGGCGACCATACAAAACGCAAGGCGTTTGTCTACGCACCCAGTTCGCAGAAATGTATTACGCAGAGCACATACTTTGAACCATAGCGTTGGACACTTGGGCTCGCTTGAACACCGACATGTTCAAACGATGCGACGAAGTATTCAAGGTGCGCGTGCAGCCATCTACGCATCTCCAACCAGCGAGATTGGCATGTGCTTCAACAACCAGACGGTATTACTTCAACATGAAGGATCGTTGACACCAGGCGACGGATGTGAAGCAGGCAAAACACGTGAATTGGCTACTTTCGTGCTCCAGGAACATCAACGCATCTTGCAGCAGTAACCCAGTAGGAAAACCCGCTGCATGAGGAGAAATACGATGGGAAAGCACGGGAGTAAAACACCCGTCGGCACAAAACCCACCAAACCTCATCACACACATACACACAAGAAGCACACGCGACCCGACTTGCCTACGCTGCGTCGGCGGCGTCTCCTCCATCCTTGCTCAGGTCAGCCTTGCTCTTCGCAGTAAGTGCAGCCGAATGCCAATCGAGGCGGTAGAGCCATGCCGTTTGCACCACCGCACAAAGCACAAACCCAACGACGTTGCCGTACCAGAGACCAACAATACCGCCGTCCAGCGAGATGGCAAACCACAAGCCGAACGGAACGCCAACGACCAGAACACACATGGAGTTTGCAACGGCGCTGACAAATTGCTTCCCCATTGCGATGAGGGCTGCCTGTCCACCGCCAACAATACTCGAGGCGATTAGCAATGGCGAGAGTTGCCGAATCATGGTGGCCGCCAGATCTGCCGCGCCTGCATCGGACGTGAAGATCCCGGCAAACGGGGTCGCGACGATGGTTACTAGGACCATCCCAGCAATACCTATAGCCAGGCTTAGGCCCATCACAAGCTTCATCGTAAGCCATGCATGGTGGCCATCACCGCTGCCAAGTGCGTTCCCGATGCGCACAGCAGCAGCATCCCCCATAGCATTCTGAGGAATGACAGTGAACATCAGCGCCGACAAGTAGATGCTGCTGGCGGTCACTGTAGTCGCAGCTTCTGGTAGCATCCCGGTAATCATCGCATAAATCCCAATGCTTGCGTTTGTGGAGAGCACCAGAGGAACCCCGAGCCGACAAGCCGCAGCATCTTCTTTGCCAATGCCAGGGCTGCGTGAGGCTGCCATCCAGGCCACTCGGACAGAAACGCTTCACTTCGTATCATTGCGGTTCCAAGCACAATACATCTCAAGGTGGCCGAGATGATCGAGCCCACTGAAAGCCCAATGTAGCCGAGTGGGGTGTGGAATGCTAGCCATAATCCAAGAGGCGTGCCGACAGCCCACGCAACCCCCGACGCCACCATGCCAGGAACAGCGATACCTTGAGCACATAGCACGGATTGAAGGAGAAGAGATAGCGCAGATAGTGGCAATCCACTTGCCGTTAAGATGAAGATGGGATTGGCGAGCTCGACGATCTCGGCATTTTGACCCATTGCCACCAGCACGGGAGCCGACGTCAACGTGAGGATCATCAGAAACGGCAGAAAACCAGCAGCAACCAGGAGACCCGCCTGAAAGAACAGCCACAGCTCGGAGATTCGCTTGCCACCATAAGCCTGTGCGCAGAGAGTGCCAACCGCAGATGCAACGCCGGCTAGCAAGCCGAACGTGAGCATATCAGGATACATTGACGAGATCGTGAGCGCTGCCAGGATGCGGGTATCGGCTCCAATGGATGTCTGACCGATGATCATCATGCTGAAACTGCCCGCAAAGGCTTCGACGGCATACGACAGCGCGATTGGCACGAAGAGCTTCCACAGCTGCTTGAATTCGTGGCGCAGGATCCATGAAGTGTCTTCAGCTCCTCCAATCGTGTTGTGAATTGACGAAAACACAGTAGAAGTACCAGTCTTCTTCTTCAGCAATGATGAGTGCTCCGTTGCGACTCCGTGACCCAGCTCCTTTGCCATCCGGTCGCCTTCATCTAGAACTTCGTACACCAAGGCGTCCATGGGCACTGGATGCGAGACTTCTCGGTCAGTCACGTCCATGACAAAAACGTTGACTGACAGTAAAGGTTGAAGTGAGTCCGTGACAGGTGTTTCAAGTCGATGGCAAATAGTAAAGTGCATTGCGGCAATGACATCGCTCAGCCATGTCGGTGGCGGGCTGGCAGACGATTATTGTTGTTGTTGCGCGCTGATTGTGCGCTGACAGTCGACCGGTGGTGACAGGTAACCAGACAAGAATGCGTGCGGAACATGAGAATGACGGCACTTGATGTGCAACGGCATTCACTCTTAGCAAGAGTGACTGCGAAGTTCAATGTACGTGGCAGTGGAATCGCTCGACCGTCGAGTCGACGACGCGCAATGCACAGTCTGTTCCACCACAGAAGATGCTGTATCGTGCACGTGTGATTTGTCCTCCGCGCACCACTCAACCTCCAAAAGTCGACGAATGGGAAAACAAGTGGTATTTTGTTACGCGGCAATAGCGACGCTAGCAGAATGGTGGTTCAAGGTAGGATCCACGTCCGTCTCCTCCTTGGCAGCGCGAGCTGCAGCATCCCAGTCGACGCGATACAGCCACACGAGCTGCACTACAGCACACAGCATGAAACCCACAACGTTTCCGTACCAGAGACCCACGAGCCCTCCATCCAGCGAGACGGCGAACCACAGACCGCACGGGACACCCACTACCGATACGCAAACGAAGCAGGCAGCAGCGCTAACGAACTGCTTCCCCATCGCAACAAGTGCGGCTTGCCCGCCCGCCGCGACACTGGAGGCCACCATCAGCGGAGAGAGCTTCCGAATCATGGTGGCGGCGAGCTGCGCTGCTTCGGCATCAGGACGTGAACACCTTGGCGAACGGAGTAGCAATGGCACTCATCCCTGCCGTTTGAGCAATCCAGTGATGAAACAAATCACAAGCACAAGCTTTGTTGTAAGCCACGCGTGGTAGCCATCACCACTGCCGAGTGCGTTTCCGATCCGGGTAGTGGATGCGTCGGAAAGCGCGAACTGCGGGACCAACGCGAATAAAATCACTGACAGATAAATGCCGCTTGCAGTCACAACTGTTGCGGCTTTGGGCAGTATACCAGTGATAATTGAGAAGATCACAAGTCCGGCAGTTGTAAATCCTGTCAGGAGGATGCCGGAGCCAACGAGCGACTTCATTTTCTTCGCGATCTTGAACGCTGCGTGCATTCTCCATCCTGGCCAGTCTTCACGAAACCCCTCGCTTCGAACCATTGCAATCGCAAGCACGATGCATTTTATAGTAGTCAGCGCTGTCGTGCTCATTGCGATGCCGATATAGCCGAGAGAGGTGTAAAAGGCAAGCCACAAGACCATTGGTGTGCTCACTACCCAAGCGATAATGGATGACAGCATGACGGGAACCGCGATACCCTGAGCGCACATGACGCTTTGGAGGAGAGTAGAGATCGCCAGAGGAGGCAAAGAGCTCGCCAGCGCCAAGAGAATGGGCTTGGATATCTCGATGATCTCTGGGTCTTGGCCCATTAGCTTGAGCACTGGAGCCGAGATGACAGTGATGAAGATGAGAAGTGGCATGAACAAGACCGCCACCAGCACGCCAGCCTGAAAGAATAGCCAGAGCTCGGTGATGCGCCTCCCGCCAAAGGCTTGCGTGGAAAGCGTACTGACCGCTGATCCAACCCCGCCGAGAACCGCCCCTGTCAACATCGTCGGGTACATGGAGGTGAGCGAGAGCGCCGCAAGTACATGCGTGTCCGCCCCAATAGTTGTGTGGCCGATCATCATCGACAGCGACGTGCTGGCGACCGTCTCCGCCATGTATGACAAAAAGAGCGGCAGAAAGAGCTGTCCGATTCGCTTGGACTCGTGTCGTAACACTTGTGAGGCACCGACCGCACGAGCGCCGCCACTAGAAAAGAAGGGAGAAGTCGTAGCTGCGGCTGAGGGGGCTCCATTCTTCTTGAGAAGCAGAGGCTCTCTCTCTGGGCAGTCCCCGTGCATCACCTCATCCGTTACTCGATCAGCTTCTCTCAGAACATGCCGCAGAGCGTCATCCACAGGTAGCGCGTGTGTTTCGTGCAGCAGCTCGCGGTCGAGGGAGATCAGCGGCTCCATGGGTGCCGCGTCCTGAGCAAATCTTGGACTGAGCTATCGATAGGATACGTCATACCTGATCGGAGCAGCTGTGGCGTGAGATGTGTATCATCTCCACCGTGGGCTTCTTCCGAGCAAGCGGGGCCATCTTGCTTGGAAGACGCCCTCGCCCGTGATCAGGAATACGACCGTGGCATCCAGGAGTGAACGTTTTGATTGGCAAGAGTGATGACCAAAAGGCAACTTTCGTACCGTAGGGGAGGATCACCACACACTTGACTCGACACAAATGAACAGCTTTTATTCAATTAACGGCTCGTCTCACGCATTTCCACGGGCTCTACAGCGCAGAAGCGGCCTCGACCTCCTTCTGCTTGTCCTCGAGGTAAGGGTAGTCGGTGTAGCCACGCGAGAGCGGCACGCCGTCAGGTCCAGTAGCATGTCGCGCGGTCCCACGCGTTGAGCGGTGCGTCGAGCTTGAGGCGCTTGACGAAGTCCGGGTTCGAGATGAACATACGTCCGAAGGCCACAGGCGTCTGCGCGGCCGCTCTCGACGGTCTGGATCGCATCCTCACGGTCGTAGCCGGATGCCGTGATGATGACACCCTTGTACACGGGGCCGGAACGTGTCGAGCACGCCGATGGCCGGCACGTCCTTGCCCTGATGGAACACGCGCGGCTCCACGAGATGCACGAACGACAGGTCGTAGTCGTTCAGCTTGTTGAGCACGTACGTGTACGTCTCGAGCGGCGTGCTAGTCCCAGCAGTCGTAGACGCACGAGAAAGGCGACACGCGGATGCCCACTTTGCTTGAGTCAGTCACCGACAGGATGGCCTCGAGCGCCTCAAACATGAAGCGCGCGCGGTTTTCGATGCTACCGCCGTACTCGTCCGTGCGCGAGTTGACGCTCGTGCACAGGAACTGCTCGGGCAGGTATCCATTAGCCGCATGCAGCTCAACACCGTCGAAGCCCGCCTCAATGGCGTTCTTGGCAGCGATCTTGTAGTCCTCGATGATGGATCGGGATCTCGTGCAACTCGAGCGCACGGGGCGTCACGTACTTGGCGCGACCTTCGCGCGTGACCTGCCTGCCATCGGGACATTGTCCATTGGTGCGGCTGAGGACGAGACGGGGAAGCTCGCCGTTCGGCTGGTTCTTCGGGTGACCCATGCGGCCCGTGTGCCACAGCTGCACAAAGATCTTGCCGCCCTTGTCATGCACCTGCCTTGGTCACGGACTTCCAGCCCTCGACCTGGTTGGAGGTGAACAATCCCGGAGCGCCCCAGTAGCCGAGTGCCTGGCGGTTGATGTTGGTGGCCTCGGCAATGAGCAGGCCGCCGTCAGTCGCGCGCTGGGCGTAGTGCTCCGCGATGAGCTCGCTCGGCACGCCATTCTCGTCCGCGCGAAGTCGCGTGAGCGGGGCCATGACCACGCGGTGCAGCAGCTGCACGGGGTTCTTGCCGCCGAGGGTCAGGGGCGAGAAGAGCTTGGAGGCCGCCATGGTCTGGAGGTCGAAAGGAGAGCTGGAGCTTGGCGGCAGCGAGCAGAATCGCAGAGTGGCGAGGCTCAGCTCAGTGAGCTCAATGGAGCGAAGGCATCGACACGAAGACAGCTGACGTATGCAGCAGGCACAGCTTTGGGTTGGTGGTGTGCGCCGTGCAGTGATCTGCACATGACGCAACCAGCTAGTCGCATACCCTCTATATTTGATGAAGGAGCTTCAAAGAGAGACCTATCCATACTAAACGTTGAATAATTGGACTGTATTAATATATATACCTTGTGAATCGGCTGCTCAATGATTGTGCGTATTTGAGATCATAGACCCCACACATCCTTGAGATAAAAAGGGCGTCAACGCCAAAGACCTTAGTAGAGTGGGAGGTATCAAGCCATCATGGAGGGCAAGCTGGCACGGGTATCCCGAGTTCCCTCCGTCAAGGAGTCCGTGTCTTTGCCAACTTCCTGGTGAAATGCGTGCCGATCTGTTGTCCGGGGACCCCCAGGCTGCGATCCGCGAAGCACCCTTCGATAATTGCCACCATTACTCGAGTCCCGGCGTCGGCTTGCAGTTGAGGGCGATGAACGCGAGGTTTTGTGCGGCGGGTCGGTCGAGTGAAGGCCTTGCTCGTGTGCCGCGGAGTGAGTGGTGGCGAAAATGTGTGAAGCGGCCGCGCAGTCGACGGATGATGCTAACTCAGACACGTTGAACACCGACCTGGTAAGAGCAGCGACTACCAGGTACTCTTGTCCGTGCAGCCAGCTCCAACTTGCTGTGTTCTTGGCGCTCGGACCCTGACCGCAGCTTCTTGGCGTCGAAGAAAACAGCGACTGACCCGATAAACTCCCTATAGAGAATCCCCCAGGTGACTGCACTTACCAGGGAGATCGTCGATCACGGAGAGAGACGACGCTTCTGCACGATCCGTGCGCGCTTTACTCAACGCTTTGGCTACAGCTGGCAACAGTGTCTTGGAGAGTTCTCGCTTGGCATTTTCAAAGTGTGAGAGCGAAGGCTTTGTGGCAAAATAGGTGGCGCCACCGTGCATGGGGATTTAGACAGCGAAGTGCTATCATTTTCTGTGCTTGACATGACATGATTTGTCGATGGGGCGAAGCAACATCACTTGGTTGAAATCGCAACATCCAACTCGCTTTCTCGACTCTCTAGCGTCCAAGCTCGGCCACGCACCGAGAAAAGCTTCGTTAGAGTACTCTTGCTTGAGTAGAGGCATTTGAGGCAAGCAACTTGCGTGTCAAAATGGCTCGGATGAGGAGCCATCAGCGGATAGTGTTGCTTTGGATTGGGTTGGAAGTATTTCTGAAGCTCGCGGAGCTCTTGGAGCGGGTTGGTGCTCTGGTATGCAAACTTGCCAATGGTGCAGCTTTCTCAACAAGTCCGGCCATCGTTGCTGGCACTTTTAGCACCTTACAGTTTTCAGATCGCACTGAGGCTGCCCAAAAACACTGTAGCATGCACTCGCTCTCAAACTTGTTGCGCCATCCAACACGTATGAATGATGTTTTAATCTTAAGACTTTTATTTACTCGAGCAGCAAACAAATGCCACCATACTTGCAGTCATTTCATTTCTAACTAAGTACAAGTCTACGACCGTTGATCTCGCGGAAGGCCAACTGAAGAATCTGCGAGGGAGTATGCGTGCTGTGTTTGGCATCCGAAATGCTAACAAATGCGGTTGAAGCGCTCTTGCACTCTTGCTGCTGCACCGACGTTGGAATACTGAACAATGCTCGCGCCAGATGGCTAGCATATTGATACCGGTCGCCATGATTCGCCACCACGTCCATGGTTTTTGCTGCTCCGTACTTCGTTGTCTCCTGCGACCGTCAAAATACCGCTGAGCAGTAACGAAAATCATTGACGACGCTGTAGAACGTCCTTGAGTGAATTCGAAATCTATCGCACACATTGGTTGATACGGCTAGCGACATGGTGTCTAGCATAAGCTGATCAGCATCTTCATAGGAAACCCGATCATCAGTGTTCGACGGGTCTAACACGAAGGCAGCGGTGAACACGGATTGCTCAAACCTGGAGCCCCAAGCACGAATAACTTGGGTTGCCGCTGCTCTCGACAAAATCTCTGAGTCGCCACCACCGGAATCTTGAGCATGAACTCGAAACATATCAAGTTTCAGCAGAGCGCGCCAGCGCCGGACAGCTTCCGAGAGTGGGCAATTGGGCGTCTCAAGGGTGTCTAGCATGTCGATAATCGGTTCTAGAAGAGCAACGATAAGCTTAATGTTTTTCCAAAATGTTTTGGCATGCACAATCACAGTAACCGCTTCGCGTGGGTCAGATTCGTGCGCCTCGGTGGTATTCGAGCGCCCCGCAAGCTCAGTAACTGTGAATAGCTGCTTCAGGACGCTCTTGTTATGGTACAAGCTTTTAAGCGCAGTATAGAGCTCCCGAGGACGACTTGTTTCTGGAGATAGTAGTGGACGCCGATCCTGTCGATTGGGATGGAACCACGCTTGGACGCGATTGAATTGCTGCTGCATCTCTCGTTTGCCGTCAATATATTTCAGTACACTCACTGCATCTTTACGGAGTGAGGTGGCCGCAGGAACAGCGTCCAAAACTTGTTGAAGGAGACCCTCTGTTTGTGACGCGATGGTTGGTCCTGCATACACGAGCGAGAACCTGGAGCACAATGCTCCCCAGTCTGCATCGAGTTCTGCTCCACCAGTGGTAATGACGGCTGCAATTGGTCTTGACCGCAACAAATAAAGGGCCTTGGTCATCATCCTTTCTAAAGCTTCAGTCATGTCTGGTGAAAGATCCTCCGGTCTGCAAGCATACCAGAAGAGCGGCGGTTTCTGGCGGCAAGCAGCTGTCACCAACACTGTGATAATACCGGAATCCTTGAGTGCTGACGTCTCCAACACTATAACCACGGCATCCAGCGAGATGAGTTCTTCCATTGCTACCGCGCGCAAATCACTACATACTGGACGCAATAGCTCGGCTGGTGTTGGCAGCGTTCTCCCCGGAGTCCACCTTTCAAAGAAAGCGCGGAACTGTGGGGAGTCTGCAAGGGATAGCGGCAGGTTGTTTCTGGAGAAAAGCTGAACAACATCTCGCTGCCACTGCCGGTTCTCAAGTGCCGACTGCAAGACTTCGTTGCTTGTGGCTGCAACTCTTCCTTCGCGAGCCGCACCACTGACACTCGGCTCAGGCGACGCCGGGATCGCCCGCACCGCCTGCTTGACCTCCGGAGGAGCTCGCTCGCACTCATGAAGGTGCGCGACAAGGGCCCTCGTGCTCTCGCTGTCCACCACAGCCGCGCAGTACTTGCACGCCTTCTCGTCTTCGCCGCCCACCGACGCGCGAAAGTACCGCAGCAGCCGCCGCCGCTGCCGGTTCCTGCTCGTACGGCCAGCCGGAGACGACGGCGGCGAACGACCGGACGCCTGCGGGGAACTCGAGCGGTCGGTCGCCTCGCGCTCCTGCGCTCGTTGCTCGCCCTTCGCCAGCAGCGCCTCCATGGGCATGCCGCTCATTTTTTCTTGGATGGCGTTCGCGCCAAATCTTTGGTCCGGAATAATATGTGCAAGTTGAATGTTATCGCTTTCATAATGCCCATTTGTTATGGGTCGTGTTCGCATATCAACTGCAACCGAGTCAAGCGCATGCCAGTCCAATTCATTTCATTCAAAGCTGTGGCCTCGCATTCGCCATATAAATACCGAAACAGCACTTGGAACGCTTCCTACTCCATCGGAGGCCACTGAAAGACGCATCGAGGGCTCCAGATCGACGTGGGGCGGACCGCGGAGCCTCCGTCGGCTCTGCTCATCAAGCCCTGAACATGAACGTGCGCACGAGCGCCGGGTAGTCCGTGTACCCGGCCGAGAGTGGAGCGCCCTCGACCCAGAACGACGTGCGAGGGTTGTATTCGTTGAGCGGGGCACCGATCTCGAGGCGGTGCACCAGGTCCGGGTTCGCGATGAACGGGCGGCCGAAGGCCACGCAGTCAGCGATGCCGTCCTCGATGACGCGGGAGGCTTCATCGCGGTCGTAGCCCGACACCGTCATGAGTGGGCCCTTGTACTTGGGACGGAAGTACCGCGTGACTCCCCCGGGGGGCACGTTCTCGTCGGCAGGCTCGTAGCCGCGCGGCTCGACCAGGTCCAGGAACGACAGGTTATAGTGATTGAGCCGATCCACCACGTACGAGTACGTGTCGGCGGGCGTCGCGTCCGTGCACGAGTAGGCAGCTGAGAAGGGCGACACGCGAATGCCAACCCTGCTGGAGTCGACAACCGACAGAATGGCCTCGAGGGCTTCAAAAGTGAAGCGCGCGCGGTTCTCGATGGTGCCGCCGTACTCGTCGACGCGGTTGTTGGCTGCCGTGCACAGGAACTGCTCGGGGAGGTACCCGTTGGCAGCGTGGAGCTCGACGCCGTCGAAGCCCGCCGAGATGGCGTTTCGAGCCGCAACCTTGTAATCCTTGACGATGGCGGCGATCTCCCTGACGTTGAGCTCGCGCGGCGTGACGAAGGGCTGGCGTCCGCTGCGCGTGACGGCGCCCATGGTCAGGTGGTCCATGCTGGTGGCGGAGGAGCAGCGGGCACCTCGCCGTTGGGCTGGTTGTCAGGGTGGCTCACGCGGCCCTGTGTGCCACAGCTGGGCGAAGATCTGGCCGCCCTTGGCGTGCACGCCCCTCGTCACGGCCTTCCAGCCCTCGACCTGGTCGCCTCGGAACAGTCCTGGCGCGCCAAAGTACCCGGCGGCCGAGCGGCTGATGTTGGTGGGCTCGGCGATGAGGAGCCCGCCGGGCGTCGCGCGCTGCGCGTAGTACTGGGCCACGAGCTCATTGGGCACGCCGTCGGCGCCGGCGCGGAGGCGCGTGAGCGGCGCCATGACCACGCGGTGGCTGAGCTTGATGGGGTTACTGCCGCCCAGCGCCAGTGGCGAGAAGAGCTTGGCCGCCATGCTGCGAGGAGCGAAAGCTGGAGGTGGAGTCGGCGCTTGAGCGGGTGGAGGCAGGAGCGGAAGTGGCCGCCAACGGCGGAAGCCTGCAAGGCAACTCGACGTGAGCGACAATGACATGCGGGTTAAAGAACTACCTTTAGCAATGTATGTATTTCTTCATATGATATACGCATATTTTAGTGGTCTTTGACTATCATGTGTCGATAGACCTTGCTATTTTGATATCAAGATATGAGAGGCGTGAAGGTAGAAGATCCGAGTTGAAGTGCACCCTGTCTCTTCTCGGCGGGGGTGTGCCTCATGCGGGCGATCATCAGCGAAAGCGCAAGGTGCTCGACGCGCTATGCACGGCGCGTGGTGTTTAACACTGGCGAGCTGTGTATTGCACTGGAATGGCTGCTGACAAGGCTTTACTGTATTGTGCCGCGGTCTACAGGGACGACTGCTGCTGCAGGAACGGGTAGTCGGTGTAGCCGACCTCGAGCGACACGCCATCCGTCCAGTAGAACGTCTTGCGGTTCCAGTCGTTGGCGGGAGCGCCGACCTTCAGGCGATGACCAGGTCCGGCGTCGAGATGAAGTCCCGGCCGAACGCTACACAGTCGGCGGTCCCGTCCTCGACGACCTGGATGGCTTCGTCGCGAGAGTATCCCGACGCAGTCATGAGCACGCCATTGTACAGCGGTCGGAAGAACTTGGTCACGCCTCCTTCCGGCACAAGCGGACCTGTGAAGTGGTAGCCGCGAGGCTCGACGAGGTGCACGTACGCCAGGTTCAAGCGGTCGAGCTTGCGGATGACGTAGCTGTACGTCTCGGCGGGAGTCGAGTCTGTGCAGCCGTACGTGACACCGAACGGAGACAGCCGGATGCCGACCTTGCTCGAGTCGAGCACGCTCACGATGCCCTCGATCGACTCGAGCATCAGCCGCGCGCGGTTCTCGATGCTGCCGCCGTACGCGTCCGTGCGCTTATTGATGCCGTCGCAGAGAAACTGCTCGAGCAGGTAGCCGTTTGCAGCATGGAGCTCGACGCCATCAAAGCCCGCGGCAATGGCGTTCTTGGCTGCGACCTTGTAGTCCTCCACAATCTGCGGGATCTCGTGCAGCTCAAGTGCGCGGGGCGTGCCGTAGTTCTTGCGTCCCTCTCGCGTGACCGAAAAGGTCTTGACATCGTCCATTGATACAGCGGAGGAAGACACGGGTAGCACGCCGTTCGGCTGGTTGAGAAAATGACTCACACGACCGGTGTGCCACAGCTGGACGAAGATCTTGCCGCCCTTGTCGTGCACGGCCTTAGTGACGGGCTGCCACGCCGAGACCTGCTCCTCGTTGAACAGCCCTGGAGCGCCAAAGTAACCGCGAGCAGTGGGGCTGATGTTGGTGGCCTCCGCAATGATGAGCCCGCCTTCGGTCGCTCGCTGGGAGTAGTAGGTCGACGCGAGCGCCGTCTGCACGCCTTCTTCTCCCGTGCGCAGCCGAGTGAGCGGAGCCATGACGACACGGTGCGCCAGCTTGATGGGGTTCTTGCCGCCGAGCGTCAGAGGCGAGAAGAGCTTGGAGGTGGCCATGACGCCCAAGTCGCGAGGAGAACTGGTGGCTTGAGGTGAAGTGCAAGACGCGAGGCGAAACCGGTTGTGAAAGTCGCTCTAGTAGCACACGGAGACCAGCATGAAGCGGGAAAGTTGATAGCGTACAGTCAATTGATAGCGTACAGTCAATTGTTGATGTAAGCAGGGACATGCACGTGACCGCAGGGCGTCACCCAACTTCAACACTGACGTGGCTGAGGCCACAGCGAGGACTGGCTCAGAGCGATCTTGTTCTAACTATTAGCAAGAACCAACCGCAAGGGAAGCATGGACAAGTGATCGGTTTGTATTATCTCACTTTGTGTTCTGTGAGTGAATTCAACGACTTGTCAATCGTTGCCGGACCCACCTCGCTCACTCGTGGTGCGTCTACTTGTCCTCGTAGAACGGGTAGTCTGTGTACCCAAGCTCCGGAGGCGTGTCCTTGTTCAGGTACTGGTACGTCTTGATGTAGCCCTCGTTTAGCGGCAAGCCCAACTCGATGCGCTTGACCAAGTCCGGGTTCGAGATGAAGTCACGACCGAACGCAACGAGATCGACAGTTCCTTCCTCGACGACTTTGATGGCCTCCTCGCGCTTGTAGCCCGACGCCGTCATATAGACACCCCTGTAGAGCGGACGAAAGACGGGGGCGATGCCGCCCTCCGGCACGAGCTCACTCTTGAAGTGCTGTCCGCGGGGCTCAATGATGTGGATATACGCCAAGTTGTAGTCGTTCAGCTTCCTGATCACGTACGAGTACGTCTCGAGCGGGTTCGAGTCCGTGCAGCCGAAGTGACTCCGAACGGAGACAAACGAATTCCGACCTTGCTCGAGTCGACAACCGAGAGAATGCTCTCCAGCATCTCGAACAGGAAGCGTGCACGGTTCTCAATCGGACCTCCATACGCGTCTGTACGCTTGTTGATTCCGTCGCAGAGGAACTGCTCGATAAGGTATCCATTCGCTGCGTGAAGCTCCACACCGTCGCATCCGCCAGCGAGAGCGTTGAGTGCTGCCTTCTTGTAGTCCTCAGCAATGCCGGGGATCTCACTGGTGTCAAGCGCGCGAGGTGTGACGTGCTTCGAGCGTCCCTCGGGCGTGACCGCATCGCTGGTCACTTCAGTCATATCAGTGGCAGTTGATGAAACGGGGAGAATGCCACCCGGTTGGTTCAGCGGGTGACTCACACGGCCCGTGTGCCAGAGCTGGACGAAAATCTTCCCACCCTTGTCATGGATGGCCTTGGTCACAAGCTTCCAGCCTTCGACCTGCTCCGGCGTAAAAAGTCCCGGAGATCCGTAGTAGCCTCGGGCCGACGGGCTGATGTTGGCCGCCTCGGCGATGATGAGCCCTCCATCCGTCGCTCGCTGAGCATAGTACTCGGCCACCAGGTCGGTGCAGACGCCGGAGTCACCCGTGCGCACTCGCGTGAGCGGTGCCATCACGATGCGGTGCTTGAGCTGGACTTGGTCCTTGCTGCCGCCAAGGGTGAAGGGCGTGAAGAGCTTGGATTGAGTCTCGGGCGTGGATCCAGCCATTGCGAATTGTAGGTACAGTAGTTGCTTGGTCGGTGATACTTGACAAGTGGGCTAACGTGAGCCGCAGATATCCGACACGGTATTTTGAATGTGAACGTGTCCGATTACGAACGGGTCGACTAGCAACGTATACAAATCGTTTTATTACACATATAGCCTATTCTTGTGACATGTGAAGGAGGACAAATTTTCACCAATCACTGTCGGGTCTGAGGCAGCCATTTCGGCCGGTTGATAACGTAGGTCTCACCTGTTGACACCATCAAGCGGTGCGGAATCTCCGAGGAGCTCCGCTTACTACTGCCCGCAGTTGCTCAGCTCCGTCGCAATGACACGGAGAGTGGCAGACCATTGGCAGCGCACGGGCATTGCGATCGATCGGTAGTCACCAGCTCACTTTGCATCTTCCCGGCAACCGCAGACTCAGCACACTTCCAGCCATGGCTCCCAGCACCAGCAGCACTCCCAAGCTCTTCACGCCCGTGACGCTCGGCGGCAAGAAGGACCCGATCCAGCTCAAGCATCGCGTCTTCATGCCTCCGCTCACTCGCCTCCGCACGGGCGAGGAGGCCGTTCCCAAGGCGGTGGCTGCAGAGTACTACGCCGAGCGCGCCACGGACGGAGGGCTCATCATCGCCGAGGCGACCGACATCAGCCCCACGGCGCGCGGGTACTGGGGCGCTCCTGGCATTTACAACCAAGAGCAGGTTGAGGCCTGGTCGGTGGTTACCAAGGCCGTGCATGACAAGGGTGGCAAGATGTTCCTGCAGCTGTGGCACACCGGTCGCGTGAGCCACCCGATGAACCAGCCAAACGGTGTGCTGCCCGTATCTGCTAGCGCCAGCAGCGTGGCTGAAATCACGAGTCATGCCGTCACTCGCGAGGGTCGCAAGGATCACGTCACGCCGCGTGCGCTCGAGACGCACGAGATTCCGCTCATCGTCGAGGACTACAAGAAGGCTACCAAGAACGCGTTCGCGGCGGGTTTCGATGGTGTTGAGCTGCATGCGGCAAACGGATATCTGCTCGAGCAGTTCTTGTGCGACAGCACTAACTTCCGTACCGACCAGTACGGCGGAAGTGTTGAAAACCGCGCTCGATTCATGTTTGAGGCTCTCGAGGGCATCCTCTCAGTGGCCCCCGACTCGAGCAAGGTCGGCATTCGTCTCTCGCCGTACGGCGTCACCTTTGCGTGCACGGACTCGAACCCCAAGGAGACGTACAGCTACGTCATCAACAAGCTCAACGACTATGATCTCGCGTACCTGCACGTTGTCGAGCCCTACGGATGGCACACGACGAGCCCGCTGGTGCCTGAAGGAGGTATTTCGCCTGTTTTCCGTCCCATTTACAAGGGCGTGCTTATCGCTGCTGGTGGTTTCAGCCGCGAGAAGGCCATCAAGAACGTCGAAGAGGGTCATAATGACCTCGTGGGCTTTGGTCGCGACTTCATCGGCTCGCCAGATCTGGTTGAGCGCCTGAAGATCGACGCTCCACTGAACGAGTACAACATTAAGACGTTCTACATTCCAGTCGGCACGCCTCTGGAAACGGGCTACACAGACTATCCATTTCTTCAGGCGAAGTAAGAGCTCTTAAGGGTGCATGGTGTCGTATCCTGACCTTCCAATAGAACTCGAAATGGTACAACTTGCGTTCACACACGTTTTCCGTTTCACATATCGAATGAAGCGGAGAATACCATACTTGCTCGATGTGACAGTGCTAACCCACATGTATGCCGCTTTCAGCCCGCTTTCTTGACCACGTGGTAAGCAGCCTGTCGACGCTATCACTTCAAGGAGAGCCTGTAGTTTTTCTTGCTACTAGTAGCTGCCAGCTACATTACGCAGCTGAAATGGGCAAACGTCATCGGATAGATCGGAGCTGCATAAAAAATCAACGCATTGCGTAGGCAATCCCGTCATCACGTTTGCCAATGGATACCTGCTCGAGCAATTCATGTGAGCTAACACCAACCTTCGTAGAGACAACTGTGGCGGCATCATCAAGATTTGCGAGCGATTTCATTTCGAAACACTGGAGGCATTTTGTCTGTGGTGCCGCCTTCAAGCAAGGTTGAATTCGTTTGTCGCCTTTTGGAGTCACATATAGATGCACAGACTCGAACTCCAAGGAGACGTACAGCTACATCGTCAACAAGCTTAACGTCTACGACCTCGCGTACCTGGAAGTTATTGAACCATTTGGGTGGCAAGTAAGTGCCCCTCTCATACAGAGGAGAGGAGATCTCGCCTGTTACCCGCCCCATGTACAAGGGAGTCCTGGTTTCAGCTGCAGGCTCCACTCGTGACCGTGCAATTGAGTTTATCAGCAGGAGATATGACGGACATAGTGGGCTTTGGGCGTGACTTCATCGGCATACCCGATCTCATCAACAGTATTTGCATCGACGCTTTGCTCAACAAATATGTCACCGCCACTTTCTACCCAGAAGTGAGGACTTGACCAGAGCCCGGATATATGGCCAACCCTCTGATATTTGTCCAAAGAAAAAAAGTCTAACAGTTCATTTGAGGGGGTACATGCATGTCCTCATGCATTTTTACATCAGCCGTGAAAAGCCAAATCGATTCACAACCGCAACCAAACAGTGTCCACTGAATCGTCGCATAGATCTCTTTGACTGTAGGGTCACATTCCACAACCGGGTCCATGCCGGGGGAGCAGAGGCGTGCCGTACACGACAACGTTGTAGTCTACACTTACCAGGATAAACATCACAGGAATGGGGCCAAAACGAGAATTGCTGCGTTGCGCTATATTGTTGAGAATACGGGGCTGCAAGTAGTCACATTTTGTGCAGACTTTAGCGGCTCGCTCGGGATTCAACTGAAACTTCCGCAATCAGCCACTTCCGACTCTCTCAGCTATGAGATGAAGCTGGAATGTACAGTTTTCCCATTTGAGCGCCGTGTTTTGGTTACTGTGGAGAAACTACCCCAAGAACGTCGAGCGATGATCCGCGTAGTCTACGAGGTCGTCAATGCGTTTGAGCCTGCCATAGAGGATATCGAGTGCTCCCATCAATTCAATTGCCAGGAATTCCGAGATCTAAAAGCAGCAAGTGAGGCGTGTTATGGGCCAGTTATTCACTGCGACACTCGTCGAGATATGTCGATTTGCCCCGAGCTCGTTGACGCCTTTTGCGTCAATTTGAACAAATATTTTTCGCAGCATGGGGAGTGGTGGATTGATTCTTCTCTGGAACAAGATGACTGCAAGTTTGAAAAGGACATCATACGTTCGATCACAACCATTCCGATTTCAATGTGCACTTGGATGCATCTGCATTCTTTATGCGATCAAGGAGTGTGGAGCCTTTTCAAAGCCCCGACAAAACGGCCGGCTACTGAAGAGCATGGCATCGACAGTAGAATAGTGAGCACAACCATGTTTCTGTCAGAAATAAGCGGCACACAAGCATTTTCAAGTGCTCTTTTGATACTCTCAAGCAATTTGATGCAGTGGAAAAAAGTATGGTTTCCTCTTTGGGCGTTAGAGCTTCGTTCTTTAGCCAATTTGAAGGACCACGCGACCGCAGTTCCGGTTCGGTTATGTGAAAACGGCGTTCGATGGGTGACAATAGTAGTTGACCTTTTCGTTCCATCTTTTCCACTTGGAAATGGGATCGTCGTGCCTCGAACAGCAGAAGGTGAATTGTGGCCTGCATTACTATATAAAGCGTACGCCAAGCTCAAAGGAGGCTACAATATTTTGGTGGAATTTTCGGTTGTCGAGATCCTCCTGGAACTCACAGGGGTCCCGTGGTACGTAATGCATCGCTCTTTTCCTCAAGTGAAGTCGATTCTGATACTTTGTGGATAGTGTGTCGATTTACCAACCGCACATATCGCATGTTGGCGAAACAGGCGAACGTAAACTCTACCGGAGACTGGAGCAAGTGCTCACACGAAGCCATCAAATCTCCGACAGACTCCAAAATGCACGTCCTACTTTTGTTGTCTCATTTCAGGCGACAGCGAAGGTAGGAAATTTGGTTTTGAGTTTGGCAAGAGAGTCGACGATGGACAAGAGCCTTGTCACCCTCACTGATGTTGATGCATCTCTGAAAAAAGCGATACACGAAGATCCGACTCTAGGTAACGCGATCATCGACAGGAGCACTGTCCGGATACCGTGGAGAACTTTTGTGGAATTAAAGCCACACGTGTGGACGTTGCTGTCTGCTGTTCGGCATATTCGCTCATTCCGCCAAGTCTACTGGAATAGAGACTATGACTCAAACGAGCGCGATTGGAAGCCTGCTGTGATTCTGGCAATCAGCGCTACTACAATTACTACGGTAGCTGCAACAGGTTTACTGAAAAGCCGAAGCGCATCTAAGATATGTCTACCAGCATCTAAATTGGAGATACACATACGCCGCTATGATGCCGATAAGCTCAATCTTCATGCGGAATCAAGTAGCCCTGAGTACGATTTTGAGGAGCATGATCGCTCGCAAATCTTTGCGAAGGTAACAAACCGAAAGCTAGGTTGCGTCGTAAACTGACTCTAACACGTTCCAACGCATGTAGGTCGTGACCACTCTGAGCCCCGGAGAGTACATTGTTGGCATCCGGGTCGTTGGCGACGACGAGCAAAGTCGTAGTCAGCGAAAGCAAGAATATACCCACGCAACCAAGCAAACCATGGATGCAGTCGAAGCGAATCTGGCACTGATCTTTAGCTGCCTCGATCATCAGATGCGAGGCTATCTGGACATGGATGATATAGAATCACTGCTGGGTCGGCATGAAGGGTTCGGGGCGTTTGGGCACGAAACAATTGAACTACTGCGCGCAAACTTTATCACTCGCTTTGGCAGCCTAATCAAGCCATTTACCACTCGAATATTTGGTTGCGAAAAAGATGGCCCCCTCACGCATGGACTCACGGTTGAAGACCTCGGAGACGTCTATCGGTTCCTTGCCAGAAACCAGTCAAAATGTATTCGACAGAGCGAGAGCCAAATACTCCGAGAGCTGGTGTGGAAAGACCTCCAAGCTTTGCTTCAGCCCCATTTTGATGGCAAGTCGATTGGGCATGAGCGCTACGGTGTCAAGGATTTACAAACGCTTTTTACAGAGGACATCATGGAGCTTGTATGTTCCATCGCATCCGACTCGCCTCTTGTAGGCTGCATCTCGCTGCCGTTATCCGTCTCAAAGCACCTTTGGCAAGACTAAGAGAGGTAGTTCAACAGATACATGTTTGCCAACAAGCGCCCAATCCCGAGTTCTATTTCTCTGAAACATGCACTCGCGCTCGCTTCAGCCGCGAACAGCGCATAAAAAAAAAAAAAAGAGGGGGCGGAAGACGAGCAGACACGTCACGCTACTTGAAATACTGTACTTCGACTCGGGGGGCACCTCAGCTGATCTCCATGCGCTTCTGGAACTCGAGAGTGAGTTCGTCGAGCGACACCTCGGGGTTCGCCTGGAAAAAATCTAGGAACTCCTGCGCGGAGGCCGCCTTCTTGGCGCGCAGCGCCGCGTCCTGCTCACCCGCGGCGGCCTCGTCCGCGCTGTTGGCCTCGCACAAGATGGACTCGGCCTCGTACTGCAGCTCCTTCTTGTCGCTGTACTCGGGGTCGGCTACACGCCGCATGAGGTTGAGGAACTGCTCGTACTCGCAGCACGCCATGATGATCTGCACAAAGAACGAGAGGCGCGTGTGCCGCTGGCGCTCCTCCGAGAGCGCCATCTCCTCGTCGCAGCGCTTCTCGTACTGCGCCATGGTGAACCCGTGCTCGACGAGGAAGGCCTCGATGTAGCCGTTGGCCGTGTCGATGAACTCCTCGTGCAGTTGCTTCCAGGTGCTGCGATCAATAGATGGGGCGGACAATGGACAGGCGGACGATCAGCATATCATGCAGACGAACAGACAGACAGGCGAGAGAGAGAGAGAGAGAGAGAGAGAGAGCCAACGCGAGCACGCACCCCTCTACGGCGTCCAGGTCGGCGGCCGAAGGCCCGCCCTTGGTCAGCAGGATGGTGAACTTGTCGGCGTTGCCGGCGCAGTAGTCGGTGATCTTGTCCTGGAAGGCGTCGCTGCCGACGTAGGCCGCGACCCACTCGAGCACGTCGTCCGTGGGCTCCATGTCCTTGATGAGCGGCGTCTCGTAGCGTGTGATGAGCTCGATGGCGTCAAAATGCGACGCCATGGCGGGGCGAGGGCTGCAGCGCGCGGATTCACGCCGGAGAGGTCGGGATGGGAGCGCGCTGGGCGTCGGCTCGCGTTCTCGCTACTAAGCGCGCGTCTGGGGGGCAGCAGGCGGCGGGGGCAGCGCCGGGAGGGCGGGGCAGGCGGCGCTGGTGGGGGCGGCGAGCACCGTTTCCGACGCCGCTGGATAGATACTCTGCATACTGAGTCCGAGTCAACCTGGGGCTTTCTTAGCGACGGACGACAAAGCGACGGGAGAGGCCCGTCGACTTTTCTTAATGCATTACACGGGTCTAGCATCCCAGCATGCAAATCGATCGTTGACCTATTGATTTAGTAGGTAAATCAGCTGGCGAAGTTCGGTACGTGGCGGGCTTTCAGTCGCCGTGCGGTTCAAAAGGCGAGGCACGCGGCAATGATGGGATAACACGTATCAGTACAATATATTCAGCGAGCGGGGAAGTTACTTTGACAGGCAGCTTGCCGAGGACGAGGAAGAAGCGCCGAGGTGGCGGCTATTCCTGGGCCTCGTGGCGCTGACAGCGCGACCGGAAGCCCCGCAAGCACCTGCGCCAGCCATGGAGGCGAGCGAGGCACCGCCCAAGATGCGCCCCTTGAGCATCGACATCGACAACGCGAACGACCGGCCGGCGAGCGAGGACGACGTGGGCGAGATGGAGGACCTGGCGCTGTCGCCCGCCGCCAGCAGCCTCGACTCGCTCGACGACAAGGCCAACCTCATCCCGCTGTCCATGACGGACAGCGCCAGCGGCGAGCGCCCGCTGCCCTCGCTGCACGCGCCGCTGACCTTCCGGGACGTGCCCTTCACGGTGCTTTACGCGCTGCACCTGCTGCTGGTGCTGGCGGCCACGAGCAGTGCGCGCTCCATGGGCGAGACGGCCGTCTATATGAGCGACAGGGAGAGCGTCGTCAGCGGGATTAACGCGGGGAGTGAGGCGAGCAGGCAGCAGCGCGACGACGTTGACTCGCAGGACGACTCGTTCGACCCGGCGGAGGCGCTGTCCGTCTTGGACGTGGGCATCAAGCTGCGCTCACTGTGCGTGATCAACGTGCTCTTCGCGCTCGGCTGGCTGCTGCTGTTCATCTTCAACTCCAAGATGCGATACGTGCAGGCGTCGTGCGTCTTCTCCATTACCGGCATGACGATTCTCGCGGTTGAGTTATTTCTGCTCGACAACAGCGACGCCCAGCTGCTGGCGATTTTCGTGTGTGCACTTGCAGCACTGGAGTTCGCTTGGTCCTTCAAGGTCCGCAACGGATTTGATTTCGTCGCTGTCTTTTTCGAGCTGGTGAGCGAATTCTTGGTGATGCACCCTGCACTAGGGCTACGTCACTTCTGCCATGCTGCGCGTTCTACACGATTTGGGCAAGCTGGGTCTGCACTACCGATCGCGTACGTCGCTGCGCAAGGTGGAGTGTCGCCGTGGTCGCTTTCTATGATGGTCGTGTACTTCCACTTCTACTGGACTTCGAACGTGTTCAAGAACATTTTGACGATTGTCGTCTCGGGCGCCACAATGCTATGGTATTACCGTGACGACTCCTCCGAGTTGTCGCCGCCAGTCCGTGAAGCAATGATGGCCGAGAATGGCGCTGCCGTAGACGAGGAGTCTGGCGGCGGCAGCAGCTTTCGCTTCAAGATGGACCGCCGAGTCGTGCTGCATTATTTGCGCCGGGCACTGACTACGTCCTTCGGCTCCATCTGCGTCGGCTCGCTGTTGTGTCCGCTTGCTCACCTCGTCTGGAATGTGTTGCGTTGGGCTCGCCGCGACGAGTCGGTGCTCTCTCGGCGCTTCTTGTCGCTGCGATCCGAACAAGCGGATAGGTTCATCCGCACGTACCACAAGTACTCGTTTGCGCACATCGCTGGATACGGGACGCCGTTTTACGTGGCTGCGCACGACACTTGGGCTCTCATAGAAACTCACGGCGTCGAGGCGATTGTGGATGATGATCTCACGAGCCGCATCCTTCTGCTGGGTGGCAACGGCTGGGCGAGTATTATGTGCGCGCTGACCGTCTCGGCGTTCGCGACGGGTACCAAGCACACGGTTTTCTTCGCACTGGCGAGTTTTACGCTGTGCTACACGACGCTGTCGATCGCGACGCAGGTGATCGCCGCGGTCATCAAGACGCTGTTCGTGTGCTTCGCCGAGAGCCCTGGGCGATTGAGCCAGCTGCACCCGCTGATCTACCACCGGTTCGTGCGTCTGGCAGAGCTCAAGAGCTTCCGCGACCACCGCGCGCCTCCTCCACCAGCGCCCGAGGGCAAGTCGGTGCTGTAGCGCACCCCTAAAGTAGATCATCATAAGTTGAAGTGCGTGTCAACTCATTCTTACCCCACGTTGATTGGTCAAAATCCATCTGAGACAACTCTCATTGGCCAAAATATATCATTCACCAATTTACCTCTGGGTGCACAAGCGAGGCAAGCTCGCCACAACGGAAAGGCTCGAGAAAGGACGAGCATGGGCGACGGCTGGCTGCACGCCGCGCTGGCGCTGTCCACGGCCGGCTCGATGCTGCTGCCGCTGTTCGCGCTGATGCTGCGCCTCCAGCCGCGTTTTGTGCACGGGCTGCGCGTGGACGCGGCCAGCGCGGAGCGCAACTGTCTACTTGGCGGCGCGTGCTACGGCGGCGTCTTGCTGGCCTCGCTGCTCGCGCTCTGCGTACGCTCGAGGCGGAGGAGCGCGTCCAGTCGGTCGGAAACAGGCGCGGGCGACGCGAGGACGGCGTTCGACAAGCGCTTCAACCTGCTGCACCCCGAGCACGCGAGCGAAGCGTTCGTGCTGGCGATGAAGGCGTTGGACGCGCGCCACAGCCCCGAGATCGAGATCAAGAAGGAGCAGAAGCTGGAGCTCCCGAGTGGCACGAAGGACAGGGCGTACGGCACCGTCAAGGCCACATAGTGAAGCTCAAGATCGCGACGAGCGTGTATAGTAAGAGATAGTCAGATAGTCAACCAAGCGAGCAGGATGAGCAGGCAACACCCGGCATTCAAGCACGTCGGAAGCAAGAGGTGTCGTTATCCCAAGAGAAAATACTGAGCGACGGCTAGCACTTGTAGACGAGCACGCCGATCTCCCCCACGTACAGGTACAGCATATGGCGCTGCTGATAGCTCACGTCGAAGCCGTAGCCCTCGCCAATGAAGCAGTGCCACGACGAGCCGAACTTCTTGTCCATCCCCTGCTTGATGAGCTGCGCCGCTGCCTCGTAGTTCTTGACTGGCACATGCTTGTCGCACGCCATGGTGATGATCTCAATCGTCTCGGCGCACACCTCGGCCGTCATGTCGTTGTGTTTGAGGTGCGGCCGCGACGAGATCTTGCGGTATTCGGCCTCGGAAAGCTCAGCGCCAGCGCTCGCAGCTCCAGATGGCTCTGGCATTACTTTGGTAGAGTGAAAATGACCTGATGAAGATCAAGTTTGGCGACTTGTCGAGTGGCTTCCCCTTGCTGATTGCTCGCTCTTGAGGATCCAAACAGTCGCCATCTCATTGCAAGAGTCGCTCGGAGCTCTCGAAGCACCAGGATTCTTCATCAACCTATTTTGATTTATGCAACGCTCGCACAAAACGGCAAGCAGTGTGAGTAAAAAACTCACAGCAATAACCAGGAGATCCCCTCTCAATCAGCGACAATGAGCTCATTGATGCAGCTCAAAGCGCAGAACGAGAGTCGACTGGCAGTATGTATCATCGCTGATCGCTGGTTCTGTGGCGCCATGCTGATCATTGTTTGAGCAGGAGGAAAAGCGGCTGATTGAGCGAAAACGAAATGTCCTCATCCTCATGTTACACCATTGCGTCGAGCATGGGTACTCGCAAACGGCGGAGCGGCTGCAGCAAGAGGCAGGTGTTGCGATCTCCAAGTTTGACGTTGTCGAGAACATCGATCTCTCCGCATCATCCAGGTGTGCAAATTGCTGAATGATGGTAGGGGAGAAGCACTGATATGGAAATGCCCAGGAGTACGAGGAATTCCAGGAGTTCAAGTTCGGCAAGCCACCCAAACTTGTGCGGAGAGTATCGCCAGATGAGCAAGATCGATCCAAAGGTGCAAACGATAAGAAGGCTGCTGCCGCCGAGAGGAGAGCACGGCGGAATGATTACTCGTCGCCCAATATGCCAGTAGAAGCTCGTGTTGAAAACAACATTGCAATGAAGGCAATCAGCAACAACAGTAGTAGTGGTATCCCCTCCACCGGTCCCAAAGCCGGTAAGGCGCAGGCAACAACGGTACCTGAGGATGACTCTCCAACTGCGATGGATCTCGGGTTGATAGGGCAGAAACCCTCACAAGTTTATGGCAAACCAAATCGCAGCGGTGCACCTGCCAGTGCCAACAACAAGCGATCATCACCAGATGACCAACCAGAAGAGACTGTCGAGGAGAGACTTTTGAAGCCACTGCCACATTTCATGAGCGATTCTGAGCTAAAACCGCTCGCAGAGATGATCACGCGCGAAATCTTTCAGAAGAACCCCAACGTGCGGTGGGACGATGTAATTGGGTTGCTAGAAACCAAGCGGCTGTTAAAGGAAGCTGTTGTGATGCCCCTCAAGTACCCAATGCTCTTTCAGGGCTTGCTGTCACCATGGACTGGAATTCTTCTATACGGTCCGCCCGGAAACGGCAAGACGATGCTGGCCAAAGCCGTCGCCACCGAGTGCCGCACCACATTTTTCAACATTTCTGCATCTTCCATTGTGAGCAAATATCGAGGAGATTCCGAGAAGCTCATCCGTATCCTATTTGAGCTTGCGAGATACCACGCGCCATCCACAATATTCCTCGACGAGATAGATTCGATCATGGGGCAACGCGACAGTGGAGGTGGCGGGCAAGAGCACGAGGCAAGTCGCAGGATGAAGACAGAGCTGCTTATCCAGATGGATGGGCTATCGCGCACAAACGACGTCGTGTTTGTGCTTGCCGCAAGTAACCTGCCGTGGGACTTGGATGCAGCCATGCTGCGACGACTCGAAAAGCGTGTGCTCGTCGACTTACCCTCACCAGAAGCTCGTCGGTCGCTCTTTTCGTCATTGTTGGCTCCGTACACCCCAGCTGATTTCCCTTTCGACGATGCTGTGATAAAGACAGAGGGTTACTCGGGCGCTGATATCAAACTGGTCGCGAAGGAGGCGTGCATGGCCCCGGTCCGACGATTGATGGAAAAGCTGGAGTCCGCAGACAGCGGTTGTGCTGCCGCTTTTCGCTCCAGCAACCAGGCAGACACGACCGAGGGGTGGATGGAGCTGCTCGGGCACGTGCAACCCTTGGACTTTGCTCGCCGCCCTCGACAAGACGCGGCCATCCACGCAGCAAGTGCTCAAGAAGTACCAGCAGTGGCAGGTCAGGTTCGGCTCGACATGATGCGGTGTGTCATTTTTGATGAGCATTGCGCAAAGTTGAAGTGGGCCAGTCACTTGCCACTCGTAGGTTCAACTCTAGACTTGAAAATCGTATGGACGAATCATTAGTACCCCCTGAACCCATCTCATTTGTCAATCCCAAACCTCCAGTATCCCACCTTTCACCCACCATACTGGGTTCAAGTATATGATCACGAACAACCCAAACTCCAGACTCGCCTCTCTCGTCCCCACCTGACTCTGGAACTCCCTCCCACATACAAAAATCAAGCTTAACGTCCTCCCCTTTCTCCAGTTCCAGCGCCTTTCGCCCATCACGCCATCCAACGGGCGGATAACAGATCCAAAGCCGATGATGCGGCGCTGCCGACCACTCCGCGACTCGCCATGGCCGCCGCGCGCGCGCTGCTGCGCCGCAACTGGCGGCTGCTCGTTCGGCGCCGGCGCGCGCTCGCCACGGCGCTGCAGCTGCTGCTGCCGGTCGCGGCGCTGCTGGCGCTGGGCGTCTGGCGCTCGCTGGCCTCGCGCCGGGACGTGCCCAACGGCTGGAGCTCCGCGCGCCTCGGGCCGCCGTCGACCGCCGCGCTGGACGGAGGCGACGGCGGGCTGCTGGACAGCATCTTCGGCGCGGTGGAGCTGGAGGCGCGCCCCATGAGCCTCTTCGCGTCCACCGACCGACCGGAGCGAGCCGGCGTTCATCGCGTTCGAGACGACCATGCCGGGGCTGCTCGTGTCGCTGGTGCAGCGCGCGATTGAGGACGCAGACGCTGGCTCGCGCAGGATGGGCGTGGATGTGACCCAGTGTGGCTTCGATATGCTCGTGCGGGGGTGGGTGAGCAACAACGCTTCGTCGGAGACTGCGCTCGCAGAGAGCTGCGGAGGGTGGATTGCTCCGCACAGGATTGCCATCGTGCCGGACGTGCCGTTCACCAGAGAGTACTTGCTGCCGGCGCTGGCTGCGTGGCACCCGCCATTGGTGCTACAGTCCGTGTGGGAGACCAGCGATAGTGAGAACTCTACCGATGTTGAGGTCGAGATGACCATCCCAGGTATTCAAGACGTCGTGACTTTCTTTGACAGCGAGGAAGAGCTCGAAGCGTACGTGCGCAGCGACCACTACGGCGTCAACGCAAGTACAATGCGACCATCCACGCAGCTATTGTTTTCCACAAGTTCCCCGCAGACACGCAGCTCTTTGGCGTGATCCCGACGCCAATAGAGTATTCGATTCGTCTGAGCACTGCGGCGGGAAACACTGTTGGCACCTCATCGGACGATGGCCAGGACAAAGAGCAGTTGTGGGACCCGTTGCGCGATCATCAAATTAAGGCGCAAGAGTTCAAGACGTACGCTCACGAAGGGTTCCTGACGCTGCAATCATTAGTTGCACGCTTTGTCAACTGTCGACCAGCATGGAATTCAACTTTAGGCTCGTTGGCAACAGCTGGGGAGAATGAATCCTCAATTGACTCGATCGTGTGCGCACAAAGTGGCTCAGTAGTCGATGATGCGACGATTGAAAGTGTTGATGACCAGCTACTTGGAGTTCTTGGGAATGATATCAAACTCAACTCTAGTTGGCAGCTCGCATTCTCGTTGGTCTCCGGAAACGCGACAGCAGGTGGGAGTGCCAACATGACTGGGGTCACGGTTGCGCTTACAAACACGACCAAGGAGGCACTGCTTGCGCCAATGCGAGTTCTACCTCAGCCACTCTCAGGATCAAGATTAATTGCGATGCCAGTATCGCAGCTTGATGCTTCGGTGTTCTACGATCGCAGTCGCCAACTGTTCCCATTGGCGCTTACAGGTTCATATTTGTATCCAGTGGCTACGATGATCACAACCTACGCCAGTGAGAGTGATGCTCGGACTAGGTCGTTTCTTCGAACGCGTGGAGTGCATGACCGCCATGTGATCTTCTCGTGGTTTTTGGCCCACGGCTTGCTGCTTTTCCTCAGTGCTTTGCTTCAGCTCATCGTCGCAAGCTCATTCAACATTTTTCTGGCACAGCAATGCGTTGCTTGTGCTGTGTCTCCTGGCGCTATACGCTTGGAGCTTATGGTGCTACGCGTTTTTCATCAGCTCCTGCACTTCTAGCTCTCAAGCCGGAGTTTACATCAGTGTTCTCGTGCTGACTCTGCTGCTCTTCCTCGACCAACGCTTCCTGGAACACCTATCGCCGTCGTCATCTGCGTTGGCCAACCTCCTTTCTCCACTGGCAGCAGCGAGGGGCATTCGAGCACTTCTTGCGGCAGAAAGTATGGAGCGAGGCATTTCTTGGGAAAACGTCGATGAACCGTGGGGTGGGGTGTCACTAAGTGAAAGCCTAACTTTCTTGGCTATCGACTGCGTTCTGTACACGCTTGTAGGCCTATACTTCAACGTATCACCGCAAAAGACGATGGTGATAGCTCATCGGCTAGACTCCTCGAGCGACCTGCAGCTAAATGGTACTTCCCGATTTTACCATCGTTCTGGATACGCTGTATCAAGGCTATTCGGCCGTCTCGGGTCTCTGGCGGCAACGCCTAGTCAAAGCAACGATAAGAGCGGAAATGACGCTGACGGCCCAGTAACCGTTCCGGGATCAGTGGTTATGGCCGCATACGGACCCGCGGATGGAGTGCTCAGCGTTGATGAAGGAACCAAAGGTGCGCAGGATGAATCCCCGGAGAGTAAAGCGATCAGAAGCCCACTTCTATCGACATCTCCGCTTGCTTCGTCACTCGCAACATCAACTGCACGGATGCAAAGTGGTGCGCGATTTCTTCATTTGCTTGATGAGCCATCACTGAAATGTGGTGATGGTAGCGAGCTTCGGCTACCACAGCTCGAGCCAAAATCCAACCCGCGAGCACTGTATCTTCATCGGGTTTCAGTAGGTGTAACTTCACGACATGGTGGCGAGAAAACTGTGCTGGACGGAGTCAACCTGCGATTTTCTACGGGCAAAATCTCGTGTGTTCTCGGACCTCGTGACTCTGGGAAATCTACCTTGATGTCAGTATTGTCGCTGTGCCTACCTATGAGCTCAGGTGCGATGACTCTAAGTCATGGCGACGTGTCTTGGAAAGAGTATGTCGCGACCCATCGAAACGCGCTGAGTTTTTGCTTTCAAGATGACGCTCTCTTTCCAGAACTTACTGTTTTGGACCATCTCGAGCTTTCTGCAGACCTCGTGCCATCATTCGCAGAAGGGACAGGAAACAACCGAGTTCTCGTCTTGCGCCGCGCTGTCGATCGGCAGCTCCGTCAGTTTGAGCTACTCCATTTGAGCGATACCAAAGCGAAGTACCTGACTTCTGGTGCTCGGCGATCGCTATCACTGGCCATGGCTCTCCTCACGTGTGAACTAGACAATTCTGAACTCTCAGTAGACGATGCGGACAGTGAGAGCCAAGTTCGATTCGTGTTTCTTGATGAACCGACAGTTGGGATGGATCCTTTTCGCCGTCGACGAGCATGGAATATTCTTCGAGCTATCGCGTATCCAACTGAAGGCGGCAGACTTTCTGATCGGAGACGAAAACTTGGGCTGGTGATCTCCACAAGCGATGTAGAGGAAGCGGAGGCACTTGGGGATGAGATTTCAGTTCTAGTGGGCGGCAAGGCGACGATCGTTGGCTCACCAGAACAGTTAAAGCTACGATTCCAGGCTGGCTACTCACTATCATTCGCCAAGACGCCGAGTTTTCAGAACGATCGTGTCATGCAGCTCATCCTATCTACATGTTGTGACCCTGACGCAGGTACCATTCAGGTTACTGCTAACTCAGCCACTGTTTTCGATGTTTGCATTCCGATGAAGCACAGTAGTGCGTTCCCAGCATTGTTTCAGCAACTGGAGACGCAGTATGCAACTGTTTTTGGAGCAACGGCGTATTCATTGTCTTTGGCTACTCTGGATGATGCGGTGGCAAAGGTCGTAGATGAGATCTCGTTGCGAATGTTACCACACGGAGACTCCGCAGGAAATCAAGTTTCACGATAGATATCGAGCCCCAGGCAGCGTCAATGACGCGCAACAGTGGTCAGATTAGCTCTTTTGAAGCTACCGCATCAGCAATCGCGAGTATAGCATCGCAAGTTGGAACGTTGTCTCTCGAGCGACTCACTCTCATCTTCAGACGACAGCGGATGCGTACCTTTGCAAGTGTTTGCGGCCCTGTTTTCATCTTGATTGCACTTCTAGCTGCGACTGGCGCGTTTCGAAGTGACACTTATAGTCCAAGTTTCACTCTGACATCACGACATCTGCCTGAAATCATGGCATATAGCAGCGGTGGTGGCGATCATATCTTTGTGCCTTATCACTGTACTGCACACAATTCCAGCATCGACTCATCTTCGACATCAGCATCGGCGCTGAATGCTAGCACTGACTGGTGCAGCCAATTTTTTTCCAGTATGCTCTGGGAAAGTAGCATTCGTACTGGTGTGATTGGTGGGTTTCATTCGCTTGCTGAGGTCGAAAACAGTGGAAAAGTCCAGCTTTTCGGCGTGAGCTACTCCTCGGACGATGAGCTCGAGCTATTGCAATTGCAGTGGCGGCTTTTTCTCGCAGGATACGCAACTACCCTTGACATATCAGCTGCAGCAACAGCAGGAGCCACCGAAAGTGCTGTTGAGAACCAAGCAGCTGCATTCTTCGTCTCCAACTCCTCGGTGGCTGACAACATTTTTAGTTTCGACATTATTGTAAACACATCGGTGCCGCACGGAGCGGGGATTTTCAAAGCGCAGATGCACCAAGCAATCTACCGTGTGCTTACTGGCGATGAAAGCTTGTCACTTGTCGTTCATAATCACCCCCTCCCCCTGTCCAAGCATGAAGATGTTCGGGAAAAACTCGCCAGTGAAGAAGTGACGACCAGCGCATTTCTGGTAGCGACTGCGTTTTCCTACCTACCGGCTGTGATTATTCGACGCTTTGCCACCCGCCACCTTGCCCTGAGGAGTGGCAAGCACCTCCGCTTGCTTGGGGGAATGAAAATACCAGCATTTTGGCTGGCCAACTATTCCGTGGATGTGCTTCTTCACTGCCTATCCGCCGCATTTTTTATCTTACTGTTACTTGGATTTCGAATGGCTGCATGGCAAACTAGTGATGTGGCCGACGGAAAGACGAAGCGAACCCTTTCGGAGCGTTGATTGTGCTGCTCTTGTTATTCGGCTTCACAGTCTGTCCACTCGCGTACGGTTTATCGTTCGTGTTCTGCTGGGTACACTCGTCGGGACGCTCTCGGTCGTCAACAGGACAACTTTCCGAGTTGGCTCAAATCCACGCATTCATTCTCTTCGCGATGCTCAGCTACTCCGTCTACTTGTTAACCGGACCTCTCGATCGAGCAGGAGACACACATGCCGCGATTGCCTTTCAGAATCTGCTCAGCTTTATCCCTCAGTTTGCGTTGAGCTACAGTCTTCACTTGCTTGGTGCAGAGCGGCAGGAGGACGTCATCAACTCAGATTCGAATGGAGCTGCGTTGTCTCCATTCTCGGAATCCACATCAGGTGTCTCTATCCTGTACTTTATCGTGACAGCAGCACTGTACTTTGCTATCGTTGTGATGTTGGATAACGCTGCGTTGTCCTTTGTGGACGTGCGTGCACTCTTATCACGCACCAAGTTTCAATCGGAGAGTAAAGGAAGTGAAGCTGATACATCGCTAGGGCGACGACTCGAGAATGCAAGTTTCCAGGCCGATCCGCGTGTGAACGATGAAGAGCATCGTGTGGCTGCGTTGCTCAGTCGAAGCCGATCACAACCATTGCCTTCTGAAGATCCAAATAATGAGTCTGAACACCCTGTTGTGTTAGTGCATGCTGTATCCAAGGTATTTCGAGCGTCCCGAGTCTCTCCTCAGCGATCTTTTCGACAGATTATTCATGATCTGATACAAGGACGGCTCAGAGCAGCCAACTCGAGCCCAGACGGTGTTGCTGCCGTGCGGAATGTGTCATTCCACGTCAAACGTGGGGAATGCCTTGCCATCCTGGGAGCTCCCGATAGTGGAAGTCAACTTTGATGCAGATTCTGAGTGGGCAGATACTTCCGTCTCGAGGTCGGGTAGTGCTTGCTGGCACAGATGTGGTGTGGAACCAGCGCCGCCTATGTGAGCGTCAGTGCGTTGGGTACTCTCCAGCCCGCGATGACTTTCTTAGAGACGCAATAAGTACCCGGGACCACATCCTTGTTCATGCTCGGCTTCATTGCCCTGGAGTGCAGCATGATTTGTACGAGGGGCTCGCAGATGAACTCATTCGCAAGATGCGTCTTACCCAAGTACAAAACCGGTTGGTAGGGGCGTTACTACCTGGGGAACGCCGCCGCCTTTGCCTCTCGCTCGCGTTGTTGGGAGCTCCAGATGTGCTGCTGCTAGATGAACCTACACTAGGCCTCGAGGGTAAGGCACGGCAGCAGGTGTGGGATGTGTTGCGAGGGCTGGTTGACGAGGGCCGGTGTAAAGCCATGGTTGTCGCAACCTCTAGCTTGGACGAATGCCAGGCGCTTTCCAATCGCGTTGGTATCATGACCGACGGAGCACTATCGTTCATTGATACCTATCAAGCGCTTGAGCGCGATTTTGAGTACGGATGGGTGCTGGACGTCCACATCGCGCCTCCCACTTCGCGCGAGATCGATGAGCTACTGCGAACGGCGTTCAACGTTTCGTCTCGAGTTGGGTCTCCAGAAGAACAAGGCGACTGGGCAATCGCTTCGGCAGACCTAGTTGTATTTCCAGGTCACCTCGCAAGCGTTTGCGAGCGACTTGGACACTCCGACTGGTCTCATCGCATTAGCATGGATCACTCGACGGGATGTTGGATCGCCCGCTCGTTCTCTCTGAATCAGCCAGTGGCCGCACCGGAGTTTTTGCGGTGGTGGGTCGGCGAGCAGCGCTTTGAGGCACTCTCAGCGCTTATTGAACAGACGTTCGGCGTCGAGTACGTCCGATTGTTGCGTCGCGAGCCCGAAGCCTGCCGCTTTCAGCTGCTCTTCGAGGACGCCGAGCTGAAGCTGTCACAAGTATTCAAAGTGCTCGAGACAGGCAAACGTCGCAAGGTTATCGAACGGTACGAAGTCGCACCCGCAAGCTTCGCGAGCGTCACCGACACGTTTGCTCGAGCTGCCCACACCCAGCATTTGCTGCACCGTGGCATGCCCCACCAATCCAGATAGACAAGTAGGCGAGGCAAGCAATGTAAGGCTAGCACACAAACAATATTTAATCTACTTGTGGTAGCCTATGGCAACGCGACGCAAATTATGAAGTCCAGTCAGAGGATGAGGCCAAGCTCGATTCGATCAAGAAGCGAAACCAGTTCGCACGAGTGCCGCATCACGATGTGAACCCAGCTTGTCCACTCGACATTGAGCCAGCAAACTCACGAACGAACTCGACGCGCGATTCTTCGTCCAGCACATTGTACATTTCGGCTTCCACAACGTTGTGGATTAAATGCTTGGCAAGCTTCAACCGCGCCGACACTGGTAACTCGTTCTTGTGGTATCGAAGGATGTGCGAGATGGCGATCTGGCTAGTCGTGGGGAGGGCACCGTCACCTCGAGCTGGTAATTGAGTTGGTCTTTGAGCAAACTGGCTGGAAATTGACTCTCGTGCCGCCAAGCCACCAGTAAGCAGAGTGCCCGGATCATCGGTGGAGTCGGCTTCGCATATTTCGCTATCGCGCTTGCGCTTAAGGTTAGAGCGTGGCATGCGCCCCTTTTGTGAGTTGTCGCTCATATCTTCCGCATCGTTTGATGCCCTTGAAGTGGTAGATTCTGCAGATTTATTGCTGCTGTTGCTTCCTCTGCTGATTGTTGAAATTGAGGTCGCTGTGTCCGAGTCCCATTTGGACTGCTGCGAGTCGTCCATTTCTGCTCGAGAGTCTTCGTCCGAAAGATCAATCAGCATGTTGATCCCTGACAATCTGTGTGAGTTCGCCAGGGAGTCGTTCTTCGAGTGGTGAGCCATGGAACTGCTCGCTGACGGTATGCCTGTTGCTGCCAGGGGTTCTTCCTCTCCATGGTCCGTCACCACGTCGTTCCCACACGAGTCGTCCACCTCTACACGAGAGTCCTCTTCCACCGCGTCCGCCAACACATTGCTCCCCATGTACTCATTTTCATCTTGCCGTGAACCTTTCGCCAATGCAGCCGCTCCCTGCTGCATTCGCTCAATCTGCTGCTTCCCGTGCTCCCACGACCGCTGATTCTGCTGCTCCCGCTGCATCTGAAGCGCCTGAATGTACAGCACCTGCTTCCTGTAGGCCGCAAACGCCACCGCGGCCTCCTCCATCCACTTGGTCCCCGCCAGCTTCTCGGCCCCGCTCTCCTCCCCAACGCGGCGCTGCGAGGGCATCGATCCCTCCTCATCACCATCCACGCAGCTCCTGCGCAACTCGAACGCCCGGCTCACCATGCCGGCGTCCGCGCCAAGCAGCTCGGCGAGGCCGAGCATCGACGTGCAAGTGCCGACTTCAATGTGGGGAACGGCAACTTGCTCTCCAACTGCGTGTATCGCTCTCCAGCTGCTGGGAGGCAGTCCACGCGCTCTCCAACTGCAAAAACCCTTGAGTCTCAATGTATTAGAAAAACACAGGTATACAACAAATCCTCCGGGGGAGATGGAGGATGGGAGGTTTTTTTTGTCAGCCAACCATTGAGCCGCTTGCACGCCTCGATACCCGCCGCCCGCCGCCCACTCCCAGTAGTTTTCTCCTGCGCAACCTCATCGACTTCTCATCGCCATGGTACGCCCAGCGCTTCTCGGCGTGCGAGTGAGGTCCATCGCGGCCAGAGTGAATGGGTGGCTGACAGGACAGTGGATGGATGGATCGATACAGGACCAGCCGCGTGACTACATGCTCGCCAAGGTGGTGAACGTGCTCGGCCGTACCGGCAACACGGGCAACGTGACGCAGGTGCGCGTCGAGTTCCTCCAGGACGACAAGCGCAAGATCATCCGCAACGTCAAGGGCCCCGTGCGCGAGGGCGACATCCTCTGCCTGCTCGAGTGGGAGCGCGAGGCCCGCCGTCTGCGGTAAGCAGCTCGACGACTGTCTCCTTCCCGGCAGCGCCGCGTGGCTTGCGCGCCTCGTGGCCTTGCGCGGCCAGACTCTCTAGGGCGAGCGGGAGCGGCGGACGACGGTGAAGACAGCTCTTCGACCGTCGCCAAAGCCAGGCACGCCCGTGACGACGCGCGGGGCTGGTCAAGGCCGGCAGCCGCGGTAGGGAGGAACCCGAGCGTTGTAAATGCGCTAATATTTCGATGAGAGGGCAGCAGCAAAACCAGTCGCGTGTGTCCCTCCGTTCCTTCGTGTCAGCCGCACAAGTTGTCAGTCTCTCGCTTTCATCTTTCTTCACGCCTCGACTCCACAGCACAGCTAGGCACTTCCCCGCTCGAACAGACCGGCTCCTCCATTGGATCGGCAATAACTAAACCTGACGTGGCCACGCAAGATGCTCGCTCCTCCCCGTTCATCGCTCAACACACCGCTGTGAGGGGGAGGGCTAACTCTTCCATCCTGCCGTGTTGATGACCGCCTCTATATCTACACGCACTCCCACACGTTGATGAGCTTGTCGATGCCGCCAGTCACCACCAGCGGGAGGCTTGCATGCACGTCGAGGCACGTCACGAAGTGGCCGTGTGCGTCGTCCAGCGTGCGCACGCAGCGACCAGTCTGAATCACACAAGCATGTCAGACTCGAACCAATCCCATACCACCAGAACCTTCACGCCACGTACCTCAATGTCAAAGGCGCGCAGTGTTTTGTCCTCGGCGACACTGAGCGCATACTTCCCGCTTGGGTGCAGTCGAACCTCGCGCACCCAGTTCTCGTGGCTCGCAAAGTTCATGAGCAGCATGCCACTGAAGGCCTCCCAGAGTTTGACAGTACGGTCGCGGGAGCCAGAGAGCAGGAACTTGACGCGGCGAGTTGAGAGCGAATCCGAAGTGATTACCCCGGTAGGCTCTCCTGCCATGCTGCTGTCCCCGTTGCCGATTGCTGCGACTGCTGCTCCTACGCCATTACCAATCACAACGCCGACGGCTGCAAGCTTCTTGGAGTGAGCCTTCTCGATCGCAGTCTCCTGCGCGCCTGACTTGGCAAACACGATGCTTTCGACGACGTGCTCATGCTCTCGGATGGACTGGATCACGCGCATGTTCTGCAGGTCCCAAAACAGGATGGACCGGTCATTGCCGCACGACGCGAGGTACTGGCCGTCATCGCTCACATCCACGTCGCGCACCCAGTCGCTGTGGCCTGTGTTCAGCGTGTTAACGCAGTATCCCGTTGAGATCTCCCACACCTTGATGGTGTTGTCGCGCGAGCACGAAAAGAGGCGGTCGCTAATAGCTCCAGGTCCAAACACCACTCCACAGACATTGTGATCATGTCCGCGGAGCGTCTTCAGACACTCGTAGTCACCGTCTGTTGAAAAATCCCAGAGCTTGATCGACAGATCCGTTGAAGTCGAAGCAAGCAGCGTGCCAGGCTGGTTGAAGGCCACCGCCTGCACGGCGTTCGTGTGGCCCTTGAGCGTGCGCTCATACTCGCCCGTCTCAAAGTCCCAGACCTTGAGCGTCGCATCCTCGCTACCCGAGACGAACACACTGAAGACGGGGTGGAAGGCCAAACACTGTTGCGCGTCCTCATGTCAGCTCCACCGGCTCACTAAGTAAAGCCTGCAAGCGCTAGCCACGCACCGTGACGGGGCTACGATGACCCGTGAGCGAGTACTTGGCAGGGGCATGGGGAAGGAACTCTGTTCTTGCGCGTCCGCCGAGCAGCTCCCGACGACTCACAATGCCGTTACCGCCCAGCTTGGCGCTCTCCTCGAGCTGCGCGACCTTGTTCTCCAGCTCCATGACCTTGCGCTGCAGCCGGATGACCGACGTCCACTTCTTCTCCAGCAGCCCCGCGTGCTTGCCTAGACCAGCAACTCAGCGCCATCAGCACCATAACTCCAGCCTCGCTCCTAGCTCGCCACGTCCACCCACCGTCCGCCGACTTGGCGAGGTCCGCCTCGCGCTCGAAGGCCGCGGCCGACTCGGCGAAACGGTCGCCCATGCCCACGAGGTAGTCCAGCACGGACTGATGCCTGCTCCGCACACACAACCACTCCATGAGCGCTTCTCCCCGCCATTGTCGCGTCTACAGTCGGCTCACAGGTCCTGGCGCTGCTTGTCCGTCAGCACCATGGTCGCTCGAGACTCGGTCGCTTGAATCCGCCCTCCTGGACGCTACAGAGCTCGCCAGACCGCCAAACTTGGCTGGAGGATGCTCGAGACACCCGAGCGTCTGCTGTTCGCGCTGTCGACGGCCAGCAACGCGCGTACGTGGAGGGAGCGACGCCGCGCGGTCGGTGAGCGAAGCGCTCGCCGCGTTCTCTGAAAAAAGCCGTGCTTCTGTTTCAACGAGCCAAAAACCCAAGTGAAGTCGGGTGTACCGAAAAAGCGGTTCCCCTGATTCATGGTGGACGTCGTTGATGTGGTGGCCTTCTTTGCAGGTCAATTCCTGGTCAGGTCAAGAATAGTTCCAATACAAATAGAGTTGGTCGGAGTTGTGGTCGGTTTCTTGGTCAATGATCGATTGATTCTCTGCGGCTCTCTTCTCTTGCCCACAGCATCATACACACACGACACCAGAAACTTAAAAGCAGATCTGAAGCATGAGGACGCGTTCCCAGAAGACTATTGCGAGTCAGCAACGGCTAATTTCAAGAGCAGTGGAATCTGTGGTCGAGGTTCCTACGCCGGCGACTACGAGAGTTGAGGAAGCTGTAGAGGCTTCTGCACGGGGGGTTTTGATTCTAGAGGAAGCTGTGGATGAGGCTGGTGCTCGAGAGGGAGACACCATAAGTGAACAGTGTTATTCCATTGCCGGAGAAGAGACAATTACACGTAGCCAACCTCTCAGTTGCGATTCAATGTCGAAAAACGATGACACGAGCATTGCACCATCGCATTACAAGCGGGTGGTAGATGCATTCGAACAAGACAGTGATGAGGACGTGCAGCTAGCGCTTGCACAACTCAACGAGAATCGCCATTTTCGGTCTCGCTCGCGCGAGCAAGACCACTCATTCCATGACAATCGGCATTTTCGGTCTCGATCGCGCGAGCAAGACCTCGCATTCCATGAGAATCGTCATTTTTGGTCTCGCTCGCGCGAGCAAGACCACTCATTCCATGACAATCGGCATTTTCGGTCTCGCTCGCACGAGCAAGACCACTCATCGCATGAGAATCATCATTTTCGGTCTCGCTCGCGCGAGCGAGAGTATGCAACCAACGAGAATTGTCATTTCCGGTCTCGCTCGCGCGAGCGAGAGCATGCACACGGCCGAAGTCGTCATTTTCGGTCTCGCTCGCGCGAGCGAGAGTATGCAACCACCGAGAATCGTCATTTCCGGTCTCGCTCGCGCGAGCGAGAGTATGCACACGGCCGAAGTCGTCATTTTCGGTCTCGCTCGCGCGAGCGAGAGTATGCACACGGCCGAAGTCGTCATTTTCGGTCTCGCTCGCGCGAGCGAGAGTATGCACACGGCCGAAGTCGTCATTTTCGGTCTCGCTCGCGCGAGCGAGAGTATGCACACGGCCGAAGTCGTCATTTCCGGTCTCGCTCGCGCGAGCGAGAGTATGCACACGGCCGAAGTCGTCATTTCCGGTCTCGCTCGCGCGAGCGAGAGTATGCACACGGCCGAAGTCGTCATTTTCGGTCTCGCTCGCGCTCGCGCGAGCGAGAATGTGCACACGACCGGAGTTGCCACACTCATTCAGGAAGCGATCAATCGCAACTCTCACAAAGCAATGACGAGCAATCAGTAGGCAGTGATGCGGAGAGATTGAATCGAAAAGGCTCAACCACAGTGTGGGTCGATGGATATCGATATACAGCGAGAGGTGATGTGTCATCAGTGAAGAGAGCATACCGCTGTAGCCACTATCGGCCTACGAAAAGAAGACCTGCGAAGTGCAGAGGAAGTTGTGACTATGTATTTGCTACGCGAAGCTTTAGCAACTTTGTGCCCCACAGTTGCGGCACTTCGGTGGCAATTGCAGAACAACAGCGCTCTTCGACTGCACATATTGACCGACACAAAGAAATGCTAGCTCGAGTAGACGAGCTAGCATCAGACATTCGATTGCCAGTGTCGCGTGTGTGGGAAAGAGTTTGTATAGAATTTTATGGCACAGGCCCGACCAATACAAGCATTGGAGGGATGTCTGAAAATCAAGTACGGAATCGTGTCTACCGTGTCCGAACGGAAATTAATGGTGGAGAGATATACGGGCGCCTCGAACGAGAACCTCTATCACAAGTACTCGATGACCATGGAAATTCTACAAGTTTGAACTTTCATCTCTTTCATTACAGTTATTATGATGCAGCCGATAAAAAACGGCATCGTCTTCTTGGGTGGGGACACCCCGTACTATTGAAGTTACTAAGGCAAAGCAAGTCATCGGTGTTTTTGGATGGCACATTTAGATGTGTACCTCCTAAGTTCAAGCAGTGTATTGTGTTTACTGTGCATGACAAAGTCACCAACGGGTATTACCCCACAGCGTTTGTGCTAGCTACTTCTAAAAAGTACTCAACTTACTATCATTCAATCCGCCTTATTTTGAATGAAGTAAATGACGCAATGGATCCTGAATTCATATATTGTGATTTCGAGGCAGCGATGCATCGCGCCATTCATGAACTTTTTCCAAATGTAAACGTGGTTGGCTGTCTATTTCATTGGAAACAAGCATGTATGAGACGAATGAAGAAATACAGAATTCCAAAGGCCGAGTGCGAGATTGCGATGGGATTTGGGATTCTAGACATGTTGACAGTTGTCCCAAGAGGTAAAATTGCTGTACAAGGTGTTAAGTGGGTACAAGAAACTATTGAACGCAAGTGCAATGAGAAAGAAATTGACTACTCTTCTGCAAAATGGGCTCATTTTTGGGGATACTTCGCAAGAACATGGATTAAAAAATTTAAGCCTAAGTTTTGGAATATCAACGGTATCTCAAAAAAAATTGTGAGCAGAACCAACAACCCACTCGAACGATTTAACAAAGAGTTGAATGATGAAATACCTAAATCACATCCACGTCTGCCAATATTTGTGGGTGTTATCGAGCAAATAGCTCGTCGTTATGCTACGCGCCATCTTAGTGTGAGTTCCTCCAACGGGCTGTGTACTATTCCGTTGAGAAATGAGGTTTTTATTCCTGTTGCAATTCATTTACCGGATGCACCTACTGATAATGATGAATCGAAAGAGACTGAAGAAAGCAGTGAAAGCGAGATTGAAGCAGATATATTAGGTCCTACGTATAGAGTAGGAGTGATTCCACGCATGACGGATGAAGAGTTTGCTAGAGGGGGTGGTTATAGCGACAGCAGTGAGAGTGAATGTGCTGAAGAATGTGACGGGAACGATGAAGATGGGAATGGTGAAGATTTGGAATGAATTAGCGATAATATATTGTCGCTTGTGTACTGCTCGTGAGTCGATTGATGAACTATAACACGTTGATGTTGAAGCTGAATTGGATATTGGGTACACTCATATTATTATATATTGGAGGTTTTCGATCTATTTAGACAGGTGATAAAATGATACGGTATAGTGGTCAAAGATGGGTCAGGCCTGACCTATTCTGACCAGACCAGGAATTGACCTGCAAAGAATTTTTCCCGTTGATGTCTCTCACGTCGAGATGACCAAGAGTTTTTGTGGCGAATGAAGAGCTACACACGATATGCATGGACGATCTAACGGCGCGGTTGAGATGTAAATGATCTGTTACCTCGATGATACGCTCCGACAGTTTGTGGGCGACTGGAATTGCAATGGCGGCAACAAAAAACTACTTCCACCGTCAATGTTCGCTGAATTGTGGCTGGCTGCGCTGGGAATGCGTCAAAACGAGGCAGCGGTTTCCCAGTATTCGGGGACTATCATGTTGTGTCTGTCACCTTTGGAGCAATGAGGCATCTAGATCATCGTGTACGGGAATCCGAGCGAAAACGCCATCAAAACTAGGCGAACGCAATCATGAACAGCGTCGTCTTGACTGACGACCATACTGACGACACCCCGGGCTCTGATGTCGTATTTGATCACGGTTGATTGCTCTCCATTGTCCCAAACGCTCTCACGAAAGATGTTGGAATCGATCAGCTTTGCATCGCCCACTTTTTTCAATGCGAAAAGCACTCTGGGACGTTTTGTTTTTCGCCTATCACTTGATGTCACTCCGAGAACTGACCAACTTGCAACGAAAATGAAAGCATTATTTTTGATCGGAGATTTGGCTCCTTGAAATGACTGAGGGTGAAGAGGCTGCAATGCGACTCCAAAACGAAAGGAAATCTTTGACAAGATTATCTCTGGAAAACACTCAAGGTTCGTTTTCAGGCGCAACAAGCCTCACAACACGAATAGAATGGGCTCTGTGGGCACTCTCAATTGCGAGTGCAAATCCAGTATTTACTACAAGCTATGCTCGACACGGTGCTTTCTGGACTGCGATCCTGAATGGAAAAGCGCAGAATGAAACCCAACAATTCGAAACGATCAGATACCATCTGGGCTGTTTGAAATTTCTGCAGCTTTAGCAATGCAATCCATGATTATCTCGGTTGGCTTGGCGCAGTACTGTACACAGATTCCTGGAACTAACTCGGATTCTCGGTATCGCAACGCTACATCCGATGAGGGTAAAGATCAACCCGATCTGATCTCCCGAAGCTACAAAGCGAGCACAGCCCGTTTCGAAACCGGGGAACTATCATAGTGCCGCCTTTGTAGTCTGCTTCAACTACTCCACTCCCAAAGGCGCACCAACCGAAAAGGCATCGCTATCATTTTATCCTGGCGAGCCTTACCACCAGTTCAATTTCCATCGACATGCGCTGGTCAGCAGCAGTCAAGTTACAAATCCAGCCGGCGGGCGGCACTTGCCAGCCGTGTAACGGGTGCAAACACACCCAACCTTGGCCGTGTGGAGAGACCCATGGTTGCGTCTGTCGCCACCCAATTGATTCTCCACTTGCTGCTGGTCTCTATCGATAGGTGCAGCTGTATCAGCCCTTTCTGCTACAAAACCGAATGGCACACCGTCAAATCTGCGAAGCGCTCGCGTACATTTGCGTGGGTGAATGTCTCTGTGCGTCGAGCGACACCGCACTGTGGCGTCGCAGTCGGAAGAAGCACTCGCGTGGTGACCGCAGGAGCTGCTCCTTCCACCCAATACATTGCCACAGCGGTAGCGTCAATGCGCACTTGCCCAAAATACCGAGCTCGACCGCAGCCGTGACAATGCGGGCAGTAATTATAGCTCGCCTGTGGTGTCAAGAGGGCCGCCAGCCATGCTTCCTGGAATTTGCTCGGGGGGATCCGGATCGGTCACGCCGATTTGTTCTAACACTACGGGGGTGGACTGCAACGTGGGACGCTGCCGATCTTCAGAAAGTAGTCAGACCCGTAGGTGCCTAAATCAGGCGAATGTCCGGTGTAAAATACTTGCTTCAAGTATGGCGCAGGTAGGTAGAGGCCCGCGCTATTCCGAGTCGCCAGCTGGAAGCGCGCAGCGCCAACGAAAATGCGCCGCGGTTCACTCCGCAAACAGGCGGCTGGAGGTTTCGTGGCTGTCGCCCTCGCACCTGATACCCGCCCGTAGCTGCTCGCATTGTACGTACGCCCGCGCCTTTTTCCTGCTGCGCTGCGCCACTTGCCGTCGTCATCTGGTCGCTGGCGATCGCCCGACCGCCCGTCCATGCCATCCGCTCGAACAACGGCTCTCGCCGTGGCACCAAGGCGCCGGCCGTTATCGACCGTTGGCAGTTAGCTCATTAATCAATCCGCTCGCTCGACTCCAGGCCGCTTCCTGCTCTCGACCATGTTCCGCGCCGCCGTTGTCGCTGCACTTGTCGCCGCGAACGCCCACGCGTTCACGCTCACCATCACCAACAACTGCGGATCCAGCATCGACGTGTACCTCCGCCAGGGCGGCGTGTACACCGACAGCGTCGATACGCTCGCGGCCGGCGCGTCCACGCAGAAGACCATCGCCAAGGGCTTCGAGGGCAACTTCCGCAACGGGTCCTCCACGTCTGCCACCCGTAAGTGCTGCTTGGTCAGACGCACACCTTGGTGATCGAGTTGCTTGATGCTGACTGATATCTGCGCACAGTGGTTGAGTTCTCCACCGGCGGCGACTACGATCTCGCCTGGTACGACGTCAGCATCATTCCCCCGGAGCTCACGGCCGGGGTACGTTATTTTGTGCATTTACACTGCAGCAACTCGAATCGAGCAGAGCACTGACTCGTTGTTGTCGTTGCTGCAGCATGAGTACTGCACTTCGCTTGACGACTGCAAGGCCAACTCGGCCACCGGCATTGGCTACAACACGCCTGTGCGCTTGACGCCGCTCTCCAACACCAACGGCGACAACTGTCGCGAGCTCAATTGCCTCGCCGACTACTGCTCCGACGCGTACTTGTACCCGCAGGACGACCTCAAGACGCACGCGTGCGACCTGGACACGGACTTTGAGCTCGTCTACTGCCCGGATGGGTCGTCTGGATCGGTCGGTTCACAGACGACCGAGTCGCCGACTGTTACGGAGGCCCCTGCAACGGAGGCGCCGACGGAAGCGCCCGTGGCCACCACTGCTACGCCCGTTCAGACGACGGCCGCCCCTGTCCAGACGACGGCTGCTCCTGTAGCCACGACTGCCGCTCCTACGACCGCCACCACGACGGACAACACCGGCGCGTACGACGACTCCACGGCCAACGAGGCCAACGTGACTCCTGCCCCGACCACGCCTGCTGTCGAGACCGCTGCTCCTTCCACTGAGGCCCCGGCGGCTACAGCTGCAGGCTCCAAGAAGACCAAGTACTGCGTGTAAACACCCAGTCGCCCCCATCCAGCCTTTGGTTGCGCCTCAAGCGTTTTTGCACTGTAAGGGCCGTGGTATCATAGAGTATAGCTTATCGTTCGTGCCGATCCTTGAGCTTTCTCGCTGCGTGCTTCCGAAGGTTGCAGTGCTTTGGCCTTCTACATGTCATGTTTGTGAAAAATGAAAGTCCGAGTGCCATCCACCCTTGTTGACTGCGACGCCAACATTGGTTTGTCACTGTGCATTCGCAATCTCGTGCACGTGCCGCGTCTATTATGACAACACCATGTTGGGACAAGCACGCAACATCTATCACCAGGACTTGCACCAATCCAGCCAAACTTTTTCGTGATGTTGGTGTAGCTCGATTCAACGTGGCGATTGCAACATCACAGCCAAGTTGGAGCAAACAACAAAGACGACTACTGTACTGGAGTAACGTCCTCTAGGCTCATCGTTTCAGCAGCTTGTATTTGTTTCGTACATCCTTTTTCCTTCAACGAGAGCTGCTCAGTCCTTGTTGAGCCCCTTGGCCTCGTTGATGGCGTTCTTGTGCAGCGTGGCGAGGTTGTGGCGCTGCGACGACCAGTCAGCACCGTCCTCAGCCGTGTATCGGAACTGGTCTTGGCGTCTATCTTTCGTCCACGCCACATCGGGACTCTTGGCCGACATGCGCAAAACGTGGGCCACGGCCAAACTCGAAGCGACCAAGCACGTGATGACGATCGGGTATGCGGCCTTTTCTCCCAGCCAGACTTGGGCAGCCGAGCGAGCAGTGCGTCCAGCGACCATAGCGATATAGAATTGAGCCTGTGCTTGAGCGTGGAGCTGGTGCAGCGAAAACGTGAATGGCAGTCGCCCTCCGCTTCAACCAGTGTACCCATTATCCGATGACGCTGCTGCCAAGCTCGCCGTAATCTGTCTCTCATTCGCGAAAACTCGCCCATCATATCCTCCAATCAGAATCCAGCGTCTCGCCAGTCAAAAAGCCAATCTTTTCATTCCCCATTTCAAGCCTGAAGAAGTCATGGAAGCCGCCGCCGAGCACACCAAGGAGATCATCGCGCGTGAGTTCGCGTCGCCCCCAGCGGCTCCAGCGGCCGCCCGTAGCTCGCACCCGGGAGCGTTCAACCCCGTGGACCTGGGGCTGGACGAGTCGTTCGTGCTCACCAACTTCAGCGCGCTCAAGGGCTGCGGGTGCAAGCTGCCGCAGGCCAAGCTGCTCGGATACCTGGACGACTTGTCGAACGACCTCAAGCCCAACGAGACGCCCGGCATGGACTCGAGCGTGGTCAAGATCTCGCACGGCAAGGATCTGTACCTGGTGTCCACCACCGACTTCTTCTTCCCGTCCGTCGAGGACCCGTACGTGCAGGGCAAGATCGCGTGCGCCAACGTGCTCTCGGACGCCTACGCCATGGGCGTGACCGAGGTCGACACGATGCTCATGATCCTCGGCGTGTGCCGAGACATGACCGAGAAGGAGAGAGACGTCGTCACCACGCAGATGATCCGAGGATTCAATGACCTCGCCCACCAGGCACAGACCAACGTCACGGGCGGACAGACCGTCATGAACCCCTGGCCGATCGTCGGCGGCGTCGCCATGAGCGTCCGTAGCGGTGGGTGTATTTGTAGATGAGGGGTGTTTGCGCGATGAGCAACTAACGCGGTCTCAACACATCATGCAGAGAGCCAAATCATCCGTCCGGAGAACGCCATTCCCGGGGATGTGATCATCCTGACCAAGCCGCTGGGAACCCAGGTTGCCGTCAACGTATTCCAGTGGCGGAAGAAGCCCGAGCGTTGGGCCCGCATTGAGGACATTGTTACGGTCGCGGACGCTGAGGATGCCTTCGCGATGGCGTCCGAGTCCATGAGCCGCCTCAACCTGAACGCTGCGCGCCTCATGCACAAGGTGCTACCACCAGTGATGCTCCTTGTCGTCATTGCGAAAGCCCGATGACTAACGTTCTTCCAATCCACAACACAGTATGGAGCGCACTCGGCGACGGACGTCACGGGCTTTGGCATCCTCGCCCACGCGCGCAACCAAGCCAAGTCGCAGCGCGGTGACGTGGACTTTGAGATCCACACGCTGCCCATCATCAAGAATATGGTCGCCGTGAACAACAAGATCGGCAACTCGTTCAAGTTGTTGGATGGATTTGCGGCCGAGACGTCGGGCGGTCTGCTGCTGTGCCTCCCGGCCGAGAACGCCGACGCCTTCATCAAGGAGCTGCGCGAGTTGGACGGCAAGCCTGCGTGGGTCGTCGGCCGCGTCGTGCCCGGCCAGAAGGACGCTCGCATCGTGGAGAACCCGACGATCATTGAGATCACGGCCGAGGACTAAGGAATAAAAAAGCTTGGTCGGGTGGGCTTGTTGTTCGTGGAATTGCGTGCTGGGTGGGCGTGCCGCCTTTGCAGTCGCGTATTTGTGGGATGATAGCTGTCTTTGTGGACGACCGCGGCAGCCAACACCTAGCACTTCACGTTCGTTTGGGCTGACACATCCCAAGCTTGCCAACAACGTTGAAGTTTAGCTTCCCCCATTTTTTGTCGATGATGCATGCATGCACGTCGTCCCACCGCAAAATGACTCCAAAGGATCCCCAGCGGGAGGAAATTGTATCTTGGCGTGAGGATCCGGCCCAGCCGGCCGTCGGCTTCAGTCTCGGCGCGATGTAATGCAGAGTCATGATTTCCTTGACCCGCGAGCAAGCGTCGTGGACAAAAGCCCCGGATGATCGAAGTTGGACGCCTCTCGGCTCCCTTTTTGTTGCGCCTCTGGCAGTGCTGGTCAGGTATCCACCCACTTGCCAAATGTATGCGTCTCGATGGAGCGCCGCCGTCGAACATTTAGCCGCCGCAGACGCCTCCCTCCCCATTTGCGCATCCCAGAGTAGCTTTGCGACGACCAGGCGGGCTGCGAGTCCGTCATTCGTCAAACCGACTCGTCGCGCGCACTTCAACCTCGCTGGGGCAACCTCGGAGAAAGGACGCGGCTTGGAGCATGACGGCGCGGCTCGAGACGCTCGCGGTGCTGCGCTCGGCCATCTTCGGCGAGGTGCTGCTGGCTCGCGACCGCGTGACGGGCGAGCGCGTGGCGGTCAAGACGGTGGAGCTGGCGCTGGCGGTGCGGCGCCAGGCGAGGGGCGGAGAGCTCGCCGGCAGCGACGTGCCTGTGCACGAGAACGTGCTGCGCGAGGTGGACGTGCTGGAGCGTGTAGCGGCGCTGGGCGGGCACCCGAACGTCGTGGCGCTGCGCGAGTGCCTCGTGTCGCCCGGCGGCGCGACGCTGCACATCGTCATGGACTTTTGCGACGGCGGCGACCTCTACGACGCGTGCATCCTCCGCTCGGCGAGCGAGGACGACGAGTGTGAGGACGCCGGCGGCGCGGGCAACCAGCAAGGGAGCAGGCCCTCGTGCCTGGCTAAGCGGCTCGACGAGGACTCGGCACTCGCGTACTTTGCCGACGTGGCCGCGGGCGTGGCGTTCCTGCACTCGATCGGCGTGGCGCACCGCGACCTGAGCCTCGAGAACATCCTGCTGCAGGACGGACGCGCGGTCATCGCCGACTTTGGGCTGTGCGTGCAAGGGCCGCCGACCGGCGAGCGCTTCGAGTGCTGCGAGAGCGTGGGCAAGCACTACTACATGGCGCCGGAGGTGGCGCTGGGCCAGCCGTACGACCCCAAGGCCGCCGACGTGTGGTCCATGGGCATCGCGCTGTTCATCCTGCTGACGTCGTCGCCGCCGTTCGACGCCGCCGTGACCAGCGACTCGGGCTTCCGCTACGTGCTGAGCCGCGGCATCAAGTCGGTGTTCCAGGCCTGGGGGCTCGACGGCTGCATCTCGCCAGCCACGCAGGACCTGGTGGCGCGGATGCTCGCCATCGACCCGCAGCAGCGGATCTCGGCGCTGGACATGCAACGCCACCCGGCGCTCGCTGGCCGCTGCGCCAGCGGTTGGGCGAGGCGTGAAGCGATGGCCGTCACCGTCGTCGCGAGCCCATCTCGTCCTGCATGTGTTGGCGTTGGAGCGTACAGTACAATATATTAGAAAACGTCTTGAGCTGAGTATGCAAACGCTTTCACAAGGGCGAATATGTCCGATGGCTGGAGACTCGAGGTCGCAGCGCGCAAGAAGACCAGCGCGGCGCTGCTCGATGGAGCAGTGCGGCTAGAGCGCAAGTACGTGAACTGCATATGTGCGTACAGTAGGTTTCTTTCGTGCTCCGAGCTTGGCTCTGGCAGGTGGTGGATGGCGGGCTAATGCTGAGTCGCGCGTGGCTCTCGCCATTCACCACGCGCCATTCGCCATGGAGCTAATGTTCGCGTGCTGTTCATGCCAAACGTGCGCGGCGGTGCAACTCTGTGCTTACACTTCACACGCTCCGCCTCTCTCGCTGGTTGCTCATGCAGGATCTTCCCCAAGAACGAGAGCTGGGGAGACGGACTGCTCGAGGAGGCGGCCAAGGCGTGCGTGGCTCATTGGTTGTCACGACGGGATGATCGCGCCGTTCTCGTAACGGCGACTATTGCACGACGCCTTTTTGCAGGAACACGACCATGATACTTGCTGTAAGACAGCGCGAGTCAGTTGTCGGCGGCTACGTGCTCTACCGCAGACTGGGCGTACGTCGCTTTGAGCGAGACGCAAATCTCGAACGCTGCAAGGATTCTCTTTTTCGTTTTCCTATTCTCCTCCTTTTCCTCTAGGCCGAAGGGATGATCGACAAGCTTGCAGTCGCCGAGAGCGAGCGACGCCAGGGACTCGGCCGCTGGCTGCTACGAGCCGCGATGGACGCGCTGCGATCCAAGAGGTTCGCTCTTGTGGGCAAACGCGTCGGGGTGGTATGGGCGTGATATATCGTTGCGGCTGACTCTGCAGGTGCAAGAAGCTCCATCTGCTCGTGGACGTCGATCGCCGACCAGCTCGCGCGCTGTACGAGTCGGAGGGCTTCGAGGTGCTGGCCACACGCAAGGATTACTACCGAGAGGGCCGAGACGCGCTCTGGATGGAGCTCGTGCTGTGATTTAGTCTGAAAATCGCCAGGCAAGCGAAGTTATAACTGCCGATCAGGCAACTGTGCGTCAGTAGAGCAATAGGATCAAAGGTTCAAGTAATGCGAGGGCGAACCCATTCGAGCTTCTCGCCACCAGGATTCTTATTCTTATCCTATGAGCGCTGCAGGCTCGAAGGTCTCGCTGTGGCACGTGTCGCCTTGGATACTCGCACGTTTGTGATTCCAAGAAAGCCGATTAGCCCTTCAACTTTGTCAAGTGGGAGCCAGAGTGGCAACTTCTTTACCGCACGCGATTCATGAAGCACGTAGCACCCATCGAGATCTTCGGACTCGTTCACATGGTGTTAAGCCCTTTGTAACAATCCCTTGGAATCCAATGATCGAGTTGTCAACACCAAGTTTGCACCGCCGAAGTGATAACGCACTCCAGCGAGATGGAAGCCAGTATTGGTAGTTGCTAAGCCAGTGTCTGAGCCGCCATCGGCCACGTCAGTCGAAGTTGAGGTTTTGCGAAGCGCGGAGGACAAGTGGATGCCACTGCTTGCATCAACAGCACGTGATACGCTATCTAGCCTCCAAGCTGATCTTCGCCTCCACCTCTTCTAGCACAAGTGTTTTGGCTTCTAGGCTCACACTTCAGATTTTACTCGACCTCCGAGCCTCTCCAACATGGCCAACTCCAAGCTCTTCTCTCCTCTGACGCTTGGCGGCAAAAACCCAGTCCAACTAAAGCACCGAGTGGTGATGGCCCCACTCACACGTGTGCGCACAGGCGACTTTGGTGTTTGCACCGATCTCGTTGCGCTCTACCACGCTCAGCGTGCAACGGATGGCGGTCTCATCGTCGCGGAGGCTACGAATATCAGCCCGTCGGCTTGTGGGCACTATCGATCACCTGGGCTCTTTACGCAAGAGCAAATTGAAGGCTGGAAACTCGTGAACAAAGCCGTACACGACAAGGGCGGCAAGATCTTCGTGCAGCTGTTCCACACTGGTCGCATGACTCACCCTTTGAACCTGCCGAAAGGCGTGCTACCCGTGTCATCCTCCGCTGTGTCCATGGAGAATATCAAGACCTTTTCGGTCACACGAGAAGGTCGAAAACGCTACGGCACACCGCGCGCGCTCGAACTGGATGAAATCCCACAGATTGTGGAGGACTACAAGATCGCAGCCAAGAACGCCATTGCCGCGGGCTTTGATGGCGTCGAGCTCCACGCTGCAAACGGGTACCTTCTCGAGCAGTTTCTCTGCGACGGCGTCAATAAGCGCACGGACGCATACGGCGGCAGCATCGAGAATCGCGCGCGTCTGCTCCTTGAGACGCTTGAAGGCATCGTGAGCGTGCTCGACTCGAGCAAAGTCGGTATCCGGCTATCTCCATTCGGTGTTACCAACGGTTGCACAGACTCGACTCCCGCCGAGACGTACAGCTACGTGATCAGCAAGCTCAACCGCTTGAACCTGTCATACGTGCACCTCATCGAGCCTCGCGGGTACCACTTCACGAGTCCGCTTGTGCCGGAGGGAGGCGTGACCAAGTTCTTCCGACCGCTGTACAATGGCGTGCTCATGACTGCGTCGGGATACTCTCGCGACGAAGCCATCCAGGTCGTTGAGGACGGGACCGCCGACTGTGTAGCGTTCGGTCGGGACTTCATCTCGACACCGGACCTGGTCCATCGCCTGAAGGTCGGCGCTCCCGCCAACGACTGGGACCGCAAGACATTCTACTGGACGGAGGGTGTGCCGCTCGACATCGGCTACGCCGACTACCCGTTCCTCGAGTCCATTCAGTCTTAGGCGCGCTGTAAAGCGCTGCCTTGGTCTACTTCAGACGTCAATCAGCAAGAGCGATGCCATGTTGAAGAACACTTCAACGTACGGGTGGGCCGGGTCAAGCCCACAGAGTAGCATCAACATAAAAACCCGGGCCAAAATAGCGCTGGTTGAATCCAAGTCAACTAAACCCGCAGGTCCCATACAAACCTCAAGTCGCCCGCCCTATTCCCGCAAGTTCAACGCACTCGTTGACTCGCAATCTGTCAAGAAGACCGCCGACATGGCGCTGACCGCCGCCTCCAGGCGCCTGGGCAAGCTGCTGCCGGCGTCCACCGTGCTGTTCGTGTGCGACATCCAGGAGATCTTCCGCGACCGCATCTTCCAGCTGCCCACGGTGGTGCACGGCACCAACTCGGCGGTAGGAGCGCGCGATTCCCGCGCCTTCCCCCGGCCGTTCGCGCCTACTGACGTGCTCCTGACCGCCAGATCTCGGCCGCCAAGATCTTGGATGTGCCCGTGCTAGTGACGACGCAGTACTCGGCGCGTCTGGGCCCCACGGTGCCAGAGATCGTCAAGAACCTCGAGGACGCGCGCGACGTCAAGGTCTTCGACAAGACGCTCTTCTCCATGGTCACGCCCGAGGTTGAGGACTACCTGCGCTCACCCGACATGCAGCAGCGCAAGTCCGTGCTGCTATGCGGCATCGAGACCCACGTGTGCGTGCTTCAGACATGTCTCGACCTGCTCGAGCGAGGGTATGACGTCCACGTGCTCGCCGACGCCGTCTCGAGTTCGTCCAGCTTCACGCGCGCGACGGCGCTCGAGGTTTGTAGAATCTGCTTTCACTGTTTCAACGTTCGCGAGTTTTGTGCTTATTGAGGTTGTGGTGGTTGGACAGCGCATGCGCCAGTCGGGGGCGTTCATCACGTCGGTCGAGTCGGCCATCTTCCAGCTCGCGAACGACTCCAAGGCGCCGGGCTTCCGCAGCATCTCGGCGCTCATCAAGGAGCACCTCAAGTTCAACAACGGCTTTGATAGCGCTGACTCGCGCTTGTAAGTGGCTGTGCAGCTCGACATCTTCGCCACCACGTCGCATTGGTGCAGCACCCTGGAGCACTCACTCGCATCTCGAAAGCTCGTGCTGAGAAGCGATGCCCTCACACTGTAACTCTGGTAGCACAATGAACAAGGAAACTGCTACTACCTAGGGGTTTTGAGTTGGATTCGGAGCTGTTGCACAGGGTAGATGCTTCCCAGGCTCAGCTCCCTCTTGCGTCACTAATCACTAGAAACTCCATCTAGCCAGTCGAACAAGACACTGTATTGCAATGCTGTGCTACAACTAAGCTACTACCGACACCATATTGGCAAAGCAAGAGCGCATAGTACCTCCCACTCATCGTCAATACAGTCACGGACAGCGCGTAATACCCGTCGAGAAATCCAACGAGCGATCAAACTCCTGATTGCTGTTGGCTGTCCCAGAGTCATTCAAATCGGAGGCTGGACAAGCAACGCACTGCGACATCGATACAACCACAGACAGCACTTATAGATCATGATTTTGCGATCCAGGGATATGGTCGTTGCTGAACACAGCCCTGGTTTCGCGATCCTGGGATATGGTTGTTGCTGAACACTGCCCTGTGCACCGGCATCGCGCTTGTTGCGTGACCGAAACACTCCTTCATCTCTTGCTCACGATTACCACGCGCTTCACCTCTTCTTCTCAAACTTGGAATTGCAGCAGCCCGAAACGCGATGCTGGTCATACAACGTGCCTCGGCACCCACACAACAACAGACAACACAAAGAACTATAGAAGTAGGTTTGGGTGATCCACGGTTCCTGGTGGCTGCTGAAGGCTGCCTTGGTGTAGATGCCGGGGTGGCTGGATAACCCGCAGCTCGCTCTGTCGTCGCTCTTCACTTTTTCATATCTTCCTCACATCTTGAGACTTCGAGAGACTCACAGACGCGCTCAAATGTCACCCTTGATCTCCGGAACGCGAAGCAATCACCCAACTCTCGCGACATCGACGCAACCACAGACAGTCTGTAGACCCGGGTAGGTTATGGGTCCAGGGGTATGGTTGTTGCTGAAAACTGCCTTGGTGTCGACGTCGAGGTTGTAGGATGATTGCCACTTCAAACTGGAAGCCACGAGCTTGGTTACATGAGCTTGGAAGAGATGGCGAGCTCACAACGAGGCGAGTCCGCCATCTTGGGGTCCTTGGATCCCTGAACGGGTGCCAAGGCACCGGCTTGCGCACTGCGCGGCCGATTTGGAAATGAGCTCTGCGGATCCGGCACACGACAACTTCAAGACCATCACTATCAATGTCAACCCATGGATACACTTTCAGTGAAGGTCGTTCAACCTGGTCTAGACGGAAAAAAATATATCATATCTTTTTGAAAAAGCTCAATAGCGTTCCACCTGCTCCTCCATTTCCTCTGCTTCTTGCCTGCAACTGCTAAGTTTCGGACGACTGCTGTCTTGGTTTCTTTGGATCACTACCGAGTTGCTGGCGTTGGCTGGGGTAGTCTTGATCTTTTTCAGTGGCGCGGATGTCTCGCTGGCTCGTGTGTCGCGTGAGTGCCGCTTGAACAGATCTTGCATCGAAGTCGGCTTGACAACCGTAGATTCCACTACTTGTTTCACGGGAGACTCGATCGTACCAACGTCGTGGCTTACAACATTTTGAGTCGATCCGGAATGTGTCACTGAGGAGCTATACGTCTGAAGTAAGCTCTTCATGGACGATTCCGCGTGATGTTTACTGCGAATGGGTGGAGAGCTACCAGCGGGGATAGCGCGAACTTCTCGCCGAGCGACTGTCGTGACGAAAGCGCTACCCCGAGAGCTAGCGTCTTGATTCGATGACAAATCCTGTGAATAGCTCGAGTGGATTGCTGGTGTATCTACGTTTCGTGAGTGGCTCGAATCGCTGTTCGCGACCGAAAGCTCTCGCAGTGAACGCGGGCAGAGTCGTCCAGCGTAGAGCTCCTGGACTAGACTGACGGATGGAATGGAGCCTAAAAAACTGCTTTTGGATGCCGATCCACTTGCATGGAGATCCACACGGTGCGCGTCTTCATCGACACTCAGAGAAGCGCACGCGAGCTTGTAAACATCAGGAAAGCTGTTTGCATGATGTTGGTCGACAAGAAACTGGCAAGCTTGTTGCTTCGCATTGAAGATGATGTGGTGGTAGAACAGACATTCAGCTTGCGCAAATCCCTCTTTGTAGTCAGGTGGGATCACTGTGCCTCCACTCGACAGCTTGAATAGGATGCGTTGAACACGCAGGGGGTCTGGCGCGCCTCTGAAATTGAAGATGTGCTTTACCGCAGTCTATGATGGCAGGTCCAGTTAGATTGGCTTGAGTTCAGAAGGACTTTCTGACGAAATCGGACTAGACTTACCACGATGCCTGTGTTGGGCAGCGAGTCGAGAAAGTCGCAGCCAGCGAGAACGCAAGCCTGAACAAACATCCTAGTCGCGTTTTTGTCACCAGATGTGAGAAATGGATTTTCTTCATGAAGGCGTCCTCTACAGTGATGAAGAGTTAGTTCGTATCAATCGCACAACTCATACTTTCAATCTACCCAACGTCTTACTGCTGTTGCGTGAGTTCCGATGAAGAATCGATCTTGAGACAGCCTACCGAAAGTCACAGATGAGCAGAGCTGAAGTGAACTCGATGCAGGTTTTTTGTTTTGTTTCGTCACCTGAACTGATCCAGCATCGTCCAGTTTCACGAGAACTGGAACGTCAACATTGGCAGCCATGCAATACACGAGCACGTCCGAGTCTTCCGTGATGATTGCGGATGCACCCTCTTCCTTGCATAGCCATACCATCTAGCAGCGAATTTGGCAAAGAGTCATCAGCTCCTAGTGCTTAATTTCATGATCGCCGTCTTCATCTGAAGTCACCTGCGGGTCGGCTTCAAAAGGTGCGACGACGAACGGAATCTTGGCTTCACGAAATGCGTTCATGACGTTCTCAATCACTTGTGGACTTATTGACACTGACTGCATGGACACACACGAATCTTAGCGTATTGTCTTTCAGCAGGAGTGAGCTGACCACCATCGATACCTTCTGGAAATACGAGTACACCTTGTTCATCTCATTTTGCCGATCGTCTCCATCGAGGCGCCTCGCCGCCTGCATCGACTCGAGCGCGAGCTTCCTGTTTTCTTCCTTGTATCGTTGCCTTTTTTCATGGGTCGATGCCTAATTGCACCGTGACATCAGCCCCGCTGAAATCCCATGTTTCAGTCGCGCGCTGGCCCTCACCTTGAGCGGCAGGCGCTGGCCGTCGAACACGAGGATGACTTGCTTGACGCCGCACGAGCGAACCAGGTCGACCTTGCGCAGCATGTAGCGCACGTACGAGTCTGTCGCTCGCCCCGTGGACAGCTCGAAGGCGCACCCGTAGCACCTACCAGCCAGTCACCATCCACCCGGCGTCAACGTCAACTCGCTTGCATTCCGCAGCCCACCCCGCCGCGCAGAACGCACGCCTTGTGCAGCCACGAGAAGGCGTCGACCACGACCGTCTGGCCCGCGAACTGGCGCAGGTGCGCGGCCTCGACGCCGCCCTTGAGCTGCCGCAGCAGCCCGTCGATGCCCATGCCGTTTTCTGGCGGGAAACCTCGCCAACACCTCCAGCCCATCGCACCTAGTGCTTCATGTACGGTACTTGCGTTTCTCGCCGGGCACGCCGCGCGCGTCACGCGCTTTGACCAGAAAAAGCATCGACAAAAGGGAGAAAGTCCGCGGCGCGATGGAGGGCGGCGCGGGCTTCGAGGGCGGCGGCGGCGCGCAGTTCCACTCGTTCCTGCAGCCCGCGGCGGCCGCGGGGAAGGCGGCGGACGGCGACGGCGACCTGCCGAGCGCGCTGCCGTCGTACGCGCCGCCCGCGGGCGGAGGCGGCGCGGGGCCGTTCGGCTACGACGTGCTGGGCCGCGGGCCGCCGGCCATGAAGCCCGGCATGCTGTTTGGCGCGGGCCGAGGTGCGGCGCTGTGTTGGCTGCTGGCGCTTTTTTTCTTGTTGTTGTGGTTGCGGGGCTAATGGACGGAGCGTTCGTGGCGCAGATAATGCGAATGGAGACGGCAAGGGCAATGGGCGAGACGCGACGCAGCGGAGCCCGTCCGCGGGCATGCGCACCATGTCGTTCCAGGACAGCTCGGCCATGTTTGGTGCCGGAGCTGCCGGTGGGAAGGCGGGAGGAGGGGGGGTTCGGCGCCAGGAGGGCGTTGGCGGCATCTCGGCCGCGCAGTTTGCGGCTGGCACCGGTGGATTGACGATGGACACGGCGCTGCTGGCGCGCGTGAGCGGCACCGACCCGTCGCTCATGGGCACCGAGAGATCAAGCAGATTATGCGCACGCCAGACTTGCTATCGATCTACCAGAAGTTGCAGGAGGAAGACGACCGGCGGCAACGACGGTAAGCTCACAACAACTACAAGACAACTGCACTGGCGTTCCATTTTGTCCAAGAAGGCTGACATATACTGAACAGGTTGGAGCGCAACCGTGCCTCAGCACGCGTGCGTCGCGAAAAAAAGAAGGGCATGGTCGAGACCTATGAAGGGGAGGTCTCAAAGCTCGAGAACTCGTTGAACTTGCTCAAGTCGCACCAGTTCGGCAACGGGCAGGCGCAGGAGCTTCAGAGCGCGCTTGGTACGTGAGCGATCGCGCTAGATGGACTTGTATTCTTTTGCTGATTTGCAAAAATGCTCGATGACAGAGTACAGCTCTGGCGAGCACCTCCGTCACGCCATGATGTCCAAGGAGTCCAAGATGGAGCTCATGTCTCGCATCTTGGGCCAGCATTCACGAAACACCGACGCGGTATGTTGAGCGCAGTGAACGTGCTTGGTGATCTAGCCGTTTATAAAGCTTAACTCGTGTGGTGTTGCTCCCAGCTTCGCCGAGCCAATTTTGAAAACCAAGTGCTCATCGAGGTTGCCACGGATAACTCCGACCTCTCGCGCTCGCTGCGCACGCAGCTTGGGCTGACGCCCGAGCAGTGTCGGCAGCTGGCCAGCATGTCGACATACGCTAGCGACGAAGCGCGCAAGCTCGACGCCATTCGCAAGTGCTTTGCAGTGTTGCAGGCGCACGACTGGCTGTACTTCCCTGGCACTGAGGTATGTCTTGGCACGTCAATGCTTGTGTAGATAACTGTTGACACTTTGTTGTCTACGTTCGACAGTCCATGCTTCAGCAGACCCGCAACACAATGACCCCTCACCAATTCCAGCGGTTCCTCGCGTGGACGACGGACAACCGGGACGTCATCGAGGATCTTCAGGTAACGAGTAGTGCTGCTGCGCGTGGTTTGCGTGAGCGTTGTTGCTGACTTGTGAGTCCCGATTGCGCAGGTCCTAGCGTCGTCGGCCGCTCCTGCGTCGGAAGATCGGCTGGAGTTTCATTTCAATGAGGACTGAAGAATTATCGGAAATACGACTGAAGTGTGGCGTCTCACTCGTCGCAGCACTGTCCATTCAACTGCGTGGGCACGGTTGGATCGCATCCAACCTGCGCTACGAATCCGACACCTATATGTACTGCTATCCCATCTCTTTTCACATCTCGAGGAAGTTCTGGATGAGCTTGAGTCCGTCCTCGGTCAGGATGCTCTCGGGGTGGAACTGGAAGCCCTCGACCTTGTACTTTTTGTGCCGCACGCCCATGATCATGTTGGTGCCCTTGACCGTGGCCGTCACCTCGAGGTCTTCCGGCAGCGTCTCGGGGAGTCCCACGAGCGAGTGGTAGCGGATCGGCCTTGAACTCGGCCGGCATGCCCTTGAACAATCCCTTGCCGTCGTTCACCATCACGGACTGCTTGCCGTGCACGATCTCGCCCGCGTGGTCCACCTTGCCGCCAAACACCTCGAACATGGCCTGGTGGCCTGCATTGCATCCAGCGCAGAAGAGAGCGATACCGTCAGCGAGGCGACCCCCACCATCGCGTCCAAACTCAGGGAGCCAGCCGCACCGAGGCAGACGCCAGCGATGGGGATCTTGCCCGCGAACTCGCGGATGACATCGCAGGACACGCCCGCGTCCTTGGGGTATCCAGGGCCGGGCGAGATCATGATGCGGTCTGGGTTCATCTCGCGGATCTCGTCCAGCGTGATCTGGTCGTTGCGGCGCACCTCCACATCCGCCCCCAGCTGCGCCATGTACTGCTCCAACGCAAAAAATATCGCGTCAGTCCGGGTCACCTCTACGCGCGCGCGCGCGCCACCGCATAAAAAAAAAGCCCCGCGCACCTGGTAGATGTTGTACGTGAACGAGTCGTAGTTGTCCACGAGCAGCACGCGCGTCGCCACCATGGTCCCTTTTCGTAAAGTGGCGTGTCGTGTGGGGCCATCAAAGCTGCAGGCGCTGCACGTTCTTGTGGTGCAGGTACACGGAAGGTCCCACGAACCGAAGGCTCGGTACAAAGTGCCCCCGGCTTGGTACCGGTACCGTCTTCCTGTACAATTTGACTACCTGGTAGCCACTACCAGAGTTTTGACTTCCGGGTAGTCCATGATAGAGGCCTCCCATTGGCTAAAACTATGGTTGTATACTATACTTCGTAATCTTTCAGTATACACTCATGGGTTCTGCGCACTGGGGGTATCGCAGACGAAGTAATTTATATTGTGGTACCAGGTGCCGATTCCGCAGTCCACATATGACTTCCGGGTAGTCGATGCTAGAAATGGTGTTAGAAATGCTAGGAATTTTGGCGGCCTCTGATTGGCTGGTTTCAAAAGTGGTGGTCAGATTCGTGAAATGCCAGAACAAGGTAGCGGAATTCGCTATGGGTGTCAAAAATAGGGGGGTGCCGATACGATGACTTCCTGGACGTCATTTGGTGGACTACCTGGAAGTCATGCCTTGGCAATCGAGTGTTTGCGAACCTCTCCTGTGCATGCAAGGGTGGTACGCTGTACCGTTCCCCGCGGTTCGTGGTTGTGCTTCACACTTCTCAATCGTCGCCGCCGCCGCCCTCTTCGACATGTTCCGGCAGCTGGTACGTCCCGCGCGGCTGACGGCCGCTGCGCTCGGCTGCGCGGCCGCGGGCGTCGCGCTGGGGTCGTGGGCGCAGCCGCGTGCGGCGCTGGCGCAGGAGGATCCGTCGGCGTACCCTCGGCCGGCCATCGTGGCCAAGCAGCCCAAGCTGAACGGCCTCAAGATCTTCAGCGGCAACGCCAACCCGGAGCTGGCCAGCAACGTGGCCAAGCTCGTGGGCGTCGAGCTGGGTAAAGATCACGGTCGAGCGCTTCGCGGACGGGGAAGTCAACGTCATGGTGCACGAGAACGTGCGCGGCAAGGACGTGTACATCGTGCAGCCCACGTGCGTGCCGGTCAACGAGAACCTCATGGAGCTGCTGCTCATGGTCAGCACCATGCGCCGCTCCTCGGCGCGCCGCATCACCGCCGTCATCCCCTACTACGGCTACGCGCGCCAGGACCGCAAGATGGCCGCGCGCGTGCCCATCTCGGCCGCCGACGTCGCGCGCCTGCTCGAGGCCATGGGCGTCGACCGCGTCATCGCCGTCGACCTCACTGCGGACAGATCCAGGGCTTCTTCGGCCCGCGCGTGCCCGTCGACAACCTTGACGGCGGCCTGGTCGGCGTCACCTACTTCGGCACGCACGAGCTCGTGAACCCTGTCGTGGTGTCCCCGGACGCCGGCGGCGTCGCGCGCGCCAAGAAGTTCGCGAGTGGCTGGTTGGCAAGCACGGCCTGCCCAACACGGGTCTCGCCATGATCATCAAGCAGCGCATCAAGGCCAACGAGATCGACCGCATGGACCTCGTCGGCACCGTTGAGGGCTCTGACTGCATCATTGTCGACGACATGATCGACACGGCCGGCACGCTGTGCAAGGCCGCGCAGCACCTGGTCGACCACGGCGCCCGCAACGTCTACGCCTTTGCGTCCCACGGTCTCTTCAACGGCACGGCCAGCGAGAAGATCAAGAACTCGGCCCTCAAGGAGGTCGTGGTCGTCAACACGACGCCGCTGCCCGAGAGCTGCGTCGGCAACGAGAAGATCGTGCAGCTGGATATCGCCCCGCTCGTCGCGCAGGCGATCCGCAACATCCACTCCAAAAAGTCGGTGTCCATGCTCTTTAACTAAAGCTTGCATTGACGCCGAGATAGATCGAGGCTCCGATCGTAGCAAGCCACCAGAGTACATACACGCACAAACCCCGAGCTCGGTGTCCTCACTGTTTGCGCTAACCACGCTGCATGTTGATCGGTCAATCACCTGCAGTATAGACACGAACCTCGGTAGACATGCCGCATGTGCAAACAGCGCATTGCAATCTACTCCTCGTCGCGGATCTCCGCCGCAAGCAAAGACGCCGAGCTGCTGCTAGTGCTGTCGCCGTCGTCCCGAGCGTTCGCCAACTTGGCGAGCTTCTCATCTAGCGCCTTCATCGCACGCGCTCTGTTTTCGCCATGGCCACGACATTAGTACAGTAAATCAACCAGCAGAGAGAGAGAGAGAGAGAGCAACAATAGATACGGCTTACTTTCGGCGCTCCGCGATCGGATCATTCTTGATTTCCTGCTTGGGCGGCAGCGAAGGCGTGCATGAGAACCACAGGACGACCTCGCTCCAAATCCGCAAGTACTCACAGCAAGAACGGGGAGCATGCGTGGAGCGTGAGTTGGCCGCTTCTTAAAGTATCCACAGAGCTTGACCACGTTGAAGCAGAAGTTTGCAACCGGGCCAACGATAGGACTGCAAACAACAACAAAACTAGGGTTAGTCCCAATTTCATGGCAACACCCATGATATCTACATACGCGCAGTAATCGGGAAGTAGCGACACAAGCTCAAAGTCATCGGACACATCGCCCTGGCTGTGGTCACGGTTCTTGCTCAGGAAGCGGAGGTAGTACCATCCGAAGAAGCCCCCAAGGACCGAAAAGGGACCGGCGCCGACCAGCGCGTAGCGCACCGACACGCTAGACGATACGAGCCCAATGCATGTGAGCGCAGAGAAGCAGATGCTGGAAGCTAGCGGGTAGAACTGTAAACGAAATAGTTAGGTTATTTGCCTTCACTGAGCGTGACGCTTGCCGCAGAATGGAACAGCCAGTAAACGCACCCGAAGCTTCAAACCGGGGATGAACGGAGCAGTTGCGTTCGGTGAGGGCTTCATCAATGCAACCAACAACGCCGTAATTCCTCCGTAAAAGCCAGACATGCTGGTGCGCCTGTAAAATGCATGTCGTAAGGCTTGTTAGTGCTCCGTTACCACTCCTCCCCCTAAGCGATCAATCGCACGCACAGGTAAAGCGGGTGGCGGAAGATGATGAAGAGCGAGAACATATCGATGAAGATCACCAGGCTGGAGAGCGTGTTGGCAAACAGCAGCATCTTAAACAGGTTGGCGGCGCCGATGTCGGGCTCGACCCGCTTAGCTAGCCCAAAGGCGACCGGCAGCACAAAGACCAGCTACAGCAATATAGAGTAAGTCGCCATCCAACGACCCATAACGTCGATCTGCGCCTACCTGGATGATGTGCGGGTGATAAAATCCAGCCGTCACATAGATCCAGGGTCGGATGTGGCGCAGGATAGCACTGCGTCGAGCATGGCGGTCAAGCGAGTTAGCGCTCACCACGATGGGCAGGACGTCCACGTTTCACAAAACTCACTCTGCCACCGAAAGCGCAAGCACCCCCGAGTGCTCACGCTGCGGCGTGAAGATGGCGCCGATGGCCCACGCGAGCACGAGTACAACCAGAAGCGCGAGCGTCCCGGGAAGCTGTACCGAGCGCATCAGTCGGTCGGTTAGGGGGTTGGTCCAATCCGGCGGCCACAGCGTCGCGAGTATTCGCTGTATGGAGACGGCGCTTGGTCCACAGGCACGAGACGACCAAGCGGCGCCTCTGGTCACACTTTGGGTCCCCCAGGCGCCGCTGGAGTCGCGCTGGAGGTCGCGGACGCCGACCACTTACCCGCATGTGCGCCGCGCTTCTCCTAGCTCTCGATAATTCCCGTTCTGCTGGCACAGAAGGAGCCTAAGTACGATACGTACTTAATCGATAAACAGAGCACATGCGAGTAGATTCGCATAAAGCCACTCGCGCTGTCCCCATCCGAACCTAACGCGCAACATGGCTCTTCCCGCCTTCAAACTCGCATCATGGACGACCACGAGCTGCCGCCGCCGCCTCCGCCGCCTGGCTACGACGCTCCTGGCGGCCCCGCCGGCCTGCGCGGCGGCTCCAGCGCCTACCAGTCGAGTGGACGAGCTGCTGCCGCGCGCTCGACGCCTCCCGCGCCGCCGTTCGAGCCCCAGCGCGGCGCCAAGAGAGCCGACTTCGGCTCGGCGCTGCAGGTCAACACGGGTCTTCCGGGCGGCGCGGGCGCGGTGGAGGATCCGCTGACGCCACGGTCGCGCCGCGCGCTGGAGAAGACGCTGGCCTCGCTCGAGAGCGCGCGCGGTGGAGCGCGCACCAACGCCACGACGTCCACGGCCACGAGTAGCAACAACACGCCGTCCAGTCGCGCGTCCGCGTCCACGCTCAGCGCGGCGTCACGAGCGGCGGGGCAGCGCGACAAGCTGCAGCAGCCGCAGTACCAGATGTCGCCGCATCGCGCGCTCATGCACCGCGTGGACAACGTCATGAACTCGCACAAGTCGCTGGCGCCGACTGTCAGCCACGGACCGACGTCTACGTTTGGAGGCAACACGAGCCTGGCCTCGAGCTTTGCCACCGCTTCAGCTTTTGGAGAGTCCGCAACATCAACACCAACGTCGGCAGCGGTGGCGGCAGCAGCGGCTGCAGCATCCTCGACGATTGGACTGCCACATCGCTACCGGAAAGCAGGGCTGACGGTAGATCCGAGTGAGTACACGAGCTGCGGCACCGAGATCCTGTACAACTCGCTGATTCGACTGCGATTGAACAACCATTTGTATCTGCGGATATCAGCGGTAGAGCCGGGGGCTGCTGTACCTTCGCCAACTGATGGCAGCGAGCTGCCGCCACGTCATCCTCCTTCATCGAGCAATACTCCTGGAGTTGTACGCACAGCAGGTGCCTACAGCAAGACTGTGCTAATCGACGCAGGTGGAGACGGTCGAAGTGGTGATGAGGATCAGGTGTTTGTGCTTGTGAATGCAAGCTTGCGCACGGATAGCGGTGAGGTCCACTACTCGGACACGGTTGCACTTTACTGCGTTGCTGGAAGCTGTAAAGGGCACTTCCTCTCAGCTGATTCACTAACGCAGACCGTGACGTTGAAGAAAGGCCCAGTCATTTCCAATAGCGAAAAATGGAGGCTCGTGAATCCTAACAACGAGGATTCGCGCGGGGTAGGACGAGGTATCAGCGGTCCAACTTTTTCTTCCTCGGCCACTCGCGGTCATGACCCCTACATGCACGGGCAATCAGCAAGCTATCTGTGGGAGCAGCAAAAGACCATTGCGACGAGCGATAAATTGATGTTCAAGATGAACACCGCCGACATCTACCTATCGGTTCAGCCTAGTGCAGACGGCACAGTACATCGTGTCGTCCTGCGCAAGGAAATGACGGATCGATGATGTTATTCAAGTCTGGGAGATTACCAAATCGAATGTTCCATACGATCCAGTGTGGAATCGTGAGCGGGAGTATTTGACAGGCGAGGCATTCGCTCAGCCCTCGTCAAAGCGAAAAGATGCTGGAACGATTATCAGTGAACCCAACCTCAGACCGCTGTCAACTTTTCCACCATCCGTGCAGGAAAGTATCATGATTGATGAGCTTCTTTACGCATTCATCGGGTTAGAAGGCCGATATGTGAAGCTCGAAGTGACGGAAACACGCTCGGAGGCGGCAAAATCGATTCGCACTTTCAAGTTCTCGCTCAATCAGCCCGGCATGGACCCATCCATCTCTTCATTGTCATCGCGATGCTTTCGGCTTGGTGAGTTCTACCTTCAGCTGAGTTTGTACGTGGAGCAGTTTTCTCGATACGAGTACGGACAAGTCAACCACGCGCTTTGCGCGGCTCTCAAGGTGCTCCTAAAAGAGTACACCATTGTGATAGGTCAACTAGAACATCAGATGAAGCACACAAGTGCCGGACAAGACCAACCGCTTACCATGCAGAAGTTGTGGTACCAGATTCAGCCCAGTATGCGCACGATGGAGATGTTGAGCATGCTTGTTGAAGCATGCCGCAATACACTTGGCGGTGGCTCTCTGCTTACCGAGATCCAAAACATGATGTCGTCTTTGGCGGGCGACACGAAGGCGAGGCAAGTATTCTCGTTCCTCATGGAACGCTCTAGTGTGCCATACCTGAAGATGGTTGAGCGGTGGATCTACCACGGAGATTTGGTGGATCCGTACGACGAGTTCATGATCCGGCGTGACGATCAAATTGGAAAGGAGGATGTGAGCGACAACCCGTATTCCACTTACTGGGAAAGCCGGTACACCGTACGCAAGACTCAGACCCCACGATTTCTGACGCGCTTTGAGCAAAAGATTTTAACCGCAGGCAAGTACCTCAACATCTTCCGGACGTGTAATCGTCAGGTTGCGTGCCCGTTCGCAGGGCCTATTCACTATGCTGCTGGGGAAGCTGCGTACGAAGAAATGATCGACCGAGCACACGCTTTTGCAAGCCAGATGCTGCTGGATCTATTCTCAAGGAAAACGATCTTGTGAATCGTCTCAGCTCGATCAAACACTATTTCTTGATGGACCAAGGCGACTTTTTCGTGGATTTTATGCACGTCGCAGAAGAAGAGCTTAAGCTACGTGCTGATAAGTTATCTCTGTCTCGCTTGGAGTCGCTGTTGCACCTCTCACTGCAAACATCAACCTGCGCGTCGGACCCATACAAAGACGACCTCGTGTGCTTCCTGTCACCGCACAACCTGATTTCTCAGATGGAGGCGATTCACCAACGCGCTCAAAAAGGGCCACGCGACTCTCTCACGACGTTTGCTTCGTCTTCAATTGGACACCCAGGTACGATACTTGATACTACTTTCTATATTTCTACGCATGATCGACCTAACTCATGAGATGCACTGCTTTCACACAGGATACAAAGTTGTCGACGCGTTTACACTTGACTACAAAGTCAAGTGGCCACTGTCGTTGGTGATTTCGTGTGGTGCTTTGACCAAGTACCAAATGATTTTTCGCCACATCTTCTTTTGCAAACACGTCGAACAGCAGCTTTGTGATGCGTGGCTCAATCACCAAACAACCAAAGAGCTCTCCTTGCGATCAGCACTTGGACCGTCCTTCTGCTTACGGCAACGGATGCTGCACTTTCAGCAGAATTTTGTGTACTACATGATGTTTGAGGTTATTTCTCCACGCTGGCATGATTTTCAGCGTCACTTGGCAAGCGCCGAGACTGTGGACGATATTCTATCCCTACACCGCGACTTTCTGGACATTTGCCTGAAGGAATGTCTCCTCACCGATCCAGACCTGCTGCGAGTTTTGACCAAGCTCATGACTGTGTGCACGACGTTTGCAAACAGCATTGAGGCTTTCACGCGTCCATACTTTATGGATGAAGAGACCATCAAGGCAGAGCGTGAAAGCGAGCGGGATCGGCGAGCAGAGAAGCGCGCGAGAGAAGAAGCAGAGGCAGCAGTAGCCAACTACCAGCGACAAACTGGGGCACTGCGAAAGAAGACTGGAGGGCTCAAGCGTCGGCAATCTTCGCATGTCGATATGCGCCGAGCTCGTATCAAGGAACTTTCGGACGACGTGAAGCGCGCACTTACAGAGCGAGATGGGGATCGCGAGAACCCGTTTGTCCGCATGACGCGTGATCTAGAGAACCAATTTGACTCCCTGCTCGGAGAGTTCATGACGCAGCTCTTGCGTCGTTCGCTGCTGCAGGTGAGCCTATTCGTGTGCTGCTTTCTCATGTAGATCAATAAGGTCTAACGAGTGATATGGTCATGGTGTTTGCAGAGCAACTCGCACCTTTCTAATCTCTGCACACGCCTGGACTACAACGGATTCTACACTAAGGGTTAGCAGCATAGATTCAGACTCTTCTTCGAATCATCAAGTGATTGCAACTTGGCCTCATCTGTTACGAGCTGTACTGAAGCTTTGTGTTTTGCTATTGATGTTGGCGGCGTATAATGCTTCGTCATGCAATATTCGCAATGCTGAGCTCTTTCGAGGCAAATATTGTTTGAAGGGGCGTAGGCAAAAATGGACGAGCGTATCTTTTCCATTGTGCCTCTTCGATGGACAAGCACAGCCAAGTTGGCCAAGTTTGTCGAGCCGACGTAAAGCAGGTTAGTTTGCTGCTCGCACAATTACTCCTGATCTCAGCACAATCGTTTGTCGCCCGTGTCTACTGTAAAGTGCTCCGTGCGAGAGGGGTTGTTTTTGGGACACTATCAGCATGCTCCTGGAGGCAACAGCTTGCTCCCGCTCTACGGTATGCGTACGCTCGCTTTGGATTCTCTTCGCACTCGTCTTTGCCGCCATCTATCCGAGTGTGGAATCTGCTGGGCTTGTCGTCCTCGTGCAGCCTCTCACTTCTGTGGCGGGCGAGCCGTTCCCACTCCAGCCCGTTGTTGCACTGACAGACGACAGCGGCAACATTCTTACTACTGTAAGCAGCGGCTCAGTGCGCGCTGTTATCGGCGCGAGTCCGTCTCGGTTCGCCACTGTGCAGCCTTCGAGCAACTCGTTCGCATTCATCAATGGAATTGCCAAACTGTCAGGTTTATACATCAGCTTGGCTGGCGAGGGCTTTACACTCATTCTGCAGTCACTTTATCATGGAGTGCGAACCGAAACGGCTGAATTTGACATTGTGGTTGGTGATCGCTACAAGCTTGCAATCATGGCAGATGTCAGTACCGCATACGGAGGCACGCCCTTCTTACCTCAGCCGCAAGTCGCGGTTGTTGATAAGGGTGGCAACGTTGTCACGGCGACAAATGAAGGCACCGTGCGACTTGAAATCGTCAAGAACCCCATCGGAGGACTGCTTCTGCCCGCGGCGAACCTGAATGTATCAATCGGCAGTGGACTTGCCAAGTTCCAAGGGGTTTATATTGATGTCGCGGGTTCTCCATACACGCTGCGGTACACAACGAGTCTAGTGCTTGATGGCGGGTCAACCATAGAAACAAATCCATTTACGGTCGCAGCTGGTGTTTGTAGCACGCTGGTTCTCTTGTCTTTTCCCATCGAAGCTACCAGTGGCAAAGCATTTGGTATCCAGCCTATTGTGAAGCTAATTGATTCTGGTGGTAACACGCTTGAAGAAGATAGTTCTAGTCTCATCCACGTCGCGATTTCATCCAACCCGTCTGGGGGAACACTTGAGCCGGCGGATTTGATCAAGGCCCCCGTTCGGCGCGGAATTGCAATCTTTCGAGGACTCAACATTGACAAAGCTGGAAACGATTATTCTCTTGTATTCTCTCTTTACAGCAAAAATGTTGGCGTGGCAGGCTGGACAAAGACGACAATCGAGAAAATATCTCCTCTATTTAACGTGTTGCGAGGAACGCCGGTCGCTTTATCTCTTGTACAGAAGATATCGGATGGTGTACTCGACGGCCAGCCGAACGAAATCCAACCGATAGTAGCGCTTTTGGACGCTGGTGGCAATGTTGTTTCGACGCTATCGACGGGCGAAGTAAAGGCAACAGTGGTCCCTAGTGCATCAGTAGTATCAAGCATCGTGGTCGACACGCTGGCCGCACCTATTTTGTCAGTCACCAACGTTCGCGCGATTCCCACACCATTGTATCCGATGCCCTACGGTGTTGGCGCGCGACTTTCCATCGAGGTGACGTTCTCTGACGATGTGTATGCAACTGGGATTCCGCTGCTGGAGCTCGCGACAGGGAATGGGGGAGCGAACGGGCAAGCACAATGTATTACAATCAGTTCCTGGTCTAGAACCCTCATTTTTCAGTACGATGTGGTGGTGACAGACTCATCCTCCGATCTCGAGTACGCCAGTGTGAATGCGCTCACTGTTGGCTCAGGAAGCAGCATCGTCGATCGAAATGGAAACACACCATCGTTCACACTTCCTGCCCTAGGGACAGCTAGCTCCCTTTCAGGGACAAGCAGTGTCGTCATCGATACAACTGCTCCAGCAATCACATTGGTTCGGTGCTCGTCGCCGGGTAACGGTGAATACGGAACTGGTGAGCGGATCGCTATTGAAGTTGTATTCTCTCGCTTTGTCACGGTGTATGGTTCACCATTTCTACCAGTGACACTGACCACAATTGGCAACGGAGATACCTCTCGTAACGCCGTATTTGCTAGCGGAAACAACACAAACACACTCGTTTTCGCCTACATCGTGCAGTCTGGAGATACGGCGACTGCTCTTGATGTTACCGATACGATCAACAGAAATGGTGGCTTTATCAAACACTACTCCACCCGTCCAACTACCGACGTGCTACTCACGATGGTGACATCTCCGAATAACCTCGCGTCTCTCAACACTATTCGCATTGACACTGCAACACCGGTTGTGGATCCAGCAATTGGTGTCACATCCATAACGAGCAACGGTGTGTACGCACCAGGGGATGAGATCCGCTTAGCTGTGACTTTCACGAAACCCGTCGCGGTAACAGGTTTCCCTCGTCTGTTCCTTGAGACCGGCAACATCAAACGCCCTGCCGGCTATGCGTCAGGACATGGCACAAAGGTGCTTACATTCGTCTACAAGGTATCCGCCTACGATTCTCACAGTGCAACGGGAAATGCATTCCTCAATTACCGTGACAGCAGCGCGCTGGACACAAATGGTGGGTCCATTACCCGTCTTCTCCAATCTTCAAGCTCGGGTATGGGCGTCTCCGCATTACTGTCTCTCGCATCAGCCACAGCAGCACAAAAGAGTCTGCTGGATAACGCCCAGATCGCGATCGATGGAGTACCACCAACTGTGCAAAGCATTTCCGTTATATCAGCACCAGCGGTAAATGTTTCTCGCGGCGATGCTGTCACAATTGCAATCAGCTTCTCGGCACGTGTTGTTGTGGACACTTCAAATGGATCTCCGTCTGTTCAAATGGCAGTGGGAGAGTATAATCGCCAAGCACTGTACAGCTCAGGAAGTGGAACTCTCGCGCTCACATTCATCTACACCGTGAGCCTCGGTGATACCGCTCCACTGGGTATTGATTATCGATCAATTAATGCTCTGGTGTTGAACGGCGCAACCATCCGGCGTTTCTCAGCTAGTCCGACGCTCGACGTTTTCCTCACACTACCAGCTCCGTCGCTACGACTCGCAAATCCACAGATCTATGTTGACCGCGCAATGAGCACTCCAACAACGATCTTAAGCATTACAGCTGATGTTGATGCTGGCGAATATGGATCGAATCAAGTCATTACGTACAAATTTCTCTTCTCAGATGAGGTTGCAGTTGATGGGCTAGCGATGTTCAAGATCAACACTGGCGCGAGTGTTCCGTATGTGGCTGGAAGTGGCACACATGAGCTGTTATTCATGCAAATCGTTCAAGACAACGAGTTCACAACGAGCCTCGATAAACTCGACGACTCTGCCATCGAATGTACTGCCCCATGCCGAATTATCAACTATAACGGCCAACTCGTTAGCACGTCGCTCGCAGGCATTTCCGTTACGCCTGCTGGTATTGCGATCGACACCCGGGCTCCTACAGTCGTAAGAGTCGATGCCATAACGCCTGCCGCCCAAGTGAACGACAACACATTCGTTGTTGGTGATGAAATCGACATCGTTGTTGAAATGAGTTTGGAGGTCTTTATTGATCCACCTCCAATAGTATACCCCGAGAAAGCACCACAGCTAATTCTCAACTCCGCGTTGTTGGGTCGTCCGGTGTTATGCAAAGGATATGTGAATGAGAGCGACCGCCGATTTTTGTTGTTTCGATACACAGTTGAGGAAGGTGACGCGTCTCCCGACCTAGCATATGTATCCACTGACGCGCTAACGCTTAACAACGACCAGTGTGTCATTCGGCGGTTCTCCACAACTCCAACGACTGATGCTGAGCTGACACTCCCTTCTCCAACGCCTCTAGGTACTCGTCTCGGCCAAATCCTGCACGTCAACACCTCAACGGTACCGAAAATTGCTAGTGTCACATCCACGACTCCAGACGGCCTATATCGCTGCGGTGATGTGGTGATCATTGTAATCACGTTCACACAACATGTGAGCGTTCAAGGAACTCCGTTTATCTGGCTTGACCTGGGTGCTAATCGGCGCAAAGCATTATACAGCGGTGGCACGGGCTCTACTCAACTCACGTTCGTGTACACGGTGGGCGATGACGATTACAGCACGGACCTCGAATATGTCGACCACCATTCGCTTGACACATCGGCTGATGGCACGTCCATTTTGCACCTGTCGACAAATCCGACAACTCCAGCGAATTTGGATCTGCCTTATCCGTTCACTCAAGGTTCACTTAGCTTTAACAAAAATATCGCAATCAACGGTCGCCGCCCGCGCATAGTTTCCTCCGCATTCCTATCGCCTGATGGACGCTATTCGGTTGGTGACAAGGTGGTCATGGAGGTCACATTTAGCACCTGCGTTGTGGTGATTGCTTCGTCAAGTAACACATTTCCTCGCCTGCGTTTTCAGCCGAGTCGTAGCTCTCTGACTACGATTGTTCGATACGGGGCATACGTTGGCGGAAGCCCAGGACCGCGCCTTCGGTTCGAATACACAATCCAGACAGGTGACACCGCAGGAGACCTTGATTACGCAGGGACTGATTCTCTGGAGCTCAGCGGTGCCAAAATATTGACGTGCACATCGACCACGCCGACTGTGGCACCAGTGCAAAGCGTCGATACGCATTTGAATCCTCCTGGAGGGCGACTACTTGGAGACTCGGAGAAGCCCATAGTGTTTGGTCGCTCAACCTTTACAGACTTAATGGTCGATCGGCTTGGATTTAAATATCGAATCGAGTTTGAGACACAATACGGGGCCGCCATCCTCCAATCAAGCTCTCTCTTTGACGTGCTTTATTCTTCTGGTTATGGACTACGATCTAGCTCACCTGCTATCGGGGACCAACTCGGAGCGAGTGTTGATGTGGACGGAGACACACTTATTATGGGTGCACCAGGAGCCAAGCAGCCAGCGTCTGCGGTTCAGATTGTGACTGTGACGGGCGATGCGCCGGTTTTTGTCGATGAAATTCAGGTGATTCAAACTCGAGCAGTAGCTCGACCTGCTATCCAAGTAATCACGAGCTCTGCTGCACCAGGGGAAACTATTGGGGGATGGTTTCAGGTTTCCCTCGGGTCCATCGGTGTATCACGTCGTTTGTTGTACAACTTTGATGCAGTCCAGCTACGCGTAGCGCTAGAGCTCGATTTGGGTCTAGGTCTTGAGTCATTGGTGGTGACTCGTGATTCGAACACGTATTGTGCTTGCCGGAATGGTTACATCTGGCAAGTCACGTTTCTACAAGCAGAAGGGGTCTTGCCTGTTCTCACCGTTGTAAACAACATGCTCACGGGGCGAGGTGCGACAGTCGGAGATGGACGTGGTGGAACTCAAGCCAAGGTTTTAGTTGAGTCCACTGTCTTGAGCGGCTTCTTCACGTTGCAGCTCGTCAGTCGAGTTACACGCAATATCAAGTACAATGTTGGTGAGGATGAGCTGTCTACCATTCTCACACAGGATCTTGGGCTTGCTGTCGTCGAGTTACTCGTCGCAGCGACTCGTTATCTGCAACAGCTATGCAGGCATTTACATGGCAAGTCACCTTCATTGCCAGTGACGCGCTATATGATGTGCCGGCTCTGGTTCCACATCCTGAAGGGCTAAGTGGCTACGGTGCGTCATGTGGAGTATTTACGGCTCGTGAGGGCCAAGGACGAGTGTCAGGCACGTTCCGGCTTCGGTTTCGCAACGATATCTTCCCGACAGATGTGACACGGGATATTAGCGTGAGCGCTACGGATCAAGACGTTGAGCAGGCCCTGGAGCAACTCATATCGATCAATGATGTGCGAGTCACACGATCGTCGTCGATGAATGCTGTTGGCGGGTACTCGTGGACTATTACATTTATTCAGGTAAACACTCGCAACGACTATGGTCCAATTGTCGACACTACGAGCACATTACCAGCCCTAGTGGCAGTCACAGCAGTGACGACCACGACAACCGTCGGTTCTTCCACATCTGTGTCTACAACACAGCTGTTGAAAGGGACAAACGCACGTGTTATCATTCAAGGTCGGTGGCTACGAGTTAGCTCCACTGGCAACCGATGAGTCATACTGGGGATTCCCAGGTGACCGAGCAGGTATGGCTGCGGTGTTTATCCGTGCAGAAAACGACTGGAAACAGCAGGGAGGAATCTTGTGGGTAGTGACACACGCGAGGGCGACCTTTTCGGCACGAGTGTGAGTCTGAGAGGTGAGCTTGCGCTTGTGGGAGCTCCATCAGCTGTGAGCTTTGGTGATTTTGAACGGCAACATTTTTATTGTGATGCTGATGGCGGTTTCTTCCGCCTTGTGTACCGCGGTCTCCAGTCGGCCGCGATCGCATTCAATGCAGCTGCTCCTGCATCAGTGCTTCAAAACGCAATCTCTAGTATCCTTTCTATCACACATGGAGATGTCGATGTCGCTCAGATCAGCTCGGTTGGTGGAGGGGCCTTGTGTGCTCAAACTACGTTTGAAATAACGCTCAAGTCTGGTGACATTGCTGACTCTTCCGGAAACATCCCGGAGCTTACTGTTGATACTTCACGGCTCACGAAGACTGGGGCATCTGCAACGGTTGAGATCCGCGAGTTTTCAACTGGAACCTTCAAGAGCGACGGTGACGGCGCAAAGGGAATTCAGTGTGGAGCTGCCTATTTGTTCGCCCGCTCTAGTGGTGCGTGGACACAAAAGAACAAGCTATCTCCTCCTGCTAGCCTGATCCTGAATGTGAGTGAATTTGGCGAAAGTGTGGCTGTTATTGACACATTTGCTGCTGTTGGTGCACCTGGCTCGTTCTATGAGCGTGGCCGCGTGTTTGTGTATCAATTCAGTCCCTGTGACGTCGTCCTGGGTGTTGTTTCAAACACTAAGCGCCGCCCCATTCGATGCTGCATCAGGAGACCGATTCGGGCAGGCAATTAGTATGTCCAAGTCTGTTTCAGGAATGGTGACACTCGCTGTTGGTGCTCCAGGGTACGCAGCGGCGAGCGGGGCCGTATTTGTGTTTGACCTGCGTGACGGATACTTCCAGAATCGACAATTTATGCTTCGTGTGACCGACGAGCTTGCCGAGGGAGACCGCTTTCGGGTGTGCAATTGATCTTGACATGACAACAACTTTCACTCTAGTAGTAGGAGCAGAGCGGAATGCACGTCGAGATGGCACGGATAGCGGTTTAGCCCTAGTATTCACACGCCGCACGAGCACAGATACATTCTTCCTACTGCAACAGCTCTTGTACGGCTCAAACACTCGTCGCGGAGACCGATTTGGCACAGAAGTTGCTGTTTCAAAAGACACGATACTGATTGGCGCGCACGAATTTTACGATGGTGTGCGTACTATCCGCAAAGCTGTCCAAGCCATAACAACCTCAGCTGCCGCTGTGCTGCCTTCTGGGGTAATGTTCGCTGGAGGGTCGTTCGTCATTGGAGCGATGGTCGGCAATATGACGGCCTGGAGCTCCCAATGAACTGCGCAAACGTGTCACGACACGAAACATACCGTTCAATGTGGATGCAGCCACAATGCAGTCGATTTTAGAGACGGACATGCCATTCGGCAACGTTATCGTCAAGCGGAATGGACCCGCCGATGATATGGGATATACGTGGTACGTGACGTTTGTAGCAGGCAACGAGTGACCTGCCACTTCTTGAGGTCGACGCAGACGGCCTAACGTTGATTGACAGCCTCAGCGACAACCCAGTTGAGGTTCATGCAAGCACACAACGACTTCTAATTGCAGCCAAGTGGGTAGTTCGAGTTCCACCTGTGCTACGTAGTAACGCATATCTCTTCACTCGCAGTCAAACGGGGATTTGGACCGAACAAGCCACGCTTTTTCCTCGTGAGAAGCAGTATTTTAGCTGGTTTGGCAGTTCGGTAGCCGTTGACGGTCGTACAGCCATCGTCGGGGCCCCGAACCTCGACACATACGTGTCGGGGCTCAACTCTGGGGGTGGATTTGTGTTTGACATTCGCATCCTATCGCTCGGTTTCTCGGCTAAAACCTACAGCGTCGTTGAGGGCAGAGCACTTGACGTGACTGTGCAGCGTTGTAGCTTTGGCGGAGGATTTTGTGCCGTCGATACCACAAGCGCCCCTCAAATCTTCATCAACTATGACACAGGCGACGCATACTCCGACGAGCGTGGGAACAACTATGTCGAAGTCGTGCCGCATGTTGGGCCGTACAAGAAACTTGTCAATGCTCGAGGCTGTGCCGTATGCAACTGGCGCATTCTTCGCCCCAGGTGTCGTGGGGCAAGAGCCGTACCCACAAATACCGCATGGGCGGTGGCTCATGGCGGCGCATGTAAGCTCGGCAACTGAACGAGACCAGTTCTACGGCAGCACGGATCGACGATCGCAATGGATTGATGCTAAGTATGATTACGCCGGTCTATCCGACTACTCGACGAGCTCCGATGAGCTCTTCTTTGACGTCAACGACAACACAAAGACTTTCTCGATCGCCACTACTGGAGATTTAGTACTCGAAGACCCGGATGAGACGATAACTGTACGCCTCTCACTGCCTGGGATTTGGCCGAGTGCGACCGGAAATCTATGGTCAACCGTGACTATTAAGGACGACGGAGATGGCGGCAGTGGTGCGCGATCAAGCCTTGAATTTTTGACCGCCGGTCCTGACAATGCCCAAAAAGACAGTGCCTTCAGCACTGCCGGTTGCCGTGTACCACGACGGCAATATCGCCGTGGTGGGTGCTCCTATGGAAAAACAAAGTCTTGTCTTAGGTGGACTTGTAGAAGAGTGCGGGGCTGCATACTTGTACGTGAAAAGGAGTGGGTTTTGGGAGCTGGAAGCCCGGGTCGCACCATCTGCTCCATGTGCAAGAGCGACTCGATTTGGTGCCTCAGTTGCTATCGATGGCAGTCTAGGCGTCACTCGCGCAATCATAGGAGCTCCAGGCTCACCGGCAGCGTTCATATATCGCCGGGTCGTGACTGCGTCGAGAGTATCGTGGATACAAGATGCCAGCCTCACTGATCCTTCAGCAACATCTTTGACGCATAACTATGCGGGAAGCAATGCAGTTGCCATCTACGGTGACATTGCTGTCGTAGGTGCGTCTGGGCTCGAGACAGTGTTTGTCTACCACCGCGGAGCCAGTGATCAGTGGACCTTGAACTCGCTACTACGGTGTAGTGACCAGCGAGTCGTGAGAATTTTGGAGCAGTACGTTGAGCAGGACTATGATTTCGGTCGAGCATTGTCGTTGGATGCTCGGACATTGGTTGTCGGTGCGCCATTCGCTGATGGCGGAGCCTTCTCGGATCGACAATACTACGACCGGAGTTTTGACAAGTATTACTTCGGTGTTGGCGCCGTCTATATATTTCACATCCAGGCGCAGGAGCAGTCGGTGCAATTGCGCACTGACAACCCGCTGACGGGTGGATCATTTTGTTTGACAGCCACGTACCGGGGCTCGACTGCTACTACCAAACCAATCTACTACAACGCGACCGCGACGTCGTTGAAAAGCGCAATTGAAGAACTGCCAACCATTCATCTAGTTCAGACGTCTCGCTCCGGAACAGCTGAACAAGGCTTCACGTGGCGAATCACATTTGTTGGTGAAGTTCTCTCTGTTCCAGCTCTTGTTCCAACTTGGCGAAGTTACGGCTGTCTTGACTGCGATGCGTTCACCAGCACTTTCAAGTCGGATCCAGGAAACCAAGTACAAGTACAAGAAGTGACGACATTGGGTTCGTGGATTCAGCAGACACGACTGCAAGCACCTGATGCTAATGCAGGCGATCAGTTCGGTGCAAGTGTCTCGATCAGCGGCGAGCAAGTGATTGTTGGAGCAGCACGCTCAAATGCACTCACTAGCACGACGTGGAACTTTGAGACGGGGGATCTCACAGGCTGGATGACGACTGGCACAGCTTTCGACGCACAGCCTACATTTGGGGACAACTCATATGCCCGAGTGAATATGTACAAACCGAGGCCTCCAACGGACGGTTCCGAGACCGTAGGTCAGCGCGCTCGTCATGAAGGTCGCTACTGGGTTGGAACATATGAGTCACGTTCAGGGGCGGGTAAGAAAGCAATGCGTGTCCATCGTTTCTCCAACAGGCTACACGGGTATGTGCGCCTTTGCCAGCGATAAGCTATGTCGCGCGCCAAATTACAGATTCCCAGGTGTTGATCCATCTGGAACCTACCAAGGTGATGGCCCACAGGGTACTCTGACATCACAGGCATTCACGATTCTGGGGTCATGGCTATCATTTCGCGTAGGTGGTGGTTGCGATTTACGCGTAGTGTATGTTGAGCTCCTCATAGATGGAGTATCTGTTTACCGAGCAACGGGAATGTGCGAGGAGACCATGCGCAAAGTGACGTGGGATTTGTCAGACTACCAGAACCGCACAGCTCGCATTCGCGTTGTTGATGCCTCCAGCACCGCGTTTTGGGGACATATCAATTTCGATGACGTGCGATTCTCATGGGGAGACTACGTAGCCCAGGCCTCTACATCAAAGGCTGGAGTTGCCTACACATTCCGTCGACGCGCACCAAACTCTCTTGATGCATGTGCCAACATGAACCGGCGCTTGTGCGAGTGGGAGTTCCAGGCACGGCTCTCTGCTAGTGACAAGCGCACCGAGGATGTCTTTGGGTTCGCTGTTGCCATCGACGATGATATGGGGATCGCTGCTATTTCAGCGCCTGGTCAGAGCGGTGTCGATGCTAACAACACGATTATCGGATCGTATGCACATGGTGACCACGGGTCGGCGGCGTTCGAAGCCGTGGGGAGCGTTTACATTTTCCGACGAATCGACGAAGTTCGCGATGGCAAGGGTGTGCTTTTAGCCCCACCGAAGTGGGAGCCCAAGGAAGTCGTCAAGCTCCAGTACCCCAAAAAGCAAGCTCAATCTCGCTTTGGAACGGCGCTGGCCTTGGACAAGCTGTCGCTCATAGTTGGTGCTCCGTGGTTCACGACATCTCCCTTGGCAGTGAGCGTTGGACAGGCATTCTTTTATGATGCAGGCTTAGCGACTGTGGCCTTCACTACCAACTTATTCAGCTGCATGGAAGGCAACACGGACAGAATAGCGTCGCTCACGATCGCTCGCTCTGGTGGCAACATTTCGGAGCCTCTTACCGTTGGATACGCGACCGAGGACTTGACGGCGTACGGTATCGACGCCAACAAGTATGCTGACTGTATGAAGCAGCCGGCAACGCAGCGCGATGGGTGCTTTGACTACCAGCAAACGGCTGGGCAGATCACGTTTGCTGCTGGAGAGACTTCAAAGCAATTACTCGTACCCATCGTGGATGATACATGCTACGAACACTGGGACGAATACTTTGTAGTGCGGCTGAACGTTCCAGGCGGGGAAGCTCTTTTGGGCGAGAATTTCGTGGCGCGGGTGCGCATCGATGATGACGATTTTGGCAATGAGGCATGCTGATGAGCATGATCAAGTCTACATGTGTTTATTGTAAAGTAATAGACGCCAACTCAACTCCAGTAGTCTTGGATCCACGCGTCGGTGGCCTCATGCGGCTTTGGGTGGAGCGGAAAGCACACGACACGTGCCGACTTCGGCACGATGCGAGACCCTACCACATCCTGGTCCAGACTACAGTATTCAACAATTTGAGCAGGCAACGAGTTTTGAATCAACGCAGCCTTTGGAATTGCCATCTGACGCATAGCAGCAAAATAAAAGTTAGCATGAGCACCAACAGTGTGCCATGCAATTCTCATCGTACCTCAAGCCAATGATCGAACTTGTAAATGTACCTCTGCACGGCGTCAAAATGTTCTTTCAGGGGCTCGTAAATTGTTTCCGCAAGATAGGGTGCGTGCTTGACAGCCCAGATCATGATACTGCTGTTGTACCCTTGCTTCGCTGCTCGTTTGTCATTTCGTCGGTGCGGAGTACCGCGAGCTTATCGCCAAACTCACCGAGCAGTAGATCACTAACACCTCCGATGATCACCGTGTCGAGGTCGATATACGCACATCGTTGGTGCTTGAGCTCGGCAACCCTCATCATCACATGAGGTGCAAATACTTGAGCCTTGTTCCACCACCCTTTCCATCCGCCTTCGAGCTGTAGCACGTGATGCAGTCGCGCTTCTCGATGCCTTCTGGGTCATCCGTAAGGCAAATGACATCCACATTTACCGTTGGAGCAGTTCTGCGCGAGTCCTCGAAACAGTTTGTTCACATACTCGGAGTCGTATTTGCAGCCCCACTTGACGCAAATCACTGCGGCGCTCTCAGGCTCCTGCCACGCATTCGACTCGATGCTCAGAGCCATTGTTGCTGTTGGACACGACAGGTCGACGGAGCCCATGGTTGCGTTGCAGCAAGTCTCCAGTACGTGTCAATGGCCTCTCGTTGCCGTCCAAGACGTCGCAACACCACGTTCATGTTGTAGTGTGCCTCCGAAAAGTCTGGATGAAGCGTAATCGCCCTCGCACAGAGTCGTTCCGCGTCATGGAGCCTATCGCCGCCCTCGGTCATCATGAGCAGCGCCGCCAGGTTGACGAGCGCGGGTATGTACGTCGCGTCTTGCCTCACCACTTCTTCCAGCATGTCTATGGCCTCCTGATGGCGCTTGAGCACCGCCAGCGACTGCGTGAGGCGCAGCTGCAGCTGGCGGCGTGCAACTCCACACCACCGCCTTGTCCCGCTACAATCGCCGGCACCTGCAGCCTCCACAGCCTGCAGATGCTGCAGAGCGCGCTCATAGTGGGCGACCGCGCGCTCATGCTGCTGTGAGGCTGCAAGCAGCTCGGCAAGTCGCGCGTGGCTCCGCACGACTTCCATGATGACCGCAGCAAGCGACTCTTCAAGATCCGCTCACGATGAACGAGTATAGTAGACTTTACTGTAGCCAATCCAACGGCTTGCCTGCCGACATGCCGGTGCTCATGGTATCCATCCTCATTGTGCGTGTAGTGTTCCGTCACAGCTCATTCCTTCGTGCCTTCACTGTTCATAGTCACAAACCCGGCCGTAGACACCGACGCACCGACACGACCCCACTCGAGCGCACACTTGTGCTAGACGCCGCCGCAGACGACGACCCGAACGGCGCGTCGCCGATACTCGTGCTGCCGACACCGCTCGGTCACCGTCACGCTCGCTCCAAACTTATTTCCAGAGCCGCCTGACACCGAGATGATGCTTCCTGTGTGACTCCTAGAACCACCCACGAGTTGCACGTCATCGGCCATCGGCCACTTTCCTCGCCGATCCCGCCCATAAAACTTAGAGCTCGCGCCGCCAGAGCTGAAAGCAATCTTCCAACCATGCGACGACTTTCCACAACTGATGGTACCGCCCACAGAACTATGATACAGTAGAAAGAGCAGCAGGATCGCTGGCGGCGTAGTGGCGATTCACCGCTTCAGACCCCGTGGTGGTTGCACTAGCCACGAACACACACGCCCGAGGCCGAACTCACGCTACTCAGTATGTCCATACGATGTTCAAAGAGCTAGTAACGCACGACATACTCACCCCATTGCTAGTTCGAAATACATTGCCAAAGAACCGAATGTGCTGATAGACGCAGAGCCGCTCAGAATACCCAGGACTCCGCTCTCCACAGCACGAAAGTTGTCATCGCCCACATCCACCCTCTCGGAATGCCGCCCACGACCACAATGTTGCCGACTATAAAAAAAGTCGGCGACGACCCGATTCAGGCACGTACTACACTCTTTTCGGTGGAGTCGAACGAGTCTGTAGTATCAAAGCCCGCGGTGTTGAGGGCCGCCGAGGATCGCTGTTCACGTCCACTTCAGCATACTGTAGAGTTTTGTCGTGCTGCTTGAAGAGCTAGTCATTTGAAAAGGGATGGCTCTCGCTTGTATATGGGTCGTCGATGCCAATTGAGGATTTCACGTCGGCTGCTGAAGTCGAGCTCGGCGTTGCTGAACGAGCTCGCTTTGACTTGCAGGCTCCTGGCTAAAGCACCACATGCTGCTTCTGTCGCTGAAAGAGACCCCTGAGCACGAGCATTTTGAGGGGCGCCACAGTTCGGCCTCATGGTTCTTACCTAACGAAAAAAAAAAAATAGTTCGTGCACTGAGGAACCAACTGTTGAGCAAGTTGAAGATGGCTTCAACTGAATGATCTGGCTGATACTGATACTCAGCTAAGCCAGTACAACCTTCGCTACAACAGTCTATGGCTCGGTGGCTTTGGTGCTCTCAATCCTCCACAGCACTGTGCCACAAACTCACGCCACTCCCCTCTATGAGTATGCATGCCTCGCTCTGCATTGCGTTGCCATCCAACGGTTCATGTTGCTTAGCAGATACCGCTGGGCTGGCCCGAGCAGGTGCCCGTCGACGAGGTCTTCACTGTGATACCCGAGAACGACCAGTCCGAGACGTCGGCCTCGTTGACGAGAATTTGGTACAGCGTGGTGGCATTGCCCGATAGTCCGCTGATGGTGACGCCCTTGATAGTCACCAAGCTCGTGGCCGAACCCGTGTAACCCTGCTGGGCCTTGGAGTAGTCGCCACGGATCACAATCGCATTCTGCACGTTGGCGAGAGTGTTGCCAATGTACTTGATGTTCTCGACAGTGCCGGAGTCTCCCGTGATGGTCTTGATGCGGATACCGTTGACGCTGTTGATGACATTGTTGTTCGAGACCGTGAGACCGTTGACCGTGGTGTCGGACGAGACGGACGCACCACCAATCGAGCCGATCGAGATACCGTGGCCGCCATTGCACGTGTTGCCGGCGAAGAGAGTCGTGGTGCTCGACTGCATGGCGAGGCAGTCGTCCTGGTTGTGGACCTTGTTGTTGGTGATGTTGACCCCCGTGTTGCCGCTGAGGTCGAAGCCGTCCGTGTTCTTGGCGATGGGATCGCCCGCTTTCGAGTCAAGCGTAATATTATTGACCACAGTTTTCTGGCTGTTGATGATGCTGAAGGTGCGGTAGGGCGAGTTCAAGATGGTGAAGTCTGACACAGTCGAGCCGATGACATTCTCCATGCGGAAGAAAACTGGACGGGTGAATTTCGAGTTGGCTTTGTAATTGTTCCAGTACCACGATCCCTGGCCGTCGAGGGTTCCGCTTCCCTTGACAGTGAGGTCCGTGCCAGTGAGCTTCACAAGCGGTCCCTGTCCCTCCGCCTCGCCGAACGTCGTAGTTCCCGTGAACTCGATGGTAGCGCCGGACTGGACGTTGGTAAGGTCGAGGGTCACATCGCCGGGAACCGTGAGCGGTCCGATTGTAATGATTTTGCAGTTCGAGACGTCGGTGCCGAGCTTGTATGTTCCAGTAAGCATACAGGTGCTGACATCTGCTTCTTGGCGCACCATGAGAGTGGCGTTGACGGTGGCGAGCGCAGCAAATGCGAGAACGACGGGGGTGAAGAGCTTCATGGTTTGGGCTGGGAGGGTTGGTTAGTAGCTTCTGGAGGATTGGTCGGTTGGCTGGCAGGGCTTGTCGCTCACAAGTGAAATGGCGGAATGAGGTCGAATCGAAGCCGGGTGGAGCGGGCCATGATGGCACGGGCCGTTGGTCGGCCTCCTCGGCAACATGTGCGTAGACAGTCTTGTGCACCCGGTATGGATCATGCTCTTGTGGTGGTGGTGGTGGTGGTGATGATGGTGTCGATGGCGATGTCTGCTCTCAAGATCGGTGCGCTCCTAGACAACAGGACAACAAAAAAGTCCTGTGTTGCCTGGCACAAGAAAACGAACCTTGTCGATCCTATTTGATTTGGACATTCTTATCAAACTGCAGTCCACGTGGAGGTGATGGCATCCACTCACACTGTGCGGACAGAGCAACGCTGTCTCATCACATCACGAAGGATTCCCTGTGCTGTGCTGTCCGTATCCGCTCCTTTCTGCTCGGATTTGTGCCTGTACTCGACTATTAATAACCGGGATGCGTGGCGCCTCCGGAAACTTTGGCACAAAGTTGCAAGCATGATGTGGGGTTGCCACGCAGCGCCAGCCGAACTGGTGTGGATGGGGGAAAGAGGAGGAGGATCGTCACTTTGGTTACACGTGATAATCATCATTGCGCTCATCATCAATGATAATGCTCGTTGATGCCAGTGTTGTGTTGATGCGTAAACCGTGAGTCTTCAGATGTGATACTGTACGATGAAAGAATTTGCTTTCGAATCATCCGTCAACTATAGCTTCCTTCAACTACTTCTCCTGCCTTCGCCTTGTGCGAAATACGACCGTGATGGTTTTGTTCAAGTTCCCATCTGGATTTTTGGATCGAAGTAGAAAGCAGCGTTATCATCTCTTCACCCTCCATCACGTGGACACCAAGAATATCCTAACGTCATGTCGGCCCAGGGCATTCGTTCTGACAGCCGTGGGGCTCATTAGGTTGAGTTCTAGTTGTCACGGGCCTCGATCGGAACTTTCCGAGGCCAGTTGAGCGGCAAGGTTTTACCCGGTTTCGCTCTGTGGGTAGCGATTTCTTTGGTGTAGGAGTAGGATAGTGAGAGAGCAGTTCATTCGAAGTCGTTCCGCGCCGTTCTCGAGCGTCCGCAGATCAAGTCGAAGAATAGGCGGCACGAAATCGACTCGGCGCACTCGACACAGGCAACATGTTTCGTTCGCGCATTCAAGACCCACCACACCGCTCCCAGGACTGCCATGACGTCTTTCGGTATTCGAGAACGCTCTTGGCGAGCTCATAAACCCTCAATGACCAGCTCTGCCCCCAACGCGCTCTTATATGAAGGAAGAGAAATTCGTTCGTTCGCGTTGATCCAAGTTTGAAGAGTTGATGCCGGTAAGAGCGAATTATTCGTCGAGGGAGAAGACTACGAGGAGGAGGAGGATCAGAATGTAAATCTTGTGTTTGCGAACAAAAGGATCGTCGTTTACCTCTCCAATCGTGTTGTCCTATCGAGGAGGTGCAAAGCGTCAACAAAGTGAAGTCAGCAGTCCATGACACCAACAATTTCAATCCAATCCTACATGAATTATCATTGATGATGAGCGCAATGATGATTATCACGTGTAACCAAAGTGACGATCCTCCTCCTCTTTCCCCCATCCTTGCCAGTTCGGCTGGCGCTGCGTGGCAGCCCCACATCATGCTTGAAACTTTGTGCCAAACTTTCCGGAGGCATCGCGCATCCCGGTTATTAATAGTCGATTACAGGCACAAATCCGAGCAGAAAGGAGCGGATACGGACAGCACAGCACAGGAAATCCTTCGTGATGTGATGAGACAGCGTCGCTCTGTCCGCACAGTGTGGGTGGATGCCATCACCACCACGTGGACTGCAACTTGGTAAGAATGCCCGAATCAAATAGGATCGAAACGGCTCGTTTTCTTGTGCCAGGCAACACAGGACTGTTGTCCTGTTGTGTAGGAGCGCACTGATCTTGAGAGCAGGCATCGCCATCGACACCATCATCACCACCACAAGAGCATGGTCCGTGCCGGGTTACACGAGAATGTCTACGCACATGCTGTCCAGGAGGCCGACTAACCGGCCGTGCCATCATGGCCCGCTCCGCCCGGCTTCGATGCGACCTCATTCCGCAATTCCAATTGCAAACCACAAGCCCCTGACAGCCAACCAGCCAAGCTTCCGAAAGCTGCCAACCAACCCTCCTAACCCGAACCATGAAGCTCTTCACCTCCGTCGTCCTCGCATTCGCTGCGCTCGCCACCGTCAACGCCACTCCTATGGTGCGCCAAGAAGCGGATGCCGGCAACTGTAACCTCACTGGAACGTACAAGCCCGGCACCGACGTCTCGGGCTGCAGAATCATTACCATCGGACCGCTCACGGTTCCCGGCAATGTGACCCTTGACCTGACCAAAGTCCAGTCCGGCGCCACCATCGAGTTCACGGGAACTACGACGTTCGGCGAGGCGGAGGGACAGGGGCCGCTCGTGAAGCTTACCGGCACGGACCTCACTGTCAAGGGAAGTGGCACGCTCGACGGCCAGGGATCGTGGTACTGGAACAATTACAAGACCAACTCGAAATTCACCCGTCCCGTCTTCTTCCGCATGGAGAATGTCATCGGCTCGACCGTGTCAGACTTCACCATCTTGAACTCACCCTACCGCACCTTCAGCATCATCAACAGCCAACATACTGTGGTCAATAATCTTACGCTCGACTCGAGCGCGGGCGATCCCATCGCCAAGAACACGGATGGCTTCGACCTCAGCGGCAACACGGGGGTCAACATCACCAACAGCAAGATCCACAACCAGGACGACTGTCTCGCCATGCAGTCGAGCACCACGACTCTCTTCGCCGGCAACACGTGCAATGGCGGTCATGGTATCTCGATCGGCTCGATCGGCGGTCCGTCCGCCTCGCCTTCCGACACGGTCAATGGTCTCACGGTCTCGAACAACAAAGTCATCAACAGCGTCAACGGTATCCGCATCAAGACCATCACGGGAGACTTTGGTGCTGTCGAGAACATCAAGTACATTGGCAACACTCTCACCAACGTGCAGAATGCGATTGTGATCCGTGGCGACTACTCCAAGGACCAGCAGGGTTACACGGGTTCGGCCACGAGCTTGGTGACTATCAAGGGGGTCACCATCAACGGTCTGTCGGGCGATGCCACCACGCTGTACCAAATTCTCGTCAACAATGCCGACGTCTCGGACTGGTCGTTCTCGGGTATCACGGTGAAGGCCTCGTCGAAGGGCAGCTGTAAGGGCCAGCCCAACGGCATCTGCTAAGCAACATGAGCCGTTGGGGAGCAACGGAATGGAGAGCGAGGCATGCATACTCATAGAGGAGCGTGGCGTGAGGTTGTGGAACAGTGCTGTGGAGAATTGAGAGCACCGAAACCACCGAGCCATAGATTGTTGTAGCGAAGGTTGTGTTGGATTGGCTTAGCAGAGTATCGGCCAGATTATCCGGTTGAAGCCGTCTTCAACTTGACTCAACAGTTGGTTCCTCAGTACACGAACTATTTTTTTTTTTTCGTTAGGTAAGAACCATGAGGCCGAACTGTGGCGCCCCTCAAAATGCTTGTGCACAGGGGTCTCTTTCAGCGACAGAAGCAGCATGTGGTACTTTAGCCAGGAGCTTGCAAGTCAAGGTGAGCTAATTCAGCAACGTCGAGCTCGACTTCAGCAGCCGACGTGAAATCCTCAATTGGCATCGACGACCCATATACAAGCGAGAGCCATCCCTTTTCAAATGACTTGCTCTTCAAGCAGCACGACAATACCCTACAGTATATCGAAGTGGACGTGAACAGCGACCCTCAGCTTTGGTGCTACAGACTCGTTCGACTCCACCGAAAAGAGTGAAGTACGTGCCTGAATCGGGTTGTTTCGTGCTGTGGAGAGCGGAGTTTGAGCAGCTCTGCGTCTATCGGCACATGTTTGGCAATGCATGTCGAACTAGCAATGGGGTGAGCATGCCGTGCATTACTAGCTCTTTGAACATCGTATGGACATGCTGAGTTGCGCGAGTTCGGCCTCGGGTGTGTGTGTTCGTGGCTAGCGCATTGCGCTAGTAGCGCAACCACCCCGTTGGTCTGAAGCGACGAATCGCCACTACGCTGCCAGCGATCCTACTGCTCCTTCCTGTATTATAGTTTTGTGGGCGGGGTCGTCAGTTATGGACAGCCATCGCGTGGTTGGAAGTTTGCTTTCAGGTCTGGCGGCCCGAGCCTAAGTTTTGTGCGCGACAACGGGGAGGAAAGTGGCCGATGGCCGGCGACGTGCAACTCGTGGGTGATTCTGGGAGTCACGCAGGAAGTATCATCTCCGTGCCAGGCGACTGAGCGGTGTCGGCAGCACGAGTAGCAGCGATGCGTCGTTCGGGTCGTCGTCTGCGGCGGCGTCTAGCACAAGTGTGCGCTCGAGTGGGGTCGTGTCGGTGCGTCGGTGTCTACGGCCGGGTTTGTGACTATGAACAGTGAAGGCACGAAGGAATGAGCTGTGACGGAACACTACACGCACAATGAGGATGGATACCATGAGCACCGGCATGTCGGCAGGCAAGCCGTTGGATTGGCTACAGTAAAGTCTACTATACTCGTTCATCGTGAGTGGATCTTGAAGAGTCGCTTGCTGCGGTCATCATGGAAGTCGTGCGGAGCCACGCGCGACTTGCCGAGCTGCTTCACATAGTCCTTGTTTTGTAAAATGACGTTTCACTACGACAGTGCTACAGGAGCGGCCATACAATCATGAAATTATAGCGAATGCCGAGCAAAGAATATCTCGTCGCGTTTTGTAAATCAACGAATGATCACACCGTGTTCCGTAACCATCCAATCAGCGGCCGCATGATCCTCACCGGTACTACCGGTTCAAAACCGGTTTTTAAATCAGCCGCTTCCTGGAAGCCTTCCTAGACGGCCGGAGAGACAGAAGGCGACAAGCCGACGCTCGCCCGCTGCGCGCCGCTGCTTCACTCGCTCCGCCGCTCGCTCCGCGCCGCCACTTGCGCCCGCCACTTTCGCAGCCGACGGAGCCGACGGAGCCGCGGCCGGCGCCAGCGATCTTTTTTTTTTTCGCCCAGGAGCGCGCGCCTGTCTCTTCCTCGACCGCGCTGAACTCGCGCGGAGCTCCGGCGGCAGTCGGGATCCGGCCAGAGGGCGGCGATATGACAGGTGCGAGGCGGACGGACTGGCGGAGTGAATGCTTGCATGGCGCGCGGCTGAGAGACGCGTGCAGTGTACAGTTGGGGCCGCGGCGAGGACGGCCAGCTCGGGCTGGGCGACACGAGCGACCAGCACCGGCCCGTGCCGATTGACGCGCTGCAGGAGCGCCGCATTGTGCAGATCGCGTGCGGCAGCGGCCACACGGTCGTGCTCACGGGTGCGTGGCGCGCGTGGGGTTGATGAGGCGGCGTGGGGGAGCTGACGCGGGCGCTGCAGAGGAGGGCGAGGTGTACACGTGGGGCCGCGGAGACGACGGCCGCCTCGGCCACGGAGACAATGGCTGGAAGTTCGTGCCGCGCCTCGTCGAGGAGCTGCGCGGCAAGAGCGTGCGCCAGGTCACATGCGGCAGCTACCACACGGCCGCGGTCACGGGTACGCTGCGACGCCGCTTTCTTTCTTTTCTTTTTCAGTCGAGCATGCACAGCTAACAATTGAGTCGTTCATTCAGTCTCGGGAGACCTGTATACATGGGGCGGCGGCATGTACGGAAAGCTCGGGCACGGCAATGAGACCGGCCACTCGACCCCGTTCCTCGTCGACACGCTCAAGGGGCTGCAGGTCCGGCAGGTTGCGTGCGGCAGCCGCCACACGGTCGTGCTGCTCGAGAACAAGGACGTATACACGTGGGGCGACAAGGAGAATGGTGTGGCAGGCCACAGTGACACGGAGGGCCACCAGTACCTGCCGACCGCGGTAGAGGAGCTGTGCGGCAAGAACATTATGCAAATCTCTGCGTGCGGGTTCCATACGGCTGCGCTGAGCGAGTTTGGAGAGGTGTACACGTTCGGCGAGGGCAAATTTGGACGTCTTGGTCATGGCTCGGAGCGGAATCAGGCCGTGGCGCGGCGAGTAGAAGCACTTGCAGGCAGTCGCGTCAAGCAGGTCGCGTGCGGCGGCTTCCACACGGCAGCCGTCACCAACACGGGTGAGGTGTACACCTGGGGCGGCGGAGAGCACGGACAGCTTGGCCACGGTGACAAGGTCAACAAGACGGTCCCCACTCGAGTAGAGGCGCTAGCGGACGTCATCATCGTCCAGATCACGTGCGGATGGAGCCACACAGTAGCGCTGGCCGACACGGGCGACGTGTATACGTGGGGGAATGGCGACCACGGGAAGCTTGGACACAACGATACCACCAAAGTGACTCTGCCAAAGCAAGTCGACGTGCTGCAGGGCAAGCGCGTCATCTCGGTGGCCTCGTACAACGAGCACACAGGTTGCGCTGGTCGACCCGGTGGCATCTGCGTTGCGCGCGTCGACGCTGACTTCGTCGTTCGTGGGGGATCTTCGACAGCTGATTGACAACGACGAGTTCGCAGACGTGACCTTCATTGTCGAAGGCCGCGCCGTGCACGCTCACCGAGCAATCCTGGCGGTGCGCAGTGACCACTTCCGCGCCATGTTTTCATCGGGGATGCGCGAGTCGCGCGAACACGAAGTGTCTCTGTCGCACATGCGGGCGCCTGTGTTCCTCGCGCTGCTCGAGTATATTTATGTGGATGCAGTCAACGTGGGTGCCGAGATGGCACTCGAGCTGTTTGCAGCTGCAGACCTGTACACGCTGGACCGACTCAAGGGTCTGTGTGAGATCATTGTGCAAAAGCACATTAGCATCGAGAACGCGGCGGCGCTGTTCCAGATGGCCGACGATCTTCAATCTCTCCGGCTGCGCGAGGTCTGCCTCGCGTACATGGTGCGCCATTTCGACCTGGTCACCAAGACGGACGCGTTTGCGTCGCTCTCGCGCGACTTGATCCTCGAAGTGCTCCAGAATCGGTAGTGAGACTGTGTATGTATCGTACGATGCCTCGCCATGAGCGGGGCAATTTACTTATCTAGAAGGAGCCACTTGCGGGACCCGCCAAGGACGGCGACCACAAGCAGCTCAGCGAGAACGACAGCAAAAACACATCAGAAAAAAAAAAAGTTGGTTGATGGCATGTTTCCTCGATCGAGCTAGCGGCGGGTGTTACTTTGTACTATCAGGCTGGAAAGCCAAGGTCGTCCTCACTCCAGTTCGCCGTTGTCTTTTGCGAGCTTCAGATTCCAGTCGTAGAGATTGATGCGCGAGCCAGCGTCCTCGACACTCTTGGAGACCACGTCAAGCCAGAATTCGGCCAACTTCATCTCCGCTTCTGCCGCAACCACCTTCATCTCGGCGCGGTTTGATTCACTCGCACAGTCGAGGTAGGCTCGATAGCTCTCACAGCGCGCCTCCTGCATCTTAACAAGGGCTGGGTCAACCCCCGGGACCGGAGCCGGGGCAGGTGTTGCTGCGGGACTAACATTACCGGTGGCGGTGGGACTAACTTGAGCTTGAGTGCCTTGAGCGCTTGCCACAACGACGGGTGCTTCACTGGGACGTGGAGGAGCTGGAACCACAGGAGTACCTGCGCTCTGCGCCTCTGGGATTGGCCGTGGAGGAAGTGAGTGAGCGGGGATCGCTGCTGGGGGAGGAGGAGGAGGACCCACAGCATGCGCGGGATATGGCGGAGGGATCGTCGGACCAGGCGGAGGAGGCATTGGCGGTCGAGGCACAGGAAGCCGAGATGGGTCCAACGGTGGTCCAAAGCGCGAACCATGACGGTGATCAGGTGCCCTCGGAGGTACGAGGTGGCTAGGAGCAGGTGGGACTGGCGTGGGTGTCGACTCTTGTGCAATCGGCACTGGGATCGGCGGTGCACTAGCTGGTGGTGCAATTGCCCTGGCATTCGGCTGGGGAGTCGGCGCAGGGTCGGCGACCTGAGGCTGCACCTCTGGCTTCATCTCTAGGTTCTCAGCATCGTGCTTCTGACTCTCGACATCACGCTTCTGGGGCTCAGCGTCCTGGCGGGATTGTCCGCGAGGAGAAGGTTCTCTCGCGTTTCTAGGAGTGCGGTCCGCCGACTCTTGTTGGCCGCCTCTGTGGTCTTTCGCTTCCGCTTCATGGTAGCCGTGGTCTCTTGCTTCCGACTCGCGTCTGCTGTAGTCTCTCGCGTCGGACTCGCGTCTGCTGTAGTCTCTCGCGTCGGACCCGCGCCACGTCCTGTCGTCTCTCTGCTCCCTCGACGCCGACTCTCGCCGGTAGCGGCGCCTTCCCCACGACGGCGACCTGCTCACGCTCCTCCTGTCCCGCGACCAGCGTCGGTCGTACGCGCCTCTGTACGGGCTGGCCGTCCGCCTCGCCGCGCGGTGGTAGCTGGGGCTCCTGGATCGCGAGCGGCGGCCCCTCCGCCTCCCCTCTGGGCTCAGCCTGCGTCTGCGCGCCGACCGCGACGGGCTGCGGCTCCTGCTGCGGCTGAAGCTGCGGCTGCGACTGCGGCTGAAGCTCCGGCTGCGGCTGCGGCTCCAGCTCGGGCTGCGGCTCCTGCTGCGCCGTCCGCGACTCCGGCTGAGGCTGCGGCTCCTGCGCGACCGGCTGGGGCTGCGCTGCTGGTTCTTGCGGCGGTGGCGCCTGCCCCCGCGCCGCCCGCGCCGCCGCCGCCCGGGGCCCGCGCCTGGCGCTGGGCCGGCGCTGGAGGGAGCCGCCGCCGGGGCCTGCGACTCCATCGATCCGACGTCCGCGGGCTTTCTCGCCGCGCGAGTATCTTGGGTGGAGTATGGAGGGCAGCCATCGGGTCGATGCAACACGTAACTGCGGATTTTCGGTTAGAAGTGGAAAGGCGTTTCTCATTCTGCTTGCAGCTGCTTCACTTGGCGCGGAAGGCCAGGCAGAAACACATGAGGCTGCAAGCACGAATTGATAACATACGCTTTGCGCTTGTGGAACGGAAGTTCGGTGTCGATAGCTTGAATTTGACAAGAACGCAGATGGAGATCTTGTGCCGACGCATGCGTTACGAGCAGCAGGTGGTGCGTCGAATCGATCAGCAGCCGCGAGTCACGTCGTGGCTTGGGATTCCAAGCCCGCCAGCAGATTTGGCGTGATGGCCTCGAGAGCCGTGCCACACAGATTACGCCGGAGCTGCTGTTGTCGCGACCGTGCACGGCGTGAAGCATGTGCTTCGGTCGAAGCCGACTGGTGCAGCCGTGTCACACCCACGCGATAACTGGTGTCCACGTCTAACTGAGCTCGTGGCGGAGACCCATGACATGAGACGCCGCTTGTCATGTTGACTCCGCGAAAGAAAGCAAGCGTCCAATCTGTTAATCGAGGTAAAGGTCGCTTCTGGCCGGATCATGAGCTGTGCTCCCGCAAGCGCACGAGCGAAAAGTCCGTTCATGGTCAAGCTCAAGGTTTCGTGCGAGCAGCGTGGCGTTAGCGCCGACGGATTCACCACGATGTTTGCCGCACAGCCTCACAACCGCGTGAAAAGATATCGTTCGAGCCCGTCGGACTCAGCACTGCTACAAGCAGCGTTGCTGCCCCGCGAGACACTCGGTGAGGCGCTCTCGCCTCTACATTACACTAGTCGATTCTCTCTTTCATTGCACGAGAAGTCATGCGTCGGATGCTGCTCAGCAAGGCAGCAGCATCAGCTCACCTTCTGCTCCAGCCCCGTGAGCCACAAGGGCCCGTGCAGAGCGGAGGCGCAACATTACTCTCCGCGTGGACCGCGAGCTCGGGCTGTATCCATGCAGCGCGACCCTGCTGTGCACGAGTGGCCCTTGACGGCGCCGTGCAAGCTGCAATAGGCGAACGCGGCCTGTGGCTGCGGCGGACTCAGCGGCGCCTGGACGCGCCGCTTGTTGAGCAGTCGAGCCAATCCGCCGCTATGATCTCGAGGCTCTCTGCTGCCGGGCCTCATCATACCAGCGAGTTGCACGGTTCACTCTTGAGGCAGCGTAGCACCGGTCGGGTGGCTCGCATTGCGGCTACCGAAAGTCTCCCTCGGCGCGTTCGGCGAGGTATTGATTCATACAGTTTCCTCATCATACTATATTCCTGATGAACCGCTATATGATGCAAACGCTTCCGCCGGGAATGGCAGTCTTGACAGGTTTCGGCAGCTCGTGGCCAGTTCGCTGACGCGGTTCCACCCCTCGGAGCCACAACGGCACGACGGCACGGATGGGGCCGCGCGAGCGCCGGTGCAGGTTGCCCGCCTGTCGTGGATATGACTTGTTTTTTGTATAGCATAGTGAGTCGCCGTGCTGAACTCGCGGCTGGCTCGTTTGGACCGGAGGCAGGGGTGGGGGAGTCCGGTTCGGGGCTCTTGGGCTGAGTATGGGTGCCCATCAAGCAAGTGCAACGTAATGCTCCGCTGGCGAACCCTTTCGCTCTATACCCAGCGCGAATACAAAGTAGGTACGCGCGGTGCCCCCCGTGGCCCGCCTGTGGCGGCGGCGCAATCGGCGCATTCTCGCTTTTCTCGTCGGCCGCCGCGCCGCCGCCCGAGTCGAGTCCGAGCCGCGGCTGTCCACGCGCCGTCGCCCGCCGCGAGTGTCGCGCGCACTTTCCCTTCTGCGAGCGCTCGAGAGAGGCAGCGAGAGAGCAGCAGCAGCATGGTGAGCTTCGGCGTGCCGGTGGAGCGCGTGCCCGAGACGAGCGCCGTCAACAACAACGAGGCCGACGAGGTGCTCGTGCGCCTGGCCGCGCGCATGAAGCAGTCGCTCGCCACGGGCGACCGCCGCCGCAACCTCTTCAAGAAGTACGCCGACTGCTTCACGGGCATGGAGGCCGTCGACTGGATGCTCGAGCAGATGGAGGCCAAGTCGGTGGCCGAGGCCGTGCGCAAGGGCCAGGGGCTGCTCACGCACAGGTACATCGAGAAGGTCGACAAGGAGACCAAGTTCGAGTACAACAAGAAGCGGTTCTTCCGGTTCACAAACATCACGCCAGAGTACGTGCAGCCCCAGGCCGCTGCGAACGTCGAGCGACCGCTTCCGGCTGCCGCGCTCGACCTACCGCTCAGCTCCGCCGCCAGGCGCAGAGCGCTCGCCGCCATCCTCGGAGGATTCGTCGCCGACGCTGCGTCCACCTCGCTCAACGGCGTATCCCGCCCGGAGAAGATGATCCCCAACCTGCTGCGGCTCGACTTCGACCCCGCCTTCTGCGGCATCTACGACTCGAGCAACGGCATCACAAGCTCCCTCAACAAGAAGAGCGGAACCTCCAAGGTCCGCATGGAGTCCTCCACGGGCTTCGAGGCACGCATCCTGCTCCAGTGCATTGCGCGCCGCGGACAAGGTGCACGGCTCGCAGCTCGCCAAGGACGCCTTCTGGGGCTTCAAGAACGACCACCGCCTGCTCAGCGCCACCTCGCGCGCCTTCCTCAAGCGCGTGCAGAGCGGCAAGAACTGGCCGCACTGCGCCGTCAAGTGCCGCTCCATCGACGTGCTCTCGCTCATCCCGCTCGTCACGGCGCTCTACGCCGGCACCAACTCGCTCTTCACCAAGGTCGACGAGCTGGTCAAGGTCTTCTACGTCGGCACGCGCGTGCGCGATGCAGCCCTCGTCTCGGCCTTTGTGCTCGAGCAGGTCATCCTCGGTGCCTCTGTGCTCAGGCAATGCGCATGAGTATCCGCACCGAGCGTCTCAGTGTCAAGCAGCGCAAGGTGATCTTCAAGGCCTTCACCAAGTCGCAGCTGCCTAGCTACGAGGCCATCCAGAAGTTTGGCAACCGCGGCGCGCTCCCCGGCGGCTTCTGCGCCGTGCTCCAGCCTCTCTTCGTGCTCAACGACTACGCCACGGCTGTGCGTGAGAACATCCTCGGCGGTGGACGAACTTGCCGCCGCGCCGTCTTCATCGGCGCGTGCTTCGCTGCTCAAGACGGCATCGAGAGCATCCCCGAGAGCTGGCTACGCAAGACGCCGTACTTTGACTTCATCCAGGCCGACGCTCAGTCGCTCGTGTCGCGCCGCGAGCTCAAGGGCGCGGCGTCCTTCAGTGAGGAGATGACCGACCCCGAGCCGGACGAGCCGATCCCGTACGTCGACTACCCGGTGCGCTCGTCGCTCACCGGCACCACGGGGCCGACGGGACCGACGGGGCGTCGTTACCGCCACAACGACAACGGCCGGCAGCACTCGACGAGCTTCGCGTCGTCGGGCAACTCGTCCCCGCGCTCGGTCGCGTCCAACTTCTCGTACGGTTCGCAGACGACGACGGGCTCCTCGGTGCGCTCGGTCATCGACCTGGGCGACATGGACCGCTTCTACCAGAGCAACGGACTGAGCTCGAGCCAGATCTCCGGGTCTGGCATCACCCCGCGCAGCTCGAGCGGCTCGGCCGGCAACATGAGCGTCGAGATGCAGAAGTTCTTCCAGGCCTACGGCACGCCGCGCACGTCGGGCGAGAATGGCTCGTTCGCCAACAGCGGCACGTCCACGGTGCGTTCATCGAACGACATGCTGCGTGGCAGCGATCTCCCCGCGTACACGCACCGCCGCAGCTCGCAGACCATGATGATGCGGCACTCGGACAAGATTCCGGGCTACGGGCCACAGCCACTCGCTTCGCCAGTCCGTGTCAATGGGCGCAGCTCGCGCCAGCGACGGCAACGTGTTCTACCAGTCGGCGTACGCGACCACCTCGCGTGGCTCGGGCGGCGTGATGCACTCCAGCAGCCGTGGCAGCTCCCGTGGCAGCTCCCGAGGCAGCATGCCGCGAGGCATGGACAGCTTCTCGCAGCGCCGCGAAAGCTTCTCGCGTGGCCGTGAAAGCTTCTCTCGCAGCCGTGGCAGCATCTCGCGGGCAGCGACCCGTTCTTCAGTGGACCGATTGGCGCCGCTCCTTCCTCGCTGACCCAGAACAGCTACATGCCGGATGACAGCGACGATGTGGTGCTCGCCCACCGTGTGTCACTCGACCAGGAGCAGCGCGTGAGCCTCCACGCGATTCTGTAAGCGGTGTGGACCAGCAGTAATCGAGCTCTGTGCGGCGCGCGGGGGCCCTTTGTATAATTTATTAGCTGGTGGCGAGCGCCGCAGAACGGAAATGAAGAAACACAAAAACAAACAGCAACAACCGACAAGCCGCGCCTTCCAGACGCCTCTTGTACCCTCCCTGCTCACGAGAGTCACCTCTCGTAGACGATGAATGTTGTCAAACGTAAATACAGTCAGTCTTCGCACGCATCTATCTCTTTGACTCGGTTCCTTCATGGGAAGGAGCCGTAGTTTGCTCGGAATGGCGCCGAAGGCGTTCGCACACTGCAATCGCTCTCAAGACCAATGCTGCTGGCCACACCTGCCGCAATGCTGCTGTTGCCGTCACGCTCGCTTCCATTCCAGCAGGACATCAGTCCACTTCCTGAAGGCCGATACTCCATCGAGTGCCGTCGAGGCTGCTGGTGGTCATGAGCTGGTCTCTTCACTGCGACTGCGACAGCATCAGATACATCGACACGAGTCTCTGTGCGATGAGAGGCTAAGATGACGAGCATGCAGCCGAAAAGCACGCCCGCGCCTCCTATGAAAGTGGCAGCTCCGGGTGTGGAGGCTACGCCCACTATGACTCCGATGATTGTCGCGACGACAGGTTCGGTGAGCATGCCGAGCGACACAACCAGAGGATCGAAATACTTCATTGCCGCCACGAAACCCATGGTGCCAATGACGCTGCCCACAATCACCATATAAGCTTCGGAGAACGGGTGATGCCAGATCCAGCCGATAGGACCTGCTACACTTGTCACGTCGGTCAGGTTGATGCCGAAATCGCGCCTGAAGATCGAGAGCACAAATAGCAAGATCAAGGCTTCGATTGCCATCAGCACGCAGAGGAAGACCGACAAGTCCATGCACGCGCGGAGCTTCTTGGCGGTCAGTAGATAGGCAACACCACCAAACGCTCCAGCGAAGGCAAGGAGATCTCCGTGCAGTGTCGGTCGCCCAGTCGGTGATGCTATGCTCAGCGCGCCCGTGTGCCATACCATTGTGATGATCAAGTGTAGTGATGGCACCTCCGGTGAACCCGATCGCCGCACCAAAAATCTCCTGCTTGCTCAACGGCTGCCGCAGCATTAGCTTGAATAGCACAAGGAGCAACGAGTGACAGTTGTTGAAAATGTAAGTGTGACCGATACTCGTGAGCGACAGCGCGATGAGGAAGGACGCATTGAACCACGTATGGGCAACCGCACTCAGCAATAGCAGCAGCACCTTGCGTGTATCCAGCTTTGGGAATCCCTTCTGATAGATTGAAAAGATTGCGAGCGGGAGAAAAGCAATTGAGGCTCCCTGATATGCGCCAAAACAGCTTCAGCAGTGGCGGAACATCAGTGAGCAGCGTCAGCGCGGCGCCTTGAGAGGCCACAGCCAGATCCGCCGTGAACAGGACAAGATACCCGATCAACGGCACCTGTTTCTTCACTACCACTTGCAACGTTGTGGTAGTTACTTCAGCGGCTGCTCGTGCGGAGGAGCTTACCATCGAGCAGCTCTGAGGCGAAGTCACAGCTGTGATCGATGTCGCATCGTCACTGAATTTCCTACCAAATGGTGGAGAGCGAACTGAGGCTTCGACCCTGATCTCTCTCACTGCACTGGGTAAGCTCGCGATAATATGACTCCCACGTCTCTGGTGCAGAGAGGGGTTACCCCCGTCACCCATGAACTCGTTGCTGCTCATTGCCAAATCCGCCAAAGAGACCTAAACCTGTGCTGTTTGGCGTCGACGTCGATGCGGTTGCTATCGCGAGCTTCCGGTCTGGGACTGCCAATATCAATTCGCAGTGACGTGGAGACCCGTGTGCGCGAGCTGTTCGTTGAGGATCCGTCAAACTTCCAGCAGCGCTTGATGTCTGGATCAGAAACGCTTGCTCATGAGGCCCTAGCACTGCTTCCAAGGTCAGGAGTACTCACTGCCGATTCTGCCTCGTATTCGTCGTTATAATCGCCAGCGTTACTGTATGATGACTGGCAATCATACCTCTTGCTGCCAAATGACATCAAGCTGGTTTTGGATGTTGGCGCGGCATGTGAAAGCGCGTTTGTGGGAGATCCGTGACGGGTTGAGTCGAGCTTTGATTTGCCCTCGCTGATCCCGATTGCAACTTGATCATCGTTGGATATGGGGTCCGTCACGGTAGTGCATGAGATCTGGAAGCCGCTGTAGCCTACGCCGTTGTGCAGCGACTCGCCAAGAGACTTGCGTCTTCTGCTGTTGCGTGGCCTATAGTACGCCCGCAGACCAGAGACCACTCCTGAGCCATTCTGCCCCGGTCTCCAATTGCAGTAGTCACTCGCAACGACGCTCTTGACAGGTCATCGCCTCGCTCGTGCCCCAATACGCGAGTGCGTCTTCAATCGACTGGCACCAGTTGTGATTTTCAACCGCGAAGAGCTGCTCGAGCTCTCCAAGGCAAGAGAGGGAGAGTGCAAAAAGCCCCGCGGTCTCCGGAGCGTCTTCTCTTGAGTGAGCATCTCCATGGTCGCTGCTGACATCAAAGCTCACGAGTGCTGTCGCGATCTTTGGCTCGAGCGACTCCGTTTCCATTCTCACTGTGTTGTGTGTGGCCACCGGCGGTCATCATCATCTCGAACGTGGCCGCATCGAATGTCCGGGTGGCCCGCACCAGCAAGAACCCGTCGCTGACGTGGCCGCTCCACTCGTCTTCCTCCTCGCTCCCGCTGCTGGTACTCGACCACCTCGACGACGACCGATGCAAGTACTTGCAGGCAGGCATGAAGCGCCTCTGGCTCGTCACGAGCCGCCAGGACATCCACACGAACGCCGAGCGGAGCGCAGACGCTGTCAACAACTCGGTGAATAGCCGCCGCTTGTTGTCTCGGAGCCGACGACGGGATGCAGACGACGAGGTGGTCCATGATCTTGGGCCTCGTCATGCTCTCCAGCACCGCCTCGAGTGTGCTGGCGTCACCTCCACTCCCGTCCCGACTTGCCAATACGCTGAGCGTCTCGCGGCCATTCCGCTTGGTGCTGGACGGAGGGATCAGCAGGCAGACGTCGCGGTAGAACTGTCGACGCTGAAGGCTCGCCGAGGCCTTGGACGACGCGCTCGCCGCCGCCACGGGCTCCAGCAGCTGGCCGAGCGTCCTGGGCTCGCTGGAGCGCGCGACGCCCGCGAGGAACTCGTCCTCGGACACATCGAGCTTCTCGCTGACGCCCGCGAGGTCCAGCGAGTACACCTGGTCGAGCGTCGAGCGCGGCGCCTGCATGGCGGAGCGACTTGGGGGCGTCGCAGCGGGAGCGGAACTGGCGCAGTCGAAAGATCGCGCGGTCGGCTTTTCCAGGAAGAGGCGCGCGTTTCCGCCCAAGCGGCGGCGAGAAACACGCGGGAGCAACACGCGCACGCATTGGCGAGGCGAAGCGGCGCCTGGCGGTCGAGCGGGCAAGTTGAACAAGGACGAAATACACAACTGTGTTCTATTACGACGTTACTCGAGGCTCGGAGGGAGCAGCTCGTGGGTGGAGGTGGTGGGGCCAAGTTGGACCGTGAAGGAGGCTGGGAGTTGGGGGGCGGCGCGGCCAGGAGGAGATCAAAACGCCGTTGTTTTGGGATGGTAGGAGGCGGGCGCGGGGCGCGCATGGCATCCCGCGCCGCTCGCTGCTCCTGGGCCGCGCCGGCGGTCGACACACCGACCAGTACTTCACGTTCAACTCTTGGGGGTCTTCTCTACTTCGCTCGCGCGCGCCCGGCTGACTGGAAGGGGTGCGTACGATACTCTTCGATACGGAGGGCGGCGGCGCGCGGGGGGCGGCGGGGAGCCGTCTTCGCTCTGCCGCGCGCCGCTCGCCGCAGTCAGTTGGCGCGCGCGGCTCGGCCCAACTCGGCCAATCGAGGCGCGCGGGCGCTCGGCGCGTTAGTGGTGGGCGCCGGCTGCCGCATGCCGTGGGGATAGCTTAACACTTGGAGAGCGCTTGGTCGTGCCGGTTTGCCCAGCATCTTGGAGAATGACCTGGCTGGAGGCGACAGGCGCGACTGCCCGACGAACTGGGTGGATTTTTTACTCTTGGATTTTGTATGCGCCGTTGGGAACGCGCGCGGAACGTGCCGAGCGACGATCACTCACGCTACGTTACCGTCTTGGGTTGACTTGAGAGTGAAGGTCGGTTCAACCTACTGGCATACTGGGATCAAGTCACACGACGCCATACTCGGCGTGAGTCATTTGAGGGCCGTCCGGTGCGCAAGGATCGCGACCGCTCATTCCTCGATTTGCCTCGCCAAGCGCAAGCCGCCAGCACAAGCCTCGCCGACGAGAAGCCAGCTCCATGCGCCAGCAGTAGCAACAGATCAGAAGACTCCAGCTCCGCCGGCCTAGCGACCCGCGCGGACTACCACGTCGCGGTCTGGCACGCTCCTCCGAGCGGCCATGACGACCCAGGACTTTTCATCTGGCGCGGCGTGGAGCTGTCTGTGGGACGCCGTGAGGCGCGAAGACAGCCTTAGACAGCAACTACCATCATCAATATCGACCACTTTGCTGTGCGGAGACGCACGGCCACCCGCTGTCTGTGTGCCGTTCGCGGTTGAAGGCAGTTCCAGCAATTCTTCAGCGACATTGCTCGATCAAGTGACCTGAAGGCAGCCTACAGCAATGATTCTTACCATCGAATCTTCGTGCTGTCTGTTGGTCTTCTTGATCGTCTTTGTGTCGCCTTCTGGGCGGCCACCCGCTGTCTGTGTGCCGCTTGCGGCCGAAGGCAGTTCCAGCAATTCCTCTGCAAATCTTCGTCAAGACTCGACTCGAGGGGACCTGAAGGCAGCCTACAGCAATGATTCTTACCATCGAATCTTCGCGCTGTCTGTTGGTCTTCTTGATCGTCTTTGTGTCGCCTTCTGGGCGGCCACCCGCTGTCTGTGTGCCGTTCGCGGCTGAAGGCAGTTCCAGCAATTCTTGAGCGAATTTACGCGATTCGGGGACCGGAAGGCAGCCCACTGCAACGATCAATTGTTAAGGGTACAATCTTGCGCTGCCTGTAGGTTTTCTGAGTCGTGCGCCTTCGACTGGGTCGTCTCTCTTCATGGGAAGAGCTGGGTCGAGCATCAAGACAACCAACAGCAACCTCCGATTCACATCGTACAAGTGCTGTCTGAAGCGTGCTCGATTCGACGTCGTTCATCGGAGCGGCATCCAGTCGGCGGCAGTGGCACAGCGTTTCGCGAGGAACACTTCGCCACGCACCAAGACAGCCAACAGCAACCAGCATATTTGACCGTGGTGACCAACTATCACCCTGCGAATTGATGTGCTGTCTGAAGCGTGCGTGGCGTTGAGGGACTCGTGATATCGTTGGAGACACAAAGGCGGCCAACAGCAACTCATCACCGGCTTTTTACCTTGGAACGAGTGCCGTCTGTGAGGTGTCAGGGTTGAGCGGCAGTTTGTTTGAGCTCGCGCTCTTGCTCCTGCGGCGGATGGAAGCGAATGAAGGCGTGCCTATCCTCGGACGGCTCAGCGCCCGCGGTCGCATCGATCTGTTCCAGTAGCAAGTAGGCGTAGCGCAACTCTGTGTATCGAGTAACATGAGCACGATCCGCTTGACTTCCCACTCTCGTCTTTTCGTTTGGTCAAGCAGGCACTGGCGAAGCGCTCCAAACGCGCAACACATCTCCAGCATCGACGCTGACCCCTTTTGGCGTCCATTTTCATCTTCACGCAACTGCGCAGACCGTCCGGAGTGGTCCGGTCGATCGCGAGACGAACGCAACATTTTTTTTTCTTCGTTTGACATGGATGGCACGGCTGGCAGGAGCTGCCGTGCGTTTTACTCATGGAACGCAGACCTCGAAGCGCGCAGCCCGAGAGCTCGCCCGACGCGCCACTCGAGTCCGCAGACGCTCTGCGAGTGGAGACAGCGACGCCACATGAGCACCGCCGCCCCCACCCGACGCTACATTTGCGTCGCCGCCCGCTACTCGCCCGAAAGCTCCGCCTACAGCTCCGTTCCTAACTTTTCTACTCGCGATGGAGAAGCGAAGCACTTCCTCCCCACTTGGCAAATCGAGAAGTGAGGGGGAGCGGGAAGCCTTGGGTTGATTGCGGACTTCACTCATGCATGCGCCACTGAGTGAAGGTGTTGGCTACAAAGTGAAGCCATTGGATGACACTCTCGGGAGCCCAGGAGCTTCGATACAAATGGGCAAGCAGTCAACGAGTTGACATGAATGGCAGGAGTTCTGGAGTGAAGTAGGAGGATTCGATTGTGCAAGCTAGTCGAAATCAACTTCTCTTGACCTACGACTCTCGTCTAATTACTTGATGCTACTGTCAGATTATTTTTGCGTCTGTCTGGCTTCGAGAACTGCACGCCACCGCTTCAGCGCCGCTGCTAGCGTTGCGTGCCGACTTTCTCGCCTCCATCTCGTTGCCTCTCGCCACCTATAAATCCCTTGGAAAGCAAGGCGACGACCTTGATCGCGTTCATGCAGGGCGGTGAGCTGTCGAGCAATCCATCGATCAGTTGCAACGCTTTCCCAATGCTGCAGCCAACGTTGAAGTTGACGAGATCGGTGGTGCTCAACTGCTTGTTGCCATTGGACCTGATGCCGCACTGACAATATCGCGTGTTGATGCCATTTAGCAAGCAACTCCTTCCGGCGAAGTGTCTGGTTGCGCTGGATGAATACCCGAAGCTTGAGACGCAGAGTCGTGGTACATCGCCAACGACAAAAGCAGCTCTCAAGCATACTGCTAAAGTACCTCCCGCGAAACACGCTTAGCTTTGCTCGAACGACTTTACAGTGCTTGAACCACTTACGAAGGATTCCAAAATACTTGTGTTGGCATACTCGACGCCACCGAGCGTCAGCGAGAGCGTTCTGTACCTTGTCGAATTGAGCAATTCGGCGCCACTCTTGCCACCGTCGCCAACAAGTTGTTAGACTTCGATTACGTCGGGAGTTATGAGCTCGAATAATCTTTTCCTTGAGAATTCGATGTTCAATGCATAGTTCCTTAAGCATCTGAACAGCTTGGCTGCACCTACGAGTTGCGATGATATTCATGAGCTGCACCTGTCGCATTTCAAGGATGTTCCGTGACTGATGCCACGACACCCAGGCTAGCATGCTGCGTTGCATCCTTCTGTTATTGAAGTGTACTCGTGCTTTCAACCCTAGGGTTCGATTGTGATTTCTGTATCTCGCTCGTGCCTTCCAGTCCGTGAAAACTCTCCAAAGCAAAAACCGTTGTCGATACTTTTCTGCGGACTGGACCACTGCTCGTTCTGCTCGACGCTCACATATGAATACATTCCAACAGCGCCAGCGTTTTTCCATTCGAGATCTTGTCATGAAGCGTGTTGCCCGTTCCAAGTTCTTCATTCGCACTTTACGAGTACATACGACGCGCTTCCAAGAGGAGAAGTAGATGGAAAGCTGGTTAGAAATGTAGTTACGTACTCGACGCCTCAATCGTTTCAGCATTGAGACCTTATGTCTCCATAGCGAAAGATGCTGCCGTTGAAGTCGAGCAATGCAGAACTTAAATGCCCTGGCTTTTAGCTTGCGAAAAGACACAAAATCGACCCATCGAGCAACACTTCGACGATTGGTTGTGTTAATCAACAGATCTGTTGCTTTCGCTACTGCAAGTCGCTTTGCTTTCTTTCTTCTATACAAACTTTTCCATCTGGAAAAATAGTCATCCTTTCTGCTTTCTCTGAATAAAGCTACAAGACGCTGGTTTCTATTTCTCCACACCAGGTAATTTGCCCATTGTTTGAAGCTTTTGAGCTGGAGCGTCTTAGATCGGTGTGTTTGTGCGTGCTCTTGACATTGTCGAGCTGCTTTCCGAGCTATCTTCGATTCTGAGAGCAAGCAGATTGCATGAGACAGCCGTCGGCGCCTACAGTACTCAGCGGAAGTAGCTAGGGTAAGCCGGTGCAGCTTTCTGTGTTTAGTTTGCTCTCTCCACTTTCCGATATTCCACAACAGAATTCGACTCAGTAGCTTCCTTTGCGCCAGTTCAAGCTCAAGTTTCTTAAGCTGTCGTGTTTGCCAAAACTTTATCCAGCCCGTTAGAACAAATCGAAGGCGAGCGTGGTCAGCGTATTCTGCAGCCAGCGCAACTCGCTCATGGTGGTAGCGCATTTCTTGAGTATAGCGGTGCCATTTAGCGAAATATCGTCGTCTCAAGACGATGAACAGATAGTTTCCTTGCGCACGCTCTATCTGGTCTATTCTGTAGTGTTTTTGATCAATATATCGCAACCATACACTCCATATTTGGCGCTGCTTTGCTATCTTTCTGAACATCTGCGCAAGCAATAGTTTGCGCTTTCGTTCGGCTTGTGAGCGGTTATGTTGACACCATCGGTGCCAACAAGATCGTATATGTGAAGCTTGGCGGCGAAAACGTATGATATTGCTAATCTGGCACCGCACATGTATCCGAAACCACTTGATCCAAGCCTTCTTTGTCAGCGCTCTAGAATATAGTGCATCTGCTTTTTCAATCCGACTTTGGATGATGCTGGTTGTCAGCCTCATCCATATTCCGAAGGTGTTAGTTGCGAGCACATCACTTCTCCATTTGCTTGCCTTCTCCATATTTTGTTCGCGTTGGCGACACAGCACAACGTAGCGACTCCATCGTTTCATAAATCGTCGTTTGCTGATGCTCTCTGAAAATACAGTAGCCGTGTGGTTTTGTTGTGTAAAAGTGTAGAAGCCCTTCCAACGACGAATGCATTGTCGTCGTTGACGGTACATATGGAATCGAGTCGCCATGTCAATTTGATCTTGTCGCACCCATCGCTGACGTAAATATTGCTTTAAGGAATAAAACGTAGTTCGAAGCATGTTTGCTCGACGTAAATGACCTGTTACGAGTGCACTGCGGTTTACCGTCACCACAAAGCGGTGATGCGACACCCATTCTGTCCACATTCTTCGAAGTAGTGTCTGCGAGTAAAATCGAATAGCAGTACTACGAAGAGTGCTAGATCGACGATAATGCTTCCAGTTGAGGAAGAGACGAGGGAGTGAGAACCGTGTGTCGCTGTTGAAGACTCGAAAAAGATGCCTCTTAAATGCTCGTTGCGTAGTTGAATAACCCTTCCACTTCGTAAACACTTGCTTTGACAGCCAACGTCGGTGATGTGAAATTGCGAGGTTTCGCTTCTCTCGATGGTGACGATGCAGTGCATATAGTCGAGACCACGACAATATTCCTCGACGCCGAAGTACTCGCTCGTGGTGATACCCTGCTATAGAAGACATTTCACGAGCGGATTTACTTGCTACGTGTGCCTGATACATCGTGCGAATTGTCAAACGAAGTTTCCTGTTTGCCAGAATTTTTGCAACTGTCACGGCTTGCTCACGTTTCATTGACTGTGAATACCAGAAGGTCTGCCAAACAAGGAGGGTACGGCACAGCAGTGCTTCGCTACGGAAAGCTATAGCCAGTTCCACTTGTTCTCGAGCAGCAATTTGATGTCTCCGAACCTTTTTCCATGTTCCTACACTCGCTTTCAATCGCCTGCGGTTAAGGCTTTCATAAGCCACTCGGCATTGAGCACGAATAATTCTTTGTTGTTTGGCTGCCTTGCGCCACTCTCTCATAACTCTTGCCCATAGCCGATACATATTGTTCGCGGTTGCCATATTATTCATGTGGTTTGACGTTTGTCGTAGTTTCAGGAAGGCAATCCAAGCGTCCCAAACGAACTGTATCGACTGGTCTTGCCTCCTACTGATGCATGTTCGAACGAGCTGCTCGCGTCGGCGCCGTTTTTGTGCAAAAATGTACCAGCTCCAAATTACAGATCGAGTACAGCGTTGCTCTCTGTGATGCTTGCAGGTTTGTAAAAGAAGTTTGCGCTTCAATAGCTTCCTCGTGATTCGATACCACATGAGCAGTACTCTTCTCATTATTGAGTCGAGGTTGTGCTTGAAAGCAGTAAGTGTTTTGCGTCGACTTTGACTTTGAAGAGCACTAAATTGCCTCCAAAGACGGATAGTAAAATTGCAACGACGCGAGTAAAAATACTCAATTGCAAGCTGGGTACTTGCTTGTTTCGATTTATTCGCAGCAGTAAATGCTTTGAATCGAGTAAAGGTGTCCACCGCCAATTTTTTGTTGAGTTGCCGTTGATATCGATCCCATCGAACGCCGATACGAAGCACACGAAATATGTGCCGCAGATGTTTACTGGCGGCCTTCTTTCTAAATAAGCGTATCAGCTGTCGGTAGCATCGGTGCCGCTTTGCTACATCACTCCACTCTCGGATCACCCGTGCAAGAATGAGCAATTTGATCTTCAATTGAACACTTTCTACTAAGATGCGTTGGCGTCGAAGTGACATCACATTAACGCGCCATAACGCAAGAATTTGCTTCGTCACACTTTGCCTGCGGTAATTACGAGCTGTGAATAGCGCGACACGAAGTGCATACGCTCTTCTCCATATGCTGAATATCTTGACCATCAAATTTTCGCGATGACGGCTTCCCACAAACTGTATTTTGATGCGAGTGAGAGCGTTTCGACAAGCCCAACTTTGCCAAGTTGCAAAAACGAAAGTTATCCTTCGATTAAAATGAATTTGTCGAATGCAGCGTGACCTTACATTGTTTTGGGCATGTTGGTGCCAGGCGCGAAGAGAAAGTCGAAGCTTTCGGGATTTATACCAGTCAAATGCCTCGATCAGTTTGAACTTCTTGGTGGAGCAAAATCTGCTGTGTCGCATCCACATTACCAGTGCTCGACGAGTAATGTTGTCTCTGAACCGTTTTCTGGCCTGGTCGAGAGAGTGGCGATAATTCCGCTTCAAGGTGAGGAATTGTATCCACATGAGAAATGGCTTTGTGAGCGCACATTTGTAGCTGAACATATCAGCCTCCAGTTGCTGACGTGCACGATTACGGCGCATCTGTACAAAGCAGCTCCACCTCCGAACTCCAGTTTGAACATATCGAAGGCTTGCTCGGTGGAGCCGATCAAGATACATTGGTGACAAAAGCGTCGCCATCGTCCAATTCTTGAAATATTGCAGACGTAGTCTTTGGTTGTTGTGAACAGTGGCATACTCCAAACACAAGCGCTTTGTCTTGAGGTCTTCAACTTTGCTTTTATAGCGCTTAATAGCACACCGAAGTTGGTAAGATTGCCATTCATATGAACGCCGTCGGAATAGAAGCTTGAACGTCGCGAAATTGACCCATAGATCCCAGCAGCGTACTAGCTGACGATTCGACGCGATTACCATGCGACGATGGACTTCATTACTTAGTTTCCAGCTACGTTTCCACCACTGGAAATGACGTTTTTGCAAGTGTTCTTCATAACAGCGCATTGCAATTTGCCACTGCATGTCTCGCATCGTTCGATATGAAACTTGATCCCTCCACGCAGCAATTACTGCCTTTTTAGAGCGCTTGTGTCGCCACCATATTGCACGCTGCTCTTGCTCTTTTGCCTCATACCGTAAAGCCTCCACTACCTCTTTCCACTTTGAAAAAGTAAAGTAGGCTAATTGCAGCGAGGCCTGGAATCTACGTCGTCGGATGCGAGCGTTAGCATCTAAAGCTATATTACTTCTGTTTGGAGAGTTGGGTGGATGCTTCACGAAAGGCTTTACATAAGTTGGGTCGTTTGCTGGTGGGCTAGCCAGGTGACCCATTCTGATTAGATTAGCGTCTTCAACTTCATGTCTCCGCTGTACCGTTTTGGTTGCGTGGGAAAGAGCGCGCGAAGCTCTTTGGTGCTCTCGAGTAAGTCGGTACTGCTTGCGTCGCACAACAACTTTCCATGCAAGAAAGTGCCGTAAAACGACTTGTCGTCGCCAATGCAGCAAAGCTGCGATCATTTTGCCATTGCCATCATCTTCTTGACAGTTAGGTGACATAATTACAAATGCTCGATCAGAAGGTGATCGTTGCGCTCGAAATCCAGCTGAACATGTTGCATTCAACAATGTCAGTCAGATGTAACAGCGTCAACTATCCAGCTAATCCGTACGAGAAGCTGGGGATGAAAGTCGGCGGAATGATGTGCTTCGTCCATGGTTAGAAAGCAAAGCGGATGCTCTGGATGGCGGACTGATTGGTCGCACCCGCGCTCTCGAGAGTCGACCGTTCATGAAATCTTCATCAGACGACGACGATGACAGGTACACTTCCTTGTCTACGCTGCGCCTCCGCATCAAATTGGTGCTAGCATCAAAGCCCCGCATTTGCCACAAGACAAGCGGTCGTTAGACGCGACGTTCGCAAGGCACGCGCTGAATTTGCTTGCTGTAGTTGCGTCGCTTCGCTAAGTGCTAATAGCGCACCTCTTGAGCCAACCACTTTATATACCACACGTCGCTGGTTCATGACGAGCCACTGTCGACTCAAGAAACCGCGAGTAGATGCGGTTGAAAATGACATCGAACGTGACAGACTGTGTGTCGTCAAACACAGTTGTCGGTAGCTTTTTGTCGGGAGACGTAATTGCTCTCTTGATTCTTTTTCGTTGGACAGCAGTGATGACTTTGACACGGCGGGACTTGATGTACGTGATGTAGATCTGTACTGCTCGAGCTCGGAATGCTTTACTGTCCGAGGTGTCCTGGAAATGGCACTTGTTGTGAGCACCCCTGCGATTATAACTATCGATAAACTTCCTACCTGTGTGCATTGCTCAACTGCAATCCAAAACTGAACAAGGTCGAGAGCGAATTCATTTCGTGCAAACTCCATGAACGCTTCGGTGTCCTTAGATTCGCCCAAGAGAAGGTTTCGGAAGTTCTGTACGCGCCTATGAAACGTACACAAGAAACGCCAGGTTAGTATGACCATAGACGGCTCCAATTTGTCACAAAGCAAACTCGTACGCCTCGTAAGCACGAGTCTTTGCTTGTGTGGCCTCGGAATCATCACGCAGCTGTCGGAGAAGCAATTCGTCCTGATTCAACATACCAACAGACTCCCGCTTCGCTTGCAGATGATCTAATCGATCATTCAGGGTTGCAACGAGACTATTGGATGCAGGCAAAATGAGTCGGCAGCGATCATGCGCTCGACGACAAATCTTGACAGCATCTTCGTATCTATTTAACGAGTCCTTTCAGCGAGCAGGTGAGTCCTCGAACAGACCGCAAATGGCTATGATGGATCACTTATAATTACTTACTAGGCTTGTCAGTAACAGTGCAACCGCATCAACGAGATCCGGATGGTCAGGCATTAATACAGACTCAAACAGTACAATTACTTCTTCCAAAGTCTTGATGCAGGACTCAGAGTTGCCAGTTACCTTGTTTGCGTATCATTCAAAGTTAGACCGCACATTTGAGTAGATTCAGTCTCCAAGATTTTTTTTGCTTACATGACTGATGTTAGCTATGCTCACGGTAATTTTGAGCATCGTTGGATGCATGACGCCCATTGATTCCTCAACGATCGACTTGGCTTTAAGTAGCAACCCCCGTGCTTTATCGTATTTCTTTTGGATGAAATAGAGGCTAGCGAGCTCAAGTTCAGCTGGCTGTGAGAAGATAGTTCCTTCATCTGTCGTAACAGCTCGCTTGGCAGCTTCGACTGGGACGTTAATTTTCATCTCCATTACCTTTTTCTCTTTTTCAACACGTTTCTTCAGTTCATACTTGTCTACTTCAATATCTGTAGATATTGAATTCTGTAGAGCGTCGACGACTTCACCTTCGAGTACACCGCGAAGGGAACTAACGAGTTCTCGACTTCGAAGAACGGCAGCTTCGGCCGAGTTCTCTCGTGTCAGTTCAATCTCTTGCTTTGGTTTGTCGCCGATGCATAATGTAGGGTTTACTTGTTCGTAGCGATGGTGTCGACGATGTGCGATCTCGTGAAGTCTCGCATGGCATTTATCACACAGAAGCTGCTCACAGTTTAGGCACCGTTTCTTTGCCTTTCCTTGGTTACAGTTATTGCATCTCGGGAAGGTCCACCTGCCGTTTGGGTTGTCTGGCAACGGAGCAACCAATCCGTTTCTACGTCCTTTTGCTGAAGCAGCCAAAATTTTACTGCGTTCTGCATCGAATGCTTCTTGCTTTTGCAGGTTTCTCTTTAGGACTCGCCGGCGTGTTCTCCAACGACGTATATTCGGGTCATCCCGCGGGTCGAGGTTATCTGAATGCTCAGGCGTTGTATCTTCTGATTGTTGGCTTCTTGAGGATTCCCCACTGTTCGAACTGTCAGATGCAGGGCCAGTTTGTGCTTTGCTCACCTCTCCATCAACTCTAAACATATCGAAGCTAAAGAGAGGGGTACCGAGTATCACTGGAGGTGTCTTGCTTGATGTTTCTCGATGAATTTTCGTGAACTGCTCTGCAAGAGCCGGATGGTCATTTATACAAAGGTAATGGAATGAATCCCGTCCATTAAAATCCCGGGTAAGCATATGACACCCCGTCTTTAATAGCAAGGCGATCATGGCAGTATCGCCACGCTTACATGCCAGCATGAGTGGCGTCACGCCGTCACGATTCTGGTGCGTTGAAATGCATTTGTGTTCAAGTCCAATCAGTACATCGACATGTGTGCCATGAAGTGAGAACAGTAGCAATGGTGTCATTCCGGTTAAACTCTCATGGTTTGGACTCAGTATATCATCCTTGACAGCCAGCAACTCTCGAACCTTGACCACATCTTGTTCTTTCATCAGCTTATCGAGTAACTCATGGCGTGCTACTCGATTAGCTCGATTCGACGAGTCGATAGTTTGTACTTGGGTGTCTTCTGCCTCATCTTCGGCTGCTACCTGAGCCTTCAAACTTGACACTGAGACAGAACCGTCAAGGAGCAAAGCTATCGCCGCGTACTTCATCCGCTCAGCCCACTCTAGTGCTGTTCTCCCGCTACTGTCTCGCAAGTCTTTTGATGCGTTGTGCGTGAGAAGAACGCGAACAATGTCATGATGTCCTGATATTACGGCTTGGACTAATGGTGACCGGCTCTGTGCGTTAGTTTGATTGACTGGTGCTCCATTGTGTAGTAAGACTCGTAGTACTTCTAGTCTACCTTTGTCGGCTGCCAGAAGCAATGGTGTGAGACCTCCTTTCGCTTCATACGTTAGATTGACGTGGAATTCAATCAATATGCTTATGGCCACCAAGTCGTTCGTCATGATAGCAGCCAACAAAGGTGTCATGCCTGCTTGCGTTTCCCAGTCTGGCGACGCGCCAAGCTGCAGTAATCTTCGCAGAACTGTTAGGCTACGCGTAAACACTGCGGCAATCACTGGTGTGAGTCCGTTTTCGCTTTCGTGGTTTAGCATTTCCACATCGTCATTCTTGACCAAACTATTAACTGGCTCCAGCAGCGGCAGAAAGTGGTCACAGTTGCGGTTGTAGACGGCTTTCTCCATCTTTTTGCGTGTGCTTGAGGCAAAGAATCGCTGCATAAGCTGCTTGGTCTTCGATCGCTTTGCGAGGAAGTTCATCCAGTCTCTGTTTTGCCGCGTTGGAGCGCTCAAGTGAAGCTTTTTTCGTTTCAATGCGTTCACAGAGAATCGAAGACGCTCAGAGGGGTCGACACCCGTGGTCGATAGCTGCACTCCAAGCGTCTTCGCACGCCGACACACCTCTGCGATCTGCCGGAAGAGCCGCATCTCTTCCTCTCTCTTCTTCTCTGCGATCATTCGCTCCTCGTGATCCCGGAACCAAGCCGCAAGCTGCACCGAAAGCGCATCTTCCGCCTCCATTTCTCGGCATCTCGCTGCCAGCTTGTCGAGCTCTCGCTGCCTCTCCGCCTCCTCCTTCTTCCTGCGCCTCGCCTCTCTCCTCTGGCGTCGCACGATCGCGTTCTTCTTCTCCTCGAGCCGTGCATCGAGCTCCAGCCACTCCATCGCCCCCGTCAATCGACCCGAGTTTCGAGAAGAAGTGCTCTTTGACACAAGGATGGCTACGAATGGATATTCTTGGAGGCCAACTTCAACTTGTAAAGTCGCACGAAGGTCACCAAGATCTCAGAGCGGTCATGTCGAGTCCCGATGGCAGCTTGAAAGCCGTGCCGTTCACTCACACATCTCTGCCTCCATCAGTCTTTCACTCCTCGCCCACTGCCCCAGTGGCAACTGGTGCGGACGGCGCATTCTCTTGCTTCTCGTCCTTCTGCGCAGCGTCGCAGGTTCGTCCCGTCCTTTCACCCAATCACATCCCTCAATCCTCCTTTTTCCGCCAATCAAAACCCGTCAACAGGATCCTCGCCACCAAGAGCTACGCAGTGCGGCACTTTCCGCGAGCAGCTCACCCGCCGGCATGACGCAGTCCTCGCGCGCCTCCAGTCGCCTCCGCCTGCGCTCCAGGCCGCCGCCACGCGCATCTCCGCCCGACAGCCGAGCGAGCGGCGGCGCTGGGCGAGCGGAGCGCGGTCTCGCGAGCTCCGGAGCTGCTCCAGAGCCTTCAGGAGCGTCGGACAAGCGCGGCGACAAGTCACGCGCTGCTGCCGCTGCTGCGCCGGCTGGCGGCGCTGGTGGCGCGGCCTGGGCGGCTGGTGGCGGCGCTGCTGGAGCCGGAGGAGCTGCCGAGCAACTACGAGGCGCTGGCGGCCCGCGCCGTGGCGTTCCAGCGGCGAGAGCTGCAGGGCCAGGCGGCGGCCTGGCAGGTGATCGGCAGCGCCGTGGCGAGCAACCAGGAGGCAGGGCAGCGGCGTGGACGGCGTCATGGTGAAGGCCGCGCTGTACTACTGGCGGCTGTGGGAGCTAGTGAGCGCCATGTGCGTGGAGGCGGTGGCCAGGACGCAGCGCGCAGTAGCAGGCGGCGCGGGCAAGCGGCGGCGCGAGTTGTCGCCGCCGAGCAGCGAGGACGGCATGTCACCTGGCGGCAAGCGGCCGCGACTGACGCGGGCGTCGAACGAGTTCCTGATCGGCTGGTTCCTGGCGCACAAGGCGAGCCCGTACCCGTCGGCGGGCGAGCGCCTGCAGATCGCGGCGCGCACGGGGCTGTCGGAGCAGCAGGTGCGCAACTGGTTCGCCAACATGCGCAAGCGCCACTGGAAGCCGACCCGCCCGGGCGGCAAGAAGCCGCGCTGTCTGCTGGACTACGTGCTGCGGCAGCCCGAGCCCAGTCCGGCGGCCTCCTCCTCTCTGTAGCAAGCAAGCAACCAAGCAAGCCTCCCGTGTCCGCCGCGCTGCCCTGTAGTCGAGTCCACGCAGCCCCCAAGTGAAGCGAAGCGAACAAAAAAACAAAAGCAAAAGCACGGCCGTGCACGTCGTCCCGCTGGTCATTGCGTCGTTACCCAGCTGCTGTCGGCCGCCTAGTCCTCCTCGAGCGTCGGCGCCGCGCCAATCTCGGACCGCACGTACTTGTACTTTCCTCCAGCACGGAACACGGGCTTGTCGCCGCTGGGAGCGGCCGCAGCAGCAACGGGCGCCGCCGGCTTGAGCCCCAGCACGTCCTGCTTGTAGCTGTCGGTGAGCGCGGGCCAGGCCAGCCAGCCGGCCGTCACAGCCGCGGGAACAGCCCAGGGGGCTGCGGATAACGATCGTTAGCAAGCGCGAGGGCCTCTGCATGGGAGCGCATACGCACTGTAGCCCGCCAGTTCCTTGGCCAAATGCGTCAGTTGGCTCGCCATCTCGTCGCTCGTCGGTCGGTTCGCGTTGTGGGGTGGGGGGTGGGGGGCGCCACCACCGACATGTGGCGAGAAACGTTGCGCGGGTTTTGACCAATCAGAGGGGGGAGGAGGAGGGTTTTGGCCAATGGGAGGAGTGTGCCGCGGTTTGGGAACAGCCAGATCTTGAGGAGACGCGGACGGACTCTCGGTGGGTGCGCATGACGCTGCTACTGCTGCTGCTGCTGCTGGCGGTGAACGCGGCGAATGCGGTGGTGTATGATGCAAAGGTGGCGTTCGGGTCGCTGGTTGCGGGGGCGGAGAGCGACGCGAGAGTCGAGTTCTCCAGCAGTGCGGACGTTGTGGTCGGCAGCGCGCTGGTCGTCGACTTCCCCGCGGGCTTTCGGGTGTCAAGCAGCGCCGCGCTGACGGTCACGAGCGCAAATGGAGCGGCCACACTCTCGTTGACGTCGACATCGATATTGCAGGTCGTCGCAACTGTTGATACCGACGCGATTGCGGCTGACGCGGCTTTCGCGTTCGCCATCTCGAGCGTTGCCAACCCGGCGGCTGGAACCACCGGCATTTTCTCCATCACGGTGCAAGACTCGTCCGGCAATCAACTCGACACCATTGCGCTAGAAGGCGTGAGCATTGCGAGCTCCGAGTTGTCTGTGGCATCGGTGGCGCCTGATGACGCAGGTGCCGGCACAACTGGAACGGCGACAGTTGCATTCACGAGCGACGTGGAGCTCCCCATCAGCAGCGTCATCGTTATTACGTTTCCGAACGACTTTACAGTTGAAAGTACAGCTTCGCTCTCGAATCCATCATCTAGTGTCGACATCTCGACGGCAGTGTCAGCCGTTGTAGGCACTTCTGTCAAGATTGAAGTGGTAGGGAGTGCTGTCGCGGCAGGCTCAAGCGTGACATTCCAAATTGATGGAATTACAAACCCTGGTGCGACCACAACAGGCGTGTTTGCAATCGTGACGACCGACAGCGCGGGCTACGAATTTCAGTTTGCTCGGTCGATTGCTGGGGCTGTCATCGCAAGCTCCTTACTGGGATCAGCTGCGATGGCGCCACTTTCATCGCTTGCTGGTGTATCAACAACGTACGATCTCTCTGTTCAGCTTGCTGAGTCGGTTCCTGTAGGTGGGTATTTTGTTGTTATCTTCCCAAACGACTTTTCAAATCAAGAAACGCCGACACTAGTGGACTCAAGCGCGACAGATGAGCTCACTGGCGCTGTTCAAGGCACCAAATTCAGCTTTCAGGCTACGTTCGCGCTATCAGCTGGTCAGCATGAGTTTTATATTGATCCAGTGCAAAACCCCGGTATGATGATGGTCCATTGCTGTGTGCATTCGAATGTCAGAACTCATCAGGCTCGTGCGTTGTAGGTGTTTCGATTACTGGAAATTTTAGCATTTCAACAACAGACGCAAATGGTTTCGTGATCGAGTCCGGGGGCTGCGCTGGTGTGGAAATCACAGCTGGGTCTTTGGCTAGCGCATCTTTTACTCCCGTTCTTGCCCACCCAGGCATAGCATCACGAGTGGATGTCAGCTTTACCACTTCAGCCAAACTCTCACCCGACGATTTTGTGCATATTACGCTTCCAGCAGGAGAGTACAGTGCTGCCACGCTATCGCTTTCAGTCTCGATGTTGAGTCATACGAGTGTGTCAGCCACTGCAGTTTGGGACACGCAATCGACATCGATACTTGTGCTTTTCACTGGCTCATCGTCGGTCCCTGCTGGATCTATTGTCACCATGGAGATTACAGCGTTGCAGATGCCTCCTTCTGTTCGAACACAACTCTCATCTGGTGTGATCCAGAGCTGGAACGCAAAAGGGTTACGCCTTGACGGTCCAGATTCCTTAACACTGAGTCCAATCTCAGCAGTGCAAGAATTGCCGTGCAGCTGGGCCACAACAATCGCAATGCCAGGTATTCGATCCGATGTGCTTGTTACATTTTCAGTGAGCGGTGAGATTCCAGCTGGAGGAACAATTGCTTTAGCGCTACCGACCCTAGACTTCACTGCCCAATCCGCAGGTGATTTACCTGATGTCAACTTTGTCAATCTAGCGTCAGTATCTGGCTCAGCTGTATGGGTTGACAACGATGCCGTCCTGTTAATCACGACCACGGCACCAATCCCTGCGTACTCGTCCTCAATCGAGATACTTATCAGTCAACTTGACACTCCGGTTTCAGTGCGCTCCGCTGGGAGAACAACCGCTACGTTGACAACGTTCGACTCATCTGGTATAGAGATCGATGGTCCGAGCAGTTTGAATTTGGATGTAATTCGTGCGGGAGTTATCCTAGGCAGTCGAATCTGGGTATCTGTCAATGCGTTTGCTGGTATTACAAGCGACCAGCGAGTGTCGTTTTCAACAAATGGCAGAATTGGCATAGGAGGCAGCCTAAACTTTGAGCTTCCGGACCAAGGCTGGACCCTGGCTGCGGCAGGAACGGCAAGTTTTGAGTCTCCGTCTCTTGGCTCTGTTGGTGTGACTTCGTGGGACAGCAATGATCGAATTCTCTCTGTTGTTTTAGCTGCTGAGCTCCCGGCCGCTTCTCTCGTGACGTTGGTGATACCAGGAGTAAAAAATCCACCAAAGGAAATAGGAGACAACTACGTGTACCTAACTTCAAGAGCACCCGACGGTGGCGTAATTGATGGTCCTGGTGTCATTTCAACGCTAAGCATATCTCGTGGAACCCTAGGAGGCAACAAGGCATGGGTGTCTGTAACGACGCAAGTGGCCAGTATGATAAGCGACCAGCGCCTGCGAGTAATTCTAAGTGGTCAACTGCCGAGTGGAAGTCATATCCGAGTTGCACTCCCAAGTGTGGGTTGGCGATTTCCAAACTTGGTGGTTCCATCTGCAGAGTTTACACTGCCTTCTTCCATATCAGTGAACTCAGTTACTTGGGATGCGGCAACCAGTACTCTTGTGATTGTAACTCGCGGAAACTTAGACGAGGGAGCGGAGATCGAGCTGATCGTCAAGAACATGACCAACCCGTACTCCTTGCAACCAGCAGCGACGTGCACAGTTTCAACTTTTCTCTCGGATGGTGGGGTCGTTGATGAATCGCTTGACATTGTAGTAAACGAGGTGTTGGCATCAACTCTGGGCACGGTCGGGTCTTGGGTTCCCGCCATCGCAACACCTGGAGTTGTGTCAACTCAAACAATTCAACTACGAACCGGAGGGCAATTGAATGCAGGTGCAACTCTCTGTATCACACTCCAAGATGACTGGGAGGTCCTCTTCGGAGCATCTGCTACCCTAACAACCTCCACTATAGAAGCTGCATCGACCATCAGCTGGATATCTCCAGTTCTTTGTCTTCAAGCCAGCATTTCGATTGATCAGGGATCGGACATACAGATTCAAATCACACATGTGAGGACCCCATCTTCAGTAAAACCAGCACATCTACTACAAATCACCATTTATAGTCACACTGGCGGAGTCGTAAATGAAGGGTCCATAGAAGTAGCAGCAATCAGCGCCGGTACTCTCACAGGACCGTTGACGTGGCAAAGTTTGCTGAAGTCACCGGGTCCGGTTGCCGGCTTGGTGACGTCGGCTCAATTATCATTGCAGACTGCAGGACGCGTTCCCTCGGGTGGCTACATCCAACTAACACTTCCCGATGTCTGGACACTGCCTGCTTTGTGCACTGTTGCTTTCAGCAAGCCAGCCCTGTTATCAACGGCAACATGCAGTAATCACCAGTTCAACTTGACTATAATGGATGACATTTCTGAGAACACCGACATTGAGATCGTTGTGGATGGGATCCGCAATCCAGAGATATTGCTCGCAACGGAGACAGCGACATGCAAGACTATCGCACCTACAGATGGTGGAGTGATCGATGTTAGTGAAACCATTACCACTAGTGCTATCACCTGCATACTCGAAGATGTAACAAGTTCTGAAGGGGATCAATTTGTCGCTGTCGTTGGTGTCTTAAAGCGTTTCACGTTTGTGGGAGCATCGGTCTCTGCGAACGATGTCATTAAATTTGTAGACGCTAGCACAACAAGCGATGCTAACTGTGGACCATCTACAATTGGTCACTCGGATGCCGGTGGTGTTGACATTGCCAAGATCAGCAGCAATTTCGATGTGGACATTCAATTCTTGGAGCCGTCTCCAATTGGACAACCGTTTGCGTTGTGCTACAAGTTTGGTGAAAACGCATTCAAGCTATACTCGACCTTCAGCTTCACTGTCAAGTCCATTGAATCATTTACATCAATTGAAGGGGACCCTGAAGTTGCTGTTGCCAGTCAAGAGAAAACGTGGGCTTTTAATGGGTTTGGTCTTAGCCCGGGAGATCAAATACGCTGGATAGACGCCGCAATAGTTGATGATCCAGCATCGGTACTGTCGCCACCAGACTGCCTTGACACTTCGACGCTCGCAGAGCTAGAGCTGAGAGCAAGCAGCTCTGACACATATTCCCGAGCAGTCGATATCGACGGGAGCGATGCACGAATCTCTGTTTCGTTTGCAGAGTCAAACCACGGAAAGTCATTTTGTCTGTGCTATAAGTTCGGGAATGAACCTTTTGTAGTTTACTCGAAGATGCGCGTCCAAGTTCGATACCTTTTGTCTATTGAAGCTGCTGGAGCAATTGGAAGTGATAATGTTGCTGTTGTAGATGCCTACAAGACTTTCAACCTTGTTGGTGATGGTATGCTCCTCAATGATCGAGCATATTTTATTAAAGCTGGCTCTGCGCTTTCGTGCGATGCTAGTGCTACTGATTCATCTCTTAGACTCGAACATACTGTCAATAGCCAGCCTCAAACAATGCTTTTTGTTGACTCCAATATGGCATTAGCCACCAACTTTTCTAACTCTGCAGCAGGAACACTTGCAACGCTCTGCTATCAGTTTGGCAATGAGCCATTTCATTTGTATGCAACTGTTCTAGTTGAGGTCAAAATGATCACCGCATACTCTGGTGAGCTAGGTGAAGCCTCACTTGCAGTAGCTGATGTTCCGGAGCCACTGACATTCCTTGGGTATGGCGTCAGCCCAGGTGATGCAGTTCGATGGACTCATCGCAGTGAAGAGTTTTGTGATACCAATCTCGCAACGCTAACATCTGGCACCACTTTCGAGCTTGTGGATACCGTTGTTTTAGACTCAACCAACTCAGGAGAGTTCAATTTCACTGCCGATCAGAGTGACTACTCACCAATCCTCTGCTATCGATTTGGAGGTGAACCATTTCAACGATATGCTGACATCAGCATCAATATCGCCACCTTACGCAGTAAAGCAGCTATCGTAGGGGCCAAGGATGTCGCAGTTGCTGCAGCAAGCAAGAAGTTCGTACTCTCTGGGATTCATACAGATATCAACGACCGCGTGGGATGGACGTCCGAAGTTTTTTCCTCTGATCCATGTGCGAACTTGAGTCTGTTAATCGCACCAGAAACGTCGCCGCCCTCAGGTACTGATTATTTGTCCTTCACTTCGCCATACTCCTCATGGATCAGTGCCGAGTTCTCCGTCGCGTTTTCGCCTATCCATAGCGGAGAAAGAGTGTACCTTTGCTATGGGTTTGGTTCCGAGCCATTAAAGCTTTACGAGGGCCTCTACCTCGACGTCAAGAGTATTCGAAACATGCGAGCACTACTCGGAAGTCAATCTGTAGCCGTTTCAGGGGAACGAAAGACGTTTTTATTTGATGGAGATGGTGTTGCTAGCGGCGATTTTGCCAAGTTTGTGGCGAATCTAGACTGCTCTGATACTGGCGTTGCTCTTCTCAATATCATGAAGGAATTTGACGACAGCGCCGACATGGCTATGTATCTGTACGACAATGGCGCCGGGACAACATTTGGTAACTTTCAATTTAGCGCTTCGCGTGATTCTGCAGGCTTGTCTCGCTCGTTGTGCTATCGGTTTTCCAGTGAGCCATATAAGCTATACGAAGATTTTGCTGTCGACATCAAGACGATATGGGGAATCACGAAGTATGTGAGTGGAGTTGATCCTAATACTGCGACCGCTTACGGGAGCGACAGCATCGCGGTGGTGAATGAGCGCAAACTGATGGCTTTCAGCGGTGTCGGTGTTAGCCCCAAGGATGAACTTAAGTTTGTAGATGGATCGTTGTATGCTGGGGGTGAAAGTTCTCTTGACTGTGGCTCACAGCCCCCACAGGGCCTTATAGGCAGAGACCTTGCCATCTACGACAATCTGACCACCTGGTTCCTGTTTGACTACGGCTCCAACAGTACTGCTTGGTTACTGTGCTACAAATTCTCTGGAGAATCGTTTCGGCTATACCCATCCATTCGGTTGACTGTCAAAGCCCTGACATCGGTTCGAGACCTGTATTTTCCACAAGATACAACGCTAGGTTCTGTGGCTACAATTGGACACGAAAAGCGCTGGCTTGCAATTGGATCCGGTGTGAGCAACGGCGACCAAGCCAAGTTCGTGGCCCAAAATGTGCTAACAAGTGCCGACTGCGGAGAAGGGAATACAAGTATTGCTGATGGTAGCGCAGTCATGACAGTTGCAAGATATGTGTCTAGTGAGGCTACTTTATTTTACTTCACTGGGACAATCAGCAGTTACCCAGTTACTACAGACGAAGTCTTCCATCTTTGCTATCAATTTGGAGATGAACCATATTCGCTTATCGCCGGCTACTCTCTAGCTATGTATGGTATTACCCATGTCGATCGTGACGTAGCGCTGGTTGGTGCTCCTATGAACTTCCAAGTGTCTGGACTACGACTATCCAACATGGATCAGCTCAGTTGGACGACTAGCACAACAAGTTGCTCGTCAATGGTTGTCGATCCGACGGCAGTATCCGACTTGTACATGTCAACCCTCGTGTTCTCCAAGAGCTACATGAAGTTATTCCTGTGTTACAGTTTCTCAAGACAACCATTTGATATTTTCAGTTCGATAGCACTTGAGGTAGTCATAGCAGAGGTTTGGATTCCGCAAGCTGTAGCAATTGTGGCAGACCAAGAAACTCAGATTGATCTTTCCGGAACCTTCGGTATCACCGACACCGAAGACCAGGTAGCATGGATCCCGTCGGATTCACTTTCGTGCTCAAGTGACACTATCGCTCCGTATTTGTCTGTAATGGTGACCTCAATTCTATCTGTCACGAAGGCAAGTTCCGGGGCTTCTCCACGATCTGGAGTAGCAAGTCTCGCGCTACGCTATATTGCTCCAATATCAACTGGTCCAAGCCAAGTCGATCCTCCTTTGCCACGTGGAAGTTGTGCTATCGCTTTGGCTCCATGAACAGTTACTTGCTGTTCGGCAATGTGCTCGTGAATGTGATGAACATAGACCAGGTGCAGATTCGCCAGCGATCGGTTTCTAGTTCGGGTAGTGTGCTTTCGTTTCAGTTTGAAGGTCAAGGTCTCCAAGACTTTGATGTTGCCAAATGGGTTAGTGCGTTGGATGCAACTAGCGACGGTGATTGTGTTACGCTATCTGCAATCGCTGGTAGTGTCGAAACAAACGTGATCAACCAGCGAGCGACTTTCACTTTCACCGAGCAGTCCTCGGGGTCAATGGGGCTTTGCTACAAGTTTCAAGGCCAGAGCTACAAATTGTACTCAGACATAAAAGTAATTGACGCATCAGGCTCTTCAACTTCTACCACGAGTACTGTGGCGGCAACCAGCGGTAATAGTGCTAACAACATTGTCGCCTCGATTGCAGAGGAGCAGGCTGCAGTCAGCAGTGAGCAAATTGTACCCAGCCGCGAAGTAGCAACAGTAACCCTGAAACTTGACAAAGACATTTCAGATATATCCCCAGGGTCTGCGGCCGAGAGCACTTTCAAAATGGATTTCACCCAAACTCTGGCACTAGCATTAGGGATTGATACCACGCGCATTACAATTACAGCTCTGACTGCAGGATCGGTTATCGTTCAGTTCCAGATCACGCCTTCTCTAAGCGCCGGAGATCTACTCGTAAGTGAGATCGTCGACGACCTGGCAGTCCAAGTTCTGGACCCGAACAGTGCTTTACGAACTAGCTCAACTGGAATTGTGCTCAAAGATCCAGGCTCGGCCCTTAGTGTATCAATTTCGACCCTAGCTCCGTCAACCTCCGACGCTTCAGTGAATCTGCGCGCTCTTGGATACCAACGTAATGGACTCTTCTCCTTCGTAAAGAGTGTTTACAGCGTCACCGAAAAGTCCGGCAGTTTATCGATTCCGATTATTCGACAGCAGGGAATCGGCGGTGAGAGTAGTATCACGCTAATGGTGCGCCGACGATCGGATGGTACAGCGACGTACGATCAAGACTACAGGTTTGCATCATCAACAGTTATTAGCAACTCAGTTAACGGAGTCCCGGAGCTACTGTTTGTTCGATTTGATCCTGGAGACTCGGTGCAGACGGTTGAGGTGGAAATTCTAGACGACAGCGACAAAGAAGCCCAATTCGAGGTGTTCACACTAGAGCTAGTGTCACCGGAAACTCCGGGAATTGCCTTGGGAGACACCAATAGCGTGACGATTCGCCTATTTGATTACGATGAAGGCCGTCAATTGGAGACGTGGCAGTTTCGACCTGGCAGCGATCAGCCTGCACTTGGGTGGAAAGTTGTCGAAAACGGAGAAACCAGCATCACTGGTGGAAGGAACCACGGTCAATTACGTATTGACGCGAACGGCATTTTTGTTGTTGATGCGGTTGTTGGAGAACGTGAATACAACCAGTCATGCGACCTAGCAGCACCTACGGGTGAATGCGGCTTTGCATGTGAAATGGGGGCTGACCTCGAATCGATGAAGATCTTTGAGGCAGCATATAGCACGCTACAATTGAACGGCGATGATTACGTTGCAAGTGCTGGTGGGATTGACGTTTTCCCTTCAACGGTAGGGAGTTTGCATCGGTGGCTTTTCCATTCGTGAACTAACCATGTGGTTCGAACAGGAATTGACGATATCTCTTTGGGTCAAGACTATTCAAACAGACCCAAACGCGTGCTTACTTTCATACGCATCTACATCAAACACGTCCTGGGCGGCTCCCCTTGCTCTATGCAACCCCTCAAACCTGGAGCTATCGATTAATGCTGGCAGCAGAATGCGTGCTTTGTCTACATTCGTCAATGTGAGCGACGGTGCCTGGCATTTTCTCGCAGTGACTTGGAGCGCAGACGATGGTCGTGTCGCTCTCTACGACAATGGAATGCTCGCATTTAGCGGTGGTCCGTACCGTGTCAGCTCGTCAATTGCCCCAAGTGGCATGCTTGTTCTTGGTCAGCTTGTGCTTTCCACTTCAACATCGAATCCGCCCTGCGTCGCGATTGCCTCTGCTGAACTGGTAGCTCCGTCTGACATCGCATCCATGACATCAGTGATTTGTCAAGTTGCAAATGGGGCATCCGGCTTCGTCGGCGACGTCCAGCACGTTCACGTGTGGGCTCGTCGACTGTCGCGATCTGAGCTGCTCCAGGAGCTGACGTGGCCCCCAGCAGCAGCCAGTAGCAACGCACTCATCCTCGGCTGGAATTTCGACTCTGCAAACGTCGATCTCAACACACACACAGTCGCAGACTTTGCCCTGAAGGGCCAAGGCGAGAGATATCCAGGCTTAATTCACTGCTCCGATCGGAATACTAGCAACACCAGCTCTTGCCTCGCGACCGGTGTTGCTCCGAGCGTCCACACGGCATTCCCGTGCGGCCCTGTGTACTCGAACGTGTGGCACTTTTCAGCTCCTATAACACTAGTCTCGAAGCTGTCGTTGGCGTATGGTGGTCGACTGCAATTTCGCATGCTCGCACCGAGTTCAAACGGAGCTCCTCGTCCTCGTCGAGGCCGATTGAGCATCTTCAGCGACTCCGGATCGACCCAAATGTCGCTGTCGCTCGGTTCTTTTGCTCTTCCTAGCAAGCAGCAGTGGACTTACTACTCGGCAGTACTTCGCGAGGACTTCGCATGGATTGACGAGCCTTCAGGAATAGCAATGGAGCGAGGCGAGTTCCGGCGGAGATTGGCTGCAGCATCAGCTTTGTGGATCCGAGGAGATTTGTGGGGCCACTCTGCCGTGGCTGGCGGAGCTCTGGGTCAAGAAGTCGTCTACCTGAACGACGTCGCATTGTTCGCGCGGTGAGAGTAGAGAAAGGATAGAGGAGCATGAAGTTGGTGGTGTGGGTGGACGGACATCCGCGTGGGATTGACTACTTACTCCACTCTAGGGTAATACAACGCACTACTACAGTGAACACACACACCGCACGCCAGCGCCTCGCTTAGTGGCGACGCACGCGGGTCTTGCACGAGCTGCTGGTGGGAGCGCTGGTGGTAGCGGCCGGGGCCTCCGTGGTCGTCGTCGAGTCGTCCGTCGCGGGGGCAGTGGTCGAGTCGGCCTCATCGGCATCCGAGTCAGCCTCGTCGTCAGCGCTCGAGTCCTCATCAGACTCGCTGGCATCAGTGGAAGCAGTGGTCGAGGCAGCCGGAGCAGCCGTCGTGGCAGCAGGAGCAGCAGTCGTGGCAGCAGGAGCGGCCGTCGTAGCAGCAGGAGCGGCCGTCGTAGCAGCAGGAGCGGCAGTGGTCGTGGCAGGAGCAGTGGTGGCGTCCGAGTCCGAGCCCGAGGTGGACGTGGTCGTCGTCGTGGTGGAGCCAGCAGAGCCCGCGGAGCTCACGTCCGACGGGATGCCGTCCTCGACCGAGACGCCGTTGAAGGCCAGGATGTCCTGCACGCCCGAGACCATGGCGACGGCGCTGCCGTCGTTGGAGAGCGTGAGCTGGCCGATGTGGAACTCGTAGCTGGTGACGGACGAGGCCGTGGTGGCCGTCTTGGTGAGCGCGAGGCCGTCCTGGCCCGTGCTCGTGTAAAGCGTCATGTCGCTGCTGGTGACGGCGACACCGAAGTTGTACCACGTGCCGAGCACGAGCTCGGTCTCCCACTTGACGTCGAGGCTGCCGCCCGTGTACCAGATGACCATGGGCGGGTCGACGGACGCGTCGATGCGCACCTCGAACGAGTGCGACTCTGGGAAGACGCACTGCCACGAGTACTTGTTGTTGTAGGCCTTCTCCTTCATGAAGCTGAAGCGGAAGAAGGTGGTGCCCGAGGATCCGCTCTCGATGTTCTGCACGAGCTCGGAGCGGCGGAAGTTAGTCTGGCCGCCGAAGATGGCGTACTGGTCCACGGCGATGTTGATGACGCCCGTGTCGTCGTTGAAGCTCGAGCGGCCGGTCTGGTCGATGGTCACCCAGTCGGCCGGGTCGGCCGTGCCGTTCTGGCGCTGCGTCAGGATGTGCGTCAGGTACTTGTCCGTCAGCGTCGAGACCGTCAGGTCCTGTCCGCGGCCGTCCCAGGGCAGCGGCTCGTTGTCGGCGCGCGCGAGCGCCGCGAAGGCCGAGGCCGCGACCGCCACGAAGAGCGAGGCGAGCTGCATGCTTTGCTGTTAGAGGGCGGGGGAGACGGCGGGCGGGCGGGAGCAAAACGCGCAATGACCGGCGGGCGGCGGCGCATTTGATGAGCTGCTCGCGCGAAATGGATGCAGCGCGCAGTCGCTGGGGCGAATATAGTCAATTCAAAATGACAGCATTTAAGTAGGAAATATTCAACTATGGAGCTCTTTATTATTATCTAAACGCACATTTTTGGTATTATTATAGAGATGTATTATATAGTAGGGGTTTAGGATTGTAAAGGTGGCGGTTGCGCCATGTGGCTTTGGCGAACAGCGCGCCTGTATAGTGAGCGCAAGATGTGGAGAGCGGGTGGGCTGAGCCAGGTGGGTGTCCTGACTCTCTACATCTTGCGTTCACTATACCGCCCTGTCGCGGCAACTGGTTTCGCCGCACGCGCGACTCGACTGCAGGCTGGGCACCGGGAACGCAACCGCTGGCTGCGCTGACGTCAATGCCAGCGGTGCCAATGCTGGGCAGTGCCGGCGCCACCTCGTCTGCACGGAGTCCATGCATTGCAGACGAGGTCCCGCCATGATGGAGCGCATGTCTCTCCCGGCGGTCGATAGGGCTGTGTGGACGCCTGTAGAGGCCGGCCGAAGGCTCCAAGGCGATGAGACCGAGGGTGGAAGGCAAATTGCATGGACACGTGATCAGCCATGACGGGTTCGAGGGATGGCACCGGGATAGACGCGGGATGCAAATCGAAAAGTGGCAGCTCACAATGCCGTCGCATTTCATGGCGGCGCCGCCGCGTTTAACACACTACTGCTCACTCGAAGACTCGGACGCTAGAGATGGGAAGGTAGACATTTCTACTTGCGGCTCTTGCAGCCGGCAGCTGGGGCGGGCGTGGCGGCGGTCTCGTCGTCGCCCTCGCTGGCGTCAGTGGTCGAGTCGTCGGCAGTGGGGGCCTCGGTCACCGTAGTGTCGTCGTCCCCACTGGCCTCACTCTCGACATCAGGCTCCGATCCAGACGCGTCGGTCTCAGTCGAGGCCGACGACGTAGTCGATCCGGTCGCCGATCCAGCGTCAACAGCAGCAGCCGTGACGACGTCGCTCTCGACCGACACGCCGTTGAACGACAGGATGTCCTGCTCGGCGGCCATCACGGGCTGGCTGCCATCGCTCGAGAGCGTCAGGAGACCGATGTGGAACTCGTACGACGACGCGAACTCCGTGACCGTGTCATGCGTGGCCGTGAGCACAAGGTCCTCGTCGCCCGTGCTCGTGTAGAACTCGAGCGTCGAGTTGGTGGTCGTGCCCTTGCTCACACCAATGCCGAAGTTGTACCACGTGCCGGGCACAAACTCGGTCTCCCACTTAGAATCCCAGGTTCCGTTGTTGAGGTAGATGAGCATCGGAGGGTCCAGCGTCGCATCTACGCGGATCTCGAACGTGTGCGATTCCGGGAAGATGATCTGCCACTGGTACTCGTTCAGGAACGCCTCGTCCTTCTTGAAGCTCGCGCGGAAGAACGTCGTGCCCTCCGTGTTGCCCTCGACGAACTGCACCAGCTCCGAGCGACGGAAGTTGTACTGCGTCTGGAAGATCGACTTGGCGTCCACGCCAATGTTGATCACACCCGTGTCGCCGTTGTAGCTGTCGCGACCAGTCTGGTCAATCGAGACCCAGTCGGCCGGGTTGCCCGTGGTGGTGTTGTCGCGCATGGTCAGGATGTGCGTGAGGTACTTGTCCGTCAGAGTGTCGACGGTCAGGTCGTAGCCTCGGCCGTCCCAGGGCAGCGGCATATTGGTCTGCGCCTTGACGACGACAAAAGCCGAGGCGACACCAGCGAGAGCGAATGCGAGCTGCATGGCTAGAGGCGGAGGAGGGTCTTCACGCTAGCGAGGAAATCCGGAAATGAAAAGAGCTCGGTGCTCTCGGCAGCTCGGACAACCGCCCGGAGCAGTCTCGATCATTCCTCACCTGTCGTCACCGAATCCCCCTTCGGAGTCCGGTGCAACCCGAGCTTCAGCGGGAAAAGAGGCGAACATGGCATAGGCACCGCCCTGTTAATCTCGTCTGCTACAGTGTCGTCTGGTCGCCGGGACTGCTTCAATCCGTCTTGTGGCCCCAGCCTAGACAGCATCATCTCGCAGGCGATAGCAGCGCCTGATTGGCTGCGGGCAGCGAGCGACATGATCTTGCGAGCGATCGTTTGATCTGTCCGAAACCAGATCATGATCCTGAGCTGCCTGCGATCGCCAATGTTGCGATCAAATGAAAACGTCTGACGCGAGACAGCTCCCCTTCCGAGGACCTCCAGCCCTCGATACGACCAAGCGCGTACCATACGCCAGCCGGTCTCGCAGTTGGAGGCTCGCTGCTCGGGAGATTTGCAAATCTTCAAATGCTTGCTCTCTTAGCGTAATCGCCACTGGCTCGACACCAACTTGCCTGCAAGTCCATAGTGAGCAATGCTAACGCAGTGATGGGACTGGTCATCGAAAGGTCCTTTGACCATTTCATGCACTTCCTCTACAGTTCGAGCTTCACTTTGCTCCCCTTTGCTCCGTACTGCTTCATGCTCGTCATCCGGACGCAACCGTCGATGGCTCGACAGACGCTTGCAGCGAACGATCTGACCGACCAGACACCGCTCTTTTTCTCGGGGTCCAAGGCAGTCGTCACGGGGAAAAGCGACCATTCACTTGTCGATCGTGTCTACAAGGGGCGATCCCTTCCTGTCTGCTCCTTTGTCGAATCGCAGATCAAGATGAGCGCGCCTCATTGTCCAATCAGTAGGGATTTTGCGCACTTTGAGATTCTCACGAGAAAGGATGATGCGGATCTGCAGATCCCGTCGGACATTCAGTTTGTGGCACAAACTCAAGAACCCCGCACACTCGCGCCACCCAAGATGTGAGCACTAGACTATCCACCGCTGCGCAACGCGGTGGAAGGAACAATCCAATAACTTTGGTATTCTGTCACACCAAAGTGACCGCCGAAAACGGCATGCTGCTGCTCACAATCCAAAGAGAGTCCAAGAGAAGAAAGCGAGTAACGTGTGCGCATTGAGTTACTTCTGCCATGGAACAGCGTGTTGCTGCTCAACGCCAGCCCGCTTCTTCGCTCTCCAACGACCACCCGAACCTTGAGTTGCTGGCTCCAAGGAGAGTTGTCGTCGAGCTGGATCAGGGCGACACGACATGTAAAGACAAGCCCGACGCACCCCCGTCGCGCTGCAGCATCGCCAAGACCACCAAGCTCTACATTGCGTGGGCTGCCACCAAATTCGTCGATCTTATCACGATCAAGACTCCAGAAAGGCTTCCCGACGGCACCGCGATTCCAATGCCGACAGTGACCTCCGATGGCTTTGATCTCGCCGTTAGCTTTCCTTATTGATCGATCTCCTCGGATATCGTAATGAAAACCGCCGTTTATTAGCCGTTTTCGTCAAAAGCTGCTGCAGCTCTAGTGTGCATCGCGACCAAAATCTCCTGCGGGGTGAACTGCCCAGTCGGGATCGCTCATGGCGGAATCCGTCGAGACCGAGTCTTCTCCAGGAGCACCCATGGTTACGTCAAAACCCAGCTTTTTGAGTCCTCGGTCCAGGCGCTTCAATTGCTTGATCATCGCCCGCACTTGTGCAGGCGTGATTACGCCAGATGGTGTGATTGCCTCCAAGTTGGGGCGGTGGACGACAGTCTGCTGCAAACATAGTAGGAGAGCAGCGGACTCCTCCATGAGCTTCTTGGCAATACTCTGCATTGCGTGCTTGGTCGCACCGAACCTTTCATGTAGGCTCGCAACTCGATCGGCATGCTCTTGGTCTCGCTTTTTGGAGAGTTTTTCGCGGATAAGGAGCACCTTTAGCAGCTTTACACTCACGTCGTGGATCTCGTCGAGCTCTTTCCTAGCATCAAGCTTTTCTTGCTCCCACTTCGCTACGTCGAAAGCAAACTGTTCTCGGTCGCAAGCGATCTGGCTCTCCATGTCGTGGACATGCTCTTCGAGCCACCCGATTCGCTCTCGATACGTCTCGACATGCTGTCTAGATACCATATCCTGCATTGCCAACTTCACTGACTCTTCACGAGCCTGCTGCTCTTCCAGCGTCATTTGCAAACGAGCTTCTAGCTCAGCGTTGATTTCAGTCTGCTCTTCGAATGCCATTTGCCATCGAAGGACTCTGAGGTCGGCTTCTTTGAGCTGTGCAGTTAACTTTATCATTTCGTGCTCGTTCACAGTAGCGGAAACTGGGACGCCTTGAAGGTGCTGGCCGTGAGTAGCACTTATATGCTCACTTTGATGAAGACTCTTACTGAAGCTCATGAGCTGGCGCTCGCTGGTCTCAACGTACTCGCGCATATCTTCGATCGCCTTACTGAGCCTGCCTCTTTCGTCCTCATAGATCACTGCACGATACAAGGTTTCATTCAGCACAAAAGGTGAATATGGTGAGTGGCATGTCAACGAAATAAGCATGATTGCTTACTCTCACGCCGGTCAGACCCCAACCGCTGAAAATCTGCGTGTTGCTGAAGCTGGTCACAGTCGCGCCGATGAGACGCCTCCAACCCCTTCAGCCGGCTCTCGCACTCGTCCCGAAATGCCAAAAATCGCATGGAAAGCTCATCGCGTTCTGTGTCCTGCTGCTTCACCCATCTATTGAGTTGTTGCTTCCATTGTGCTACAATCGCGTCGATAATCTTCGCTAGTGTTCTTTGGTCTGCTGCTGATCGTCTCAGCGTCAACATATCGTGCAGATTCGTACAGGATTCGACGCCTGGAACGACCTCGTCGATCGCGTTGGAGATTATTTGCACTGCTTGCACTAAATGGCCGGCCGTTTCCTTGTTAGCTCGTGCCTGGCGCTCCACATCTGCTTGGATCCAGCTGAGTGCCTTCCGAGCTTCGTCTTCAAGATTGCTTTGGCTATTCATTGTCGACTGGGTGCACTTTTGATAATCCTCATTGTCATCGACAACCCTCTCTTGCTCTACAGACCACTCATCACTGTCACTATCCCCAAGATCTACGATGCCTGTCATCCCATCAACTCCGTCAGGAACATCACCGTGAGGCTTTTCCGGTCGCAAAAGTGCTCTACCCGACCTGACAGCCCCGAGATCGCCGAAAGTTGGGAAATCCCCAGCGAATCATCTCGGCCCTCGTTCTTCAGCCCTCTCCACGGCTCAGCGCGACTTGCTCCTCGCTCGACGTCGCTCTTGGCGTCCAATTCGTCGCACTCGCGGGCGTTGCGCCTCCCTGCGTCGTTCTCCTGCCCCTCGCGGCCGATTTCGTCGCTTCCGCCGCGCTTTTCGGCCGTCGCAACCTCATCCATCGACCTGCGACGCCTCCGGACGCTCAGCAGCGCCGCCTGGAGCTCGCGCGTGGCCCGCTGCAACTGCGCCGGCGCCGCCATGAGCCGGTTGCACCTGTCCTTTCTCGGAATGGCTGCGTTGAAGTGGCGAGCAAAGATCCTCGCGCTGATTGGCCAGAAAGGAGGACGCTACTTCTTTTCATTGGACGAAATTGATCAAAAATGTATCGTTTCGACGAATCGCAAGTCGGCGGTGCGGTACGAAGCGACAGTTCGCATCGTCGTCGAGTGCACCCACGACCTCACTCGCCGCTAATCCCGCGCGCGCGTTTCGGCCTCCGTCCCGTTATAGCGCCCGCCGCTGCCGTCGACCTTCACCTGCTGCTGATCACCAGCTCCCGGGCGTTCTTTTGAGCCATCGCGCGCGTCTGGGCGATATCTGGGGCCGAAAATGGAGTCTGAACTGCTCGAGCGCGTCGAGAAATGGGCCAAGGAGGCCCCCACGAAGGCAAGAAGGCCCTGCGTGGGGCTGGGAACGCTGCTTGGAGACGGCTAACGACTTGCTGTGCGGCTGCAGACCATGCTGTCCTTCGCGGACGACAAGGGCGGCGTGTCGGCCTCGCTGACGTGTGGGGTGAGGAAGAAGTCGAGGAGATGCTCGCTGTTCGTCGCTAACGGAGAGCCGCGTGGACTCGATTGCACAGGAGCTAAACCGCAAGATGCAGAACCTCGCGGCGATTCTGCGCGCTACCCCAGCGCAGCACCCAAAGGGGTGAGTTCACTGAGGCATAACGTTGATGGAACGAAAAAGTCTAACGCAAGATTTCGGGATGTCGAAGCCTGGGGTTGCAGCAGGGAGCGACTGTGCTGCTCGTGTACCCTCCTGGGCTGGATTTCATCGTCGCCTTCCTCGCATGCCTTCGCGCGGGTGTCGTGGCGGTGCCGGTGTATCCTCCAGGTGCTGCGTAAAATCAGTTGGTTGCTGCGTCTTTTGAAGTGTTGCTGACCGCTTGGACACTGTATGCAGACCCGCGCAAGATGAAGAAGGACATTAGCATGTTCATGGCTGTCGCGCAGAGCTCGCGCGCGCAGGTCGCCCTCACGTGTGGGCTCTACATGCACGCCAAGAAGATCTCGGCTATCAAACAAAAGTTCTCACTGTCATCTCAGCAATCTTGGCCGGAGCATCTCAAGTGGATTACGACAGATGACCTTGTCGATGCCAAGGGTGCCGACTCGGCAACACTGGGATATCCGCGTGCGGACGATGTTGCGTTCCTGCAATATACGTCAGGCTCCACGTCTGCCCCCAAGGGCGTTGTGCTCACGCACGGGAATCTAACCCACAACCTTCGCACGATAAGCTCTGCTCTGCATGCTGGAAGAGACACTGTTGTCGTGTCGTGGCTTCCGCAGTACCACGATATGGGACTCATCGGCGCCTACCTCGGCACAATTTTCAACGGAGGCACGGGCGTGTATTTGTCTCCGTTCAGCTTCATCAAGAACCCGTGTTTGTGGATCCAGCTCATCTCGAAGTACCGTGCGACCCATTTGCAAGCACCAAACTTTGCGTACGCCTTGCTGGCACGCAAGGCCGACAAGTTGCATGCCGACTCGTCGATCGATTTGTCATGTGTGCGGCACATGATCAACGGCGCGGAGCCAATTCAAGGCGAAGCTATGGATGGTTTCTATCGTGCATTCTCTCCATTTGGACTTCCCGCTGGAGTCGTCAAGCCTACCTACGGACTTGCTGAGCACACTGTGTACGTGTGCGGAAGTGGCTCGCAGCGTGTGTGGGTCGATAAACCTGCCTTGGAACGCGACGGCGTCTTCACTGTTGTATCGACGAGCGGCAAGCCAGGATCTACTGCCGAGATCAAGGAAATGATTGGGTGCGGCGTCCCTTCAAAGAAAGATCATGGCATTGACCTTCGGATTGTGAACCCTGAAACCAATGAAGAGCGAAAGGAGGGTGAGACTGGCGAAATTTGGATCTCGAGCGCGTCCAAGGCGCACGGATACTACGGCGATGAGTTGCGAGCCCTGTCGATTGAGGCTTTTCAGGCAAAAGTGGCGTCTTCAGACGATTCGACGACTTTCCTTCGTACAGGAGATATTGGCGTGCTTTACAACGGTGAGCTGTTCATCTGCGGACGCATGAAGGATCTTGTGATTATTCGCGGACGAAACCACTACCCCCAGGACATTGAGGCGACTGCCGAGGGCCACGAAGATCTTCGTCCAGGTTGCTGTGCCGCCTTTGCGTTCTCTAGGGGCGGGGGCGGAGACAGCGATGACGAGCAGCTAGCCGTCGTCGCAGAGCTTCGGGATCCCGATATTTCCAACAAAGCGAGTTTGTGCGGAAAAATCCGGGCCGCTATTGCCCGCGAGCACGGGGTTCGCGCTACTTTGATTGTGCTTCTTTCTCCGCGATCAATCCCCAAGACAACCAGCGGCAAGATCTCGCGGTCACGTTGCAAACAGGCGCTCGAGTCAAAGCAGCTCAACGAGCTGTATCGCAACGAGGATATGATCGGGGGTGGGGACTTGGAAGTCGATGGCGATGATGTCGATGACGCTGCAGCCGTCCAAGATGAGGTGATGGACCGAGGGGGAAAGAACAGTGCACCAAACAGTGCTGGTGCACCTGGCGGCGAAGGTGCTCAGAAGCTACCTGCAATTATTACAGGCGAGTCCCCTGAGCGTGTGTACGCCGTGCTTCTTGGCGAGCTAGCACAGTTGCTGGGTGTCGACAAGCGCGATGTTGATGTGAATACACCACTCCAGGAGCTCGGGATGGACTCCATGGCGCTCACGCAATTGCAGGGTATTGTTGCGCAGAAGTTCAAGGTTCACGTGGACGAGGAGGTGTTGTATGGAGAATCGACTACTTTTGTCAGTCTTCATGCAGCTTTGTGTGGACTGTCTGCTAGCCAAGTGCACGGGAGTGTAAACGGAAGCGCAAAGGCTGGCAACAAGAAGGCAAAGTTGGTGTGCGGGTGCATTGCCTGCTAGACGATCGATTTGAATGAATGCATGCATGGAGTTGTTAGCTTGAAGCCTTCACAATCAAGATTGTGGCATTTCATGGCCACACCTTAGCGCTCTATCGTTTTGTGCTGTATGCCTCTCGCGGTTACCAGTTGCTGTGGAAGCTTTTGCCAATCGTACTGGTGCACTGCATTCGTAACATCCGCAACAAGTTCCGGAAAGCTGGAGTGAACGGAAAGCTGTCCTGCCTCAGGGATTATCTACAACTCGAAGGTCGGAGTCCCTAAACTTTCGCCTTGCGATTTGGAAAGTGTCGGTTGTTCACGGCGAGAGCTTGCGTTTCCTTTGTCAATTCGTCTGACGTTCGTCCGTTGGCCGCAAAACGGCTGGTGACGGACGAGTGCACCGAGACCGAGGCCAAGACCGAGGCCAAGACCGAGGACCAAGACCGAGACGAGACCGAGACGAGACCGACGTCGACGCTGGCGTGCCAATGCATCAATGCATCGCAACACGAAGCACGCACGATAAAGAGGCGACCGTGTGCAACACTGCTGCCACTACTGCTCGCTGCACCAACCGTTCGATTTCGGAACCCTGAGGTCAGAGGCCAGAGGTCAGAGGTCAGAGGTTGCGCGAGTGAGTGGCTCGCACAGTGACGAGTTGCTTCAGGATCCGACGCCGGACTGGACCTGAGTGGGTGGGATATTGCACGATACTGAGCAATAGTGCAGCTGCGATAGTGCAACGGCAATTGGGTCAAGTGGGAACTGGCCGCCCAGTGGAGTGCAACCGAATGACGACCGCAGTATGTCTCACGCACGATCAGACCGAGTTGCGAGGTCCTGGCACTGGACTGGGCTGGGCTGGACTGGACACGACAACTCCTTGACGAAGCGAGCGTGAGCCTGACCTCGAGACCTCTCGAGTCCTCGCAAACGCAATGCTGTAACGTGGTACATTCTCTCAGCAAACCAGCGGCGACTGGTTGTGCATGCAGGCACAGTACCGTCGCCTGTTTTGCCAACACCAACTCTCCGTGTTGAACAATGCAAGCAGACAGCGTCGAGCACTCACGGGCGTGATTCGAGCGCGAAAAAAAGTCGGTGGTCTCTCGTGCTCTGGCCGAAGCTCGACTGAATTACAATCTCCAACCGAAGCTCGACTGTATTACAATATCCGACCTCAGCATCGACATTGACATTGGCATCGCCATCAGCATCGGCGTCAGTATCGTCGTTGGCACCGCACCGACTGGAATGGATTAGTGAATGACGCGAGGCTTCGCCCGCGCTGGTGATTTCCAGACGGTGATTGCGGACGAGAGAGCGCCCCGAGCTCCATGTTTAGCGTTCGATCGACGAAGCCAGGTCCGTGTTTAGTGGTGGTGTCCGACCTGCAAAGCGTGTGTGCACTCCACTCCTCTTCACTGCAAGGACTTTGGCGCAGTCCCACTCTCGCTATCAGCGTAGCGTTCCTCTGCGTCGAGCCAGTCGCGGGCCTCTGACGACCGCGGCAATCGCTCCTCGCCAAAGAGGACTGGCCATGCACCGGTCGTCACTCCCGAGGCTCTCGCCGCTCGACGGAGCTCGTTGCGTTTCTCGAGGCGACAGAGACCGACGATAGGAATCGATCAATCAATTCAAGCCACTTGGTCCGACACCCTGATACGATCGCAGCCCACGCATTCCGATGAGTTTTTCCAACCTCAATCACGGTTCGCCCATGTCTGCTCTGAGCGTCATGTGGATTTGGGCACCGTGGAGAGGCGGGTGGCGGCTTGCAGCGAGGCAGGCGTCTGTCTGCATGGGATTTGCACTTTCGTTTGCATCCGCACTTTGTGGGTCCATTCGGCGTCGGGGAACGGAGAAAATCCGCCGCCAGAATACTGCATCGTTGCGGCGGTCGGAGTCATCGCGCCGCAACTGCGCTCTATCAACAGCGGAGGCCAGAGCAACCGCTCGTGCACATCGCGGCTGGTGATCGACCGGGAGGCAGTTCGACTCGGGCTGTCCGAGCCACTGAATGCTTCTGGCTATTGAACCCGTTGAAGCTCGCATCGTCCTGCGTTTCCGGTCAGCATCCGCACTTGATGCAGTCTGCTATCCACTTTTTTTGTTGCCGTTGATTTTTTCTCGGCGACGCCGACGCGCGACTGCACAAACATGCATGGCGTGTTGTGCATGTGCAAAGCCTCCGAGCTGGACGGGTCATTGTCTATGACAATTTGTCTTTGCCGTCATCACCCATGATCAGCCAGGCGGCACAGAATGTATCACCACACCATGGGCCTCTTTCTCGCGCGCTCTTCTCGTCTCTCTCTCTCTCTCTCTTTCTCTCTCTCTTCATGATGCCGGCAACTAGCATCTGCTGATGTGTCCTCGAAGCACAGACAGTGTCCTGGACACTCATAAAAAAAGTTTGTTCACAACGAGACGCGGTCGTCGTTTCGTGACTGCCGCTATGTACCATGCATGACATGAGACTCATCAGAGGCTGTCGGATGCGGTGATCCATCCGAGGAAGATCGTGGGGTTGGTTTTGATTCAAATCCCGAGTACGGCCAAGGCTCACGGCGATGTCGGCTCATGATCTTTGGCTAGGCTGCTGTTGTGACCAGCATGTCGTCCTCGCTGCACTCAACATTTTGAACAGCGCGAATATGAGCTGGGCTGCTCATCGACTACTTTGAAGTGTGTTGGTTGCTCTCTCTCTCTCTCTTTCTTATTTCTCTACGCAGTCAGTCAGTCAATGCTAAACGATAAACCGAGGAACGGAGAAAAATCTCGCGACCATCACGCAAGTTCGAGCAAGTGGCAAAACATTTTGACACTGCTGGCCCTCGTGTTCTTAAGCAGAGAGAACGAGGACTTTGCAAGCTTTTGCCAATCGTACTGGTGCACTACATTCGTAACATCCGCAACAAGTTCCGGAAAGCTGGAGTGAACGGAAAGCTGTCCTGCCTCAGGGATTATCTACAACTCGAAGGTCGGAGTCCCTAAACTTTCGCCTTGCGATTTGGAAAGTGTCGGTTGTTCACGGCGAGAGCTTGCGTTTCCTTTGTCAATTCGTCTGACGTTCGTCCGTTGGCCGCAAAACGGCTGGTGACGGACGAGTGCACCGAGACCGAGGCCAAGACCGAGGCCAAGACCGAGGACCAAGACCGAGACGAGACCGAGACGAGACCGACGTCGACGCTGGCGTGCCAATGCATCAATGCATCGCAACACGAAGCACGCACGATAAAGAGGCGACCGTGTGCAACACTGCTGCCACTACTGCTCGCTGCACCAACCGTTCGATTTCGGAACCCTGAGGTCAGAGGTCAGAGGTCACTCGAGTGGCTCGCACAGTGGCGAGCTGCTTCAGGATCCGACGCCTGACTGGACCTGAGCGCGTGGGATATTGCACAATACTGAGCAACCGTGCAGCTGCGAGAGTGCAACGGCAACTGGGTCAAGTGGAGGGTGGTTCGCGGAGTGCAACCGAATGACGATCGCAATATGTCTCACGCACGATCAGAACGAGTTGCGAGGTCCTGGACTGGGCTGGACATGACAACTCCTTGACGAAGCGAGCGTGAGCCTGACCTCGAGACCTCTCGAGTCCTCGCAAACGCAATGCTGCAACGTGGTACACTCTCTCAGCAAACCAGCGGCGACTGCTTGTGCATGCAGGCACAGTACCAGCGTCTGTTTTGCCAGCACCAACTCTCCGTGTTGAGCAAACAGACAGCGTCGAGCACACACGGGCGTGGTTCGAGCACGAAAAAAAAAGTCGGTGGTCTCTTGTGCTTCGGACGAAGCTCGACTGAATTACAATCTCCGACCGAAGCTTGACGGTACAGTATTACATTCTCCAACCGAGGCTCGACGGTATTACAATCTCCGACCTCAGCATCGACATTGACATCGCCATCAACGTCGGCGTCAGTATTGGCGTTGGCACCGCACCGACTGGAATGCATTAGTGAATGACGCGAGGCTTCGCCCGTGCCGATGATTTCCAGACGGTGATTGCGGACGAGAGCGCGCCGCGAGCTCCATGTTTAGCATTCGATCGACGAAGCCAGCTCCGTGTTTAGTGGTGGTGGTGTCCGACCTGCAAAGCGTGTACGCACTCCACTCCACTCCACTGCAAGGAGTTCGGCGCAGTCCCACTCTCGCTATCAGCGTAGCGTTCCTCTGCGTCGAGCCAGTCGCGGGCCTCTGACGACCGCGGTAATCGCTCCTCGCCAAAGAGGACCGGCCATGCACCGGTCGTCACTCCCGGAGGCTCTCGGAGCTCGTTGCGTTTCTCGAGGCGACAGAGACCGACGATAGGAATCAATCGATTCAAGCCACTTGGTCCGACACGGCACAGCCCCTGATACGATCGCAGCCCACGCATTCCGATGAGTTTTTCCAACCTCAATCACGGTTCGTCCATGTCTGCTCTGAGCGTCATGTGGATTTGGGCACTGTGGAGAGGCGGGTGGCGGCTTGCAGCGAGGCAGGCGTCCGTCTGCATGGGATTTGCACTTTCGTTTGCATCCGCACTTTGTGGGTCCATTCAGCGTCGGGGAACGGAGAATATCCACCGCCAGAATACTGCATCGTTGCGGCAGTTGGAGTCATCGCGCCGCAACCGAGCTCTATCAACAATGGAAGCCAGAGTAAGCGCTTGTGCACATTGCGGCTGGTGATCGACCGGGAGGCAGTTCGACTCGGGCTGTCCGAGCCACTAAATGCTTGTGGCTATTGAACCCGTTGAAGCTCACGTCGTCCTGCGTTTCCGGTCAGCATCCGCACTTGATGCAGCCTGCTACTGTAACCACTTTTTTTGTTGCCGTCGATTTTTCTCGGCGACGCCGACGCGCGACTGCACAAACAAACATGCATGGCGTGTTGTGCATGTGCAAAGCCTCCTCCGAGCGCTGGACGGGTCGTTGTCTAAGACAATTTGTCTTTGCCGTCATCACCCATGATCAGCCAGGCGGCACAGAATTTATCACACACCATGGGCCTCTTTCTCGCGCGCTCTTCTCGTCTCTCCTCTCTCTCTCTCTCTCTCTCTCTCTCTTCATGATGCCGGCAACTAGCATCTGCTGATGTGTCCTCGAAGCACAGATAGTGTCTTGGACACTCACAAAAAGTTTGTTCACAACGAGACGCGGTTGTCGTTTCGTGACCGCCGCTATGTACCACGACATGAGACTCATCAGAGGCTGTCGGATGCGGTGATCCATCCGAGGAAGATCGTGGGGTTGGTTTTGATTCAAATCCCGAGTACGGCCAAGGCTCACGGCGATGTCGGCTCAAGATCTTTGGTTAGGCTTTTGTTGTGACCAGCATGTCGTCTTTGCTGCACTTGGGGATGATCTCAACGTTTTGAACAGCGCGAGTATGAGCAGAGCGATCTGCGCTGCTTATTGACTACTTTGTAGTGTGTTGCTCTCTCTCTCTCTCTTATTTCTCTACGCAGTCAGTCAATGCTAAACGCTAAACCGAGGAACGGAGAGAAATCTCTAGACCACCATGCAAGCTCGAGCAAGTGGCAAAGTGTTTTGACACTGTTGGCCCTCGTGCTCACAAGCAGATAGGACGAGGACTTTGCAAGCTTTTGCCAATCGTACTTGTGCACTACATTCGTAACATCCGCAACAAGTTCCGGAAAGCTGGAGTGAACGGAAAGCTGTCCTGCCTCAGGAGTTATCTACAATTCGGAGATTGGAGTCCCATAATCTTCGCCTTGCGGTTTGGAAGGTGTCGGTTGTTCACAACGAGAGCTTGCGTTTCCTTTGTCAATTCGTCTGACGTTCGTCCGTTGGCCGCAAAACGGCTGGTTACGAGTGCGCCGAGACCGAGGCCAAGACCCAAGACCGAGACCCAAGACCCAAGACCGAGACCCAAGACCGAGACGAGACCGACGTCAACACTGGCGTGCCAATGCATCAATGCATCGCAACACGAAGCACCCACGATAAAGAGGCGACCGTGTGCAACACTGCTGCCACTACTGCTCGCTGCACCAACGGTTCGATTTCGGAACCCTGTGGTCAGAGGTCAGAGGTCACTCGAGTGGCTCGCACAGTGGCGAGCTGCTTCAGGATCCGACGCCTGACTGGACCTGAGCGCGTGGGATATTGCACAATACTGAGCAACCGTGCAGCTGCGAGAGTGCAACGGCAACTGGGTCAAGTGGAGGGTGGTTCGCGGAGTGCAACCGAATGACGATCGCAATATGTCTCACGCACGATCAGAACGAGTTGCGAGGTCCTGGACTGGGCTGGACATGACAACTCCTTGACGAAGCGAGCGTGAGCCTGACCTCGAGACCTCTCGAGTCCTCGCAAACGCAATGCTGCAACGTGGTACACTCTCTCAGCAAACCAGCGGCGACTGCTTGTGCATGCTAGTCAAAGCGCGAGGGGCTTTACTCTGTGCTGATGTGTCGGCATTTGGATCGCTTTGCGATCCGTACCCGTCTATCGGTGTTCAGTGCCGCGCGAATTTTAGTCCGCAGCATCAACGGACTGGACCGCACGGACAACAAAGCGTCAGAGAAAAGATTTTGAAGGATCGGGCCGGATCGTGATTGCCGGACGGTGATTGCCAGACGGTGAGTTTCCTCGTGGTGGTGGTGGTGATTTCGGAGAAGGTCACTGCGAGCCTCATATTCAACGGCCCGGTATTCAGCAGCGCCTGACCTGCAAAGCGTGCGAGCTCTGCGCTTCAAGAACCTTTGGCGCGCTCCAACTGTACTCTCTTGGTCAGCAGATCCTATGCCGCTGGCACACACACATAATTGCGATGCAACCTTGGGACAATTGGCACCAACAGCCAAGCAGGCCGTCTTGGCTGCGAGGCGCAAGCGCACGAATGGGGACAAAAAGTATCCTGCTGCAGGATTCTGGATCTACGCTGCGCTGCACTGCACTGCACGGGAGATTGAATCGTGTTTGCTCAGTCGTAAACCGTAAAGTCGGAAGTGTAGAGCCAAAGCAAACGCTTCGACTACCGGTAACCAGGATGGCACCGCCTTGGCGTGCAAAGCTCGGGCTCTTTTCATCATGTGTGGACGCGGAATCACTGTAGAAATCACCCACACCGACAACTCGACGCCGCGTTCGCCATGCTTGAAGCGTGATTGCCGGACGCTGATTGCGGACGCCGGCTCCATGTCTAGCACTCGATCGACGAAGCCAGCTCCGTGTTTAGCTCCGCACCCACCCACCCGCCGTCCTGTCCGACCCAAGTTCAGCGCTTCTCGCCAAGCGAGCGGTCCCACTCTAAGCTCAGCATGGCAGCGTTCATCAGCGAACTCTGCCTCGAGCCAGTCGCGGCCTGCTGACGATCGCAGCAAATCGCGACTCGCCAAACGCGGATCGGCCATGCACGGCAGTCGCCACTGCCGAAAGAGGACTGAGCAGGGGATTACGAACCGGTAAACGCCCGAGCACTCCATTTGACGTTCGTGCGCTTCCTTGCGTTTCTCGAGGCGACAGAGACCGACGGGCGGAATCAAGTCAAGGAGCTCGGTCCGACAACGCCGCTACAGGCGTGGTGTACAGTAGTACTGTACAGTAGGGAGGCAGGTCTGATACATTGGCGGTCAACGTGCGCTCTCGGTCGATTCAACGCGTTCGTCAAGCTCAATCACGCCCAACACGACACGGCCGTTTGTGCGCTGCGTCGTGTGGATATGGAGGTGATTGTCGAGCTCCGCGGCTTGGGCGCTCTCCGTCTTCCTCCACCCACCGCCGGCATGGCCTGTCGTTCCAGTCCGGATGCTCGGCTTGCTTTTTGCTGGCTGGTGGTGGGTGACCCTGGTCAACACCTTCAAGCCACTGCGACAGCTCTCGGAGCGCTCGCCACGAGCATGGAGCTCGGAGAAGCGCAAGGCTCCTCCTCGGTGGAGTTCCATGAATTTCACACAGCAGCTGATCGTCACCCGATGGTCCTTCGGGGCAATCAATCCATGTGTAGTATATTCCATGGTAGTGGAGCGCTTCAACCACTTGCCCTCGATGACCAGCACCCCCCTTACTAAGACTAACTCCGACTCGGTCCATCGTCGGCGGCTGCTTTCGCGTCGGAGGACTCAGCGCTTGATGCAACGGCAGAGAGCTGCCCGGCTCGCTTGGTCCGTCACGGGCATGTAGCATGCCGATTAGTCTCGGCGGCACGCTCGCGACTGCAGAAGCGCGTTCTCTCTCTTGCCGCAGTCATCGCCACCCACGATCAGCCAGGTGGCGAGCAACTCGCCGTGAGCCGCTCGCTCGCTTGGCGTGCTGTCTCGCTTGCTTGCTGCTCGCCATGCTGGCTGGCCCCTTGGCGCGCCTGGATGTGTCTCCAGTGGTTCGTCGCCTCCCGATGTGTCCTCGCACGCACCGCCTCTTCTATCGGGCATACCTAGCGCCCATATCACGGCGAGACTCATCACAATCTCGGCGCAGTCCCACTGGAATGCTGCCCGCCGTCGCGAGACAGGCCCGTCGCCGCCAGCATACGATTCGCAAGAGCGCGATCGTCAAATCCGCCGCGAGTGGCTGACGCTGGCGATCGCTCGCTCCGCGCCGGCCGGTCTCTCTCTCGTCCCACGCTGCCGGCGCCGGTCTGGCCGCTCCAGTCCAACGTGATGCCTTGATCCGTACGGTACACACGGCGATGCGGAGACCGTGCGCAGCGCAGGCGACAGCGGCTCATTTACAGATTGGACGTCTCCCTCGCACTTCTGCCTGCTGGGACTGATAGCATGTGCTTCCCCGACGAGCGATCGGCCGCTGGGCCGTTCTCGAGCGAGGCGCTGGCCTCCTGGAGCCACATCTGCCACCAGGAGGTGCTCTGCGCGCTCCGCCAGCGCAACTCGTGGTACTACGCCTTCGAGCAGCACGCCGCGGGCCGCGCCCCCGACGGACTCAACTACGAGCTCATGGCACAGGAGCAGAACCCGCCGCTCAAGGCATACGCCACCAAGGCCGCGTCCTCGCACATGCTGGCGCGTGCGTCGCTGCCCACGGCGCTCAACCCGCTCGCGCACTCGCTGCTGAGCCCCGAGAACTCGCGCCAGGCGCGCGAGGTTTTCGCGCACATGTACGGCGACAGCTTTGTCGACGGCCGCCTGCTCCAGGTGAGCGAGGGCCCCACTCCCGAAGACCCGTTCCACTTCATCGGCGTCAAGCACCTCGTGGTCAAGTCGGGCATCCACAAGCCCCGCGAGTACATCTACTTCGAGTACTCGGGCTCGGTCGTGGATGACAACGGCGAGGTCGTCGTCTTCCGCGTCGCACGTTCCATGCCCGCCGACGCCTGCACCTCCCAGCTCTCGCCCAAGACCAACTACGGCACGCAGCCCGTTCGCGGCGAAATGTCGGTCACGTACCTCATGCGCGCCACGCACGCCAACACGCGCACCGAGGTGACGGTGCAGGGTCTGCACTTCCTCAACGAGAAGAAGATGACATGGGCCACCTCCAAGCTCGTCGCGCCCATGTGGGACGGTCTTCGCAACATGGCGACGCTCAGCGCCGCTCGCACCCTGCAGCGCAAGATGCTCTCGCCCTGCATGAGCCTCAAGAAGAGCACCTCGCCCCGTGCTGTGCCCCACCGTGCTCCGGCCTGCCGCGTGTGCATGCGTGGCAAGCGTCTGCTGCCTTCCACGCGCGTGTGCGTTGGCTGCGACCGCGAGGTCTGCAAGGCGTGCACGCTCAAGATGCACTTCCTCAGCGGCGACTCGTCCGAGACGATCCCGCTCCGCTTCTGCCTCAACTGCGTGGCCGATGCTCGCATCACGGCTGGCCGCTTCTCGGACGCGGCTGTCGCCGGCAGCAGCTCGCGTGGCAGCGGTGGCATTCACGAGCTCAGTGCCCGCCTGCGCCACACGAGCAGCGTGGCCTCTTTGTCTCCCGTCATGAGCATGTAAGATGATCCCCAAGTATTTATTAGTATGACTGCCTCCGCGCAATGAACGCGGCAGGCAAAGGAATATATATTCACCTTGAACGACTTCAACTCATTCGTACATCACTTGCACTGCTAGTCGGTACTCTAGCTTTGTCAAGTTCGTGGTTGCCGCATATCGGAATCACAACGACAACCACATGTATGTAAAATTAGTGGCGTCGTGCATGCATATTGGCCATGAGCACTTGGACGCATTTGTTCCACCTCATGCACGGATATTTGGCGCTCTACTTTTTTTTCATGCCAGCCGAATGAAGGCAACCTCATCAAGCCATCGAGCTCGGCGCCGACCATGGACTGGTGCTGAAGCCGCCGGCATTCTCTCGTCCATTCTCTCGCTCGGATAGGCACCAAGCAGTCACAGGAAAATGAGTTTGGAGCTGCCTCGCACGCCAGGGTGCAGCACGAGGACAATAGCTTCGCGCGTGGCTTGCTGGTGAAGATCGTCGTCGAGTCGGCCATCCGCTGCGGGCTATCCACTTGTCCATTCTGGTCGGGCTCCGTGATCGCGCTTTTCGCCTCGATGACTGCCGGCTGCAAAAAACCATCCAGCGTTCGCCGCAAAGCACCCGTCCTTGCACGTGATGAACGTAAAGAGATGAAAGGAGATGGATTTCGCTGGAGCGCCCAGACGATTTGCAAAAAAGAAGCTGATTAGAAGCAGCAAAGCCAGACGCTGGCTTGTGGTCGTCACGCCAAGGACCGGCAAATCCCTCTTGAGCCGATCGACGCATCAACGCGGGCAATCGCCGATTGGTGAGAGCGTGGCGTGCTTGAATTTCAGCAGCTGAACAAATCTCGCCCATCCAGAGAATCGAGCAGTTCACGCTCGCAGTAATCGCAGACAGCTTATCCACCAAGCGCCAAGCACTTTGGCGTGGCGTCAGGATTTGCGATATCTCGCCGAGTCGAGATGTTCACGCTGTCATCGCCAAGAGTGTGCCATTGAAGATGTAGCCGCTGTCATCGCCGGCAGCGTGTCGGTGGAGCAGCATTGGGATTTGCTGCCTGCCTCCCGGGTCCTTGAAGTTTTCCCGAGATTCTCGTTCGTCCCGCAGCGGACAGCTTCGGTCTGTCCTCAATGCAAGAGCCGTGTTTAGCTGACGAATGGATCTTTTGCCGATCGCTGATCGGCTCCTCCAGAAAAGCCATTGGGGCGGACAACGGCGGCGTTCGGGAGCTGCAGATGCTAAACAAAAATCTTGTTTTTTTTCTTTTTGGCAAAAAGTACATGATGTTTATTGCTCGGAGCAACACCGAATCGGATCATGCTCATTGATTTTCAGCACAGCGGATCAAAGCTCTCTCAGCTTTTCTTTCCGCCATCTGTAAGCAGTAAAATCTCTTCCTTGATCACGTCCTCAGGTAGCGGGATCTCGAGGTGCTCCGTATCTTGCGCTCGAACGAGACGCAACAGTCCGTGATCCTCAAGACATTTGACCGAGTTTTTCATCGACTGCACAGACGTGTGGAGAAGTTTCTTGCGGCAAGCGTCAAACACCGACTGGTACACGATTGGTTGCCCAGCTTGTTGGCGCTGACGCCGGCTGCGACTGGTGCGAGCGCTCTTGTTAGCTGCGTTGGCGATTTGTTGGCGCGCGACTTCTTGCAACGTGCCGACGTCCGTAGGCGTGAGACTCTGGAGGATGAACTTGACGCCGCTGCCAGCAGCCAAATCCCCAACGCGAGAGCGTTTCACTAGTTGCAACTCGATCTCCGTCGTATAGGCGCGCTGCGAGCTTACGGAGTGCGCAACCCACTGAAACCGCAGTGCATCGGTCTCTTGCCACATGGCGCTGCCATTGATGTGTTCAATGGAGGCGATAAGATGGATACAAGGCGACGACGCGAGCCAGCTCAGGCATGTTTGGAGCTCCGGAGTGCGCAGTGCCGTGCCGTCGATTTCGTGAACGATGAGGTAGATGATGGGGTACGGCATGGTTTTGGCCTGCGAGCGTGCTGTTCGACGCGCGATCTCCTGGCACTACCAGTGGACGATTGTTAGGATCAACGTATACATATTGCGAGAATGCACGGCCACGATCAAACCTGGTGCGTGAGTGATCGCTTGCTGGAGATATGCTTGAGGTGCAAGATGTCGTCGCAAATGCAGTTGCACAGGTAGCGCAGCGACACTGTCGGCAGGTAGCCGTGAACTTGCAGCACATACCCATCCTGGAGCGTCGTGGCCGCAAACTCCTGTCCAAAGCCACGAACCATTTCCATCAGCTCGACTTCCTAGCTCTCTCGCCGATCATCACAGCATCCAGTCTCCACCTGCAGCAGCGCGAGCTTTGAACCCGCACCGGACAGCAATACGCTGTTGCCCACGCGCAACTGACTTTTCCAGAGCTCGAACTTCTGCTCCACGCAACCTCCTTCCGTCAGAATCTCAAGGAAGCCCCAGCACAGCCCCACCAGCTCAGCCCACCTCTCGAATGTCGGCAGTGCTCGGATCCTGCCCGCCTTCCTGGCTGCACGCTCCCTCTCGTCCACCCGCTGCAGCGCCGCCACCACCTCCCCGTGCGGCGGGAGCACCAGCCTCCCGTCGTCCTCCTCGCCCTCGTCCTCCAGCTCGCCGGCTTCTGGCTGCTCCTCCTGCTTCTCTTCATCTTCGGCCGCCTCCGCCGCCTCCGTGACCCCCGCGCGGCTCCTCCTGGCCCTCGCCGTGCTCCTCGCTCCACTCGAAGCCTCCGCCGGCCGCTTCTTGCCCACGGGAGCGCGCCGCTGCCGCTTGAACCGCTTCGCATGGAAGTAGGCCTGGCTCTGCGCGTCGCCGAGCACCACGGAGCCCGCGCCGCCCTGCAGCTGCCGCCGCGCGCGCTCGCGAAGGCCGCTCGACGCCTGGAGCTTGGCGTCGTCGTCCATTTTCGCTTCCGATATGGGGATCAGATGGAGAGCGCCGGATCAGATCGGAGGAAACATGAGACTTTACTTCAACGTGGTCAAGTTTTTGATGAATGATTGATTGATGATTGACGCGGATGAGGACAACGCACAGAGCACACGACGCGGAAACATACGCAGCGAACGACGCACATACCACTCACTTGATTGCATTTCAGGTTATTGGGGCCACGAGGCCGCCGTTCGGTAGGACAGACCACGACGCGGCGAGCGCTGTCTCGGATACACTGGCCAGGTGTACAAAGCTTTTTTTTTTCTCCTTCATCTCTCGCCGGCCTGTTGGTGTCGCCTCGTCCGCGTCAAAGTCGCCTCCTCCCGTCGGTCGAGCTCGTGGCCGCCGCGTATATAAATCCACAACCGCGGCAGTGCCTGGAACACACCAAAAGTCTAGTCGATCGACTCGATGGACGTCACTGCTGCCGATGACGGCGGGGGCAAGGTCACTGGCGAGGACAGATCATCATCCAGCATGACGATCGACGCTCCGCTCGGCTGGTGTGCTTGGTGCGCCAGGTACTGCTGCTGGGGTGGTGCCATGTACTGCGCCTGGTACTGTCGCTGCTGCTGCATGATGCGGTTGCCCTCCATCATCATGTTCCTCAGCAGCGCCTGCTGCATCGCGATCTGTTCCTCCATCCGGCTGAACGGCTCTGGCAATGGCGTCACGTCGATCGCGTCCTCTTCCACTAGAGTGATGGGCTCGTTCAGACCACCTGCGTCGCGGCCATCCCACCGCAGGTCAGACGACACCGAGCTGCTGCCACGCTCGCTCTGCGAACTGACTGACGTTGACGCGTCTGAGTTCTGGCGTCGCCTGTCGTTGACGCCTCGCAACAGCGCGTTGGTGCTGCCGACAGACCGCAGACCTCCGCCGTTGATGTTGAGCGCGTTGGTGCTGCCCGTGAGCGACGCGATGCTTGCCTCGCTGCCGCTCTCCGACGGCTGCTCACGCTTGATGGCCGACAGCACCTTTGTGGACCAGCCCGCGTACGAAATGCCAGACTTGTCGTTCGAGCTACCTCCAAGCCCAACGTTCGACCCGGAGCCTCCAGACGAGTTGGACGACACGGACGCAAACGACTGGCTCTGGTTGTACGAGTTGTTGCCCGGGGCGCCGTTCGGCATCGAGTCGTAGAAGCCCGGCATATCTGAAAGTGATCCGCGCTGGCTGCCCTCGCCGTTGTTCTCGTCAGCATAGTACATTTCGCTCTCGCGGCCGGCGTAGGACGCGGGGATGCCATCGTCCGTCTCGACGCTAGTGGTCATGCCGCCGAGGCTTCCCTGGCTCGACGACGCATTGTACTCGGCAACACGAGCGATCGCGCTGCGTCGTTCCTGTCGCGCCTTATTGATACACTTGAGACAGAACTTCTCGACGCTAACGACGCAGCCGCCGCTCGTGTCAGGGAGCATGCCAGCTGGCAGCTTGCTCGCCTGCACGCCGAGCTCCATGGTGCATGGCGAGCACATGATTTCGGCGCAGACTCGGCAGTGGTGGCGCGAGCGCAGCAGGTTGAACGACTTGAAACAGACGGAGCATGCGGGCCGCTCGTTGTTGGGTACCCAGGCCTTGTCAGTGATGAGTCGGCTCTTGACGAGGAACTTAGCGTCCGCACACGTGGCGTGGTTGGTGACGACGTGGTAGAGCGTGCTGACAACGCGGTTGGCGAGCCATGCGGGAGTGGCCTTGCCGCCCTCGAACTGCATATCGCTGAACATGGAGACGTCGACCTTGCCGCTGGACGGACCCATGGAGCGGAAGAGTGTCACGGTGGTCTCGGTCGTGCGACTGAAGCCAAAGTTTTTCATCGAGACGACGTCGAGCTCGCGCGGGTCGATCGACTGCGTGACACGCACGAGCACCTTGTAGCCCTTCTTCGGGTCCTCGTACGTCTTGGAGAACTCGGCGACGAGCGAGTCTCGGCAGGAGAATACCGAGTCGACCGAGCTCTGGAAGACGAGCCACTTGATACCGAGGAAGTTGATCGGGTCTCCAACGGCGGGGGATGCGCGCTCGGCCACCTGCAGCACGGCTGCGTCCAGGAAGGACTCCTGGTAGCAGTGGGCCATGTATGCGCGCAGGTCGTCGGTCGAGTCGCAGTATAGCGCGTACTCAATCTCCTCGAGCGTCGTGTCAAGCTTGGCGCGCACGATGGCCTTGCGCGCGAGCGAGGCCGAGTCGCTGGTCTTCTGCCGGTACACGACGCAGTTCTTCTTGTCGACGTGGGCCTTCCACGACTGGTTGCGGTACTGCGAGCTCATGGTGGGGTTCTCCATCCACGTGGCGGGGTTGGCGACATACTTTTCGGCCAGGCGCTCCAGCTTGTCCTTGAGCGCGGCGTACTGCACGGCCGAGGCGCGGACCCTGGGCAGGTGCTCGTCGTCGAGCGGGAATCGGTAGCTCTCTCCCGTCTCCTTGACGCGAATGATGCGTCCCGTGCGCATCCATCCGATGCCTCCGCGCGCCTCCTCGACGGTTGTCGCTGGCGTGGGCGCGACATTGCCGAGCCCGACGACCGCGCCGCCGAGGCCGCCGCCGAAGGCCGTGAAGGTGGTGCCGGCGGGCTGCATGGCTGGCACGACGTGCTGCTGGTTGGGCTGCGGCGGCGGCTGGAAGGCCGTGAAGCCCGAGGTGCTGTTGCGCTGGCCGCGCGAGCCCACCGAGCCCGTGGACGAGAAGGACGACGTCGCGGACGCCTGGCCCGCCTGGAAGGGCTCGGCCACGCTGTGGATGATGCTGGACGTGATGGCCGGCCCCGCGGACGCCGCGGGCGCTGCGGACGCCGGGCCGCCGCCCAGTCGCGAGGGCCCCGGGCCCGCCGCCGCCCGCGTCGCCGCGCGAGAGCCCGGCACCTGGAAGACCGTGAAGCCCACGCCGCCGCTCGACATGCTGCGGACCTTCGCGAAACTGCGGGCGGCCGCGCGGCGCGGGACGACCGAGCGAGGGGCGAGAGGGGGTACTTTTTCCGTAACCGGACCGACGACGCACGCGAGTGTATACTGTGGGACCATCCGGACGGTATACGTGGGGGGAGGTTGACGGCGGATAGCTAAGTTGACGAGAAGTGGCGACTTTGGGGGGAGGATCAGAGTATACTGAGCGGCCGAACCGTATATTTTCGAGGAGTAGTCGTCAGCACGGATACTCAACCCAAGTGTAAAATTTGATTATACAGGCATACTATGACCAAGTGAAAACGATCGTGGAGGACGCCCATAGTCGCGCCAAGACAGATGCCCCGGCTAAGAACGCGCCGCCCGCCCCCCTGGCCCGCTTATGATGCCAGTTTTTTCTTGTCCGGATTGCACGTTAGCGAAATTCCCGTGGTTAGCCACTCACCTTTATAAAAGCATACGCTACGTTCGTCTCACCAATGTGCAGTTTACACTGCGTTTTGTATACAGCGTGGGTGTGTGACGACCTTTAGAAATATATAAACCTATATAACCCTATAGTCGTTAGCTGATACCCTCCCCGAAAGGGTTCAGACCGGCGCCACGCACGACTCGCGCCTCCGGTGCTCCGCCCCGAGAGCTAAGGTCGAGAGCGATGGCCGAGCTTTGCCGATGCCACTCCACGCGTCATGCAAACAGCGACCGTCTGCCGCCAAGTGCTGTTTACGACGGAGGAGCCGGCCGACAGGCCACCGGAGCGTGTCAAACGCCTCCCCAGTCGACTCGAGCGGGTGGCTCGCACGTGCCAAACGCGGCAGCTGGGCACGCACCGAGTGGCTCGCTCGCCCGCCGGCAAAGATCGGGCCGGGGGGCTCGGCTGCCAGCCACTGCGGCTCGGCGGCTCTGCACGGCTGAGAGTAGAGAAGAGTCCGCAACTCCGAATGCCTCCGCCTCAGGTCGTCACGCAGCCACCGAGTGCGTAGGCAGAGGGATGCGCGCCGAGCTCGGAACCCGGCTCGCTGCCTTTACGGTGGGCCTCCGCCGACTGTCCTCGCTATCTGCCGTTGCGGTGAGATCGGTCACGGCTCCATCGGACCATTCGGCAACGCGTAGAGCGCTTGGCTGACCAGATGGGCGGTTCATTGGCGCCAGATAGAGGGTATGAGTGGAGCATAGAGCTCTCCTCACCTGCAGCACAGATGCAGAGAGCTTCCTGGACGCTAGGCTGTCCTCCGGACCGCACGTTTCAAACGGCTGGCGCGACCGGCGACCTACTTACCGCAGGTTGCACGTCAGAGCCACCACGTTGCACGCTATCAGGCGACGAGCGATAGCCTCGACGACAGAACAGCCCCCGCTTGCGGGGCTTGTTGACCTCACGTCGTCAATTGCATCACTGCAGACAGCGACGATCAATGCACTCGTATATGGACCGAGGACCTCGCAGGAATCGCGGGAGTCGAGTGTTGGCCTGCTATCCTCCTGTTAGACACTGCTGACCTGAGCCCCCTTGTGTGCGATTGCAGCAGTTGCGGTGTCACGCCTCGGACGCAATCATCGCAACCGAACGCTCCGATTGCATAGACAAGAGGCGCGAGGTCATGCTTCAACAACAACATGCACGCATGAGTCAGCGCCATTCGAAAAAGGGCTCATCTCAGATGCGCGCATGCAAAAGGAGCTCTCGCTCTTTATGCCTGCTCCGTCTAGACACCTTTCTACTTGTGCATGGAGCCCATGAACGGCGATCGGTAGGCAGCCTCGGCGTTTTCTCGCTTTTCAGCGGCGTACAGCCGTGCCCACGGCAAGGTGAGCAGTTGCTTGTACTGACAGGAAGCAGTTCGATGAGGTGAGTGTGAGCGTTCATCGGGAAAGCACGACAAGTGCAAACCTACCGCAAGGGTGCCGTAGACCATTAGCACGAAGCCGGCGAGCTCCAGCCTGCAACAGCCAAACACATGTCAACCGACCAGCATTGCGTTTTAGTGGATTCGTTGAACGGTACCAGCTGAAGATAGTCCAGGGCTCGCCAGGCGATGACGGTCCTTGCCACTTCAACACGTAATACACGAACAGGCTGAGCACCCACACCCCGAGCGTCCGCAGCGTCTATCGATACGTACAAACAAGGTCACGAGTCCAGCAGTGAGTCCCAAGGACAACTTGATCCGCAGCACCACGTAGCTAACAGGAAGCACGTACCTCGACAATACTCCGCATAACAGCGGACAAATGCTTCGTAACGTAGTTGCCAGTGACGTTAAGTGTGCCGACGGCCACAATGTACACCATGACGAGCGCGACCAGCGTCCACGAGTTGCTCAGTTGCACGAACGAGTCGTAAAAATCCTCGTGCCAAATGCGTGCGAAAGGCGAGGTACCCGGCGGGGTCAGTGTCAACACCGGAATGAGCACAAGGTAAAACGCGAGTCCCCAAAGCCCCTCAAAGCCCACCAGTAGCATCGGGCTCACGTTCAGCGCAAGCATCATATGCTCTTCGACAACGATCTGCAGCGCGCACAGCACCTGCGAAAGGATGATGAACGCCAGTCCAAGCAACGCATCCAGCGTCTGGGTGGCCGAGCCGCTGTTTTCGCTGGTTTGGGCAGATGAGTGGTGTCCAACTCCCGCGTAGCCCACAAGCGCGACCGCGAGCGTGACGATCGCGATACTAGCGTAGTGGTAGGCGTGCAGCCGCTTGCCCATGAGCTTAACCGAGAAGAAGGCGCTGAAGATGATGACCGATCCACGCGCCATCTGGTATACCGACGAGGAGATCCACAGCAGCCCGACGTTGGAGAAAACAGTCTGCAGTAGGTCTAGCATGGACGGCATGGCGATGGCGACGAGCGTGCGCACGGGAACGCGTCCCTGCTGCGCGTCCTCTCCTCCTGGCAGCCGAATCGAGCTCTCGTGCGTGTCGGCCAGCAGCGATGTGGCCTCCGTGGGTCTTCGTCCGCCGCTAGGTTGCTGTAGCTTGCGCTTGGCCGCGTCCGGTCCTCCGTTGGCGCCGGCGGCCGGAGGCGTGGGGATGTAGCGCCTGCCGCCCTTGCGCAGCCGCAGCACGGGCGTCTCGAGGTACCTGCGGTGCTGGAAGCACTTGCGCGCGTACAGGAAGAGCAGGCAGAGCGCCATGGCCACCTTCATCTGCAGCACGCCGAACCAGGGCTTGTCGAACGGGCACAGCGTCGTGCGCGCGCCCGAGCGCGGGTCCACGCACGAGCTGATTCCCTCTGAGCGCACGCCGTACTCAGTCTTCATGACGACCGTGCTGAAGGTGCCGGCCACGAGCATCGCGGCCGCGTGGAGCGCGCCGGCGCGGCTCGCCATGGCGGGGAGGGCGATCGTCCGGCAATGATGCGCGATCCTGGGCTTACCGCGCACGGATTGGCTGATATTATTTTTTAAAGCATGTTTTCACCAGTGAGACGGACTTGACCTGGTTGAAGTGGTGCGAGCATTGGTGACCTGCTTGCTGCTGGATGGACGGAAGGGGGGAGCATGACGCTGGTGAGAGCGGGGCTGTATATGATGAGGCGATAGGCGGAGGCTACACGGCGGAGCTGAAGTCCAGCCCGCGAGTGGCAGAGCCAGGAGTGCGAACGTGGCGCTGCGTGTTGCGCGAGGCGTGACGGTTGGCTGGCGGCGACCGCAGCCGCTGCTTCCAGCTCTGCGACGGCGGCGTGGACAGCTTCATGCCCTCCATCAACACAGAGACGTCGTTGTTCGCTGACTCATTCCTGGCGGTGATAGCTTCGTGGCTTGTATCTTCATATCCGGACTCTCCAGCACCCCGATCTTCAGCTCCATCTCTGTGTCCTCCGTCCCCAGCAGCGTCAATCTCGACTGGAAGGCTTGTGGTGTTGTCTTCATGCGGCAAAGGAGCTTCAGCAGAGTCGGAGATGGCGTTCTTGCACGAGTGGGCTGCTTTCGCGTCCTCTTCCTCGCGATCTTCGCCTCTTTCTGATGACACGCGAGCTTCCTCGCAGGTTGCAGACGCCTCACCGCCCTCTCCAACACCTGAGAGCTGCTGCGTCAGCCTGGCGACGGCTGCGCGTAGCTCCAGCACCTCTGCTTGCAGCGCGGCGCAGCGCTCGCAGCCCTCCATGCCTGGGAACCGCGCGTTCCCCGAAACGACTTGAGCTGTGTATACGCGCTGCCGAGCCAATCCGATCGCACTTTCTCGACGTCATGGGCAACTGCGTGGGGCTCGGCGCGCCGGCCGGCGCCGCCGACTCGTTCGCGGACGTGCTCTTCTTCCCGGACCGCGCCATGCCGTGCAAGAACTTCCGCTCTGCCAGGGGCTGCACGCGCAAGAACTGCAAGTCGCTGCACGACGAGCCCAGCTCGCTGCTCAAGCTGCTGGGCTACCTGGAGTCCGCCAAGAGCTCCATGGACGTCTGCGTGTTCACCATCACGTGCGACGAGGTGAGGAGGGCTGGTAGATGCATGTAAGCTGCGATTGGAGACTCATGTGGCCGAGCTGCAGATCGCAAATGCGGTGCTAGACGCGCACAAGCGCGGCGTGAAGGTGCGCGTCATCACGGACGACCAGCAGGCGCTGAGCCTCGGCTCGGATATCCAGAAGTTCATTGACGCGGTTCGAGCTTGCATTGTCTGAAGGAGGTGGTGGATGTGAAATTCATGAGGTGGTGTCATCATCCAGGGAATCCCAGTGCGCGACGACAACGCCAAGACGCACATGCACCACAAGGTACTCAACGCGATCCATGAATGAGTCACCAGCCAGTGCTAACGTCATGCGCCTCGCGACAGTTTTGCGTCATCGACAAGCGCATCCTGCTCAACGGTAGGCAACGAGCGAAGCTGTTGCGGACGCCAGTGGTCGGCGCATCTAACGTGGTCGATGGTGGCAGGATCCTTCAACTGGAGCCGGCAGGCTGTCATCGGCAACGCGGAGAACCTCGTCATCAACATCGGCGGCCCCATCATCGGTACTGCGTTGCATCCTTGGTGCCAGCGTCACCACCGTCTCACTCGTGACCACTTCCACTGCAGACCGCTTCAGCGAGCACTTCGAGAAGCTCTGGCAGCAGTACCAGCGGTGATGATCGCCATCTCTTCTCTCTCTTGACGTCGCTTCACGCTCACCGGCTCAGCTAGCGTCTCAGATCCTCAGTCTCCCCAACCAATCACATCTCTCCATTCACCATTTCAGCCAATCCAAACCGTCTGATCCCACCCTTCACGCCGTCCAGCGCTTCCATCACTTCCCGTCAGACCTCCATGCTGCGGCAGCTCGCCCTCGGCCACCGCCGCGCGCTGCTGGCCGCGCCCGCGCCGCTCTCGAGCGCCAGGTGGGCCGCTGGCCGCGCGCTGCTGTCGTCCGCGCCCGCCGAGCGCTTCGACACGCTCGAGCGCATCGCCGCGCGGCCGCGGCGCCACCGCTTCCGCGTCGCGCTGGTCGGCCGCACCAACGTGGGCAAGTCGACGCTCTTCAACCGGCTGACCAAGTCGCGCGCTGCCATCGTGCACGACGTGCCTGGAACCACGCGTGACCGCCGCTATGCGCAGGTGCGGGCGCCGCTCTGCCGGTCTCTGCGTGGTGGTTGCTGACGTTGTATTGATGCCGCAGGCGCACCTTGCAGGCTTGAACTTCGACGTCATCGACACGGGCGGACTCGAGGACGCGCCGACGGGATCCATTGAGGAAGGCATGCTAGAGCAGACGCGGCGCGCGGTGCATGAGGCGGACATTGTGTTCTTCATGGTCGACGGCCGGCAGGGTGTCACGCCCATCGACTCGCACTTTGCGCGCTGGCTGCGGAGAGAGAACGCCGCGGCGCCAGTGCACCTCGTGGCCAACAAGATTGAGGGCGACGCTGACCGGTTCGAGGACTCGCTGAACGACTGCTTCCGACTGGGCATGGGCGCGCCGATCCCGCTCTCGGCCGAGCACGGCGAGGGCACCACGGACCTCTTGGACGTGCTCATCCCGGCGTACGATGCATTCGAGAAGGAACAGGACGAGATCCAGCAGCAGTGGGAAGAGGAGCACCGTGATGAAGAGGTGGAGAGTGAAAGCCCTGACGAAGAGGACGAGGATGAAGACGTACGTAGGCGTTATCTTGATGCTAGCGTTTGGTGTTGGGCCTGACATTCCTTGTTTCTCCTTGTGCTGCAGTCTCGCATCGTCAAGCTTGCAATCGTTGGCAGACCGAACGTCGGCAAGTCTACGCTGCTCAACAAGATTGTGCGCAAGGAGCGTGTGCTGACAGGACCCGAGTAAGTGCTCTTTGGCTATTTGCAATCCCGGTCTGCGACGAAACTCTAAGCTGCGAATGGTGCAGACCAGGCGTCACCCGCGACTCAGTGGAAGTGCCATGGCGGTTCCAAGGACGCGACGTGAAGCTCGTTGATACTGCTGGTATCCGAAAGTACAGCAAGCGCGACCTCGACAACCAGATCGAGAACCTGTCGGTGCGCGACGCGTTCCGCGCGATCGACTCGGCGCAGGTTGTTGTGGTTGTGGTCGACATGAGCCAGCCAAAGCTGATCCACATGGATCTCACGATTGCGCACCGCGTTATCGAAGAAGGCCGCGCTCTTGTCATTGCAGCCAACAAGAGCGATCTTGCTGGTAACCAAGTGGAGCTTGAGATGAGCCGCATCCAGGACGAGCTCGCGGATTCGCTCGCGCAGGTGCGCGGCGTGCCGGTTGTACCGATCTCAGCTCTGAACGGCAAGGGCATCCGCAAGCTGCTTCCCGAAGTGTACGTTTTTCGTCTGATTGATGGATCAAAGGACCAGTTGGCTGATGGCTGTCATGCTTAGGATGGCTGCCTACGAGCGGTGGAACCTGCGCGTGAGCACTGGACGCCTCAACCGCTGGCTGAAGGCCATGGCGCGCCACCACCCGCCACCGACGGTCAAGGGCAAGCCACTCAACGTCAAATACGCGACGCAGGTCAAGACGCGGCCACCGACGTTCGCGCTCTTCGTGAACCGACCGGGCGACGTGCCCGAGTCCTACCAGCGGTGCGTCTCTTTGTCGGTCAGCCTCTCGTTCGTGCGTGTCGACATGACTGACGATGACTGGTGCGTAGCTTCTTGCTGACGCAGCTGCGCGACGAGTTTGACATGGTGGGCGTGCCTGCGCGTCTGCTGCTGCGCGGCAACACGGACAACCCGTTTGAGAAGCGCAAGAAGTTCCAGCGGCGCACGTCGAGCGTGCTGCACGGGCAGCAGCGCAAGTGGCCTCCATCCTCGGCCACGGCCACGGCCACGGCAGCCAGCAAGAGCGCTGCGCCTGCGACTGGCAAGACCAAGAAGCAGCAGACCGGGCATTTCAAGCCTCGGCGGTTCAAGTGAGATGGCATCAGCAGCAGCTATAGCAGCAGTAGAGCGTAGCGACCAATGCAAGCGTCATGTATTGCGCCGAGACCGAGCTGTTCTACGCCAGGAACGACCCGTCAGCCCGTCGTCCTTACCTTTGTGGCACCTAGGCGGCCAGGTGCGGGAAGCACTGCTCGATGGTGAAGCCCTTGGCCTGGTGCTTGCTCTGGAAGTGGTCGTTGAGCGCCGTGACGCTGGCCGTGACCATGAAGGTGGTCATGCAGATCTTGCACTTGATGGCCTCCTTGTCCGCCGTCATCTTGCCCTTGTTGGCCGCGTGGCTCTTCTGCTTGGCCTCCTTCATCTTCTTCTCGTTGTTGCGGTCGCGCTTCGTCTTGGACTTCTGCCCGTTGCCGCCGCCCATGGTCGCTGGAGCTCGGGGACTTGGTGGTGGGCGCGGCCTGGAGATTTCGACTGTGGAGGAAGGAGCGGCCAGCGCCGCCGGCGATGTCGCGCGAAGGTGACACAATCCCGAAAAACTCTATACTTGCATGACCTCTTTCATTACGAAAATACGTTTACAGAGGAGCCTTGTATAGTAGTTTATACAGGGGACCTTTAATCGGAGCGAAGATGTGCGCTGGATGGGTACACTTTGAAGCGACGCCGAGGGCTCACTTCAACTTGGGCTCTTGCGTTGTGTCACAGAGCGGGAATGAGCAAGGTGGCGCCCATTCTGGCGTCGAAATGCCGCTGTGCGTGCTCGTGCATGGGTGGGGATAGGTCTGTGGGCCCTGGCGAGGCGCGGACCATTGGCGCCCCGACCGTGCGATTCCAGCCGCAGGTCGATGAGGCCAACAGCGACGGAAGTGAGGACAGCGAGGACGAGGAGGGAGAGTCCATCGCGCTGCTCAGAGTGCGAGTGAGAGCGCTGGAGAAGTACAAGGCAAACTATGAGCTGTTGTGTGCCCAGCTGGGAGAGCTGAATGCACAGGTGGGCCGGCAGCTGACCCGCCACGAGAGCGACGTCCAGGCGCTGCAAGCGGCGATCGAGCTGCTGCAGACGCGGAACCACGAGCTCGAGAAGGCGCTTCACAGCCAGCAGCATATCACTGAGCAGGATCGAGAGTACTCGGAACGGGTGCACAAGCAGCTCGCAACAGCAGCTGAGCTGCTCAAGGCGACGGAGAAGCGAGTCCAGTGCAGGGAGGAGCAACTCTTAGCGGAAGTAGAAGCTGCTAAAGAGAATTTGGAGGAGGCGCAAGAACAGCTTTCTACACTGCAATACCAACATGAAGCACTGCAAAATCGCTTAGAAGCAAATGCACGAGCGTATGAGGAGCAGCGAAACCGAGAAAGCAAAAAACACGAAACGGTGCGGTCAAAATTGAAGCATCAGGTTACCGTGGCAAAGAGCAAATGCGACGAACTCACAAGTCAGATACAGAAGCACCGATTTGCGTGTAGAGAATCAAAAAAGCTGGTAGCTCGACTCCAGTCTGACGCTGACGCTCTTCGGAAACAGCTCAATAGTTCACAGCAGGATGGTGAGCACTTGGTGTCCATACTAGACAGCCAGAAAACCGAACTGGAAGAAAGCAAGCAGGCGTTAGCAAGTGCTAGACGCTCAAGCAAGAGCTTACACGCTAACGTAGTCGATCTAACTAGAGAAAGAGAAGAACTGCGAACAGAGATACTGCTTCTTCAAGAGCAGCTAGTCAAGGCAAACAGAGAGTTGGCAACGTGCCAGAGCGAGCTAAAAGGTGCCAAAGTTCAGCTCGAGGAACGCCAAGTAGCGATTGACAACGCCACCAAGAAGTACGAAGCCATGACCATTGAGTTGCAAAAGCAAAAGCAAAAACTTCAGGAGGTTGAAGAGCAGCGATCACGAGCTGAAAGGTACCGCTGTGAAGTACGTCGAATGCGGCAATTACTGGAAGTCAATGCCCAGCGAGCTGCTGAGTCATCTAAGGATGTTGTCAGCCTGAAACAAGAGCTCGAGCACGTCCAAGAACTCTTACGTGGAATGGACGCGGCTGGAACAAGAAAAACAACACCACGAAACAATGATAGATCTCAAGGCAGACGTATCAAAGAGAGAGTAAGTGATAGCGAGTTAGACGCCAGTACCGACTCATGGTGCGATCTCCTGCTACAAAATGGCAAGGCAGAAGAATCGGTACTCAAGTGTGCCATCATGGACCAAGTGCGTACATTTGCTGCGTAAATCCACTCTACCAACCTATTATCAACGTCGCCCTCCTGATCGTGTAAGAGCTTCGTATCTCGTTTTGAGCTTGTCAAATTCATCTCGCAAAAACTGATTTTCTTCTTGTAGATCTTCTACTTCTTGTGCCAGAGCCCGAGTCTCATCATCGCTTGACACAGACGGGTCTTCTCTATTCGAATGTTTTCGACTGGAGTTAATGTCTGGCAGAGCTTGCTGCCGACGCTCAAGTTCTGCGATGCGATCATCCTTTTCTCGAATGTTTTCGCGAAGCGTTCGCCGAAGTGTTTCCACCTCTGACTCGAGTTCCTCGACCCTTGAACGTGCTGAGCCAGCAGACATCGGAGGTGTTGACGCTGTTTCCCTGCCTGAGACGGATCCTGGACGCACGGGCTTTCGCTACAATTCACAATGTTAAACACGGCAAAAAATCTTTATCATATATACTGCGCACCGGTATTCGAGAAGGTCCCAAAACATTTGGAAGCTGTGAAAGCTGTGACCCAATTCCGCTTGGCGAAGTTTGGGACAGGAGAGATAGATGTGCAAGTTGTGGCTGTATACCAGACGCAGCACGCAGCTGTCTATCTTTCTCTTCGAGCTGCAAACTCAGCGTCTTGACTAGCTCACTTAATCGCTCCTTCTCTGCCTGCTCATTGTTCGACTAGTCAGCATGAGTCGATCAAAAAAATAAGCATATCCTTCTAGATACGTACAGCCACCGCTCTAAACTGCGCTGTCTCGCTTGGCGCTGGCATGAACGATTCATTTCGTTCACTACCGCCGCCACTACTTTTGAGCTCACGTTTCGCATCTTGACATTTGCGTTTCAGCACTTCGAGCTGACGTTGTAGCGCGTCCACGAGGGCATCATCGGTGCGGGATTTGTCCACAAGGACCTGGATTTTTGTGCGTGCGTCCTGTTTTTCCTTCTCGAGGATCTGAGTGCGAGATTTTAAAGCCTCAAGTTTTCTACTCTGGTCTTGAACTGACTCCTTCAGTGTGTCACGCTCAGCAGTGAGCTTGTCAATTTGCTTTTGTCGGTGTGCACCCTGATTCGCTAACTCTTTTTGTGCCCGCTCATCTACATCAAGAGCTGGCGGTGTAGTCTCGTTCGACACACTTTTCTCATCAGTCCCAGGCAGAGGACGCCCTGCCATCTCTGTTTTGAGCTTTTTGAGCTTTGCTTTGAGCATGATGATTTGCTGTGCTCGCCCTCGCCGCCCTTCATTGCCCGTTCCTGGAACATTTACAACCTCCTCGAGCGGTATTTCATCTCCAACCTCTCGAACAAGTGCGCGCTGCGTGCGTTTAAGCTCTAATAGGAGTGCTGCGTTCTTGGATTTAAGGTCTTCGCACTGCTTCTTAACCTCCGCAACTGCTGAAGAAGTATCAGCAGAGATATTTGAGTTTGGTGAAGACTCTTCATTGACGCCAGTACTACCAGCGTTTGCCGCAGCCGCCGCCGCTCTAGCTTCGACTCGTTGCAGTTTGAGGCGGAGCATGTCAACTTCCTTTTCAAGTTTTGTGCGAGCTTCCTCAGCTGCTTTTCTCTCCCTCAGAGCATCTACCGCGTGTTGCTTATCTCTTTGAATCGAGCGCTTCAGCTGTCGGATCATCTTTGCTTGGTGAACAATCTTCGCGTCTCGCACATCCTGCTCAATACGATATCAACATTTTTGACAAGGGAAAATGCGTCCTGCGAGCGCCTAGCTTACGTACATGATCGATGGCGTTCTTGTCGAGCAAAATTTCTTGTACAGCGTCGACATTGAGTCCAGGCACAGGAGCTAGGACCTCCATTTGGATTTCCATACTGCTCGAATAATTAGCCCAAATAACCCCCCAGGAGGCAAATGACGATAAGCTGCTCACCTCTTCAGCTGCCGCTTAAGCGTCTCCACTTGGTCATTCAGCGCAGAGTTTTCATTGGTGAGCTGCTGGATTTGGTTAACTCCATTCCACTGGATATTTTCTGGCAGGGTATTCGTGTTGTGGCAGTCATCAGCATCATTTTCGTCCTCATTGTTGTTATTGTTGAAGTTGTTGCGTTGTGGTCCAGCGTTATGTCGAGTTGTCATTTTTGATCGCCGATAGGTGATGCTACTCTCATCATCTGACGAGCTGTCGCTGTCTTCATCGTCAAATTGAGGTAACACAAGAGGCTCCTTCAAGCTAGATGAGAATGTGAATGCCATCCAGATTGATGTTAAGCAAACAAACCTACCTCGGCCGATGTGCCTGCAACCGGTGGGGCAAAACTGTCCGCATCGACTCGCCGACGCAGTGCGATATCGATCACACGCTGACCGTCCGGTCGTCGCAGGATGTCTGCTCTTTCGATCTCCATCACTTCCAAACTCACCTCAGCAAGTGGATTTTGTTGGCACGAAAGTTTTGTTTGATCTGGACCAAGAATAGCAGAGCGCCAATACTGAACAAATGAAAATCGTTTTTCTTGATTGACGGTTGCAACCTTGCTTCCACATAACTTGACAAGCCATACAAGCACTTTGAAACATCTACGCGAATTCTCGTTTATACTTTGCGTCCCGCTTGCACCATCCAACTCATGGCGCTTTGCCGCGGTTTTGCTTGGCCTCCAGTGTGAAGTTCGCTAGCCCAGCGATAATATCGTCCGTCTTAAGCTCTGCTCGTGGTACCTTGCGTGTGGCCGGAGCTGCTGGTGACGGAGAGGGAGCTGGTGATTGAGAAGTCACCGACGGTGGGTGAGACGGGGGCGGCGGAGGGTACGAGCCAGATGTTGACCCGTAGCTAGCCACCGACATGGAGCGGCCAACGCGGCCGTCGACGCTTCCATTGACGCCGACTGCAGCAGCGCGTGCCGCGGAAATACGCTGGGCTTCGTACTGGAGCTTGACAAACAACTCTTTCTGCTTGAAGAAGATACGCAGGTCGCGCATTTTACCACCATCGATGGTCATCTGACCGAAGCCGCGGACTTCAACGAGCGCACCATCACCCCTCACGCCGCCAAACTTGCCAGTGAAGCGACCCCAATGGCGCCACGAGAAGTAGCACTGCGGAGGTTGGGTGAACACTTCTAGTACCTCCATCGGGAATCCGTCGGCGAACGCTTCCGTAAGCACTGCTCGCGGATCTTCTCCGGCGTTAGACACCGGGTCAAGGTCTGTGAGATCCACACCAGTCATATACAACATGCCAAACATGTCTGTGTCCCGGATATCACTTCCACGCACGTGAACACCGTCGTTCACCTGGAGGTAAAATGCCCCGTGGTTGACACTCCGCCACTCGGGATACTTTGCCTTGTGTGTTGCCTCCATGAGGAACGTCTGACAGCACTCTTCGACGTACGACTCTAGTGGAGTTGCATCCGCTTCGCGCTGCTTTCCACGAACGTACTCGAGGTCCGACAGAGCGTACTCGGGGGGTCCGTAGCGCCATGTCACGTTCTTGTCAAGCTCTCCACCATCTCCATCGCTACTGCCGCGTGATGGAGGTTTCCCACCTCGCGACACCAGGGCAGCCAGTTCTTGCTTGGCACGGGTCAACTTGCTGTCTGAGACCGAAATGCTCGAGCCCGCGGCAGGCACAAACAACACCACGTTGCCGTTCGACTGACTCGAAGTTGATGCCGCAGATGCAGTTGAAAGGAATGACGAGTTCGACTCCAGCCGCCGCGTGCGCACGTCAACTTGGTCATCTGACCGTTCAAGGCTTGGTGCTGCCTCATCCTCTTCCTCTGAACGTTGCTCGCTTGACATTGCCCGCGTCTGCAGCCGCCCGGTTGTATACACTCGAGGCGTCTTGCCAGATGAGCCTGAGCTTGTCGAGGAAGCTCCCGACGTTCGTCGCTTGATGGGATCTTGTCCGCTTGCCAAACTACCCGATGCCTGTGCGTGGTCGCTGCTACAACTGCTCTTCCGCCGCAGCTGTTCATGAGCCTGCAGTGGCAGCAGCAGCTTTTTATCGGACGCAGATGGCAGCTTGGCCTCTCGCGGGTGGCTCTGCGTGACCTGCACCTCTCTCAGTGCGGCGACCCAAAGCGTGCATCTCTCGGAGCTCTCTGCCGTAAATCGCAGCGTCGTGCACTTGGAGGACGAGCTGGCGACGATTGACAGACTGCGGCGGTCCGTGTCCAGCGGGTCGGCTCTCAGCACTGTGGCCACGGACACCGGGACAAGTCCGTTGGCTCGAGCAAAGGCGTCGCCGTCGTCGAGTGAGTGGCCGGACGCTAGCCACAGCTGAAAGCTCGTCTCATCCTTGCAGCAGAAGAGCTCGGGCTTCCCTTTTGCCAGAAAGTAGTAGCGCTTCTCGGCCACCTTTAGCAGTCCACCTCGTCGAGCAGCCAGTGGACCGTGGAAGAGCACGTCCACGGCCAGCTCGGGCTTGTCGGAGCTCCCACCGGAAGATGTGCTGCTCCCGACAGTCGACCGCTCGGCTACGTGGCCGTAGTGGCTGTGATGGCTGTAGCTGGCCGAGCTGCTTGTCGTCGAGTGCTGGCGAGGTCGCTGGAAACCGCCTGGAGACGGCGCTGGAGACGGAGACGGCATGGGAGACGCCTCCGCGCTCGTCTTGGAGTGCGGACGCGACGATGGACGCCGCTGCTCGTGGCCGTGGACGTGGCTGTGGATGTGGCTCACCGACTGCGCTCGTGCCGCCTTCCTAGCCGCTGCGGCCGCCACCACGTCCTCTCCATGAGCTCGTGCTGGCGGACCTGCGGTCGAGCCTGCAGACGCCTTGGACGCTGTGGACGCGACTGCGGACGGCTTGGACGCTGTGGACGCGACTGCAGACGCCTTGGACGACGCGGACGGCTTGGACAGCTTGGACGACGCGGACGGCTTGGTCGGTGTCATGCCTGCCGAGTGCTTGGACAGTTTGGACGCTGCGGACGGAGCTGTGGACGCTGTGGACGGGGCTGCGGACACTGCGGACGGGGCTGCGGACGCTGCGGCCGCGTCCTCGCCCTGCTGGCCCAGCACGACGCGGTCGGCCGAGCGCGCGAGCTCTCCGGCGTCGATGAGCTTGCCGCTCGAGTGCTTGACGCGCAGCCGCTGGGCGAGCGCCATCATCGTTGCCGCGGACTGCGCTCGCGCCACGAGGCGACGGCCTGGCCGCAAGATGGGGACTGCCACTCTGAAACAGCGCAGCCCGCGGAACGCAAAATCTACGGTACGCTGACGTACATACGGTGGTGTTGCACGACGTGCGCCACGGTACATACACAGGGCAAGACAAAAAAACGGGCGGAAAATAAGGCGTCCATCGAGTGGACCACACGCGGATTGAGGTCTGGGATGGCTGCTTGAGCTCTCTGCTGCGGCAGCAGGTCGCGCACGACGGGGGCGAATCGTCTCTCGAGCCAAGCAGAGGGAGGGCGGACGGCGGTGTGGCGTCGCTCGCAAGGTCGTTCGCATGGCAGATGACCAGGTGGGCAGGTGCGGCATGGCAGTCAGACAAGGAATCAAAAATCACCTTGATTGACTGACTTCAAGTTCAGCCGTCGCTGCGCACTGACTACTGGAGAGCAAGTCGTTCGTAACGCCAACGGGCTTTGGTGTGTCCGGCATGCAGTCTCGTTGCGGCGACAGAAACCCGCGCGTTTAGCGAGGCTTCGCAAGGAGTCATCATCTCCAGCACGTGCTAGGTGCCATGCACGACGTGGCGTCGTCCACGGACCGCTCGTCGGCCAAAGAGGCGCGTGGCAGGAGAGCCGAGCACCTCCGGACCGACGCGTCCTACCCGCACCATCCTTCTCGAGGAATGATCCATTTGGCGTCGATCGGCCACGCCAACCGTGAATTTACCATTACGGCAAGCGCGGGAAATATTGGAGCTTCCAGCGCCGAGCTGGCGCCACCGATTACACACTTCCGCGAGGCCCACGGCCGCTACCACGCACAGTACGACTCGAGACTTGAGGCTAATCTATGCATAATCACCGCTTGCCCAATTTCGAAAAGGCCTCCGACCACCGTTCGGGCGTCGTTGACCAGCGGGAAGCGATATATTTCCCTGATCGCTTCAACTTGGCCGAAGCCTTATGGTTTAATCCGTTTCAAATTGCTGGCTCAGCCGCAGTTGCGGCGCGAGGTAGTATCCAAGCCTGATTTTTACGGATGCAGCGCCGTGTGGCGGTCACCTCGCTCACTCGCCCACGTGAGCCGACACGTAAAGGGCTGGCGGGGGTCCGAGGTCTCAGGGACGGAAGAAAGCCGAGAGAGTTAGCGGCTGAGATCGAGGGCATCCATCCTGCTGGAAGGTGCGTACTCACTCGTGCTGGGGAATTGTGTGGATCGCTCGATTCCGGCATTCGGCAGGCCGGACATGGACATCACGACCGTCATGCTGATGACAATGAAGCGACGCTGGTCCACCCTTGCCGCCGTCGACATCTGGACTCAGCGCCAGTCAGTTGTCCCATCCCCTCGATTGCCCAAGCACACGGAACGCATCAAGCCCTTGATGTGCCAAAGGTGACCACAACGCGGAAGAAATCCATTGTCGTCCCACCTTTTCATGGGGTCAGCCCACGCTGGCGGTTGCCCAAGGGCAGTCCAACCTTGGACGGCAATGCTCATTGGACGATCAGGCGATGGTGGGCCTCAAGTGATGACCTTGATGCATCTGCAGCAAGTTCTGTACATGTGTAGTAGCGAGATCAATGTAGAGCATTTCGGGGGGTTAGCTAGTCCATGTACCCCAACTGATGCAAAGAGTTTGTCGGGTTTTGCACTCTGTGCTTCCATTACTTAGTGGTCAAACTATCGACCTGATCTACGCACTCGACGCCACTCGCACACCTCCGTCCAACTATTTTCCTAGACAACGCCAAAAAGAGCACACCTACGAGCTTTTCCAGCCTTACCGCTGTAGGTTCTCTTGGATGTTGGCGTTGTACTTGGCCATCAGATACGTGGCTTCGGCCGCCATGTTGATCTGCATCAGTCGCTCCATCAGGTTATCTGTGGCGTTTGCTGCGCCACCGGATGACGCACTTGACGGCGTGGCGCCGTCGTTGGTTCGGAACGTGTTGATATACTTGAGACCATCCTGCTCAAAAACGTCGACAGGTTGAGCTGGCTCCTCGGAGTCTCTCGCGAGCTCAATCACATCGTTGTCGTCCGCCTCGTAAATGTTGACAGGTCTCTTGGACGAGCTCGGGATGGTGATCTCATCGTCCACGTCGCTGTAGTCGCTTTCCTCACTCGTGTATCCGCCGCGGCCGTTGGAACGGTACGCATCGTTGTTTTCCACGTCGTACATGCTGTCGAATGACAGCGTCCCGCCACTCGTTGTGTACCCGGATGACATACTGGTGCCAACTCCACTGCGGAAGCTGCCATTGCTTGTTAAGTTCGAGCTCGTAGACACCGGAGCATGGTGCATTTGTGCCTGGCTTTGGTGACTCTGGTACGGATTGGATACCCTCCGCGCGCTGGAATCGCTCGTATTCCTCCTGACGCCGGGAGGTCCTGGGATACGGCCGTCGATAGAGCGACCAGCAGGGCGAGCAGGTGGAGGCTGGTTGACGCGGTGCCCATTGTTGTGGATGCCACCAATAGCATCAGATGGATGCCGTCCAGGAGTCGAGTGCATCGGGCCATTGTAGGGGCTGGTGAGGTGAATCGGGCGACCGTAGGACGACGGATCCGATGACACCGTGCCTCGAGCGCTCAAGTTGCTACTGGCATTGCTGCTTCGAGGACTAACCGGACGACCTCCCCACGAGTACGTCGGTAGGTCCTGCGAACTGGTACGGCTGCGGTTGCTGTTATCTTGGCTGCGCACTGACTGGAAATGGTCCGACCCAGACGAATTGGAGCTCATCATCGAACCACCAGGACGCGGCATGGAGCGGTATCCTCGCGGAGAAGCCGAATTTGACGAGTCCGCGGACGAGTGAAAGCTCACACGCGTCGCAACCTTCCCGAACAACCGGTCCTTGGCATCACTCAGACAGGGCTTGCAAAAAGCGTATGAGCACGGGAAGTTGCCAGTGTTGCGCGTCGGGTAAATGAGCTTGGACATGCGGCACCGATCGCAGATATTCTGAGTTGTAATGATAACATGTCAGCGGATCAACTCGCAAGCAAGACCTATTGTGCTCGCATCGCACCTTGCCGCAAATCTTGCAGTTCTGTGCGTTCTTCCCGGTCTTCATCTTGCCGTCACACACATCGCACGACTTGCTCCTGCCAATGCGAAACCCATGTCAGAACCCGCATTACCCAAGTGATATTCCCATCTGCAGCATTGCCAACGTACGGGGCTGAGGCGATGAACATCTCCTTGGAGCACACGAGTTTGGACAAGCGCTTGGCTTGCGCGCACTCCATGATGCTGGCCATCCCTAGCCACATCTCGACCATGACAGCGTCAGCGCTCCAGCTTCGCGCCTTGCCGCCGACCGAGTGCTCGCCGATCATAAAGACGCTCACGCGGCCATTTGGAAGCGGCCGGAACAGGTAGCAGACGCTCGCAGTGGAGCGCTTGAGCCCCTGCTGCTCAAACGGCGGGCACGCCTCGACGCGTACGGACTGCATGACGAGGAAGCCTATCTCCTCGCCAGCCTCGTCGTTCGTGATGCCCATTTGCTCGAACCAGCACATATCGCGCTTGTTAACGAGCTTGCCTGACGGCGAGGACGCCATCCACTTGATGCCCGAGAACTGGAACGAGAAGCCCGTGTCGTCCTCGCTGTACGGGTCGGCGTCGAGCACGTGCAGCACGGCCGCGTCCAAGTAGTCGCTGTGCATGATGGCGCGCTGCGTCTTGAACGAGTTGTTGTCCTTGGCGTAGAGCCCTAGCATGACGTCGTGCAGCGAGCCCATGAGGTGGCCGAGCACGTTGACGCGCACGGCGTTGCCCTTGGCTACACCGCGCTCGCGGTAGAGCTGCAGCCCCGCTCGGTCGCCCACGAGCTTCCACTGGTCCGGGCGTTGGCTCGGGTGGAACCGCGTGGCCGGAGACTCGTCGCGCATGGCGTTCTCGAGTAGCCGCGTGGCCGAGGCCGCGAGGTCGTTCTGCAGCGCCGGCGCGAGCTCCATCTCGGGGAAAAAGTCATCCGGGAAGGGCAGCTTGACCTCCTTGAGCACCCGGCCGAGCATCGCGACGTCTTGCTGCCGGTCTGTGAGACCGAGCGATCAGACAAGCAGCCCACGGCACGGGTTGTCGCGGAATGACCGAGAGCGCCAGCCCGGCGGCAGGCGAGAGAGAGGGCCTGCCTGGCGACCCGGCTGCCCCCTCCCCAATGCGCTCAAGAGCAGAGCACGAGCTCATCGAGACGCCCGAGCCCTAGTGTGTCAGCGAGTAAAGTCTCGGCGAGTGGGACTGTCCATGAGGCGGCTGTCGTTCCACCATTTGGTCTCGAAGGTTCTCTGGTATGCGGCGACGGCGGCGAATGTTGCGGGATTTTCGCCGCATGAGGTTTTCGCAGGTTCGCGTCATGTCGAGACTTGCTTGATGCAGTCACGTTGAGTAAACGCCGAGGCTTTCGTGTTGCACCGCGAAGATTGACAGTTCAAGCGGGTGCGGCGTGCCTGCTGCGGACATCGTGGTTCGGAAGCCGTTCTGCTGGAAATGCCTGCTGTGCTTCAGAGCTGCAGGGCCATGCGGCAGTCATCGAGTCATCGTTGGCCTGCCACAGTTGAACGGCGCCGACAACCAGACGATCGAGACGCTGGAACGTCGATCCTAATACGCTTCCGCCATCTCTTCGCCAGGATGCCTGCAAAGCGCTGCGGAGATTCCAGCCGCTTGCTCTGCTCAGGATTCTCGAACTCAAGCCCGCAACCTCGCGCCGTATGCATGATTTACACCGAAGCCCAGCTGGCACCAACAGTTGTGAAGAGCGTGCATAGCGTCTGAGGTTCACAGTGGCGTGCGTCAGCAGCGTGATAACACATGTGCCCAGCTATGCTGTCGCAGCAACAGTTTATTGCAAGTTGTCTGCAGGTCGATAGAGACGCACCCAGAGCGCGTTTCCCTCTCTGCTGTTCACATTTGATGCCCGCCGCGAGTACCGTGCGCTGTGCAGGCAGAGCAGACATCAGCGAACGGTAACACCTGATGCTACTCTACGCAGAGCGCACTCACGCGGGAGTAACGTCGCCCGCTGGTGCAAACTCAAGTCATCGTCCCGACCACGCCTCGATGGTAGAGGCCACCGTGGTGTCTGCTGCTGCGACGCGCCACTGTCAGTGACGCCCGCAGTGTCCGAAGCAGAAGAGTGGCTTGTATCAACGCCCTGCAATGCCCGAGCGAAAGCTCTGGCTGCCAGAATGGTGAAGTGTACACAGCATCACAGATGGCAATACCCGACCGCCGGTCGGACCGCGGTGTCCGGCTCACCAACTTGGATAGTGCGAGCATTTTCGACTGTAGGGATAGTGCGAGTAACACTGGACCTTTGACAATGCAAGGCTGTCCAAGTGTTTTGCTTGAAGCAAAGCTTGGGGACCGATCTCTCGAAGTGGATCACCACCGAGTCGCTGCTGAACGAGCGATTGAGAGTGCAGAGCGCCGAGTGTTCGCCGGATGCAATACACTGTTCCATTGCTGACCAGCGTGTGAGGGTCGTGCGGTCGTGTGCGATGGCTCCTCCTTCCTGGGAGGTCGGGACCACAACAGTGGGTGGCAGCAGAGGTCCTAAAGTATCTTTCGCGCGGCAATCGCTTGATACATAGGCACTGCGTGTGTACATTCTAGCGATGCCATGCTGTACTTGCTGTGCGCAAGGGTCAAACCGGCTACGATCCGCTAGCGAATCCATGTAAGGACTGGCCACCTCAAGCCATCGCCAATTCAACGCTCCTGGAGCTGGTGGGTTGAGGTCTCCACGCCTCTTAAACGTGTGCTAATGGCTGCTAAAGTGAGCTCTTAGTATGTAATAACCTTTTACTGCCGTGGTCGGTCTATGAAGTTGATGGACCTCATTGATCCTGAAGCTCTGTAGGACAAGTGCCAACAGCATCAAGCTGTGGGATAGCGGGCTCTCCAGAATTGTTCGTTTGCAAAGTGCCGAGTTCTCAAGAGCTATGTGCCGAGTTCTCAAGAGCTATGTGCGCGCGTCACTCCAGCCCTACACGGTTGCGCTCCGCCGGCATCAGCTCCTGCGCGTGGTGCCCGCTGCAGACGAGGGACTGGCTGCTGACTTGAGGCGCCCGTTTGACGAGGCGTTGCACACCGCAGCTTCAGCACATTGTAAGCAGTACAGGCTCCCACGAACGCTACACACACACTACCTACTGTGGTGCACGCCCAGCGGTGTGCTGTGTGCAACCGATGCCCATGGTAAAGACCAGCATCTTCAATGGAATGGTGCCTCCCCTTCCCGACTAGGACGATCTGGTCGCTGGGCAGGCAGACACAAGCTCGAGCAGTCATACTGTATCGCCCTGTCGATGGTGGACAGGGCATTGCACTTCCTACCGACATTGTTGTTCAGGAAAATGTACATCCACCAGCAGAAAACGCGCTGCAGGAAGTGAGTTCCCAGCCTTCGATGCCGTTCGCTCACAAACGCTGTTCGCCCCCAACAAGGCCCAACTCCTCGAGGTCGGCCTTGATCTCAGTCTCCTATGTTAGATCTTCCTACTGGACTCGTGCCGTCAATTACTGTAGTTCCCGCAGCCTGTGAACGACCTCAAAGCCGAAGGCTCTCAGGTTCCTGCGCGTTCCGAGAAGTTCATGATGGCGACGTCAGCGCTTGCATTTCAACGCGCCGCCCGCTCTCATTGGTGGAAAACTCGCTGCCACCACGTTGAGCTTGAACTGTTTGCGTCAATACAATCGGAGACCGTCGAGCGCAACGTCGGCACTTCGGCTTCCTCCGCTCGCCGCCTCGCCGATCGCTGCTTCCTCTCCGCCTCCAGCCCAATTGACAATGGAGACGCTCGCGCACGGTATCGCTGGCAGCGTGGTGAGCCTCTCGCTTTTTTGTTGTTGTTGAGATTTGGTCCGCCAGAATTCTCATTCTTGTCCGACGTGGCGTGGCAGGGCGGCATGGTGGCCATGGGCATCCTGTACCCGCTGGACCAGATCAAGACCATCATGCAGGGCGAGTTTGTCGCTGTGAGCTGCTCCTCGCCCTCGTTTTGTGGTGCTGACGACTGCTGTGGCTGCAGTCGAGGGCAAGGCCGCGCTGGCGGAGCTTGAGGCTGCCAAGGAGCAGGAGGAGGCCAAGGGCGAAGACGAAGCGGAGAAGCCGGCGCCCAGGAAGCTGCCAAAGGGGTTCTGGGCTCAGGCACTCGCCATCGTGCGTGCCAAGAAGTGGGGCGTCTACCAGGGCCATGTGTCCACGCAGGTCGCGCTCGGAGGCTCCAACTTCGTCTATTTCTTCTGGTGCGTGCGACTCGCGGCTTGCAATCTAATGGAATGCAATCATAAGGAACTAACTGTTTGCGCTGTTGGCAGCTACAATGGACTCAAGACCGCGCTCGTGAAGCGATTGCAGCAGGTTGATAAGCGCGCAGGAGACGCTCTCTCGCCAGTGCACAACCTCGTGCTCTCGTGCCTTGCCGGTGTTATCAACGTGTACGTGTGCGCGCCGCTGTGGGTGGCGAACATGCGTCTCAAGTCCAAGGACCACGCCAAGTACACTGGTGTGTGGGACTGCCTGCGCAAGGTCACGGCGAGCGAGGGCTTCTTCTCACTCTGGAACGGCACGCTCGCGTCGCTCATCCTCGTGTCCAACCCGGTCATCCACTACGTGAGCTACGAGCGCATGAAGCTCGCGCTGCAGCACAAGCGCATGATTGAGAACCCCAAGGCTCGTGGAGTGCTCACGGCTATGGAAATCTTCGTGCTTGGCGCGCTCGCCAAGTCCTTCACCACGGTCGTGACGTACCCGCTTCAGGTCGCGCAGTCGCTCATGCGCGTTCAGGAGGCGTCCAACGCCAAGCGCTTAGCACAGCCTGGTGCAGCGACGACAGAGGCACCGAAGCCCCAGACGCTTTCAGGTTGCATGGCTCAGATCTACCGTGACAACGGCGTGCGTGGTTACTTTGCTGGTCTCGAGGCGAAGCTGTTGCAGACGGTTCTTACTGCTGCCATCTCGCTGGTCACGTACGAGAAGCTGCTGGCGATCATCCTCGTGGTTCTGCGGAAGGCCTCGCGCAAGGCGCTGGTTGAGAAGGCAGCGGCGTGATTGTCACCAGGGCCATGTGAGTCACCGTGCGAAGTAGACCATATCAAGATAAACGTCAGAAAAAGAGTTTTGTTGTCTTCTGCTCTGTCAGTCGGCTCACTTCTTGCCAATCTGTTTCAAATACACCATTTGCCGCCGGAACTCCATCACTGGCACCGCTGGTGATCCGCCTAGCAGATACACTATCGTCAACGAGGCGCTGGTGGTAAGCAAGGATGCTTGAGCACCTACCGTAAGTCTGTCCGGCAGCGAGGTCGCTCATGACTCCGCTCTTGGCGGCGATGCGAACATTGTCGCCAATCTTGAGATGCTGTGCAATGCCCACCTGGCCGCCGATATGCACGTTGTTTCCGAGCGTCGTGCTCCCCGCGATGCCAGTCTGTGCCGCGATAACACAGCCTCGACCAAGCTGCACATTGTGTCCAATTTGAATCTGCATCGCAAATGGTAAGGACTCAAAATCCCACGCCTCAAGATTTAAAGCAGCATACCAAGTTGTCGAGCTTGCACCCGCGTCCAATGATCGTGTTCCGCCAGCTACCGCGATCAATGGTGCTGTTGGCGCTGTTGCAAAGACGGCATATTCAGCACATTTCACACGACATCAATGCTACAGCGTCTTGCAACAACAACACCATACCCAATCTCGACGTGGTCGTGGATCTCGACGCGCAACTCCTGCGGTTTCTTGGCGTGCTGTCCTCGCGCATCAAGCTGAAACCCGAAGCCATCCTACTCATGGTGTTCGTCCCAAATTACTCCAGACGCCAGCTGTGGCAACAACAGCGCGATCCGCACCTGGCCAATGCGCACTCCCGGGTGGATGACAACAGAGTTTTCAACCGAGCAGTTCTGCAGCGTCACATTGTCGCCAATGACGACGTCGTCGCCGATCTCCACGCCGTCGCCAATGACCACAAACGCCCCAATGCGGCAGCCGCTCCCGACCTGGCGGGTGCAGAATCGCCGTCAGAGCGCTTCAGCATCGACAAAAGATATGCTAACGCTCACCTTGGCCGTCGGGTGGACGCTCGCGAGCGGAGACACCGACGCAGACAGCGAGCGGGCGAGCGAGCGGCGCCATGGAGCGCGCAACGAGCGCGAGCGCAGCAGCATGAGGGCCATGACAAGCAACAATGGACTCAGTCGAGCGGATACAAATGTGAGGTGCAGAGAATGGCTACATTTCGACTGGTTCTGATTCTACTCAGCTGAGTGCGCTTCAACATGCGCAGGCTCGCGACCGCGCTTCATGTTTGTGATGCCAGCCTCCCAGCTCGCCTGCCACTTGATCTCGTCATCAAGTCGCTCACGAGCGATAGCTACGGTTGCTTGCAGCTCGTTGGTGCAGAAGGTGAGCCACTGGGCGAATGCAGCGTCTCGAGCGCGCATCAAAGCTCGATGGGCAGGTGTCAACAGCGCCTCACAGGCTCCATCATCAACTGCATGGTTGCCATCACTGCTTTCAACAGCTGTGTCAAGATTCGATTCGTCACCCCAGGCATCGTCATCAGCCTTGGTCTGTGCTCGTGCAGCTCGGAATAACCTGGCAATTCCGAAGTCGGGGACGCCAGCGTAGGCGCGCTTGGGAAACCGCGGCGTCTCGCCAAGCTGTCGAAGTGACTCGAGCTCCTTGTCAGACCGCGGAACTTCCTTTGGGTCACCAGTCTCAAGCACCCGCGCTATTTTACGAAGCCGCTTTAGAGATTTGCGTTTATCCTTGGGAAGTGGCTCGCCGTTAAGCGTCTTGACATCTTCGAGACCCATGACAATCGAATCGAGGAGTCGAGCAAGACAACGCGAGAGAGCAACCAGATCATGCGCCAACCGCAGTGGCATACCTTTCTTGCGACATTATCGAATCATTGCGAAACCCTCGAAGCGAACGAATAGCTACAGTAGAGCGTTCGCGTTCCCGACCGCAGAGCTCCGCGAGTGCTGCAGCGTTGTTAGCGCTGCAGAGCTGAGGACGTAATTCAGCCGAGTGCGAAGACTTCACGGCTGTAAACTGCTGGCACTGTGCATCAATTGCCTTCAACCGCCTCGAGTTGCTATCTTTGGTTTCTCGAACTGCTCGGTGCAACACGTCTACGATCGCAGCACCAGGTGCCACTAGCAGTAGCTCACTCAACTTGCGTAGCTGCTCGTGGAAACTGGTTTCTTGCTGACCCACAAACGCAGTAGCCTTGTCCGTTTGTGCAGCAAGATACTCCTCAAGTGCATCTGGAACACCAGAGGGAGGGAGCTCATCTGTCTTGCCTTCCTGCTGGAACAAGAGTTTCGTATCAGTTCGACACTGGTCGCTCACCTGGCGAACAAATCCCAGGAACCCGTCAGGTGACGGACGTAGGCGGTCGAGTTCATCAACTACATCCACATCACGGATCGCACCACCTTCATCAGTTGGGTCAGGGCAATATTCTATCGGGAAAGGCTCAAGCTGGCTAGTGTTTTTAAGCAGTCCAAAGTACAGCCCGCGCTGGAACACCTTAGCGCGAAGCTGCATCAATGTAACTAGAATCAAGCGACTTCTCTCGGGTTGAGCATCTTCATTATCTTCTTGTTTGCAATCTCCACACAGCACGTGTAGGTTTTCAAGGAGCTTGTCTATTGCGCTTGACTTTTCTTCACAGCGAGTAACCTCCGAGCGGAATTTTTCCTGCGCCGCTCGCCTAGGTAGTCCAAACTTCTGCCCCAAGCCCTCTTTCATCGACACACTCTGCAAACACGATTGGTACCGGGTCTTGAACGATGGCCACAAAGCTAGCACATCCTCAAGCTCTGCGCGAAGCGAGACGATTCTCCTACTACGCTGAGATATCTGGTCTTTGGCCCGTTGCTCATACTCTCCGAGCACTCCTTGGATACTGGACACCTCTGCTGGGTGATAATCACATCCACTAATGACCTCGCAACCGCTCAGGTCTGGGAATATTTGGGATGTGCACGCGCGTACAAACTCCGCACTTGAGGTTACAAGAGCCGTCGTATCGCTCTCGATCATAGCTGCGAGTGCTGCCAGTTTATCCCCGGCGGTGCTTTTGAGCACAGCCAGACTCTTCTTCGTTCGGGCTTCAAGACCTTGGAGCGCTGCCAAATTTGATTGGAGAGGAAGTTGGGCCTGAAATGCGACCTGCCCATCGCGTTCGCGAGCAATCTCGCGAGTTACTTCGTCTGCCTTCTTATCGAATACCTTCTGCTGTGCCTCTACACGAGACTCGAGTGCTCGGAGATGTCGGTCAGTGCGTTGGCGGTGGTTTTCAAGCTCGGAGAGCCGAGGCTGAAAGAGCTGCACATCTAATCTCCCGCGGCGCGGCCAGTGCATACGCAGTCGCTCTTCAAGCAGAGCGCATGCCGATTCAAATCGCTCATCGCGAAGCTGCGCCAAGGACATGGCGGCAGCGACACTCTCAGAGTCAACGGTGCCAAGCACAGCATCACGGAACGAACCGACGAGTGCCTCGAAGTATTCCAGCGAAATATTGAGCGGCAACCACTCGCGCACAATTTGCTCTTCAACCACCGACTTGTCTGGAGAAATCTTTTCATCTTGTCGAGGTGTATGGTTGTCGTTTGTCCCGATTTCGTCAACATCTTGGCGCGGAGACCTTGGATCGAGTTGGCTTGGTGGTGCATTCTGAGATTCATTTGCTCCATCACCTTCATCGCTTTCTCTTGGCTCATCTTCATCGTGGTCGCTTGTAGCCAGAATACGCTCAACAAGGGTATGAATCGAAAACAAACAACGCAACTCATTTCCAGATGGAAGCGGATAAATCTCCATCTCGTCCATAGCAAGGTGCGGTTCTGCCTGGCCGGTACGTGGTCGCCCCACTGTGGCTTCCCCTCTAGGTGACCTGATCCCCTCGTTGTCTGTCGTGCTTTCACGTCCTGTACCTTTTCCATCTTCATCGCTGGCGGTACTCTCAGCTGGTAGTGGAGGACTCACAATGTCCTCGACGTATTTAACGCTCAAGAAGGTGTCCACGTCAGTCAATGCTATTTCATCAATCGGATCCAAACGATCGGGAACCACCAAACCGACTTGACTAGCTAACTGCCGCAAGAAGACAAGTCGTTGGGCATCTCCTGCCACCACGTTATGTTTGCTTGCGACTCGCACACGGGCTTCGTATGCTCTGTACTCCTGTTCCATTTCGGCAAGCAACTCAGCGCAGCGGCGAAAACTCGCATGAAGCTCGTGCTGATCTGGAGCGTGACGGACTGCAGCACAGCCTTGAGAGTATTTTTCCTCCATAATGTTCATGGTGTCGTCATTCTTTTCTTTAAGCGTGTCGAGAAGATCCAATACGCTCAGGTCGACATAGTTTGCTCGTGCTCGAATTTGCTCAACCGTCGTGATCACATTCAAGTGGAAATTGACCAGTTTCTCGCACTGCGAGTGGATACTTGCGCTTTGGTGCTCCATACGCCTACCAATTTCCCCCAAGAAATATTTTCCTTCGGCTTGTTGCGTCGCTAGGAGTTGATCGCACTCAGAGTGAATCACAGAATCAACAACACTGTTGGCGGCAGATTGTAGAACTAGTTGGTTACAAATGAATTCCAAGTGTTCTTGCATACTCTTTGGCAACTCCGACACAAACAAAAGTGTGGCTAGGCGCCTTTGAACCCGTCGAACCTGCCTGCAAATCCACTTGAGGCGATAGCTCAGCGGAGAAAGTCGAACTCATGCGTCTGGTATTCGACGTATTCGATGGCGTCAACAACACCGATGTTGCTCCCGCGGAGCCAGACTTTCCCGGACTTCCGGACCTCGTTGAAGATGAGGTTGCAGTTGAGGGAATCTCTTTAGCTGTGCTAGCACTTGTTGATATTGTGCTGACACCACAGTCTTGAATGATGGCTCCTAGTTCAGCAGCAAGAGCATCAACTTCGGTTCGAAACAGATCGCTCATACCCTCGAGAGATAGTAGAGCCTGCAATTGTGCCTGCAACACTGGAAGTAGTGCAGGGATATCCCCTTTGCCTGCCTTTCGAATCTTATCGAGTGTCATTTGTATCGCTCGCCGCTCAGCTCCCTTGCCTTGAGTTTCCATGACGCCCTCAAGTGGCAAAGCGCTGATCAACAGTCTCACCATTGCAGTGAGAGACACTAGGTGCTGCTCGTATATAAGTTCCGAGATTTCTAGTCGCTTTACAATACTTTCAAGGTCACTTTTCAGTCCGCCAGCCATTCGGAAAAAATCTTCCAAGGCTGGCCCCTCGGTGACAAGCAGACTATCTAGCATTTGTTTGGCCTGCTCGATCTCACCCTCTTTAGCTAGTGCACCAAACCCATGCAGCTCGAGCCGCAGAGATTCTTGTAACCGGTGTGCATCCTGCACACGAGCATCATGTGCAGCCAAGAGATCAGAAAAGAACGCCTGGTTTCTTTCTTCTTCTTGCTGTTGTGTTTGCTGCAACCGCTCCAGTACTTGCTGCACTTTCGCGGATGTGAGTGATGCTTTTGCGTGTTCCAGCTCCTTCAAGACAGCCAGTCGCTGCTCGTCGTGCGTATGCTGCTGGTACTCTCGAATAGTCACCATGATCCTCCGACGGTCTTCGGGGTCCTTGTAAACCGGAGATTCTAATGTTTGCTGGAATATCTCGATTGCTTGGGCGTGGCGTAGTGCACGCCAGCGATCTAGCGCTTGCTCCCACACAAGACGGCTTCTCACAAACACATCAACATTGGCTGTCGCCATTCGGGCTACTAGATCAGCGTATGCCTTGCGGTTAGCAATCACGACAACGTTGACTTCATGAGCTTCGCCTTCGATAATGCGCTCGACTTCAGGCCCAAGTGCATGGGCAATCTCCATGAGGCAATACGTCAGTCGCTCAAGCTGCGTGCGGATTTCAGCCACTCTCGCTGTTTCAATACGCTCAAGTTCATTAGCAAAGCCGGCAATCACGCGCGTACGATGCTTTGTCAGCGAACTCCATACGATCCCACGCCACTGCGATTTCGTGTTTGTCTGCCTTCAACAGCCGCTCTCGAGATCGCAGCTCCTCGTTCTCGATATTCGCTAGCTGAGCATCCGTGTCCGAAAGTGCCTCTTTCACACGATCTGATGCCGCAATCAGCTCAACTTCGACGTGCTCGCTGATATCCTTTACTGCACTTTCGTACTCTGCGAGCTTCGTCATGTGTGCATCTCGTCGGCGCAACGCATTCTGCGTGATCTGGCTGAATTCGTCGCTGTCGGCTGGATCTTGTGAATGATAATGGCGACTTCCAGTCACATGATGTTCAAGTTGTCGAACTTCTGCGACTAGAACTTCCTGCTCCGTTGCTGGGTTGGCTTTGAATTTCGTAGGTTTGGCATACTCTTCTCCACCATCACGATCGCTGCTTTCATCGCTGACAAGCCGCTGTTGCTCCTTGAGGTACACAGAAGCCGAGCGTGCTTTGTTCTGATTGAGTGCTTGCACCAGGTTTACCTCTGCTTGAGCCCTTAGCGCCATCTCTCTGCCATTCGGCAATGTATCCAATGATGATCTCCCCACTTTTGTCAGAACCACGACGGTTCGCATGCAAGGGGCCGCAGCCGTTTCCTCTATTAGCAGTTTTACATTTGATGGCTATCAGTGCCTAGTTGACCCACCACGACGTGAGTCCCAGCCCGTCCTCGTCAATGGTGCCCTATTCGTTCGGAAAGCAAAGTCAGGAAATTGGTCTGCCATTGGAAAATGAACTGCTAGAGCAGACACGCACCAGAATGTGAATGGCCGACGGCGTCGGGTCGCTCTCTGACAGGTCGACGCTGGACGACCGCCGGCGCGCGAGCGCCTCCTTCTCGGTCTTGTCGCTCGCCTCGGTCGTCGTCGCCTGAATGCCTGCTCGAGATTCCATTAGACCGTGGTAGAGCGCCAGTAGCACGACAGCACGCCGCCAACGCACCCTTGGCAGTCTTGGTGACGCGCGTAAAGTTGATGTTGGTGACACGGAAGCGGATCTCCTCATGGAGGTCCATGTAGAATTTCTCTGCGCGCGGTTGGTGGCAAGAGCGTTAGGTCGTGCTCTTCTGCTCCATGAAAAGCTTCCTGTCCATGTACTCACCCTGCGACTCGGAGTACTTCCACACCCAGAGGCGCTCCGCCGTGTCGCTGCGCACCAGACCCCAACAAGTTAGCTGATCAGGCTGCTCAAATGTTGCATTTTCCACTGGCCGACAGACGCACAAGTAGGAAGGCGTCTGCAGCGCGTAGGAAGGGATGATAATGTCCTGCACAAAGTCCATCGAGACGCGGATGTGCTCCTCGGTGCAGCTGACGATGCGTCCCTTGAGCACCTCGCCGACGAACGGGCGGAAGACGACCATGCGGAACTCGACGTGCGAGTGCGACGTGCCGTCCGACGGGTGGATGAAGGCGTCGCCGACGCTCACGAGGTCGTAGAGCGCCACGCAGAGCCCCACGTCCGCCACCACCTTGTTAGCGTACTTGCGGTCGATCTCTTCCACCAGCACGCGCTCGTAGTCGCCGTCGAACAGCTCGGGCGCCACCGGCACCACGTCCGACAGCCGCGTGAGCACGAACATGTCCCCTCCAGTCGTCCTTTCTCCGAATGAGGCGCTTTCCGCGCCGTCACGTTTCCCCTTCTATACCAGTACTATACCTCTTTTAAACCTGAAATGCACTGATATAGAGTAGCTTAACGAGCGGTCACCACGCCAAGCAGCGCCACTTCAGATACTGCCGAGACCGGCCACAATCCGCATGCCGTCCACGCTGCTCCGGGGCTCCTCGCTGCCCACGACGGTGGGCACCAGTCGCCTTTGGCGTCCCCCTGACGCGTTGTTGAGCCCCGCGGAGGCCAAGAACGTCGACTACGGCGCCATCCACCAGCGCGTGCGCTCGCTCGTGAGTCAGGACGACGGCGGGGCCGCCGCGCACCGCTCGCCGCTCGCGCACGCCTTCTTCCCGCACCAGGACGACCTGTTCACGGAGAGCAGCGCGCCGCGCTCGCTCTCGCACCAGGTGCAGCTCGCCATCAACTCGTCGCTCGCCGTCAACATTGTGCGCGCTCGCTGGTGCTGGAAGGGGGAAGGGGTGAACGGACACGAGGACTGACTGCGGTGCGGCAGGTGCTCGCGGTGGCCAAGACGTACGCCGCGTACAGTAGCGGCTCGCTCGCGGTGCTCTCGTCGCTTGTGGACTCGATCCTGGATCTCGCCTCGCAGGCGCTCTTCTGGTACTCGGACAAGCGCATGCACACCAAGGACGTCAAGTACCCGGCGGGACGGCGGCGACTCGAGCCCATCGCCGTCATCATATCGGCCACGCTGATGGGCATGGCAGGTGGGATGCCAGTGACCTTTGTTGCTGCCCGAGCAGGTTAAGCACTGACGAGAACCATGGATTGAAGCTATTGAGGTCATCCAAAAGTCGGTGGAGACGCTCGTCGCCGGGTGCGAGGGAAAGCTCCCAGAGATGGACATCTCTCGGATCACGCTGGCCGTGCTGCTCGCTGCAATCGCCACCAAACTCGTGTTGTGGTTTATTTGCCACCGCATCGCGTCCCTATCGCCATCCGCAGATGCACTCGCTCAGGTTCGCAGCATATATCGAGTGTGCTTGCTGATGCACCCTTGACAATTCATTTCAATTTGTGTTGCAGGACCACCGCAACGACGTCTTCAGCAATTCGATTGCGATTGTTGCGGCCTTTCTCGCCAACTGGCATAGTAGTTTGTGGTTCCTCGATCCGGCCGGTGCAATCGCCATCTCTATCTACATCGCTGTGAGCTGGTTAGAGACTGGGAAGGAGCAGGTTGAGCGACTCGTTGGCCTCCGTACGTGTTGTTGGGGGTATGCTCTCTCAAGTGGTCACCCATTCGCTGACTCTTCTGCCACTTGTTTATCGTAGAGGCTAACCAAGAGTTCATCGATGAAGTGCGGAGGCTGGCAGACATGCATCATCCGTTGATGAAGGCCGACATCGTTCGCGCTTACCACTTTGGTAACAATTACCTCGTCGAGCTTGAGGTTATTCTACCAGAGAACATGCGAGTGCGTGAGGCACATGACATTAGTCTTAGTCTCCAGAAACGCGTCGAGGAGCTTGACTGCGTGGAGCGCGCGTTTGTGCACGTGGATTACCTGCCGCGCGACTACGATGAGCATAAGGACCCGACGATCCGACGTGATTCACTATAGATATACAAGATCGGATGTTGAGAACAAGCCTTACACATTTATGCTTTGTTGGACTTGACGTGGATGCTATCTTCTAGGCCTCAAAATTGCTGAGGTCACAGTTGTGCCTTCCAAGGCCATACTCCTCAAATACAATCACGCAGGCAAGAGCTTGTTCGACAAGAAGCTGCGGTTCTTCGCCGAGTCAACGTACGGTCGCGTTGTGCTTGTGGACGAAGCCGCTCCCGGCAAGTACGGCAAGAGTGAGTCAGGGTTGCTCGAGTACGTTGTCATGGATGCGCTCTCGACCATGAATATCCTTGACGTCAAGCACCTGCTTGGCAACACCAAGAAGCTCCACATCCGGTGACGAGTTGGTCAAGTGTAACTTCGCCGTTTGAATGATACCTTGCAGCCGATCTCGGCGGATAGAATTACTGTACTAATGAAGTTGAACATTTGATTGCCCACAGCCAACCCGCTCTCCGCTAACCATGCAGTCGCATCAAACGGCTGTGATTGATGCTTGGCGTGGTACCTTCAGTGGAACAGCGAGACTGAGATGGGTGCCTCGCTTGACCGCTCTCACTCCTTCTTCCCATCCATGACTCACACAAGTTGTGAGCCTTCGCCATGGTGTCGAGGCGAAAGTCGCCAACTCGGTGGCCGAGCTTTCATCCTTTTCGCGCCAATCTGTTTGGATCACCCCCATAATAGCTTGCAACACGGAGCAGTTGTTTCCTTTTATTGTCGTGGATGCGATCTTCTAGCCCTTGAAATAGATAAGTAGCTGAGGTCACATTTGGATGATACTATGCCTTCCAGTGGCGGGCGGCTGAGATTCCGAAACGCAACGACAATCAAGTCCTCTCTTGTCTGCACTTTTGCCGTTGGTCGCAGCACAAAAACAGGTTCCAAATTTGCGAACTCTTTGGCTGACGACGCCTTGTCAATAGCAACCAAAAAAAAAGTCCAAGCAAATAACCACTCACTTCCAATTTTCGATAGTTTCACGCGGCTACAGACCACCAAGCAACAACACAACAACAATATGGGGACGGACCTCACCCGTCTTCCGCTCCGGCAAGCGGTCGTGTTTCTCGTCAACCTCGCGTCAGCAGCGCTTACCTTGTTTACTGGCCTTCGAGAAAACCCCATTATTGTGTTTGTGACTGGCCGCTACGACGAAATCCGTGCGCGGTTGAATGAAGGGCGAATCAACTATCGGCTTGTACGAGATGACCTACTCGACTTGGACAAGTTGACCAACCTGACGTATGTCGGCCAGAACTTCCGATTCTTTACAGCACCGACGCGGAGTCCCTGACAACTTAGGTGAGGATCGCAGCACATGCATGCGCGTCAACTCGATCAATGTGACACACGCTGCTCTCTATTTTGACGACTTCTGGGGTAAAGGTGCTCGTCGAGTGCAGTATTACTTTCACAGCATCTCGGCACCAAAGTGCGATATCATAAACTTTACGCCTAGCTGGTATGACGAATGCATTGAGACGAACAGCAACTCGACGGATGGCTGCTATCGATACATGCTCGACAACTTCGATGATCTCATGAAAAATCGAGTAATCCAGAGCGGCGTTAGAGGAGATTTCGGTGTCGTGGGCAAACCATTTATGCGCTGCATCGGCCGCCCAGACGAAGAATTCAACTACATCACTGATTTACTGGTGCAACAATCGTTTTGGGCTGGTGGCAGCTATCACGTTCAGTTTGAGACGAGCAATTGCCTTGCAGTACCTCGACTCATCAACGATGATAAGGTATATGGACTCTTCCAGACAGAACCAGTTGATCAAAAAGCTGAGGTCAAGGTGGCTATCGACAACACTAGCTGGTTTACGATGTTTGTGGCTTACGCGTATGGTATCGTGACGCTCATCCTGATCGCTCGTGGACTCTTCAACACGATCATTCAGCTCAAGGTTGTCGTGTATGTTCCGTCTGGACTACGATTTGGTGGTCTTAGACGATACCTTCGATTTATTCTTCCATTTATGTGGACCTCTACGCTTGCAGCCGATGACGAGACAGCATTGATCCCGTTCAAAGGCAAGGTCGTTATGGCTTCCGACGTCTGGATCAACCACTGGCTGTACATGATTCTAAGCATGCTGGATGCGCTCGTAAGTATCCGAACGACTTATAGCGTATATGAAATGGGGACGTGGATGCTCAGCATGCATGTTACTGTCGACAACTTTGTATTCATCGCTTCAGCGATCACTCGACTCACGTGGCTCATGTGTTTTGTTCACTCGATCGTGCGACTCGCCCTCAAAGGTTGGAATTCGATCGCTCAAGGCACTCAAGCTGATTCGTTCCGAAACGCGACAGAAACTCGAGTGGTATTTGGACGGAAGTGCTCTCTTTCTCAGCTACAAGGTGTACAGTTTGTTGCTTTGCTTCCTGATGTACATGCTTCTCAAATATCGTGGCAGCACCTCCTTCATGGTGAATGCACCAAATCCTAGCCGAGGAGTGTTTGGTGGTGCACCTGATATCATGGGTTTCTGGCAGAACGAGATTATGTGCGACTTCACAGTGCTCATGTGCATCCTGCTGCTCTGTGGTAGCTTCTGTGGGTTGGTCATGCTATTTACCAAGTACCGGTTTGTCGCCAACAACAATCTGTTGCGTCTTATCCAGCGCCGATACGTGTTTATTGGCTGGGACGTATTCACCGTCATCCAGTCTCTCGGTATTGACCCATTCGACGACTCGCTTGTCGAAGATGAAATCGCGACGACGAACTGCTCGATTGGCTGTGTGATCCAGCAAATGTTCCAGTCTGGCCCAAGTGGATGGTTCACGCTTGCCGCCGACTACCTGTTTTACGGCAATGGGTTCTTGACACCGCCTCAACCTCATCGATATCGCCCCAAAAAGGCCGCATCGATGGGATTGTTGTTACTCCAGAGTGGACGAAGTGTGGCGACGTCCAAAGTCAGCGCTAAATACGCCCCTGCAATGTCAGACAAGCAAGACAACACGACGACTCAGTCGGGATTCAGAGGCGATGATACCACCAACACAGCTAACGACTTGCCGAGTACGGACAGCAAGAGCTTGTTCGACAAAAAGCTGCGGTTCTTCGCCGAGTCAACGTACGGGCGCGTTGTGCTTGTGGACGAGGCCGCTCCCTGGGAAATACGGCAAGAGTGAGTCAGGGTTGCTCGAGTACGTTGTCATGGATGCGCTCTCGACCATGAATATCCTTGACGTCAAGCACCTGCTTGGCAACACCAAGAAGCTCCACATCCGGTGACGAGTTGGTCAAGTGTAATTTCGCCGTTTGAATGATACCTTGCAGCCGATCTCGGCGGATAGAATTACTGTACTAATGAAGTTGAACATTTGATTGCCCACAGCCAACCCGCTCTCCGCTAACCATGCAGTCGCATCAAACGGCTGTGATTGATGCTTGGCGTGGTTCCTTCAGTGGAACAGCGAGACTGAGATGGGTGCCTCGCTTGACCGCTCTCACTCCTTCTTCCCATCCATGACTCACACAAGTTGTGAGCCTTCGCCATGGTGTCGAGGCGAAAGTCGCCAACTCGGTGGCCGAGCTTTTCTAAAACCGTTTGCATCACACCCACGGATCCAAGTCATTTGCCCTGCCTTTGCTGCATCTACGTTGGCAACGCCAGAATCACATCATACTCTCGGAATCATCTATCAACGATACGACACAGGGCTCTTTGAAGGACGCTTCACATGATGGCCATGCCGCCGATGGATTTGGAAGCATAGCACACGTCGGCATTCTGAATTAGAACGCACGTTTGTCTGAGCAGAGAGAGCGAGGAACGAGCGAGTTTACGCACAGTTCAGTATCAGGTCGACAGACAGGGATGCACCGGTTCTGGATGCGTCGAAGTCAAGTGTGCTCAAAGTGTGGCCTGGATTGCCAAGCGAGTGGTGGTGCACCGACAACTTTCGCGGCGCATTCAGGGGTTCGAGGGGGTACGAACCAGATTGCCTCTGCTTGCTCTGCTTCGCGGTCGCTTAGATATCACCCGAGGGCTCTCTTTCTCTCTCTCGGTTCCCTTGAGCGGGGGTGCACTCCCGATGAGTGTCTCCTCGAGGCTAGAGAGCATCAGATCGTGCGAGAGTCCGTTGATGCGTATCCTAATCTCACCCAGCAGAAGCAACCGCAGAAATGAGAGATCTGCGTGTGCAATGCCAATCGAGTGCGGCGAATCCATGGCGTAACGTGCCAGATTCGGGGGCTCGAGTGAGTTCACCATCGAGCATCAACTTCTCCTCCGAAAGCGAGCTCGCTCGTGTGGTTTGAACACGACTATCCAGAGATGTAGTGGCCGTCGTTGAAGCACACCCCACCATCAGGAGAGGATGAATAGCGATTTGCCAGCCTTAATCACCGAGATGATGTTGAGTGCGACGAGAAAGCGGACATAGTGCACAAAAATGTGTTTTGCAAACACATTTTGTCATAGAGGCACTTACTTTCAAATCACGCGAGAGGCAAATCTTTCATGTTGAAGCCGGCAACCACACGCACACTTGCTCAAGCATATCTCGCTGAGCAGCAGGACCGGGTCAACAACGCCTGCCTAACGGAGGATGAGGGAGGGTGATCGGTAATTCAAAATGAGTTGTTCTTTTCGATGAGTCGACCCGCACTTCAGGAAGAGCAGGTGTGTCCACAACGCTTTGAAAGCGCTGACGCGGCTGGATCTCGGTGCTCTTGAGGAAGAAACCAGAACGCGATTTGCCTTCTCTCTCTCTCTCTCTTTCTTACTTGCTTGGCTGATCTCACACAAGAGTGATTCTATCCATTGTGCACAAGTGTCCAAAAACTCGCATCGAAAAGTGTTGGAATGAAAATGGCCAGGTGTCGTTAGCGCGTCAAGGATATTACCACTCCATGCAATGGCATCTCCGTCAATTGACGCTAACTTGAGCCAGCAGCAAAATGAGCTAGGTCGGACCAACATCCTCGTCGCCAGTCCTGCGATGGGAACGACGCCTTCCCCATCGTTGAGCGCAATGCAAGATCTGTGGTGCTGCCAGACGGACTTCTCCTCGGTCGTCCTCTTGAGGGTTGCACACATGGGTGCAAACTGCTCGAACAACGTCAACCCAAACAGCAGCTTGGCTTCCGAGGGGAGGGGAGCGAGGTCGCGATTTGCACCTCCATCTCGCCGCCACCAAACATCGCACAAAATGTGCATCTCCTGCACATTCCCTGTCGTTACAGTGGCAAAATCCGCCAACATCCGGCCAAAACTGTGCGCCAAGTTGTGAAATTCGATTCGACTTGAACCAGCTGGTCATCACGCATCACGCCGGGTCTGTCACATACTCCATTGCACTTGTCCAGCATTGCGTTTGCTTCCTGCCAGCACCGGCGTTGGCCGGCACGCCCGCCTGCTTTTCCTCACATCTCTCGCCGGATCTCTGGAGCTCAGCGGAGACCTCTATGCGGTCGGGTCTCTAAAGGCCTCGAGGTCTGGAGACCGGGGCTGTGGTCGGCGGCACGGACACGAAAGAGTCCGCTGATGGAGCTGCTGATGGGTCTGGTGATGGTCTCCGCCGTTCGGAGCGCGTTGCAACGGGTCCACCAGTACAGTAATCGCGCTCCCGAGATCTGTTTAGACGTCACCTTTTCCCTGTGCGAGCGTGCAGAGACCTCGCGGGGCCGTCGACTGCTTGCATAGAGTGCGTCACGGTCACCCTGCGACCCCAGCTGGGCGATCGATCAGTTGGTGCCGAGGCCATTCCGCAATCGACCACGAGCTGCACGCCGTGTCGGTCGGCCGGGCCTGACAGTCGGCAGGAGACGGGCCGCCAGTTGTTAAACCTCTTTCGCCAAGCACCACGACATGAGCGCGCGAGTGGATGAAGCGAGGCCACACATGTCCATGAGCTCGGGCACGGGCTCGGGCTCCGGTCGACAGCTCCTCGACGGTGGACGTGACCAGCACGGCCAACGGCTACGGCTTCCGCAGCACGGGCGGCCAGGCGTTCACGATCGAAGGTCAGCCACCTCAACCCGCGGCGGCGATTCCCGCTCAGCGACGACAGCCTGCCGCTCGTCAACCTCACGTGGGAGGCGGCTCAGGCGCTCAAGCCGCGCTGCGAGCTCATGGTGGACGACGCGCTGCGCAACTCGAGCCTCTTTGCCTGGGACGGATCCAACAACGCCATCATCACGGACGACAAGAGCGAGTGGAAGGCGCACTACACGCGGCCCCATATCACGCTCTACCGTCGGCGGCGCAAGGCCAAGAAGGCTGCGAGCAAGGAGGAGAAGCTCGGAGGAGCTGCAGAGGTTGGCAGCTCGGCACAGCACTTCGTCGCGCGCGGACAGATCCACAGCATGAACCTCGAGGACGTCGAGTACGGGCTGTACTGCGACACCACGCTGGATCAAAGGGCTGTCATGACGGACCTCTACGGCGAGCTGTTCCTCGACGCTGCCGTGCTCAAGGTGTACGAGGCCCAGACGGAGCAGGACGGGTTCAACTTCTTTGGCATTAAGTGGCTCGCACATCTCGCACCTGCCGACAAGTTCATCTCGTCGCGCGATTTTGCCTACCTAGAGTACTCGAAGCGCATCAAGGGCTCTCGTGGCGAGCCGCTGCTTGTCAAGGCTATGCTTGCGCTCGACCCGAAGAGCGTGAACGCTCTGAACGCTCGCGACTTTGACCTTGTGCGAGGATCCATGTCGGCTACCTACATCTACCGCTTTGACGCGCCTCACAGGAACGTCCAAGTGTTCGCTCAAGGTCATCTGGACCCGAGTGGATCGGCGACGTCATGGATCGGCAAGTCATTCCTGTCTCGCTTTGCTCCAACCATCGTCAGCCTTGAGCATAGCGCCGACGTCAAGTACATTATGCAACACGGAATGGTGATGACAACGGACACTTTCATCCTGGCGCTGGAAGCCAACCGTAAGCGACTTGATGGAGCCAAGCCACAATGCGTTTCATGCCGCAAGACGCTTGGAACAGGGACTCGTCAAGGTCAAGCGGACTCCTATTCTTCACTGCCGCGCATGCGGTCAGGCTGCTTGTTCTCACTGCCTCATGACGTTCACGCTCTGTCTTCCTCACCACGAGAAGCGTAACGCTGAGCACCCGAGCGCTGTGCTTCCCGAGAAGTTTTGCTTCAAGTGTCTCTACTCCGGCCGCCTGGACCGCAAGGGACGACGCATGGACCGATTTCTTCAGTCGACGAGCTCCAAGAGCGGCAGTGGCGGCGACTACGATGCTGCTAGCAGCATTGCGAACCTCACACTTGATGAAGAAGACGACCGTGTGCAGGCGTACGAGCGTGAAGCTGCACGCCCCGACACGATGAGTGAGGAGGAGCATCTGCATATGCTCAAGATGCGTCACCTTGCCAATGAGAAGCGAAAGTACTTGGCTCAGCGGCATGAGCGTGCCTTGCAAGAGCAAATGGCCAGCCGCATGGGCTATGGGTACCAGGGTGAATACGAGAGCAGCAGCAGCAGCAGTGGCTACAGCACAAGCACCCCATTCGCGTCAAGTCGCCCTGGATACCCATCTTTCGCGTCTCCATCGGATTTGGGGTCCTTCTCGTCTTCTTCTCAGTCCTCAGGCATGAATGAGGCTGCTGTCATCCAGCAACAGATGGAGCGGTCGCTTGCCGAGCAAGGGAGCACTGCTGCGATCGCTGCAGCAGGGCCTCAACGCGCATCGCAACCCGTCATGGACACAGCGGACACAGCTTTGCGAGTGCCGACGCAAGCATGTCGTCTGGATCGTGGACACCCCAGCGTTCTAGCGGGCAGAAGTACCGCGCACTGCCGTATGATGGATCGATGCAGTCGTCTGAAACTACCATCAGCAGCTACGAGAGCGTATCGCAGGCCTCTTGGGACCAGATCGAGTAATGCAGCACAACAGGGTGCGGTATGATGTAGGGACAGCAAGTAGGAAAACAAATATGTGTAGGATCATGGAGTTTTATTGTATGGGAGTGATAGAGTGAAGCGGACGCGATCGAGAACAACAACAATAACACGTGAAAGCATTGGAACTTCGAAAGCGCACAAACACGAAATGCTGCAGTGCTTCCTTCCTCTTGCATCACACAATCTCGGCTTCTTGGACTGCCAGCATGAATACTTTGTGATGTCTATGGCACTGCTGTGCCTTGGCTGGAAACGAGTATTCAACCACAAGGAAGAAAAAACAAAAACTAACAACAGAACGAGTTCAATGTTTCCTCCGTGTTTTAGTGGTGGACAGGTCCGTGAGATGCTACACAAGCAGCAGCTTAGAGCGCGTGGCCGAACTTGGCCAACGTCGGCTTGAGCTCGGCGTGCTCGGCGAAGACCTTGGTCTCGGCCTCGGCCTCGCGCTTCTGCTGCGCAAGCTTCTTCTTGTAGAAGGCGTCCGACTTGAGGATGCGCTTGGCCTCGAGGCGCTTGACAAGCTCCGCGTGGCCCCAGCCGACCTCCGAAGCCAGCTTGCCGAGCACCGTGTAGCGGCGGTTGGCCTTGAGGCGCAGCACGCGCAGGGCATCGGGGATGACCATGCGCTTCTGCTTGTCGTACGGCGACGGAATGCCGTCGAACACCTGCATTTCATACAAATCCCGTCAGCAGCTCGTCCCTTATCTTCAAGCTCTTCTCTTTTGCTCACCTTAAGGCGCTGCAGGGCGGCGGCACCGCGAGCCGTCTTGTGCGGCAGCATACCACGGATGGTGCGCCACAGCATGCGCGACGGAGCGCGGTAGTGGATCGGGCCCTTCTTGGGGTTCGTGGCCGTGCGCTTGTTCAGGAACTGGAAGTACTTGACCTTGTTGCGCACGTCTGCATGAATTGGAAGACACTTGTGAGTCCAAGTCCGACGCATCGAGCTCATTTCCACCGCGGGTCGGCATGGTCAGTGCCAGCACCCGCGGCGGCGAGCTCTTGTCGGACGGACCAGTGTTCCAGCAGACGGCATGACACACCGCCCACGGCCCTCCCCAGAGAGGCGAGCCGCGAGGGTGTCTGCACGCAGCGACTTTTGCATGTTTGAAAGAGTTGGGCCGCACAGAGTGGAGGCAGCGGCTCGCTCGGCGCGCGCGTCCTCCGCCCCTGGCACCGCTTCTCGTGGTTGGCTGGACGCGCTCTCGATCTCGCGCGTGGCAGAGCCCTGGGCTCGCTCTCGTCCCTCGTCGACGCGCCGAGTCAGCAGGAAGCCAAGAGCTCGCTGGGGCTCTGGAAGATCAATCGCGCGCTTCTCCGCGCACAAAAAGAGATGCAGAGACGCAAGACACGCACACACGCACGGCTCCCCTCACCTACGACCCGAAGGTCCTTCCAACAGCAGCAGTCGCGCGGCAGAGCGCCACGCCGCCTCCGGATACCCGTCCGAAAAGAGCCAAACACGCAACAAACTCAAGAGCAAAACTCACGCGAGCCCGAGATCTCGAGCTGCTCGCAACGCACAGCCACGACGTGCTGGCCCTGCAGCAGCTCCTTGGCGATCAGCGAGGCCAGGCGACCGAGCAGGTGGCCGCGGCAGTCGACGACGATCGGCTTCTCAAACACCATCTTGCGGGATCCACGGGGAAAAGAGGAAATGGCGGCGCATGGGCGCCAGCGGCGACGCGAGTCACTACAGCCAACCACTCGCGGATGGGTTTTGGCCAATCGGAAGGATAGATGAAGGTGTTTTGACCAATCAAACACATTATTTGGTAGTGACACGGCACTAAACGGAAGGGACAGGTGGGAAAACTGTAGCCATCTAGTCAAAGTGTGAGCATCGTGCTGCGGGGCAGTGTGGATGGATCGAGCTCGAATCAATTTTGTCATTAGTGCTCTATCAAATGATCATCGGTAGGACAGCCAGCTCCCTCTGACTCTGTCAAAGTGTGGCGGAGAAGGTGGCTCTATCATTGTTCACTACTTCGAGTCCAGGCCTCAATTGAAGTCGTTGAAAGACCACAAAGTCTCTCAATGCGCTAGTACTGTAAACTCAATTCGATCAGGGATGTATGCATTGACAGTATTTCTGCCACTCTCTCTTCATGGGACTCGCGAAGAGGCTTCGTTCCGAGCAGACTATAACAAATCTTCTCATCCGTCCAATCACAGTATCGATCATTTTGCTACTCGTAGAGCTTGATCCTAGCTCAACATGAAGCCGATCGGTGGCAGTGGGGATACGCAAAGTTCAAGTTCCCAGAAGTGGGCTCGCCTAATTTGATTTTGTGATCTTCAGTTGACATACTCTCTCCTCGTGGAGGCTTTAGTAGAAAGCATGCATCTCCATTTCTTATCATGTCATAACGGAAGCTGCTGGACGTTCCACGAAGGCTTGAACCTCTTCTCCGAGTTGTATTGTCTCTTCTATACTATAGTCTCTTGCACAGCTATCATTCTTACATCTCTCAGCGATCATGATGAGGAAATTCGAATCGTTCACCGTGCATCGCGCACTTCACCCGAACGTAAGCCGCGATACACTGATGGATATCGAGTCGAACCCGATCGCGCATTTACAATGATATCATTTTTCAGCTTCTTTGCTCTTCATGATGGTTGAAAATTTGAAGTTTATTTTCAAGTTTTGTGTTATCTCCTGTAAACTCAAGTTCAAACATCAATCATTGCCGCAGGTTGCAAGATATACTATTATGGTGCAAATGTTGTGCTGGTGTACGGCGCCTAGACCAAAAAATCCGCAACGCACAAGCTTATAGGATTGCTGCGCTCTATTGAGCCACGGGTATGGATGCAATCCTGCACTGGTAACTGCATACAAAGGTACGAGTAAGCAAGCAGCTAATACCTCCTTCACTGCACTATATCTTGCGAGCAGATAGAATATATCGAGACAGCAGCGAGGGGTGCAGGTGTACTATTCACCGAGCTCCACGCAGAGCTATCAAGTAAAAGCTTGTGGATCAGATCGAGTGCATCTCGATGGAACTTTTGCAGCGCTTTGCGACGACATGCCATTGTAAGTGGCAGGACATCGCGCATCCAAGTGTTATTGCGCAAATAGTTTCAATGGATGCCTTCAAACGAGAGCGCTATTGTGAAAAAATTTGCAAGATCTTCCTATCTGCGATGCCCTGCATGTTTATCCACATCGTGGGGCTCACGAGGTCCCCGCAAGTGATCCAGTCCGAATCCATCGTCTGGGATCGCAGAACGCCAGTCGCAGAGCGCGATCCATCAACAGAGCGGCACCGCACGGTGATGAGCCGCCGTATCCAGCTGAAGTTGCATGGACTCACGGCAAGCGGCTCGCTCTCGCCGACGGAGAGACCCGTCCTCTACTGTTTTACAAGGCGGAGCAAATCCACCTTGAGAACCTTCTCTGCGAGGACCGAATCAGCTCTTCAACGATGCCTTGACATCTTTTCCGGGCGAAGCCACCTCGTCAAGTCATCACGAGCTGGCTCGCTTCACGCATTCCGAGCGATCCGCCGGCCAGCTGCGCTGTGCGGTGCTTTGGCGTGTTTCGGGGTCCGCCTCGGTGCGTGTGTCGTTCATCGGGGCGGGTCCCTCGTGCCACGCTGCCAATCGGATCATGGCGTCGTGGCTGCTGGTCCCGTTGCCGCCTCGAGCGCAACAACGAGCCGAGCGGCGGTGCGATGCGCGCAGGCACAGGTGCACCTTGCAGTCGGTCGCAGCGCGGAGCAACTCGGCCAAAGTATCCGGTGCACCTGCACTCCGAGCTGGCACCGCCCCGTGCTTGTCGCCATCGTCACCTTGTCATCGAGCCAGTCGTCGCGTTGTGGCGCGCGCATCCGGATAACGCCTCTCCCCGCGCGCGCCTCTGCCTCTGCCGAGCGAGCGCGGGTATTGATCCGGATAATCTGCTCTCCCCATCCGTATAGCCCGCGTCCAACGCGCGTATACCCCCCGTAGCTGCTCGCGCCAAAGCCAAAGCTGCTGCTGCTGCTGCACGAGCGCCGCCATGCACAAGCGCGTGAGCACCGCGAGCAGCGCCGGCGTGCGCCTCGTGGACGTGGACCGCATGTCGGAGCCCGTACGCACGGCACTGCTGGGCTCGGACCACGAGTCGGAGCAGGACGCGCTCAGCCGCAGCGTGCTGCACGTGCCCTCCATGCTGCCCACGCCCACGGGGGCGACGGCGCGCCGCCGCTCTCCGTCGCGCTCGTCCTCGTCCTCGTCCGACGTGGCGCCCACCAGGAGCCAGCAGCACTCGCGCCGCCCGCTGTCCGCGAGGCTCAACCACCACAGCGTGCACGCGCCGGCGCCGAGGCCAGAGCTGGCGCCCATGACGAGCGAGCTCGAGGACGCCATGCGCGCCAGGGCGGAGGAGATGGTCGCCGCCAGCCTGCACAAGTCGCGCGCGGCGTGGGACGGCACCAAGCAGATCTTCGACGACCCCAAGCAGTGGAAGCTCCACTACGCCAAGACACACGTGGCTATCTACCGCCACCGGGGACCTGGACCTCCGCCTGCCTCGCTCGCCGCTGCAGCGGTCGACATGAGCGGACCGGGGCCCACCGCCACGGCGCAACACTTTGTAGCCACCGGACGCATCCCAGGACTCTCGCTCGCCGACGTCGAGTACGGAAACTACGCCGATACGACGCTCGACGAGCGCGCCGCGTGCGCATACCTCTACCGGGACTGCTTCCTAGACGCAGCCGTGCTGCGAGTGATCGACGCGCAGACGGATGACGACCCGTTCAGGTTCTTCGGGATCAAGTGGACGGCTGTCACGGCGCCGCGAGGGCACAACTTCTTCTCGCCACGGGACATGGCCTTCTTCGAGTACGCCAAGACGGCTCCTGCTGCAGGCGTCGATGGCAGTGGAGGACGCGTGCTGGTCAAAGTCGTCCACAGCGTGGGGCAGGATGTCGTTCCAATGGTGGGCTCGCCCTCCACCAAGCTCGTGCGCTCTGCCCTTTGCATGACAACAATGTTCCGCTACGACGCCAAGACGAACGCCGTACAGGTATTCGCGGAGGGATGGATCGATCCATGCGGCCGCGGATCCCCCTGGCTTGGATCGGCTTTTCTGTCTCACTTTGTGCCGCCCATCGTGCGGATCGAGCACTGCGCCGACATCAAGTACATCATGAAGCACGGGCTCGTGTTCCCGCTGCACCGCGGACAGCAGCCTAACGACGACGCTCGCGGTTCAACTCGATCAGGACAGTCGCGACCAACGTCTTCAGCGCTCGCGATGGATGCGCGGCCAAGCTGGGTGCCCGACCATCAGCGTAAGGTGTGCTTTGTGTGCTTCAAAAGCTTCGGGCTTGTGCGGCGGCATCGCCATCACTGCCGTATGTGCGGTGAGGTGATGTGCTCGCGCTGCATGATTGTGCTGCCACTTGTGGCCCCGACTCCAAGCGCAGACGAGGGCATGGAGGAGTCAGCTTCGCAGTTCGCGGCGCTACAGCAGCAGCCTGCGCGAAAAGAGCTCAGCACGAGCCGCGCGGATGGCTTTCCAGCTGTGAACGCTGTCAAGCTGTGCAAGAAGTGCATGTTCAACATCCGGCAGGAGCGCAAGGGCGTGGTGTTCGGTCCGGACGCATTGCGAACAGGCATGGGCTCGCTTGGCTTCCACGCGTTCGGGGGTCCTTCGGTGATGATGCGGCAGTTCCCTATCGTGCTGCATGGCACGCGAGCTGTCGCTGCCGGCGATGACTTGCCGTATCACCCCTTCCCGCGACCTCCAGACCCGTACGCAGATGATGACGACGACGATGACGACGTAGACGATGAAACATACTCTCTGCGTATCGAGGCTCTGCGGCGTGCTCACCTTGAGAAGGAGAAACTGAAGAACGCTCGTCAGAGCATCAGGCTCTACGATGAGGAGGACTTGCGAATCGCCAACGGAGAACCGACGCCGAAGGCGCGACCACCAGGCGAGAGTTTCGGATACAACTTTGACGACTTGCTCTTGCCGGGTACGGGGGACGATGAGGTTCCTGAGCGGCCACACGCACCAACGGCCAATGAGTTGTTCCGCTCAACTCTCAGCGCTGCGGATGCGGCACGTCGCGTGTCGGTCACGTTGCTTCCCCCGGCTACTCCTACGCCCGCCCCTGCTCCAGTACCAACAATCCAAGAAAACCAAGTGGCTTCATCGGACGCTGCAACGCGCGCTCAGCGATCTTTGTCCATTCCAGACCAACTGGAGCGTGTGGAGAAGTCCATCGCCCAGCAAGGAATGTTGTTGCAGACATTGAAGATGCGTGCGTCTGCTGCCGGTCGTGCAGACGGACATGTAACGGCCGCGTCTCCACAGACAGCAGCCACAGCTGTATCAGCTGACTCACCCTGAGCGAGTCTAACCATGAGCTGCAATTAGCTTCCCCCCCCCTTAGAGATTTTGTTAGCTCGTCACTTTCATGACGGGTGTTCATGATGTACACATGCGCTACGCTTTTCACAGCTCATACCATTCAACAAAATAAAGTACTACGTCGTAAAACACATCTCACATCCTGGACGTGAACGGCGCACCACTGGTGCGCTCGTGTTGTAGCTGTGCTAGCATCTGCGCCTGGTCTGCGAGCGTCGACTCGACTTGCGTGAGAGCTGCGAGCACAGACGCCGTCATGTCAGCAGTCGACTTTCCTACCGCGCCAAGGTCCTCGCTGTCCAGTGACTGCAGTCCATCAACGCTGCCCGAATCATCCGCGGCCTCATCTGCGGCCTCATCTTCATCTTTAAGCTCGAACAAGCAGTCCGGGTCAAAGCCCCAGACGGCGAACTCGCTTTTTCCCGCCTCTGTGGGCATCTGAGCGCCAGCCAACTCGCTTGTGAGCGTCAGTGTCGAAGACCCTGCCGTCGTGGTAGCATATGCTGGGTAAAACTCAAAGTCGTCGGCATCCACGTCAGCGTCTGCATCGGCGCAACCAACTGACCCACTGTGGGAAGACGCAACAAGCTCATCGATCGTGTTGCGACGACCCCGGCGCTTGGATGAACGCGTCGCCGCTGATGAGCTACCATCCGTATCCACAAGATGGCGAATCTGCGAGGAAGTGAGAGACGAGCTCGTAGAGGACACCGAGGAGTCGTCTTCGTCGTCACTCTCCTCCCCTTCATCCCCTTCTTCAACTTGCTCTGGCTCGGGTTGCGGTTCGCGTGGTTCTGTATCACCTACAAGAGTACTTGGCCGTGCAACAGACTCGATAAAGGTCTTGGACTCATCAAAACCAGCGATGCTGCCAGTTTCGACATCAGCAAGGATCATTGGCATATCTTCAGTGAGTCGTGGCTGCGACTCCGCGTCCAAATTCGCTTGAGTTTGCGTGCTGCGTTCGCCCAGTCGTCTTCCACTCAGATGCTTGGTGTTTGGCATCCAAACGCTCAGCTGCCCAGCACTCACGTGCTCGTAGTTGCGGCGACTGGATCTGCGGCCGCCAGGTCCATCGTTCAAATACAAGTTTGCGATTTCCTCGTCAATGTCATCAACTTGTGAAGTGAGAGTAGATGACGAATGGGTTGCAAACAGGTTCTTGGCACTTCCCGTTGTGCGCACCGTCGTAGCAACACTGGAGCTCATCGACGGCTTGCGAGAGGCATACCGCGTCGTGGCCACGATAATCGACTTGCCGTGGATACACCGATGGCAAACCTTCCCCGTGACGACAGCAACTACTTCGTGGTTGGCTCCATCAGCGACAATATCATCATCCAGGATTGCCAAGGACTGCTCATCTGCTGCAATATCTGCTAGTGTGCTTTCGCGGTCCGACATCACCGTCGGCATTGTGCGGCGCGGCAGATCGCAATCACCATGCGAAATGTTTGTACGGCGGATCTCGGAGGCAGCCTCCAGAGCGTCGGTCGTGACACTCGTGGATCTCGGAATCGTCTGTCGAGCCAAAGCTCTGCGATCGCGGACGTTTAGAACATGGTAAAACGTGCATGCCTTGCAGATGACCTCGCCGCAGGCACGGCAATGGTGCTTGGCGCGTCGAAGGACATGAAACTTCTTCCGACATACTGCACAGCGAGGCCGAGCATCGTCAGGAACCCATGAGGACGCCATTTCTAGCGGAGCACCCTCAAGCACAACACGGCCCTTGTGGACCTTGCTTTTCCGGCGCTTCTTTTTCTTCTTGCCACCATTTGCTGCGTCCGTGTCCTCGGCAGACGACGCCGACGCCGAATCGTTGACCGTGAAGATGGACTGCTCCGAGCGCCAGAATTTCTTGATATACTTGTACAGGATGCCGAGAGGCAGGTTGCCCTTGGGGTGAATCCTGCCCTTCATGCATACGTGCAGCATTTCCCCGCCCGACGCCATCGGCTCCATCCAATAAACGAACGCCGTCTCAATGTGTCCGCGGGTGAGGCCGAAGTACGAGTCTTGGCCGCCATATCCACGGACGTGCACAGATTGGAGAATCCGGAAGAGGAGTCGTTCGCCCGTCATCGGGTCGATGTGCGTGCCGGAGTGCTCTAGAACGACGAACTCGCGGCTGGCAACGAGCTTGCCGACCGGAGACTTGAGCGCAAGCCACTTGAGACCTAGATACCAGAAAGGGTCCTCGAGCGTGGCGCCCTCAAGCGTCTGCAGCACGCAGCAGTCGAGCAGGTAGTCTCCGTAGACCTTGCGCGTGGCTGCGCGCATCTCGCTCGTGTTTTCATTGTACTGCGTGTTCATGATGTCCTCGAGCGAGTGTGGGAGCACCGAGTGTGCCATGAAGCTCTGTCCGCTGGAGGCCGCCGTGAGCGCCGATGCCGACGCGCCGGGCATTGCGGATGCCGCTAGGCTGGGGGTGACGCTGCCCATCTTCTTGTCGGCGGGGGAGGGCTGCGCGGCGCCCATGGTTGGCGACGCGGACGTGTTCTTGTGCTTCTTGATGAGCAGGCAGCTCGTGGGCTTGGCCGACAGAATGCGCCAGCCGCGCGCGAGCGCCGCGTCGACGTTGGAGCGTCCCCACGTGGGTCCCTCGCGCACCGTGTCCCTGGCTGCGCGCGCGGCGAACGCGCGCAGCTCATCGTGCTGGCGCTCCGAGATGCTGAGCCTCGGCAGCAGGTGCTCCGCCGCGGGGAAGAAGCTCGGCGTGATGGTCACCTTCTTGGGCATGGCGGCTCTCTCTCTCTCTCGCAAGCGTTGAGTCAGGCGAGGGAGGGGGGGGACCGCCAAAGCGAGACGAAGTGGCTGCGCCCCGGCCGCCGCTCGTACAGTACCGCCGCGCTCGCGCAATGCTCCGCCACCGGCAGCGAGGCGCGCCGCACAGTGGTCGGTCAAGAGAGCTCGAGCAGAGCGAGCGCCTTGGGCCTGGGGGTGAGTGGCGGGCGTCCAGGCGGAGGCGGCGGTTGACTGCTCTGGGCCGCGTAGCTGCCCGTCTGGTACGGTACAAACAGGCGGGCGGCGGAATCTCTTGGGTGGAGTATGCCGGGAGCCGTTACAGCGCGCACTTGGCGACTGTATGCCTGGCCGGTCCAGCGGACGAAACACGCACGTCAGTCCCACGGGGCAAACGGGCTCCGCATACCTGGCGCGCAGAGACGCGAGCGCATCATTCGCATCCTGCGTTAGTAAATGATCCACGTATATTGATTCGCGCAGTCTGGAATGATGACATATTCAAGTACCTTTTATAACCGATAGTATTCGCGTATTTTGTACTTCACCTTGAATTGCAATCGCCGCGGCTGAACGGCCATCAGGCCGCTTCAACGTGGCAAGGCGGCGCTCCGACTGGCGGCTCCGCGCCATTGCGGCGGCGCCGGCGGCCGCCGCGCTCGTCGCCTGGGCCGCCGGCGCCTTTGGATCCTGAGCAGCCGCAGCCGCGACGGCGCCGGTGGCAGTAGAGGCCGGCCGCGAGCGGCTCTGGAGACGGTGCGCGCGCCAGTCGCCGCGTTGTCGGCGATCCGCTGGCTGCGCAACTCGCGACGCGCGGCTTGAGCCGATACGGAAGGCGCTCGGTGGACTCACGGCGCGCTTGATGGTGTGGGGCTTGCGGCGGCGACGGGCCAGCTGCTGGCGCGACCGATGAGCAGCGTGCGTCGCCTGTCGCGGCAGAAGGACGCGCGGAAGATCGGTCAGCAGGGCGTGATGGAGAGAACGGAGGCGTCTCGACGTGCGGCAGGCTGGCTGCCAGCCACTCACTTAGAGAGCGGAGCTGTCTCGACGTGCGGCCGGCCGGGAAGCTCTGGCACAGTGAGGTGAGCGGCAGGCTCTAGCCCATCAGAAAGGCTGACTCAGCGATGCACGAAGCGCGACTGAGTTCAGCTAGTGCGCCGGCGGGCGTGAACATCCGTCGACGAGCATCGAATGTTGAGAAAGGTTCAGGTTCATACGCGTAGATTACTCGGATTGTCGGCGGCTTCATGCGGCGACCGACGACCGCTTACGCGCTGCGCAGCGCTGCATTGCGCTGCGGTGTGGTCAGCGGATACAACTGCGGAGGGCAGACGCTACTGGACGCCCCGGACAGGCTCGCGGGCGAGCGAGTGCGCCTCTCCGCGCGATGACTCGCCAGCGCGCTCTACTTGTCCGTGAGAACAAACGGGCCCACGTTGTCGCCGGTCTCCTTGTTGTGCTTCATGTGCGCGCCGTCGCAGTACGGGAACTGATGACGGGATCCGAACAGAGCACGCGAGTCAGCACTCAAAGCCCCGCGTCCCACGGCTTCCAGTCCAGGATCCTACCTTCTTGGACTTCCAGCAGCGGCAGACCGCGCACTTGCCCTTGCCCTTGGCCACGAGGTCCTCGATCTCCTTGAGGGGCACGAGGTTCGCCACCTTTTCCTTCTCGAGCTGGATCTTGCGGTTCACGCGCATGGCGCGCGGGTCCTTGGACTTGCCGCCCGCGAAGATGGACACGAGCAGCACGAACACCGTGAGCAGCAGCGGCGCCAGGTACAGCCAGTCGTCCTGCTTGAGCTTGAGGAAGCCCGCGAACGTGCGCGGCAGCGGCAGCCCCTTGAGGTACCGCGGCAGCTGGACCTGCGGAATCCCGGCGCCAAAGCGGTCAGTTCAGGGGCAGCAGAGCGCAGCGCACGGCGCGAGTCGGCGCACCTTGAGGTAGTTGCGGATGGCGTCCATGGCGGCTGGTGGATCTGCGAGTGGGCCGAGCGCTGGCGGGGGAGAACGCGAGTGACGTCGGCCAGCGGAGGGCCGGCGCGAAAGCGGATTGGGGGGATCGGCGCAATAGATATGCAAGACCACCAAAACGCTGGTGATGGAGATCACTTTCGACGGGGATCCCTTCGTCTTGGAGGCTGTATGCTTCCTACGTGTGGGCCACATGCAGTTGGCACGCCGGAAGGGCGAAACTCGAAACTCGAAACTCGAATACCCATCGCAGGCTGCGTGCAGCAACCAGCTCAGGTCAATGTGGCAGTTAAAGCCAATGAATGTTACCCCAGATACCTGGCACCAAGTTTTTGTCTATGCAGATTTATCGACGTGATACTGTGCCTTGACGCCCACTGACTGCGAAAGAGAGGAGAGCATGGCTCCGTCCCAAGCACACCCGAGATCTCTACTTCCTCTTGGAAACCTTGGTGTACTTGGAGGCACGGGTCGTGGTCGTAGTCGTGGTCGTGGTGGTGCTGGCGCTGGAGCTCGAGCGAGTCGAGGCGCTCGCCTTTGTCGGAATGGGCTCGCCGAGGAGCTTCTTCTCGGCGTGCTCGAGCGCCCAGTCGTGGTTGTGCAGGCGGAGGCTCACGCGCTCCTGCTTGTACACCTTGGGGGCGTCAAAACCCATGTTCGGGCCTGCGCCCATACCCATCTGCATCTGCATCGCCTTGGCATCGTCACTCGCTATTGATGTTGGATGACAATGTTAGACAGTTGAACTACCACTTGGCCAGCATGACATCACCAATGCGCACCGCTCTTCTCGCCGAGGATGAGCGAAAGGAAGCCGCGCATGCCGAAGCTCACGAGGAAGTACCACGAGACCGACGACACGTACGAGACGTCAAGGGTACTGAGAGGAGCAAAAGGGAAAGTGTCAGGATCCCGACCTCCATGAAAGGGATCAAGTGGGAAACGCACTTGAGCTCAATGCCGCGCTGAAGCATGAGCTTGAACTTTTGCGTGAGCGAGAATGGGACCTTGGCTGCATTCATATAGGAAATATGAGTGACTCGTGCACCGAGTAACACCTGGGCGAGAGCGCCGTACCAAGCACGAAGCCGCCGAAAAAGTAGCTCATGAGCCCCATCATGACAAAGTTGGAGACCATAAAGGTCATGTTGCCCTTCATCATCTCGAGCATGCTGTTGGGGTTCATCATCTGGTTCATAGCGTCGTTCTTGACCTTCTCGCGCAGCGCGCCCTTCATGCCGTGCTTCTTCTGCGACGCGGTGAAGTAGTGCTGCAGCATCAATTTCGCGCGCCATCAGTTCCCCCAATCCGCAATCCAGTCGGCGCCGCTGCGTCCCCCGCACCTTGCGCATGGCAAACGCGTCGGGCGTGATGAACTTGGAGTTGATGCGCGTCATCTGCGCGCGCTTGACCGTGTTCCTGCGCGAGGGAGCCACCAAGTCAGCGCCAGTGACGTCACCTCGACGCCTCGCCGCGCCACGCACATGGGGCGCAGCTCGTCCACAGCCGCGAGCTTGTCAGTCTTGAGCAGCACCGTCACGTAGTGGCGCACCATGGCCGAGCAGCCGAAGATGATGACCATGGGCAGCACCACCCAGTCGCGGATACTCGGGTCCAGGATGATCTCCACCATGGCGGCGCCTTTCTCGAGGGGGAAGCGAGCAAATGCAGCGGGGGGAGGCGGCCAAGCGGCCTTCATACAATAGCGCAGTGCGGTATTTCCACCAACCACAACTCTTCAAAATACGTTTTTGGCCAATGAGGAGGCGATTTCTGCTCCTCATTCGGCAAGTTGAAGGCGAGAAAGGACATGGCGGGGTACGAGCCGATCGGCGGCGCGCTGGAGGCGGAGGGAGCGGCTCGCAGCGCGGCGTGGAGCAATCGGTGGACGCGCGTGCGTCTGCTCTCCCTGCTGGTGTTTGTGGCGTTCTGTTCGGGCCTTGCGGCGCTCTCAACGCTTCGCTGGAGCAGCAGCAGCAGTAGCTCCGCTCGCTTGATTGAGAACGAAGAGGGCGGGCGGGAGTTCGAGTTGGTGGCGAGTCCTGAGAGTGTGGAAGACGGAGGAGAGCTTAAAGTAACGTGGGTGGGGAGACCATCCAAGTATGAACTGCACAACCGAGATTATGTGACACTGAGCTGTGGAGACGTCAATGGGGACGAGACTACCTACTGCGAGCGGATGTTGGTGAACGAGACTTGCGCTCAGTCGTCTTCACTGGTAGGTTTTTCTGCATCGCAATATCAAGCACTCATTCGTTTTAGTCACAGTTGCTGATGGCAACAGGGCTCGTCATGATGCGGTGCAACTACGTCGCCAAGTATTTCAACTACCAAGGCGACGGCTACACTGCAATCGGATCCATAGAAATTCCCATGCGAGAGCCGTTCAGCTCACCCAAGCACGGACACTTAAGCCTTACGACGGGCGAATCTGATATGGCTGTCATGTTTAACTCTGCATCCTCACGAACGCCAAGGGTTCAGTACGGGTTGGATCCGGAACAGCTACACCATGAATCCCTCGGGACATCGACGACCTATTCGGCGAGCGACATGTGCCAGCCGCCAGCATCCATCACAGCACAACACCTATTTCGTGATCCTGGCTTCATGCACACGGTAGTTCTACGCGGTTTAGACCCCGACCAAGTGTACTTCTACAAGTACGGGAACGACATCGACGGATGGAGTAAGGTTGAGCGTTTCCGATCTCGACCCCACGCTTCAAGCATGAGCGCGAAAATCATCGCATTTGGAGACCTGGGTGTATATCCTGCCCCGGCATCTGAGACCACCGTTGCGAGGATGTATAAAGACGTGACGGCTGGCGGGTTTGATTCGTTCTTGCTTCACTTTGGCGACATCAGGTAAAGTGTGAATAGTCATTGCTTTGATGGAAACCTGGTTCAAGTAATACTGACTGATGGCAAATGGTATAGCTACGCATTTGGTGATGGATCGATTTGGGATCGGTTTTTCCACCTTATTGAGCCGGTTGCAACGAAAATGTACGAGAGTTTGTGTTCATTGAAGTTCGAACCGCCTAGTGATTATCTGACGGTGCTATGCGCAACAAATGTAACCTCAGACCATACATGGTGAGCATTGGCAATCGTAAGTGCTGCATTCAAGATCGACGGGAGCAAGCTGTGTGTGAGTATTGACACTATTCTAGATGAGTACTGCTACACAGCAGGTGGCGAGCGCGATCCCAGTGGTGGCGCGGAGCCTTCTGGAGGTAGCTTCAGTCCGACTTGGGGAAACTATGCGAATGACTCAAATGGCGAGTGTGGAGTACCAATGCATTATCGCTGGCATGGTACGGTGAGACTTTGTTTTCGCGTCCTGGAGAATCCTCGTCATCTGACCTCTTTGGAGGACTCTGTTGATTAAACTACCGTAGCACCAGCAACGGGGAATTGGATCTATTGGTACAGTTTCAATTATGGCGGTATCCACGTTGTTCAAATGTCGACCGAGCACGACTGGACGCGCGGCTCAGAGCAATTCAAGTGGCTTGCAAGAGATTTGGCAAGTGTAGATAGGAGCGTCACACCGTGGATAATCTTGACAGCCCATCGGATGATGGTACACTAATCGGTTGTCTTGTGGAGCTAAACTAACCGAAAGAGCTAACCAGTACTTTACTGTAGTATTCGACACAACCAGGAAACGATCCGGAAATGGTCGTGGGGAACCATTTCCGGGACCATGTCGAGGACTTGTTGTACAAGAACCGCGTCAATTTAGTCTTGGTATGTCCTCGTTATGCCTTGCTGGCATCGTTCTGGACTGAACAATCTTTTGTTTAGGTTGGCCATCAGCATTCGTACGAGCGCAGCTGTCCTGTGTATAAGGGCAAGTGCATTGACAGCGGTGCAGCTCCTGTCCACATGGTTGTTGGGACGGCTGGATACCCTCTCAACACTGTCGACTTCTCTACTCGATACGGCAACTGGAGCTTGAAGCATGTGAACGCGTACGGATATTTGCGGATATCGTCAACCCAAGAGAGCATGCGGGTGGAATTTGTTCTTAACCAGGATGGAAGCGTGTTCGACGAGTTCACGATCTCATCGTGGAGCTGATACCTCGACCGTCAGCTTCAATGATGTGTTATCGTTTGTGTATCTGTGAGGACTGTAGACATTTGCTTCAAATGCACTTCTTCTTTGACGTATCATGAGGTCGTGTGCCGATGTTGCGACTGGATCCTCCTCTCTTATATCGATGATGCGCATTGGTCATCAGTCAGTGGTGATCTATGATCAAGTGTGCCAACCAAAGACTGTCATGGCGCGAATTGTCGAGTTTTGTTGAGCATAGGCATCGACTCATCGACTCAAAAATAGTTTGAAAACTTTGTGTTGATGGTGGTGACCTTGATTGACTCTGGGCAATTGTGGATCAGATGGGTAGTGCAGAGGCCAAACAGGTCAATGAAGATGAGCAAAATCAGAGCACAGCTTTAACAGATCCGATCATCGAGATACAGCGCTCGTTGGAACCTCGAAGCGAGATGGAACTTCCTCAAGAACGTCTTGAGCAGCAAGCCAAGACACAAAAGAGCTCTCGAAAGCTCACGCCACTACAGAAGAAAGAAAGGGACAGAGAGCGAAAGAGAGAACAAGCTCAGCGTCGGCGGCGTGCGGAGCAAGAGTTGTGGGATCAAGCTAAGCTACTCGAGAAAGCACAACAGCATAGCTCTACATGGCACGACCGCGTGCGAGAAGAAGAAGAGTTATTGCTTCTTCGGCTCGATCGAGACGCCGTCGATGTCCAACGGTCCCACCCTGCGGCTGCTGGGTATGCCTTCAAAAGGAATGATATCAGCAAATCCGAAAATCTGGTCTCCAGTGTTTGGTTCTCGCTCGCATGCGCTATGCCCACCAACACAAGATGCGGCTGAAATCTTTCGGCGCTCGACGTTCACAACAGGGTCTAGCTCTGGCAGCAGCTCCTTGAAATCTGCACCTGTGGCAGCGTTCTGGCATCCATCTTGCCTCGGGTACTCCATGGCTCGGTTTGACGACTGCACAACAACTTCGCCCATTTTCTTCTACTCGGCGTTTGCCAAGATCTCGTTTGATGAAGTAGCTGCTAGTGCTCAAGAAAATGCTCAAAATGAAACAGTCAGTGAAGGCGAAGACTCAGGGCGAAGACGAGCAACCAGACGGACATTTGGAGCTTGGGCTTTTGCCTGAGAGCGAGCGCCGTCGTATCCAAGCCATTGCGAACCGAATTCGAAGCATGTCTAAAGAGCACTAGCAATCCCAACTCAGCACACTTTCAGCCTAGATGCTTGGTCTGCAATCAAGTTGAGTCGTCTGTGGGGTGCCCAGGGTGCTTTGAATTTTCAAAATCCAGGTTTCGCGAGGCTGAAGCGTCATTGCTGTCACAGCGGCTTCGAACTCCAAAGACGAAGCTGCAGGAAGCAGAAGAGCGCCTGACTCGACATAAGTTCTGTTCTTACAAAAGCAGCTCATAATTCCACCGCTACTATTGAAGCGGCATCGACCCAGCAATGATGCTTTGGACAGTAATAATCGTGACAGCACTTCTGGGCGGCCATCGACGCCAGTTTCTGTGGAGAACGAAAAACCCAGCCAAAAAAGCATGAATGAGTACTACCTGCACGTGCTGCCAGATGCTCAAGCTATTCGTAAATACCGAGCCATGTGAGGGTCGCAAGTCCTTCTAGACTCTATCGGTAGTGCTGACTCTGATCTCTTTATCGACTGTAGATCAAAACGCTTCGTAACGTTGCATATCAAGAGCCTACCCGTCGGGAATGTACGCTCTACCGAAAATTCTTGGCCCTACTGATCTGCAAACTAATGATCACCCATGTATTCGATCAGATTATAACACTCAAGGTTGATGTCGAGGCGACGATTGCTTCCGTTTATGAACTCTTTCGAGCCAACTGCGATCAGCCCAATCGGCCCATACACTTGCTTCTGCCGACGACACGCGGATTGTTTCAGCTGAGTGAGCAAGTTGCAGACGCAACAGACACCCGAATGGGGGTTGTGCGTGGGTATCTCCGCATAAACGACTTCAACTTGCAGCCATCGGTTTCCTCTCGACCGTCCACAGCCACTCGGCCTTCGTCTGCATCTCTATTGACAACTAACGGGGAATTCATGCTGTTTGCGGTTGCTGTACTCAATCCAAGTAGCACGCCGCAATTGGTCGCCAACTATATGACGCAAAACTTTCGCTTCGCAAGTGGGGAGCTTCCATTGGGTCCGACTCGCGACGAGATGCTACCGCTTCTCGACGCGGCATGTCGTCTTCCTGAAGCTGTCGACCGCGATGCATGCCAAATGCGCCTTTTGCCGCGTGTTCGTGACATCCAAGTGTTTGGCCGAGTGGATCGAGAGCTCACTGCAGCAGAGCGCCGCAATGAACGAGAGCAAATGCTGAGGGCTGCGCATTTAGAAGCGAAGCTCGCTCGGCTGGAGCAGAAAAGGGCTGGAGAACAAACGCAGGAATCGTGGGGGTGGCGACGAGGATGACGGGATCGTGGTGTCAACCAAAGTTCGCAGGGCGGTCGCGTACTTGGAGTTTGTTGTTGGCGATGCCGGTAACAACCATGAGCGTCTGGAGAAGCTATGGCAGCTTGGACAGATGCTTGAGGAGTGGAAGATCTGCAAGGGCGGCCGATTGATTGACGCCGAGCGCAACTCGGTCACGAGCTCGCTTGTTCAGCGATTCCACGACGCCACAGTCCATGCCTTTAGTTGTGTAGTGTCTGGGACAGAAGGTCGCAGTGCCAAAGCAAATCCGCGCAGCATGGCCCGCTGGCGTTCCCGATAGTTTGCCTCGGACGCACTGACAACCCAAAGTTGGCGATCAGGTTAGGAAGTCGACTAGGCATCTCGACTCGTGAGGACGTCGAGTTTGGGCTAGTGCTAGCCCTCGACCAGGACTTTGACGCCCTGGACGCTGAGGAGAAGGCGCGCGTGCCCAAGGGCCTTCAGGCAACGAGAAAGCGTGGCTACACGAGCAAGGCGCTGCTGAGGCTCGACCAGGACGAGAACGTGCGCAAGCAGAACGAAGCCATTGATCTGGCTGTCGACTGCGAGTGGCGAGCGTTCTCCGCTTCCGCATCGGCGTCGCTGACGTTGGTGTCTGGCTCCGACCTGCTGCGGCTGCCGTTCCTCAAGGTGCGGTGGCTTCCGATGGCTCGCGCGTACGTGCGCGTGCTGCGCGCGACGGGCCTTCCAGCTCGCCAAGCTGGACGAGTTCAACGCGTTGGCCGCTCCACTGCAGGACGCGCATGTGATCATGAGCAGCGCGCAGCTGGAGGCGTGGCGCGGCAACGCCGAGCAGCTGGCAGCGTCGCTCAAGGTCGGGAGCGCGCTAGGCCCAGGCGGCGCAGCGCGTGCTGGGCAAGAAGGGCGCGGCCGCGCTAAAGCGGCGCGCGCAGCAGCGGCGGCAGCAGCAGCGCGAGCGCGAGCAGGAGCTGGAGGCGCTGCGCGCTCGGCAGGCGGCGCTGGAGCTGCCCAAGGTGCGCGCGTCGGTGGCGCTCAAGCGCGCTTTCGCAGCCGCCGAGGCGCCCAAGGTGCGCGCGCTGCTGGAGCCGACGCCGACGGAGCTGCTGGCGGCGCGCGCGGGGCAGCTGCTGCGCTCGGCGGGCGCGCAGGCCGCTCGCGCCGCGCGCGCCGCCAGGAAGGATCTGGCCGTGCGCGCGCTGTGAGGATCGACGGAGACGACGCGCAACACGGGGGCAGCAAGCAGGAGAATGCAGGGGTCTGTATTAGCGCGGCGATGGGTCCGGACGGGCGACTACTGCGCGCCGGCGTCGCTGGCGCTGGCGGCGCGCGCGGCGGCCTCGGCCTCGGCCCGCCGCTGCGCGCGGCGCCGGTTGAGGAAGTTGACCTCGCTCGTGACTTCGACGGCGCCCAGCACCGTGAGCCCCGCGAGGCCCGAGATGAGCGTCTTGTGCAGCACGTCGGCGATGCGCGAGGCCGGCCGAGGACATGGCGGAGGAGCGGGAGGCGGCCGTGCTGGTGGTGGCGACGCGGGCGAAGCAGTTGTGCGGTGGGCCATTGGCGGGCATGATCAGGACCCCGCTGCGTGTTTTTGCAGGCCGGCCGCAAAAGTATTTGCCTGTGAGGCGCAAAAGTAAATGAACGATCGAACAGGAGAGAAATCGCAGACTCTTGGGGGGTTTCTCGTGTGCGAACAGGAGAGTCGGCCGGGGGCTGCGAGCGGTTTTGAGGTAGCTAGCTGTGTGTGTGAGAGAGCCCGATGTCCAGGCAATGCTCGATGAAAAAGAAGGTGAGGATTCATTTACGTTCCGTGTGTGAGCTTGCCCGTGACGACGTGAAAGCTTGGATTTTGTTATTTGGACTATGCTTTGTACATCCTATAGACTGACAACTGTTCGGTTCTGGCGACAGCTTTTGACGAGCAATACTACAATCACGGCCGGCATTTAGCTGAAAAAAAGGAGGATTTTCGTCTCATCAACATAGCGAATTGATCTACAGAAGCACCCGCTGCAATGCCTCCACCGCCCTCGCTGACTGCACTTGCTGCGACCCGCAGGACTCCCTGGAGCAAATACGAACATCCCGCTTCGACATCAAGTCCATGTCCACAGCTTGCCTAAAAAAAATTGCCCTCAGTTGAAGTCTCGTATGTGCGCTCTTGATGGGTGAAAAAAGATGCCATCGACTTTGACAGGGTGCTGCTGATTGGCTGGATCGCCCCATTCCGACGCTGCTTACCCTCGTCGATGATTGGTGCATAATGCACATTTTGCCCCACTACACGTCGGATACAATCTGGAGCGGTCCATCATTTGATCTGGGGCGCTCCAGATGTACTTGAGTGTCGACCCCAGAATGGTGGTCAGCCGCACCCGACAAAGCGACTGGCGGCGGCTTCGCCCCCCTCTATATCAACATCGACTTTGGACGCGTCGCCAGCAGCTTCGAGATGGCCGCCCGCTTCCTGAACCGCGTCGCCGGCCTGGGCGTGAGCGTGGGCCTCGGCGGCTTCCTGGTGCAGAGTGTATCTTCGACGGTGCGTTTTGCGGGTCTCGCGGGCCTCTGGGGCCTTGATCCGGCCGAGAACGAGCCGCTAACGCTGGGTGGATGACGTCTGCAGTGGACGGCGGCCACCGCGCCGTCATCTTCGACCGTAAGGAGGGTATCAAGGCCAAGAGCGTGGGCGAGGGCACGCACTTCAAGATCCCGTTCTTCCAGTACCCGACGATCCTGGACGTGCGCTCCAACTACCGCCTCATCAGCTCGCGCACGGGCACCAAGGACCTGCAGATGGTCAACATCTCGCTGCGAGTGCTGTACCACCCCGAGAGCGAGAAGCTGCCGCACATCTTCGCCGAGTACGGCGCCGACTACGCCGAGCGTATCCTGCCCTCGGTCGGTAACGAGGTGCTCAAGTCGGTCGTCGCGCAGTACAACGCCGTTGAGCTCCTCACGTTCCGAGACAAGGTCTCGCAGCACATCTCGACCTGAGCTGAACAACCGCGCCAAGCAGTTCTCGCTCTCGCTCGACGACGTGTCCATCACGCACCTCGAGTACGGCCCCGAGTTCACGCGCGCTGTCGAGTCCAAGCAGGTCGCGCAGCAGGACGCCGAGCGCCAGAAGTTCGTCGTCGAGCGCTCCGAGCAGGAGCGTCAGGCCGCCATTATCAAGGCCGAGGGTGAGTCGGAGGCCTGCCCGCCTGGTCTCGGACGCCATCGCCAAGAGCGGCTCGGGCTTCATCGAGGTGCAGCGCATTGACGCGGCTCCGTGAGGTCGCCGAGACGCTCGCCAAGTCGCGCAACATCACGTACCTGCCGAACCAGCAGGGCGGCAACGGTGGCGTGCTGCTCGGCCTGCAGTAAGCGTGCGAGGTAGTCTGCTCCTCGCCGCCGCTGCGCTTCGTGGATAGGTGCTGCTAGCGGGCCGGCCGCAGTAGCAGTAGAGGCAGCAGCAGCCGCAGACCGGCAGTGCGTCGGTGTGTGCTGCCAAGCCTGCTGCGGGCGCCGCCTCCTGCCCGTGACGAGATAATGTAACGCGTTCCCGCGGCCTCGCCGGCCTCTAGCTTGATTCCTTGTTCTCGTCATCTCGTGCTCGTCGTCAATCAATGCAGCTCCATCATCCCACCACCATGAGCAGTGCCATCCACCAGCTTCAACCAGGTCAAGTTACGCAGGGTTACGCGACCGCCTTTCTCGATCCGTAACCCATCCAGTCGCGAAGGTTGCCGATGGACGAGGACTCGAGCGCGGACGCGATCTGGGCGGCGCTCAAGGCTGCGCGCGCGGCGCTGCTGGCCGCGGCCGCCAAGGCGAAGCGCGTCAAGGCGCTGGACGCGCTGGTGGCGCTCGGTGGCGGAAGGTGGCGGCGGCGCGCGGCCGCCTGCTGCACAAGTGGCGCGCATGGGGCTGGCTGCTGCTCGCGGTGCAGCTGGCGGTGCAGCGCGACGCGCAGGAGCTGCTGGCGCTGCCCGACGCGCTGCCGGACCCCGAGGCGGCGGCCGCGGCCGTGGGCCAGAAGCGCAAGCGCGCCAAGAGCGCCACGGCGCGCCTCGCGCCGCCCCGCCTCGAGCTGTGGAGCGCGCTGCTGATGCAGCTCGAGGCGCTGCACGCGGCCGGCGCGCCGCCCTCGCTGCATCTGGACGGCAACGGCCGCAGCCTGCTCGAGCGGCTATTTAGATACTCGGCGGCCGTCATATCGCGCGTGCGCTCCAGCGACGCCGAGTTCGAGCGCATGGCCGCGCCGCTTGACGCCTTCGCGTGGCGCTCCGTCGCCTTCGTCGCACAGTTCCGCGTCTACTGCGCTGTCATCCCGCACGACGCGCTGCAGACCGTGCTAGAGTTCGCACTGTCGGCGCTCGACGACGGAGACCGGGACCGCTTCGACCGCACGGGCGTCGACACGCGCAACGCACACGCGCTCAGAGCCAACTTCGTGCGGCTCGCGGTGAAAAACTACCCGTTCGACCTTACAGGACGGGCTTCCGGTGCTTGTCGAATGCCTCACCGGCTGGTTCCATCTCGTACGACCCGAGAATGTTGCCAACACGGTCTGGAATACAGGATCGATGGCGAGCGGCGAGACCGTCCATCGCGTTGCGACAGTCGTGCTGGACGCACTTGCCAGTTTGTGCAAGCGGTACCACAGCTGCATCGGCCCACTGCTGCTAACTGCCCCTAATCTGCTCGACGTGCTTCACTTTATCCAGCGGACATGGAGGACTTACAAGGTCGATACGCATGGACCGCAACTGCAATTCATCGCGCAGTTTATCCAGCTATACCGATACAACGCAGGGGATGGACTCGCAGTTCACGGTGTTGAACGCATGGACGTTTGTCGAGAACTGAATGGACTTGCTCGCGCGCTTCTTGATACCAAGGAACTCGTTGATCTGGCTACAGCTCGGAAAACACCAGGGCGAGGCACACCTTTCAGCAGCAAGGCACCCGGGTCAACCACTTTAGATGTGCATATGCATACAGAAGATATGACGATGCTCCACCTCGTGTGCTCTGCAGACGTCATTCACCTCCATGATCAAATTGCCTCTGCAATAGTAAGCGACAGAGCAGACAGTGTTGACGCGTCCGGAGTGTCTACAGCAAGTCAATCTCTCCGTGTGCGGCTGCTCTGGGAGCGTATTGTTGACAATGCCTGCCAGGCGGTACGGATCAGCAGTTCGGAGATCATTTCTGGCGCACCCACATTCTTTCCGATTGCTAGCGATGGGCGTGACTATGGTAGTGCTGCTGGTAAACTACCGGAGCTTTCTGGTGAAAACGTCGTGCGTGTGGGAGCCACATGGATGCTTGTTCTGCTAGCATTGCTCTCTCGCCACGGAGACTTCTACGTATCGACGCGAATTGCAGACATCATGACTTTGCTGACTGAGTTTGGTGAATCCTTAGTGACCAAGGAGATTCGTCAAACTCAGTATTATGCATTGTTGACACTCATCCAGCTCGCTGACCTTCATGCAAAGAACCGCAAGGCATGTAGCGATTTACTTGATGAGCTCTGGGTTAACGTTTGGCATACGTTACTTCGACCAGATCTACCATACTCTCGAGTGACTGGAGAGACGCAGCTTTGGCGAGAGAGCGCTGGAGATGCGGTTTTGACTCTTCTCAACTTCATGATTGCCTCCCCACTTGTGTCGGGCTCCGTAATGGTCTGTAGCGCGCAAGCGTTGTGGTATCTCCCTGCCTTTCAGAAGGGTGTTGGAAGCGCCTCGATTATTGGAAGAAAGCACCCCGCTTCAACTAGCGCGCCACGTTCGATGATGGCAACAATCTTACTTACCACAATGTTGAACTGTGTCCAACTACCAGATCAGCCAAACTCACCACTTTTGAGTAGCCAGTATATTCCTAGCAGCACCGAGTTGAGCGTTTACTCGGCGGATGATACGAAGACAAAGCAGCGATTGGATATTCCTACACGATCGGAGCTTCTGAAAACAGTTTTTGAAGATCTACGCGCGTTCGTGATTCGTGAGACACCAACTGAGCGATCAGCATCAATCGATTACATCAGCAGAGAAGAACATGTTCCGGTCGCAGTTGCGACTCTATTTGGGGCGTTCTTATGCCTTGATGAACTGAGGACCCTCCCAAGCGTGCGTGTTTTCTTTCCGACAGTGCTTCGACGCCTTGAAGCTCCGATCCGCGTTGACCTTGGAAATACTCCAGACACCGAATTGAGTGGGTTTGGAATCCCCTTTTGGGCTATCTGAGGAAGGTCTCAACTTTTTGATGAGTGATAATGGAGTCACGAGCCGCAGCAATCCCAATTGGTTCTCTACTGTGACGACCAAGGCACACACACTGCTTCCTTGCAATACGAAGCCTATGACCACTGCCAAAGTAGTGACTCACACAAGTTCTTTTGAACGTCTGAACATCCCACCATCGTTGTTAAATGTTCTTTCACCACATGAAAAGGATACTTCCTTAGAACCATGGATCACTTCACCTCGAGTGATAACGGCATCCATATCTGACGCAACCAAATCACAGCTGCAAGCCGAAATCGCAAACGAGTTCTCCGTAATACTTAACGAGTTGTCAAGTCAAATCTCACGTGCAAAGGCAAATCCGCATCAGGTCGTTTCCCATTTGATTAATCTTCAACAGGTGAGTTGTCAAGAGGCGCTGACATCCATCCGATACTAAAGTGCTTTTTGTAACGCTTATTGCTTCTTTTCGTAGATTGGCTTGATCCTTGCACTGCTTTTCATGAACAGCAGTACTACTCGTGGCACAACCAGCAATTTTTCGTCATCACAGATCGTGTTGCTCATGAAAACTGTGCTGGAGATTTTTACTGCTGCGTTCAGTCCAGGAGCTATTACGCGTGCTCGACTTTCGCTCAAGACAGCTCCTCTTCTTGTTCAAGTATTCGTCAAGTTTTACTCTTTCATCCTCACTCTGCAAAGTCCCGACGAACTAGCGTTATGCAATCATCCTTCATCCGTGCCAAGAAACTTCCGAATTTTGCCTGAGCTTCGCCCAGCCATCAGGCAAGTGGTCGCTGTTGTGGAAGAGTCGCTGGCACTAGCTACAGAAGACGTGCCAACAAGTAGCAGTGAAGGCGATCGTCGGGGCGGGCACCCCGCCGGACTCTCTGCAGTTAGATCATCTGTTTCTACTGGTGGCAATCGTGTTGATGCGATGGACGTGGAGTAAGTGTTTCGATGTTGTTTAGCATAATCATTGTGACTAACCAAATGTTTAAATGACATAGAAGCAACGCAGCAGACAAGAGTGAACTCTATTTGAGTGATCCTATCCAGATGACAATCAATTTGTGGTGCTTCCGTGTTGTCCTTCTTCTCAAGAAAGAAGCTGGGCTCGAGGTTATCAAAAGGCATGCTGGCAATCTGCAACTCTCGCCTGACTTTGTGCTTGCTCTTTCGGTAATCACGACCGGTATTCCAGCCGCCGACAGCGTCGACATGGTTGCACGACTCGTGCATCACAGTGTCACTGAAGCAGCTGGAGAAAGCAAACGCATGCAATGGCACCACAGCTTCAGCGGGTCGTTTTTCATAACGCAGGTGCTGTATGCGTTGGCTCTTGCTGCAGAAGCACACGAAATTCGCAAGGCGCAGCATCCCGAGGATCTGCCAGTCTCTCTGCTAGAGTGTGCTCAAAAGTACCTCGATATGAGTGTGTCGCATCCGTTGCGCCTCTTTGTCCCGCATCTGCGTGCCGCGGAGGTGCGGTGCCTCGAAGTCTTCTTTCGTCTCAACCCGGATGCATTCCCAGATTTTGAAAATGCCCCACTCGATGGTATATTGGACGCATCGTTTGTTGTACGCGTGCAATCCGCGCGTGCCCTTCAGACTCTGCTTTACATGTTTCCCGATGGCCAAGCTAGCATCTGCGGCGAAATTGCAAACCGATTGAATGGGAACTCTCCGGAGGAGACTCGCGTCAAGCCAAGGGCGACAAACAAAACAATTGACATGTGCTGTACAGATGCATTGTGCTGGTTTATCTGTGCTGGAGTTTTTGAAGACGTTATACCGAATGCGCTCGATTTTTATGTCCGTATGGCATCCGATAGTCGAAGAGCTATGGGATCATCTACCTTGAAATCGTGGATTTCTGCCATCGCAGATGCTTACGATTACTCTTCTAGCGTTGCACTGGTTAACGACCACTTCGGGTTTTTGTGGTGGAGCTTTTTGTCCCGACAGTTCGCAGCTCTCAATCGCGCTGCAACGAAGGGAAAATCTGAGCCTTTGTCGATATCGCAGGTTGTTGACAAGTTTCCATTTGGCGCATTGAATGACGAAGATCAAGCAAACCGGCGTACAAATCGTGGTGGTCTAGATCACTTCGTCGAGAAAATGGACGTCATTTTCCCGCTCACCGTCCTTGCAAGTTCGATCGAAGGTTCAAGTTCATTGAAGGAAACTGAGGCGTTCTCACTCGTGCACGAATTGGCTAAACTGGTTGCTGAAGCGCAAGATGTGTCAGATGAAATCGAACGCACATCAGCTGTAAACACGCAGCTTCCATTAGACTTGGTTGCATTTTCATTGATATTCAAGGCTTCCGGATTGAAGGATCTGCAAGTGCTCGCTGACCAACAGTTAAAGAACGCAATGCCCGAAAGGATATCAACAACTGCTTACGGACAGATTATTGGAAAGCTCACGCAGTTTGTTGTGATGGGTCTCACAGATCCTCGCTGGTTGCCTTGGGGACAGCACCACGAGGATGACGGTGAGAGCGATAGCGTATTTCTGGAAGGCGGTGCGCTATGGGCAGAGGCCATCGCATGCATGAAGAATATTTTTGAAGGCTTCAACTGGCAACTGCGTGATCTATCAGCGCTATTTGGTCGCTTATACCTTTTATTGTTGCAGTCGTCGCATTTTACCCCGTGTGCCGAGCGGGCTGTGGATTGCTTCCAGCATTTTGCTCGTTCTGTCCTGCCTTTTTTGGACAAGAATGCTGTTCTGCAACGTTTAGTCCTTGTGATTTGCTTCCAGGCTATCAAGCAATTAACCCGCCGTCCTCGAAAGCGGGTAGCACGCAGCCTTACATTCCTCGTTCGCGAACTGTGCGAAACATTCATGAAGACGACGGACACTTTTGGAAGGTATTTATCACTCGTAGTGGAAGAAATCGGAGACATCTTGATGGTTTGCGGCTGTTCAAGCGACCAGACTCGACTGAAAAAGCATTTGTACTTGGATGAGGACGACCAAGGGCACTTGGAGTGGGTGGTGTTTGCAATTTGTAATGACATGGCGAGTTTAGGCAAATTTGCTCAAGATGTCCACGCAGTCCCCAAGGGTGTCAGTACATGCTTGGATAAGCTCGACTCTATTCTTGATGCAAGTCGCTCAACACTAGCAGATGACGAGGGCGCTCCAATGAAGTATCACGATGCTGAGGTGTTTGCTTCCGCCCCACCCTCATCCATTCAGGCAAGCGAGTACCTACGGAAGTTTATCGAGTGGGAGTCCAATAGCGAGGCAAGGTTTTACCGCTCTCGTGGGGCGTTTGGGTCAACTTCACGAGTGGAAGGATTTCCGCCAGCTCCTGCCCGACCTATGAGTGGACTTCACCAGCGACTGTCTAGCGAAGTGGTTCGTCTATCAAAGGTTTCCTCAAGCATCCACACCTTAAGGCAATCATCTAGACCCCAAGACCACGCAGAGCTCGTTCGTTCGGCTGGGAAACTTGCTCACGTCCTTCTATATCGTAGCTGGAGGGATGCTAATCACTCAGCTAGTGAGCATCCTCATGACAGCGTTCTCATCAGTATCGCTGACGCACTAGGCGATGTTGGAGCCCTCGACTCTCACGAGTTCGAGTTGAGCCCTGGTGCGGATGTGAGAGAGTTGTCACGGCTCTTTCAATATCGATTCCAGCGAGGAGCGCTCTGTGAGACGTCTCCCAGTTTTCTCACCTTAATGCACGAGCAAGTTGTAGCGTGGCTAAGCTCTTTGTTATTTGAGCAGCGTCAAGCACGTGCCAACGTTATCTCTGAGGCACTGATCGCGCTCCGAAGAATTCAGGGCACAAATGAAGGTCTTTGGGCTCACTCTCAAAGCAAGGACAAAGATCTGAGGCAATTTCTGAGTGAGTTTTACGCTGAGACCACGGCGGATTGGTCTGCCTCCATTGGGATATCTCCTGAATGGCCAATGTTTACTGTTACTCGTACAACATTATCTGATTTGTGGCGTCAAAGCACCTCCATGGATTTTCAAGCATGGATTTGTGCAATATCTGCCACTTTGGCTGAGGAAACGCCAGATTTGATCCTGCAATCGTGTCGTAGTCTTATGACAATGCGTGCAGACCTAGCGGTTTTTGCGTTTCCCTACTTGGTTTGGACGATCTTCGACGCTGAGCTGGACTCAAACGAGAGTCCTGACGTCGCGAATGCTGCAAATCGACTCCGTCAAGTACGGGCTGACATTAATGATGGCGTTGGTTGGATTGTGAAAGAAGCTGGTCGTGATTATCTCGCAGAAAACGGTGTTGTAGCACTTGACGGTGCAAGTGCACCGCGTGCTGAAGTAGTGCAGACTGTTCTACATGCTATCAACTTTCTCCGTGAAACCGAAAAAGTAAAGTTCATTAGCACCGTCCGAGCCCCAACCAAGACGAAGGGGAAAGCTACATCAGGGTCGCAAACACCGCAGCAGAAACCTTCCTACGGATGTATCCTCGATGTAGACCTGTTGGACATCGCACGCGCAGCAGTTAGCGTGAAGATGCCATTCTCCGCAATGCAATACGTGGAAATGTGGATCGAACATACTTACGGAGAGGTGCTGCCGCTGTCTCATCCGGTATTTGACAATGAAGCATCCAGCGCCGAGTTTCGGCAAGTGCTCGTCGAGGCGTACAAACACGATAGTAACATTGACGGAGTGTATGGCGTGAGTGATGGACGAACATTTGGCTCACAGCTCGTCACGTACAGCCAAGAAGGGGATTACTCAAGGACACTTCCTTTGTTCGATGTGATGCTCCAGTTCTCGGGCGGCTCTAGTATCCGAGCGCAGGAGGGCATGCTGCTATCTCTCCAGAAGCTAGGATATAACCATTTACTTGAGGGGTACATGGCATCGGTCGGTCAAGCGGTCTCTAGCGGCAATACCAGTCGGCTGTCGACGTCGTCTCTCGACTACAAATATGAACGCGCATGGAAGAATATGCAGTGGAATGCTGTTATAACCGACATTGAATCGGGAAGTGAGTCTTTGCACGCCTCCGATCTTCACCAGCCCGTGTATTCTCACCAGAAAATGTTATTTGAGTCTTTGAAAGCAATTGTGCACCGCGACTTCAAAACCCTCTCAAATATCACATCGGAGGCGAAGATGCAGATCCTCCAAACTCTCCAACTCAGTCTTAGTGGGCTAGAGACAACCCAGGAGTCGTATCGTGCGCTAGGATACCTCCAGTCTATCCGAGAAATCGAGGAAGTTGCAGTTGCCATGGAAGGCAATCAACGAAGAGTCTTTGATGCACCGAGAACAGGGTTTGGTTCCTCTAGCGCGACACCAGTAAGTCTAGACATGTCAACCTTCCTTGAATCGTGGCAACAGAGGCATACACAGGTTCGTAAGGACTTTGATACGATCGACAACTTGCTGGCAGTCGAAGAAGTTCTTATCAAGACCGCTGATCCATCTCCTGAATCGGCGAGTGCGCTCTCCAAGCTATATCTCTCTCTTGCAGCTCGTGGACGAAAGGCAAAACGTGTGGCTATCGCATACAGTGCATTGCTGCGCCTCGAGCAGCTCAAGGATCGTAATCTTTTGAATGTGTTTGAGGTCCTGCAGTGGAAAATGCAGCGCGCGAAACTTTTGTGGAGCCAGCAAGAAGGACGCAGTGCCATTTGGACGGCAAAACAAGTGAGCATCGAAGTGGACTCGTACTTGCAGCAGCCACTGACTGCAACTGATCTGTCCGATTTGATGCTGCTCCAAATCAATGTCCTAACTGTAACTGGGAAATGGATTGCTGCGCAAAGGTCGGAGAGCTCACAAGTGATCATTGATGAATACTTCAAGCGCGCGACTAATCTTGTTGAGGCAATGGATGCAGCATCGTTTGCTGATCGCATAAGTCAAGCGGCGAAGGCTCATTTAGCACTAGCTGAATATATGGGTGAAATGCACCAGCAAGTAAACGCCCGTATCAAGTCGTGTGAGTGGCTAGCTGGCAAGAAGGTTGCAGAAGCTCGTTCAAAAGAGCTAGCGGCGTGTAAAGCGATGCGTCAGGAGCTCCAGGACGCGAACCGCATGCACATCCTTGGGCTTGAACGAGAAGTTGAACATGACAAAGCTGAGCGCGCAAGCGTCGAGCAGTCGGTCGATTTGTTCCTGATTGGGGCACTGAGTCATTATGGAAAAGGTCTTGGAATGTCTACCAGAGGAGAGCTCGCAACTGTGTTCAAGGTTGTGTCGCTGTGGTTTGCAAACTACTCCAACGAGACTGTAGATGCTACCATGAAGGACCTGATCGAGACTGTACCGTCGTACAAGTTCGTACCGTTGTCATACCAAATTATCTCTCGCATTGGGAGTGGCGTGACCATGTCGGGTGACGGAGAGAGCTCACCAAAGGTGACTCAGGATGCACTGAGTGAGCTAGTTCTCAAACTATGCCAACAGCACCCACACCACACCTTAATCCAGTTGATTGCGCTCAAGAATGGCAGTGACGCAGCTGGCAAGAATGCACGAGCCTTCCGAACCAACGTGGGTGACACAAAATCGGCTATCGCACGACAGTATTTGGATGCACTACGTCGCACCGATCAGCGCGAGTTGATTGAGGCACAAGACACGCTTGCTAACCTGTACATTCAGCTAGCTCTTCTTAACACTGAGCAATACCAGCAGAAGAACATCAAGGATATCCGACTGGCTCATGTGCCGATAATTAACTCGAGTGTGCGCTCAAGTGGTCGTGAACGCTTGCCCAACTTTGAGCAATGCTTTCGTGAGCTCTCTCGCCGAGGAGGAAACCGCGACTCTCTACCCGCCATTTTGACGTTGACGATTCCTCCGCGCGCTGACATGGATTACTCACGCGTTGTACGCATTCAGTCGTTCGCATCAACGTTTTCCATCACAGATAGTGGTCTTCACCGACCCAAGATCTTGCACTGTAGTGGTTCGAACGGACTTCGGTACAAGCAGCTTGTTAAGGGTTTGGACGACACGCGACAAGATTTGGTCATCGAGCAAGTCTTCGAGACGGTAAATCAGTTTTTGAAAGAGAGTGAGCAGACTCGAAAGCGGAAACTTCGCTTGGTCACGTACCGCGTTGTGCCGCTCTCGCCTGCCGCTGGTGTGCTCGAGTGGGTCGACAAGACGATGCCTTTCGGCGATTACCTCGTCACTCGGTCGTCGAAGAAGATGGGTGCGCACGAGCGCTATCACCCGCACGAATGGCGGCATGCAGCTTGTCGGTCGCACCTAAAAGCTGCGCCAGACAAGCTGAAGGCATACAAGCAAATTGAGGCGCGCTTTACTCCTGTCTTTCACCATTTCTTCCTGGAGAAGTTCCCCGACCCAGCTACGTGGTACTCGCGACGACTCGCCTACGTGCGAAGTGTGGCTGTGACGTCGATTGTCGGGTACATCCTTGGTATCGGTGATCGACACGCACAAAACATCTTGATGCATGAGGAGACGGCCGAGTTCGTCCACATCGACTTCGGGGTTGTGTTTGATCAGGGAATGGCGTTGTTGACCCCTGAGACGGTGCCCTTCCGACTCACTCGCGATATGGTCGACGGTATGGGTGTCTCGGGCTGCGATGGCGTATTTTCGCGTTGCTGCGAGGTCACGTTGCAGCTCTTGCGCGCCAAGACTGCCTCCGTCGTGACGATCCTCGAGGTGTTCGTGCATGACCCGCTCTACCGCTGGATGCTGTCGCCACTCAAGGCTCTACGGCTGCAGAAGGATGATCAGGGCGGCATTGACAACGGATTGAACGCATCTGGTGATCAGCAAGACGAAGAGGAGGAAGACGGTGCCAGCAACGATGCGGCGGCGCGAGCTTTGCTGCGTGTGCGGCAAAAGCTCGAAGGCTTCGAGGACCCGAACGGGAACGCTCTGAGCATTGAAGGACAGGTCAAGCACCTCATCTCGGAGGCCCAGGACCCACGCAACTTGTGCCGCCTGTTTCCTGGTTGGGCTCCGTGGATCTAGCTCACGTAGACTTCAACTGGGTCAAAGTCAAGCACCCGTGGGTGCCCAAAAAGAGCTGAAACAGGTCGAATCTCGGCGTGTTGCGTGTTTTATGCTCGACAAACTATGCCGCTGCATTTGCAAACTCTTTTTGACTCGGACAAAGTATAGGACACTTGGGTGACTCGAATCTTGGGGTGTAGCCATGTAGCCACTAACTAAATGCTCCACCCATTTTCTCGAGGAGCTCACTCGGAGTTTTTCTCCATGGGCAACGAGCAGAGCAGCAGTGGCGGCGGGAGCTCCGGTGCCAGGGCGATGCATCCGATGCAGATGGTCGAGCGGCGCACGCCTGGGTCCAAGGACAAGCACCGAAAGAGTCGGGAGGCGCGCTCGCACGGCTCCAGTCGCAGCTCTGGAGGCATGCGCCACCGTGAGAGCATGTCGTCGACGTCCTCTTCGTCCACGGGGATCAGCAACTCCACGCTCGTGGCGTCCAGTCGCTCGAACACGTCCATGGTGTCTCGTCGGGACTCGACGCTGTCGATTCAGAGTACTGCGGCTTTCCGAGGGCTGAAGGACGAGTCGTCGGACGATGAAGCAGCGTCGATAGGAGATGCGTGGATGCGACTGCGGTTGATGCCTAACCGCTACGAGACCATTGGTGAGGTGTGAAAATGTGAGTGGGCATGGCACTTTTTATTCACTACATTGTGTGCAGACCAGGTTCAATGGGAGCTCAGGTGCGAACTTGCAAAGGGGCGGCTGGTGAATGTAGGAGCTAACCGTTTGCGGAACAGGACTGCTGGGCTTGAGTGGTGCAGACCTATCATTGCAGTGAGTGTTCAATACCTCCAGTGCGCCGGAAACTTACATCGCTGATAGAGGCGTTTGGTGGATTAGGTGGACTTTTCGAGAGCTAATCGAGTGCGTCTGCGTGCGGTTGAATGTCTGAGGTCGATAAAGCTGATATCCAAACGACTTTTCTCGCAGTGGAACGGTGAGAAGACATTTAGTGGACGAAACCTACACGATATCGACTTTTCTGGAGCATCAATGAACCCCTACGAGGTATGACTGGAAGCAGAGGGTCACGAGAATCAACTCACTGACACTGAGGCACAAACACAGAGCGTAATCTCGACTGTTGGCCAAGTACTCGAGCCGTTCCGAGCTAGTAGTCTTGAGTCAATCCCCGCGTTCGGCTTCGGGGACACAACGTCGGAAACTCAAAGCTGCTTCCCGCTTTTTCCATCAGAATCAACCGGTTTCAGCAGTGTTTTAGAGCTTCTATCGAGCTACAGAAATATTGCACCAACACTGAAGTGCTCCGGACCAAGGAACTTTGCTCCCGCAATACGGAAGGCCACCGAATACGCAAAAAATGAGCCTCAAAAGCCGCACGTACTCGTCATTATCACGAGCGGCTCGGCCACAAATGAAACAGACACCGCAGCTGCCATCCTTGAAGCTTCCAAGCTCCCAATTGGTGCGTTTGTGAAACCCTGCGATTCGATACAATAGGTAGCGCTTTACTTATCCTCAATATTGTGATGTTGGAGCAGCAATTGTCGTTGTTGGAGTCGGAGACGGCCCGTGGGACGCATTGGAGACTCTACCGCGAGAAATGCAGCCGCTCGAAGGAATCAGCGGGCCAGTTTTCCACTTTGTCGACTGGTATAGTACTACCCAACGCAACAGTCGCAACCCAAGCGCAGGGTTTGCGATGGCTGCACTCGCAAACGTTCCAGGTAAGCACAAACTTTTACTTCCTGAACGTCCTGAACAGAATGGTATGTTGACTATCACCGATGCAGGCAAGTTCAAGGCAACCCCGCCTCTTGCGCGCGGGATGGTGTGTTGATTGCACTGTTTGTCAAGGCGGGTTTCTCTCTCTTTATCTCGTTTTCTAGCTGCCTTTTGTGTAATCAAACGACTTCAATCAATGTTAGCCAGTCACGAAACACAAACCATTCGTGAATTAGCTTTTATGCGTTGCTATCAGAGCCAGTGGCGTCGCTCTTGGTGGTAGTAGCAGGCGCGACCTGAAGACTCTTAGAGATGACACTCTTGCGCTCAACGTCCACGTCCACAACGTCTCCACTCAGCGGACCGGTGCCAAGCCTCATGCTGCGAATGACAATCCAGAAGAAGAAAGTTGCGACGAGCTGGACTGCTCCCGTCGCGTAGTACATGTACTCCATGTGGCCGTTGTTGAGGTTGGAGGGGATGTAACTACCAAAAAGCAGCACAATCGAAGACATGAGGGTGCTGCCGATTGACATGACGAAAAATCCGAGAGCGATCGACGTGCTGCGCATGCGCTGCGGCACCTCCGAGTAACAAATGTCGTACGTCGGAATCACAATGAAAGCGCCAGCAAGCGACACGAGCAGATACTGCGGCAACGCCGTGTACCAGCCGATGTCGTTCATGATCTTGCCACTCTCGCTGTTCAGGATGTACTGTGTCTCTCCGCTGTCGTCCACGTATGTGAGTGGTCCAGCGCCGCGACGAATGATCTCGTAGAATCCCGACCAGAACATGGCAAAGGCCGCAACAAGGTATCCCGTGAAGATCTTGCCGAAGTGCGTCACAGTACGCCCAGTGATGCGCTCGTAGAGCGGGAAGACGCCTTTGTACAGGATTGGCACCCAGAAGATGGCTGAGAAGGGGTTGAACATCTGAATCGTTGCCGCAGGCAGCTGCATGGCATCGACGCTGCTGCCAAGACGCACATCTGTCTGCTGCGTCGTAGTCTGGTTGTTGGCTCGCTGATTCTGGCACATCCACCAGAACGCGTTGAAGGCATTGAAGGGAAGCACGCGCACAACTTTCTTGACTCCATCAACAAGCTCAGAGTCAAAGTGCTCCCTGGACGCCTCCATGAACTCAGAATCGCGACCAAAGTAGACCCAGAGCGACGTTCCAAACAAGCAGAGCGCGCCAGACACATAGGACAAGTTGTTTCCGACACTGCCGTGGTCCGACAAGAAAGCCGCAGGAATGTTGAGAATCATAGCTCCGATGTAGCAGAGAGCACCGAGTACAATCATCTGGGCCTTGAAGTTGGAGCGCGTACGGTGAAGCACAATATTGATGACAACACCAATGGACTGGCTCGTCGGGGGAAGCTTGACGTAGCGCTTACGTGTAGTAGTGAGCACGACAACGATGACGAGCGTCAGGAAGCACGCGATCAGGTACACAGTGAAGTAGCCGTACTCAGCCGGAATGAGTCCCTCGATGCCGTGGGATGAGACTGTGGGGAACACAAGGTACGCGAACGCAGTGCCAAACTTGGCAGCCCAGTAGTGGATAGTGAAGAACGTGGCCTTCTGCTGAGGCGGCGCCTTGGGCGAGAACTGATCTCCACCGAACGAGACCGTCAGCGAATAAATGGAGATCTGCGTCAATCCAACGCCGAGGAACAGACCAACGTTGAAGATGATCTTACTCGCCGTGGCGCTAGCCAGCACGGCTGGAATTGCAGCAATGACGATGAGAGCAAGACCAACAGCATTGATTGATGAGGCTGTGAGCAGAGTTTTGAAGTTGCCGAGTTTCTCGTCCGAAAAGAAACCGGCAAAAATGCACGCGAATTGGCAGATCGAGTCGAAGGTCGTCTTCATGGAGTTGGATCCCTTGTTCGACCATCCAAGCTTGACGAAGAAGTTCTTGAGAGACTGGACGACGGCGTAGTGGGTCGTCTCCTCACACACGGCAGCAATGAAGATGAAGATGCAGACCTTCTTGATCACGTCGACCGCATACTTGGACGGCCGCTCATCCCAGGGGCGAGTGTCGATTTGGCCAACATCCTCGGTGAGAGGGGTAACTGCCTTGGACGGCGTCAGAAGCGGCGATGATGAAATCTGCTTGCGCACCATGCTCGCTGGAGCCGAGGTCGAAGCAAGGCGGAGGCGGCGAGATTGGAAATGAGGAACCCAGTGAGGGAGGCGCCTCGGTCATCGGGCATGTCCGTTTGACTGTCAAGTAGTGATACCTGCGTCGTTAATTCGTGTTGTCGACTGGCCCTGGGAACGCCACGCCATAGAGCGTCAGGCTAATTCGGACGGAGGAGCGAAGCTCGCTCGGAAGCGATTTGTCGAGGGGAACGCAGACATCAGCTCGCCTGAATGTCTGGACGTTGTAGATGGTGTCCACTCATCAAAGGGGGCAGGAGCAATCCACAGAGTGCTGATAGAGACTCGCGAACACTGGTGGCGTGACGAGTTCTGGACTGTATCAACACTCCCATCGGAGACCCTGGCACCGAAGCAGTGCCGTAACGTCAGGATGATGGACCACCAGCGAGCTGTTTGGAGATGTACGCTAAACGAGCCTGCACGAACGAATGATCCTTGACAGCGCCAGTCACGACTGGTGCAATGTACGATCGGGAACGGGAACTTCTGATAGGGCGAACATCCGAGCGCCGTCACTTTGAACCGCCCAATCACAGCTGGGGCTGAGCTGGACGCGACAAATCCACGGTACTCTCCTCCATCATCACCGTCTGCCGCGGCCAACGCGATGGGCGGCACCTCGGTGGTCTAGAAGCCTACAGTGTGATCATGTATGCGTGGACTTGGACGAGGAGACGGATGACCAGCGCTGCGCAATGATCTCCGGCACACGCCGCAGGCGTCTTCGCCCCCAATGACTGGCGCGTGTCTACCCGCTCGCATACCATGCTCCGACCGCAATTCAATCCACTCATCAAGCTCCAATTGTGCCGTCGGTAGATGTCTGCTTACAAGCGAAAGAGAGGATCAGCACAGTGTCACGACTTCCCAGCTCAGGATCCTCACATCCTCTCACAACTCAATTCACTCGGAGCACATCAACACACCGAACACTCCGCACCAACCACTCCATCCCTCCTCCGCACTCATTCGCCATGGCACCTCAACACAACGACTCCACGACCACGGCGACCACGGCCCCCGTCGACGCTGCCTCCAAGATTGAACTGGCCAACCTCTCGCTCGACCCCAAGTCGGCACCGCCCATCACGCACCCCGAGCTGGCTCCCGTTTTCCCCACGGAAACATACCCGCCGATCCCGGAGCAGCCGTACGAGGACCGCGCGCTGAAGGCCGACCCGACGCTCCAGAACTTGCTGAAGGACGCCACGGTGACCCACCTGGCTCCCAAGATTGGGACGGAGCTGTCGGGCATCCAGTTGCATGAGCTCACGGACGTGCAGCGTGACGAACTGGCGCTGCTTGTCGCTCAGCGTGGTGTCGTATTTCTACGTGACCAGGAGATCACGATTGAGCAACAGCTTGATTTGGGTCGCTACTATGGTCCACTTCACATCCATCAGACGAACGGCGTCCCTGAGGGAAAGCCTCAGGTCCACGTCGTGTACAACACCGTTGAGAAGAGTGAGGCCTTCCTCAAGCGCCACCTCCTAAACCCCTACAGCACTTGGCATTCGGATGTGTCCTATGAGCGTCAGGTAAGCTGGTGCTTCGTGAATGCTTGAGTGCGGAGATCTTCCTACACCTGGATGACACTGACTTGTCGTTGTTGTTAATGCTGTTGGTGATGCTTCTGTTTGTGTGTCCTGCAGCCGCCGTCGTACACGTCGCTCAAGCTGGTCACAGTACCGCCTGTGGGTGGCGACACACTGTGGGCGTCTGGCTACGAGGCGTACGAGCGCCTCACACCTCCGTTCCGTGCGTTCGTCGAGGGTCTCACCGCGATTCACAGCAGCAAGGTGCGGAGACTGTGGTTTGTTGGCAGATGCGCATGAGGTCAGCTGTATCAGACCTGACGATCGGATTGTAACTGAATGGGAATGCAGGACCAAGCTGAGGATGCGGAAGCCAAGGGTCTCACGGTTCGTCGCCCGACCATCGAGTCGGTCCACCCGGTCGTGCGTACGCACCCGGTCACGGGCAAGAAAGCGCTCTACGTGAACCCTCTGTTCACGCGCCGCATCGTGGAGCTATCTGTTGCCGAGTCTGGTGCGTGTTTGGAAAGAATTGTTGCTAGGCGTTGTGTTGTGTGAGGCGGAGTGGTCTGACTGAATTATGTGCCACTGCTGCTGCTGCCGCCGCCGCCACCGTAGACGCCGTGCTGCGCTTCCTGTACGGCCACATTGCACAGGGCCACGAGTTCCAGGTGCGCTTCCGCTGGACCAAGGACTCGATCGCTGTCTGGGACAACCGCGCCACGATTCACCTGGCGACGTTCGACCACCTTCCGAACAACCGCCACGGCGTGCGCGTGACGCCGCACGGCGAGGTGCCGTTCTTCACGCCTGACGTCCCCGCTGCTGCCGGTGCCAAGCCGTAATGTAGGTTGCGGTGGTAAGCGGCAACGTGTGTGGCAGTGGGATGATAGCGAGTGAGTTGCTGTGAATGGATGTTGAGTATTTTCTCGCGAATGCAATGGATCGTTGGTCGTTATGGATCGAGCTGTGGTGCTGAATCGAGTTGACGTTGAAACCATACGTTCTATGAACGTAGTACTATAGTACTATAGTACTACGACACTCGTCGTGTCAAGTTGAAAAACTTTGATACTAGTACAGTACACATTGAACATCTCGTATATGACCACAAATGGGCCGACTTGCAGTTGCTTCCGATGCATGTGTAGTCTCGGTGGTCAGATAACTCGTGGGACTGCAGGGCTACATTGCAGCAGCAAGGGCTGACTAGCGTCCAGGACGTGCACATATTTCAGGGAACAACTGTGGCGCTTGGCTTGGTTTGATTTGATTGTGAATGCGTCCGCCAAAGCGCCAGGTCACCTACTCGTCTGCTGCTGATTTACAGGCTAATCCAGAGTTACAGGTTAAGACCGCGGCGTCAATGGACGCCTCGCACTTGAGGCAGTGCGATTGGCATGCGACCATTTTGAATGACAATTGTATCACCTGTTCAGGAAGATATATTGAAGTAGGGGGCCTTTTACCTCGACTGGGAGCGATGCTGACACATGACGGGTTTAGAGGACCGGCAGCAAAACGACACACACACACACACACACACACACACACACACACACACACACACAGAGGTAAGGTAGTCTTCTAGAGATTTGGCAAGTCCTTCAACGACGCCAAGCTACCTAATATTGGGTGAGTTCAGCAAACCGACAGATTGCGGGCGGAGGAACTGAACACGACGGCATGCCTGTTGGAAGTCGGGACAAATTGCTACAACAACGTTTTCAATCTGGAGAGCGAGCAGTTGACGATGCGTAATGGAGCCCTCGCGTGCTAGAGTACCCATGATTGATCAGCGCTGCACTCTCAAGGACATGCGAGACACACGGCTTGATCACCAGTGCAAGACAGAGAACATGAATCTAATCGGGTAGAGCACGGCACTTGGTTGTTCGATTACAATTCGCCCACAGCGACTCACTCGCTGTCATCCCACTGCCACACACATTGCTGTTTACCACCGCAACCTACATTACGGCTTGGAACCGGTAGCAGCGGGGGCGTCAGGTGTGAAGAATGGCACCTCGCCGTGCGGCGTCACGCGCACGCCGTGGCGGTTGTTCGGAAGGTGGTCGAACGACGCCAGGTGAATCGTGGCGCGGTTGTCCCAGACAGCGATCGAGTCCTTGGTCCAGCGGAAGCGCACCTGGAACTCGTGGCCCTGTGCAATGTGGCCGTACAGGAAGCGCAGAACGGCATCTACAGTGGCGGCGGCGGCAGCAGCAGCAACAACAACAACAATAATGGCACATAATTCGGTCAGACCACTCCGCTTCACACAACACAACACCTAGAAACATTGTATCCAAACACGCACCAGACTCTGCAACAGATAGCTCCACGATGCGGCGCGTGAACAGAGGGTTCACGTAGAGCGCTTTCTTGCCCGTGACCGGGTGCGTACGCACGACCGGGTGGACCGACTCGATGGTCGGGCGACGAACCGTGAGACCCTTGGCTTCCGCATCCTCAGCTTGGTCCTGCACTCCCATTCAGCCACAACCCGATCGTCAGGTCTATTTCAGCTGACCTCATGCGCATCTGTCAACAAACCACAGTCTTCGCACCTTGCTGCTGTGAATCGCGGTGAGACCCTCGACGAACGCACGGAACGGAGGCGTGAGGCGCTCGTACGCCTCGTAGCCAGACGCCCACAGTGTGTCGCCACCCACAGGCGGTACCGTGACCAGCTTGAGCGACGTGTACGACGGCGGCTGCAGGACACACAAACAGAAGCATCACCAACAGCATTAACAACAACGACAAGTCAGTGTCATCTGGGTATAGGAAGATCACCGCACTCAAGCATTCACGAAGCACCAACTCACCTGGCGCTCGTAAGACGCATCCGAATGCCACCCTTTGTTTGAGTAGTTCTTGAGATACACTTTCAGGAATTCGTCACTCTTCTCAACGGTGTTGTACACGACATGAACCTCAGGCTTTCCCTCAGGGATACCAGTCGTTTGATGGATGTGGAGTGGACCATAGTAGCGACCCAAATCTAGTTGCTGCTCAATCGTGATCTCCTGGTCACGTAGAAATACGACACCACGCTGAGCGACAAGCAGCGCCAGTTCGTCACGCTGCACGTCCGTGAGCTCATGCAACTGGATGCCCGACAGCTCCGTCCCAATCTTAGGAGCCAGGTGAGTCACCGTGGCGTCCTTCAGCAGGTTCTGGAGCGTCGGGTCGGCCTTCAACGCGCGGTCCTCGTACGGCTGCTCCGGGATCGGCGGGTATGTTTCCGTGGGGAAAACGGGAGCCAGCTCGGGGTGCGTGATGGGCGGTGCCGACTTGGGGTCGAGCGAGAGGTTGGCCAGTTCGATCTTGGAGGCAGCGTCGACGGGGGCCGTGGTCACTGTGGTTGTGGAGTCGTTGTGTTGAGGTGCCATGGCGAATGAGTGCGGAGGAGGAATTGGTTGTTTGGTGTGTTGATGTGCTCCGAGTGAATCGAGTTGTGAGAGGGATCAAGGATCCTGAGGTGGGAAGGGAAGTCGTGACAGCACTGATCCTCAGGTAGGTGTGGAGACCAGCGTCCATCACCCACTGCACTATGGTACATGGAGAGCAATGGCGAGAGGCGATGATCGCATTGCATTGAGGATGACAACCATGTGGTTAGATACGCATCGATCACTATAGTCTTCGACCAGCAAGCTCTCCGCGGTCCTCGGGTCCGCAGGTCCACAGGTCCCCACTTTTGCCTCTCACGCATGGATTTGAATGCACCGTTCAAGTCGCGTCCTGCTCAGCGCGCGCTGCGATTTGGGGAGCTCAACGTGACGGAGCTTGGGTGCTCGGCCAATCAGACACCCGGGTTCCCAATCGTGCGTTCACGGTTCTTTTCGGCCCTCCAGCCAGCGCTGCTTGGTTTCGTATCCATCATGACCGAAAGTTCGTCACCATCGCACCAACAGTTTGCGAATACAAAGATCTCTTCCATCACCCTGAGGGTACAGTGGCTTGCTAGATGTTTGAGCTGAGGACGATGTGGCTGTGGATCCGATACGCTCAAGCCCCACTGGTGGAGACATCCGGACCACTCGCTTGATGCACACTTTGCATCTAGTACATCCTTACTTCAAAGCTCGAAATCGTTCATTGCTGCTTCCCACGACCCTGCAAAGCAAGCAGTGGAGAGCTCTCACGAGCTTTCACCTTGAAGCCGGAGCTGCCACAAGCTTGTGCCACCCCCAGCCCTCTCGTTATCATGGGTTCACTGCTGCGTGCATGTTCTTGTCCCACATGACAAGTCCCATTGACAACTTCGCCTCGCTTCGCCATGGGCTGCAGCGCCAGCTCCGTGGCCGCCGCTCAACCACTCTCGGCCGCTGTGACGCGCGCCGAGCCAACGTTCCGACCGATCCCGGATCGCTACGAGACGATCGGTGGGCTGATAGGTGCTGCCGGTTGGTCTCAGCTGCACAGTCTCGCTGACGGTTTTCTCCTGCGTGACTTGGTGGCGGACGAGCACAGCGGAGGTGCAGAAGGACCTGCGGTGCGCGATTGAGTGATCGAGTGGATGCAGAAGGCTGAGGATTCGCGGGAAGCTGATTGAGTGGTGTGCGGCGCTTCCAGGAAGGCTGGACTCGAGTCGTCCAACTTGATTCTTGGCGTACGTGAGTCCTCGCGTGGAACGAGTCGTGGGCTGAAGGACCGAGGCTGACGTTGCTGCTACCCGTGTACACGACCACCAGATTGACTATTCTCTCTCGTCGTGCTGACATGCGGACGGGGCGATGGCACCATTTGCAGAGGAAGCGCAGCGCAATATGCGGTGAGCCCACGCGAGCACTCCCAACATAGCCTCGATGCGGTGCGCCGACGAGTCAACGGCGGAAGAATTGCGCGCCGCGGAGCGGTCTCGAACTGAGCAGAACTAAAATGGGCTCTGTTGGTATCGATCGTGCGGCGCTTGCTGATCTTGCGCGTGCTCACACTCATCAGCGGCGGAATGCAGCAGCTTTACGTAATTAATTATCGCGCGGTGATGCGTGGTCCGCCCTGCATGTCAAGCTTTGCGCTCATGGGGGGCCGCGCCGTTTGCCGGCGTGGTGGCCGTGGCGCACATGACATGCATTGTACTGTAGCCACTACACTGTACGATGGTCCGACCACGAGCTTTTTGGGCCGCATCTGGGCGATCTTCAATGATCCAGCATGCCGAGCTCCCGAATAGTACGGTATTGCTCTGCGCCGGGGGACCGCACTCGTTAGTTTGAAATCACCTCCAAGCGATCGATTGTGCAACTTCACACGCACCTGGAACCTCCATGAGCGCCGCCATGGCAAACCCAGCGTCCGGGTTGCGCATGCTGCGCTTCATGACGGTACCGTAGTCGACGAACTGAAAGTTGTCAAAGCGGCGGGTCGGCAGCTTGTCGTCAAACTCCTCCATCATATCCCATGGGCCATCGCCCACGCCGACCATGATAATGGCTGGTCACAGCTCGTAGCGTCAGCAACTCGCCATGCATCGCTATTGGGAAAGCAAGCCCAATGCCAACGCGACGCACGTACAGATCGGCCATTTGGACGCTTCAATGATCGCGTCTCGCGTCGGCTCGACTTTGCTGAGCTGTCCGTCTGCGATAATGACGAGGATGTGGTATCCTCCATCTCGCTTCACCGTCTCGATGGCCTCTCGGATGAGCGGCGCAAAGCTGGTCGGCCCCCAAAGCTTGACCAGGGGTGTGATCTTGTTGTACCGCTCCAGGACTTCGTCGAGTCCATTGCAGCCAAAGCCGTCCGAGAACAGCTCAAAGCAGCTCTTGTCTCCCGTCCGGTGGTCGCCAAAGCCATACGTCGGGATGATATTGTCGTCATCGAACGGCTCAAGCACGCGAGCAATCGCCGAAATCACGCGCTGATACGGGTTGAGCACCGCACCCTTGGGGTCAATCTCATGAAGCGAGCGACCGCCAAAAGACCGCTTTCCGGACGACTGGGGTAGCACCACAAGAGATACAGAGGAGAGTGTGAGGCGAGGCATTTGCCAGCCAGCAATCTGAAAGGGCTGCTGCTTACCGTGTTGGACTCGGTGTAGTCAATCTAGAAACCAAAAGTTATCCATCTCGTCGTTTGAGGCACTCGAGAAACCAGTGGCTTACCCCGATGATCAGGTTGGATGACTCGAGCCCAGCCTTGCTACACGCGCGCGTCGAGATGATCAGCCCCTCCAGCTTGGATACAATTTCAACATCACAACACACAGCTCGGCGCTCACCGCAGATCGCGCTGCACTTCCTCTGCAAATGGTGTCATTGCCCCGTCCGCATGTCAGCACGACGAGACAGAATAGGTCGTCCAAGAGTCGCACCGATGGTCTCGTAGCGGTCTGGAATCGGGCGGAAGGCTCGCACGGGCTGCTTCTTGTCCACACCGCGTGGCTGCTGTGGTGGTGGTGGTGGTGGTGCTCGGCTGCTTGACTGGGAGCTCCCCATGATCAGTTTGCTGTTGCTGTTAGGTCCTGAGCGGGCGTGTTGTGATCTGATCGAAGCCTCGCCATCGGCGCATGGAGTGGTGGGTACAGTCACATGCATTCAACATCTAGATGCCAACTGCAATACGAAAAATCCAACACGGTGTAGCCATCAAAATGTCGTGGCAACTGGCTCGCTACTCGATCATGCCGAGTCTCCGCATCGTCTGGTATTGCTCTGCACGATTCCATCAACGAAAGTTAGCAAAGCAAACATCACAATGACAAGACGCAGCGAATTGGGACGAACCAGGAATCTCCATGAGCGCCTGAATAGCAAAGCCAGCATCCGGGTTCTTCCGGTTGAGCTGCATGACGGCGTTGTACTCGACAAACTGGAAGTTGTCGAAGCGGCGGGACGGGAGCTTGTCGTCAAACTCTTCCATCATATCCCATGGGCCATCGCCGACGCCGACCATGATGATCGCTGCTCGTTTCGTTCAAAAAGTTAGGGACACTCCTCGTTACCTTCACCCAGCAAGCTACGTACAAATCGGCCAGTTGGACGCCTCGACGATCGCCTTCCTCGTCGCCTCTTCGTTCGTGACTTGGCCATCCGCAATGATGACCAGGATGTGATACCCACCATCTTCGCGGACCGCACGAATCGCCTCGTGGATGACAGGAGCAAAGTTCGTCGGACCCGACAGTCGCAAGCCCGGGGTGATCTCGTTGTAGCGACGGAGGACCTCTTCAAAGCCCCGGCATCCACGTCCTTCGACGAACGGAAAACAGCGATCGCCCTTGGTAGTCAGGTCTCCGAAGCCAAACGCTGGGATGATGTTGTCGTCGTCGAATGCCTCGAGGGTGCGGCCAATGACGGAGATCACATGCTGTCGTGCGAGAATTCGTCAGTTCGGCTGCGCGCACGCGCCTCTAGCAATGACTCGGACCAAGCGAAGCCAAACCTGGTAGGGATTGAGCTGGATCTTGGACGGATCCAAGTAGTGCAGACAGAGACCGCCGAACGACTTCTCGCCAGTCCACTGCGCACACGATCTCGTTCGTCAGTTGGTCAGCTCGCACGAAGGATGTGGTCAAAGCATGCCTGGTTCGACTTGGTGTAGTCAATCTGGTGGTCGTGTACACGGGTAGCAGCAACGTCAGCCTCGGTCCTTCAGCCCACGACTCGTTCCACGCGAGGACTCACGTACGCCAAGAATCAAGTTGGACGACTCGAGTCCAGCCTTCCTGGAAGCGCCGCACACCACTCAATCAGCTTCCCGCGAATCCTCAGCCTTCTGCATCCACTCGATCACTCAATCGCGCACCGCAGGTCCTTCTGCACCTCCGCTGTGCTCGTCCGCCACCAAGTCACGCAGGAGAAAACCGTCAGCGAGACTGTGCAGCTGAGACCAACCGGCAGCACCTATCAGCCCACCGATCGTCTCGTAGCGATCCGGGATCGGTCGGAACGTTGGCTCGGCGCGCGTCACAGCGGCCGAGAGCGGTCGAGCGGCGGCCTCGGAGCTGGCGCTGCAGCCCATGGCGAAGCGAGGCGAAGTTGTCAATGGGACTTGTCATGTGGGACAAGAACATGCACGCAGCAGTGAACCCATGAAAACGAGAGGGCTGGGGATGGGGCACTAAAGCAAACATGTGACGCTGAAGTGTAATTGTTCGTTACGTTTGGTTACACCGGGGTACACATTTTGTGTAACAAATAGTGTGTACCACACAAAATACGTGATTCACATTTCGTACTTAGTGGGACATTGCTAGGTACGAATCAAGTGGTTAGGTTACTTTGCTGTGGACAGCACACGATAATTAGATTTATTAGCGCTGTATACCAATATTTTGAAGCGTACAGAATAACAACCTCCATGGAAGAGTATTCTTGTATGTACACCTTATTTCACGCAAACTTACATTTAGGTACATGTGACGATTTTCTTGCATTTTCCTTAGAATACCCGGCCAAATTACCAATCTCAAAAATTGTTGTTAAGCTGATAAACTGCGATCATCAGGCCCAGGGGCGTCAGGTACACATGACCTCGACGCCGCTGCCCTGGTTAGCGGAGGTGCAAGACCTCGTATTGCTCGTGTGCTATAAAGTCATGGCGGTGCAGGATTTGACGCACGTCGAAGCAGAACGCGCGGGCCACATCCTCGCCCCTAAAGAGGAGTGTCGTACGCCCGTGCGTCCCGAATTCACCGTGCACGACCACTACGAGGTCTTGCACCTCCGCCAACCTGGCAGCGGCGCCGAGGTCACGTGTACCTCACACCACTGGGCCTGATGATGGTTAATATCTCATGGGCACCGAGGGCAAGACCCGCTACCTGTACCTGATCCACTTGGGCAGCACCCGCTACAAGTTCGAGATCACTCGCAACCTTGATATAAAGATTCGGCAGCACGCGCGGCACTTCGGGCGACGCTTCGACGACGTCCACCCTGTCCACTGGGTTCAAATTAATGTCGGCGAGCTCTTCATTGCTGAGGTTAGCCTGAAGCACTACCTACAGTTCCGCCGGTGGTTCCGGACCGAGGGCGCGCTCTCTCGGGAGATGTGCGAGCTCCCGAACGCGGACGCCCGAGCCGACGTCGTGGAGGTGATGAACCACCTCCACACGCTCCATTACGTCCCCGACTGCGATCGCCGACTCATCTTCGATCAGCTTGAGCTCGGGCATCACCTGAATGTCGCGCTCGCTTGATCGTCGAGCTCGTTGTCGAGGACGTCACCGAACATGTTCATCATGGCAGGTTCGAAAGTGAGATGAGAGTTGTCAGTACTAAAATTGAGAATGGACAAGTTTACATTTAATTAGTAACACTAGCGCCTTGCGTCACATGACCACTTCAACTCGGCACAATCCTGAACGCGCCAGGGCCTGGCATGAAGTCGAGGCACGCAGGACGCGCGGGCGTACGACACTCCTCTTTAGGGGCGAGGATGTGGCCCGCGCGTTCTGCTTCGACGTGCGTCAAATCCTGCACCGCCATGACTTTATAGCACACGAGCAATACGAGGTCTTGCACCTCCGCTAACCAGGGCAGCGGCGTCGAGGTCATGTGTACCTGACGCCCCTGGGCCTGATGATCGCAGTTTATCAGCTTAACAACAATTTTTGAGATTGGTAATTTGGCCGGGTATTCTAAGGAAAATGCAAGAAAATCGTCACATGTACCTAAATGTAAGTTTGCGTGAAATAAGGTGTACATACAAGAATACTCTTCCATGGAGGTTGTTATTCTGTACGCTTCAAAATATTGGTATACAGCGCTAATAAATCTAATTATCGTGTGCTGTCCACAGCAAAGTAACCTAACCACTTGATTCGTACCTAGCAATGTCCCACTAAGTACGAAATGTGAATCACGTATTTTGTGTGGTACACACTATTTGTTACACAAAATGTGTACCCCGGTGTAACCAAACGTAACGAACAATTACACTTCAGCGTCACATGTTTGCTTTAGTGCCCCATCCCCAGCCCTCTCGTTTTCATGGGTTCACTGCTGCGTGCATGTTCTTGTCCCACATGACAAGTCCCATTGACAACTTCGCCTCGCTTCGCCATGGGCTGCAGCGCCAGCTCCGAGGCCGCCGCTCGACCGCTCTCGGCCGCTGTGACGCGCGCCGAGCCAACGTTCCGACCGATCCCGGATCGCTACGAGACGATCGGTGGGCTGATAGGTGCTGCCGGTTGGTCTCAGCTGCACAGTCTCGCTGACGGTTTTCTCCTGCGTGACTTGGTGGCGGACGAGCACAGCGGAGGTGCAGAAGGACCTGCGGTGCGCGATTGAGTGATCGAGTGGATGCAGAAGGCTGAGGATTCGCGGGAAGCTGATTGAGTGGTGTGCGGCGCTTCCAGGAAGGCTGGACTCGAGTCGTCCAACTTGATTCTTGGCGTACGTGAGTCCTCGCGTGGAACGAGTCGTGGGCTGAAGGACCGAGGCTGACGTTGCTGCTACCCGTGTACACGACCACCAGATTGACTACACCAAGTCGAACCAGGCATGCTTTGACCACATCCTTCGTGCGAGCTGACCAACTGACGAACGAGATCGTGTGCGCAGTGGACTGGCGAGAAGTCGTTCGGCGGTCTCTGTCTGCACTACTTGGATCCGTCCAAGATCCAGCTCAATCCCTACCAGGTTTGGCTTCGCTTGGTCCGAGTCATTGCTAGAGGCGCGTGCGCGCAGCCGAACTGACGAATTCTCGCACGACAGCATGTGATCTCCGTCATTGGCCGCACCCTCGAGGCATTCGACGACGACAACATCATCCCAGCGTTTGGCTTCGGAGACCTGACTACCAAGGGCGATCGCTGTTTTCCGTTCGTCGAAGGACGTGGATGCCGGGGCTTTGAAGAGGTCCTCCGTCGCTACAACGAGATCACCCCGGGCTTGCGACTGTCGGGTCCGACGAACTTTGCTCCTGTCATCCACGAGGCGATTCGTGCGGTCCGCGAAGATGGTGGGTATCACATCCTGGTCATCATTGCGGATGGCCAAGTCACGAACGAAGAGGCGACGAGGAAGGCGATCGTCGAGGCGTCCAACTGGCCGATTTGTACGTAGCTTGCTGGGTGAAGGTAACGAGGAGTGTCCCTAACTTTTTGAACGAAACGAGCAGCGATCATCATGGTCGGCGTCGGCGATGGCCCATGGGATATGATGGAAGAGTTTGACGACAAGCTCCCGTCCCGCCGCTTCGACAACTTCCAGTTTGTCGAGTACAACGCCGTCATGCAGCTCAACCGGAAGAACCCGGATGCTGGCTTTGCTATTCAGGCGCTCATGGAGATTCCTGGTTCGTCCCAATTCGCTGCGTCTTGTCATTGTGATGTTTGCTTTGCTAACTTTCGTTGATGGAATCGTGCAGAGCAATACCAGACGATGCGGAGACTCGGCATGATCGAGTAGCGAGCCAGTTGCCACGACATTTTGATGGCTACACCGTGTTGGATTTTTCGTATTGCAGTTGGCATCTAGATGTTGAATGCATGTGACTGTACCCACCACTCCATGCGCCGATGGCGAGGCTTCGATCAGATCACAACACGCCCGCTCAGGACCTAACAGCAACAGCAAACTGATCATGGGGAGCTCCCAGTCAAGCAGCCGAGCACCACCACCACCACCACCACAGCAGCCACGCGGTGTGGACAAGAAGCAGCCCGTGCGAGCCTTCCGCCCGATTCCAGACCGCTACGAGACCATCGGTGCGACTCTTGGACGACCTATTCTGTCTCGTCGTGCTGACATGCGGACGGGGCGATGGCACCATTTGCAGAGGAAGTGCAGCGCGATCTGCGGTGAGCGCCGAGCTGTGTGTTGTGATGTTGAAATTGTATCCAAACTGGAGGGGCTGATCATCTCGACGCGCGCGTGTAGCAAGGCTGGGCTCGAGTCATCCAACCTGATCATCGGGGTAAGCCACTGGTTTCTCGAGTGCCTCAAATGACGAGATGCATAACTCTTGGTGTCTAGATTGACTACACCGAGTCCAACACGGTAAGCTGCAGCCCTTTCAGATTGCTGGCTGGCAAATGCCTCGCCTCACACTCTCCTCTGTATCTCTTGTGGTGCTACCCCAGTCGTCCGGAAAGCGGTCTTTTGGCGGTCGCTCGCTTCATGAGATTGACCCCAAGGGTGCGGTACTCAACCCGTATCAGCGCGTGATTTCGGCGATTGCTCGCGTGCTTGAGCCGTTCGATGACGACAATATCATCCCGACGTATGGCTTTGGCGACCACCGGACGGGAGACAAGAGCTGCTTTGAGCTGTTCTCGGACGGCTTTGGCTGCAATGGACTCGACGAAGTCCTGGAGCGGTACAACAAGATCACACCCCTGGTCAAGCTTTGGGGGCCGACCAGCTTTGCGCCGCTCATCCGAGAGGCCATCGAGACGGTGAAGCGAGATGGAGGATACCACATCCTCGTCATTATCGCAGACGGACAGCTCAGCAAAGTCGAGCCGACGCGAGACGCGATCATTGAAGCGTCCAAATGGCCGATCTGTACGTGTGCCGCGTTTGCATCGGGCTTGCTTTCCCAATAGCGATGCATGGCGAGTTGCTGACGCTACGAGCTGTGACCAGCCATTATCATGGTCGGCGTGGGCGACGGCCCGTGGGATATGATGGAGGAGTTTGACGACAAGCTGCCGACCCGCCGCTTTGACAACTTTCAGTTCGTCGACTACGGTACCGTCATGAAGCGTAACATGCGCAACCCGGACGCTGGGTTTGCCATGGCGGCGCTCATGGAGGTTCCAGGTGCGTGTGAAGCTGCGCGATCGATCGCATAGAGGTGTTTCAAGCTAACGAGCGCCGTCCCCCTCCCCGCGCAGAGCAATACCGTACTATCCGGGAGCTCGGCATGCTGGATCATTGAAGATCGTCCAGATGCGGCCCAAAAGCTCATGGTCGGACCATCGTACAGTGTAGTGGTTACAGTACAATTGATGTCATGTGCGCCACGACCACCACCACGCTGGCAAACGGCGCGGCCCCCCATGATGAGCGCAAAGCTTGACATGGAGGGCGGACCGCACATCACCGCGCGAAAATTAATTACGTAAAGCTGCTACATTCCGCCGCTGATGAGTGTGAGCGCTCGCAAGATCAGCAAGCGCCGCACGGTCGATGCCAACCGAGCCCCCAGTCAGCCCAGACGCCCACTTGGCGGCCAAGAGCAGTGCATGAGCGCCACCTTGTCCCCTCGAGCTGCAGCAATACATGTTGAGTCACTTTCAACACCCTGTTTTAACGAACTGAAGAAGGGCATAGCTTTGCGTCCAGCGCTGTGCTCTGCGCCGCACGCGAGTCATGTCCCAACGCAACAAGCCACTCGTTTGGTCCGGTCTCCAGCTGCCAATCAGCCAAACCGGTGGAGGGCTGGCAACAAAGCAGGAGCGAGAGAAGCCCAAGAAACACGACAAGCCTTGGTGGCGGCTGCGAGTTGCCTTTTTCGTGCGCGGCGAGACGGCTTGAAGTTCTGTCATGTACAGTATCGATACACGCAAGAGACGGGGCGGGTGGTTCACTCGAGACGCACAGTTTCGTCGTTGTAGGTATTGATCGAGTTGCGTGCCTCCCGCATTGACTTGGATTCAGTAAAGATCAGTGGGAGAAGCGCCAAAATGTGCGACATGCCCGAGCAGTCTCAGTACGCTACGCTGTTTCGGTACTGAACGCATGCAGAAACATATCGAGGTTTGTATGCCTCCATCTATTTCGGGCCAAGCGTAATCCTCAGTTCTGCGACGATTTCAGTGCGCTACGATGGGCGAATTCATACAAAGCACAAGTTAAACGCGCATAGACCGCGCTTTTCAACCCAGCACCGTGCACGACGCCTACGAACGCCCGGCCCAGCCGCCTCGCACCACTTTCCCCCACGCGAGCACTCCCAACACAGCCTCGATGCGGAGCGCCGACGAGTCGGCGGCGGAGGAAGCGCGTGCCGCGGCGCGGCGGCGCTGGCGGTTGCTGAGGCGACATGTGTGCATCGCGCAGTGGTGCGTCCGCGTCTTGCGGTTCTCCTCGAGCCGGCGCGGCCTCGAACGGAGCAGAACTGACGACGGGACGTCCCGATTGGCGAGACAGGCTGTCCAAGGACCTGGGGCGGCGACACGTGCGGCGCTTTGCGCTCGCGCAGGAGGCGCTGGCCGACGCCGTCATGGCCCCGCGCAGCGACTTCATGGACGTGTTCGCCAAGATCCGCGAGCAGCTGCTGTCGCTGCTGGACGCTGAGCACTGCCTGCTCAGCTTCGAGGCCAACAACGCGTCCGTGCTCGAGTTCTCGGGCCGCGCCATCCGCCCCTCGGAGCGCGCGCGCCGCGAGCCGCTGCTGGGCGGCTGCTTCGCATCGGGACACCCCGTGTTCCTCGCTAGTGGCTCGCTCTGCGCCGGCGCGGGCGTCGGGCAGGGACAGACGCTCAAGGGCATCGATGTGCGCTCGTACCTGTGCCTGCCGCTCACTGACGAGGCCGGCGCCGTGCACGGCGTTGCCGAGATCTTCAACTCGCGCCACGAGCCAAAAGATCATCACGGGCTGGCTGCGCAGTAGCAGCTCCGCGCCGAGCGCCTACCCGCTGCACCGCTACGGTTCGCTGCACGTCTTTCGCCAGTTCATTGGCAAGCTCATCAAGGCCTACCTCGAGCGCGCGGCCCGCGGAGAGGCGTACGTGCGCATCACCGACAAGGCGCCGGCCAAGTCGCCGCGCAGCAAGCGCATGCTCAAGCGCGCCGACTCGCCCTCCGTCTTCCCGCCGCCCATGCCCTCGCACAGGCTTAGCGTGCCCGTGACTTCCATCTACCCCACCGACACGCTGCTCGAGTTTTTGCAGGAAGCCGTGGCAGCCGAGATCTGTGTCGTGTACGCGTTCGACTGCGAGTCCGGACTGCTCTGGCCGCGGTTTACCAACGACGAGGATGACGACAACCACTTGCAGAGGTGGTGGCCAGGCAATGTGCAGATCGGTACCGGCGTCATCGGACAGGTCGCGTCGAGGAGGAAGTTTGTCCAGTGTTCACGACAGGTGCTATCTGCCATCTCGTCCGACACGTCCAGCTTCTCAGGCGCGCACTCTCCGGTGGCATCCAATGTGGGTCCCACGACGAGGTTGACTAAAAACAAGAGCAGCAGCAGTGACAGCAGCACGAGCAGCACGGCAACCAACGGAGAGGAAGATGACGTCGAGTCCTCGCAGACGCACATGGACGACGTGGATGAGGTTGATGAAGACGAGAGAGGGTCGAATGACAGCGACGTCAATGACACCATCTGTCTCCCCATCTACGACTACGAGCACCGTGTGAATGGCGTCGTCCTCTTGTACAAGGGCGACCGTGTTCCAGTCACGGAAGCCGACATTGCCGTCAGCACAAGCATTTGCCGCCACGTTGGCCCTGCACTCCACACTACTGCTCAGCAAGAGGCTATTCTAAAGGCGCAGGACAAGGCCCAGACGCTGTTGCAGCTGTCGGCCGTTGTGTTTCGAGAGCTAGAGACCAACTCGCTTTTGCTCGCCATCATGGATGCCATCAAAAAGCCGATGCAAGCCACGAAATGCAGCGTGTTCCTGATGGACGACGAGACCGACGAGTTGTACTCGCCCGTCGGATCCGATATTACTTGTGACCTGGCTCTTGACGCGACTTGCCGCTTTTCATCCGAGTCTGGGCTCATCGGTGCGGCGGTCAAGAGCGGCGAAATTATCAACGTGCGCGATGCATACCTCGATCCGCGGTTCGATCCGTCGATTGACCAAAAAACTGGTTTTCTGACGCGGTCAGTGCTCGCGGTGCCAATTAAGGATGTGAGTGGAAAGGTGCTCGGCGCACTGGAGGTTGTGAATAAGCAGCCCAGTCGAACACCCATGTCCTCGCTGCTCTGCGTGTCCGGGAAGCAGTACTTCGATGCGGACGACGAAGAGCTAGCGCGAGGCATTGCCTACTATATTGCGATCGCACTGACAAACGCACGGCTTTTTGCAGAGGCACGTGCGGCCAAGCGCCGCAGTGATGCGCTGCTGGCAATGATGCAGGCAATCTCCTCTGCGAATGATGGCGTTGGTGATGTGTTCAAGTCGATCGTCGACACGGCGTGCCAGATCTTGCACGTGGAGCACGGTGCACTCTTCTTTGTTGATACGCTGAGTCGGTCACTCTTTTGTCGCGTTGGCTCCAACTGGCGCGGGTACACAATGCCGATGGGAAAGTATATCCAAGGCATTGTGGCCGAGCGAGGAGAGATTGTCAACCTTGGCCGAGCGTGCACTCACCCTGATTTCAACCGCGAGTATGACGAGATTGTTGGAATCACAACAAACAACTTGCTCTGCGTGCCAGTGAAGGCTTCTGCCTCGGGTAAGGCGGCGAATGGCGCCGAAGTGGTCGCAGTCTTCTACGCTGCCAATAAAATCGGCAAAAGCCCTCGCGCACAATTCTGTGCTGAGGATATCAAGGTCATGCGCGCTATCTGCGGAGAGCTGTCGTCAGTGATCGAGCGCCGGGCGTGGGAGCTCGTGTTCGAGACTGGAAGTGGTGAGGGCTACGAGCGAGCTACGCATTCGTTCTTGTCGCAGTATACAACGACGCCAATAGCTCAGCGCCGCCGATCCGAGTCAGTAGCCAACAGCCGCATTTCGACCCCGATGCACCTTCTGAACATGCCAACGGCAAGCGAACAGCACGCGCACGCGATGATTGCTGCTACGTCTTTCCATGACGGATGTTTCTACCCGAGGATCGAGAGTGCTCGAATCACGAGCAGGGGCGAGAACGCGTACTCCTTGATCCGCACATGGGAACTGGACCCCTGGGAGTACACGATGCCGCAGCTGGTGGACCTCGTGTTTGACATGTTCTACTACTACGACTTGATGCACCACTTTGACATTTCCAAGGCTACGATGCGGCGCTTCATTGTGGGCGTGAAGAACCAGTACCAGGACGTGCCGTACCACAACTTTTACCACGCATTCACAACGCTGCATGTGAGCTTCATGATCGTGTCATCGCAGTCGTCGCAGCTGTCACCAGCTTCATCGCTCATGAACCTGTCATTAGGGTGCGGCCCCGCCACCGAGTGCCGAGCGCGCGCTCTTTGAAGCTCGAGACCTGATGGCGATTTTCGTGGCTGCCTACTGCCACGATATGAATCACGATGGACGCACCAACGACTTTCACATTCGACGACGCTCAGATACCGCAATGCTTTACAACGACCAGTCTGTGCTGGAGAACATGCACGCGGCTGCATGCTTTGAGACAATGCGCAAACCTGGTCACGACATTTTCGAGCGCGCCACGCCATCTGAGTTCCGCCACCTGCGCAAGAGCATTATCGGCGCCATTCTGTCCACCGACATGCACTCGCACGCTGCGCTTGTGTCACAGGCGCATGACCGGCTCAAGCGGGAGAGTTTCCGTGCTGAAGATGAGACTCACCGCGAGCTTCTTGTCAACGTCATTGTGCACGCGGCAGACGTGTCTGGTCCGACGCTGAGCGAGAAGCTGCACTTTCGATGGTCGTCGCAGCTCATGCAGGAGTTCAACCAGCAGTACAACGATGAGGTGGCGCTCGGGCTGACTCCTGTGACGCCCTTCATGAGCGCGCGGCCGGGCTCACCGGAGATGGCCAAGCTCAACTTGGCGTTTGTGAATTCGTGCGTGTTCCCGCTCTGGCACATCCTGGACGAGTTCCTCGACGGTCTGGAGCCGTGCATGGTCAACATCCAGAAGAACCGAGCGATGTGGGCATCTTTGGCTGAGAAGAAGGGCTTGATCGAGAAGAAGACTCCCAAGCGAAGGGGTCGTAGTGGCCCCGTGGATGCGCACCGCGCGACGGACGGCCACGAGATCGACGACACCGCCTGCGCCGCGCCAAACAGGTAGCGGCCGCTGGCTGCCCCCATTTTGACGCTTGACTTTTAACTTATTGGCGACGCGGAGGCTGTGTAGCAGTAGGAGGAGCAGAGCGCTCCATGACTCTAGAGACAAACAACCCCGTCAGCCTCCGCCGCCGGGATAACCAACCCAATCTAATCCAAATCACGAGGGGGTGTCATCATGTTGCGTTGGCTGTGGAGATTCGAGAAGTGTCCGCTCACGTTCTGACAAGGTTGAAGCATGCGAAGTGTGTGGCCCCAACGGTGCGACCTCCATCAATCAATTTTCAGACGTGTTGGTCTACGCTGCGCCGTCCAAACCAAATGAAAATGGTCTGTGGCAACCCATACCCCGACTATCCAGATCGTGCGTGAAGTCCGCGGTGGTGGGTGATGCACGCGGGGTCGGACACCTCGGCGCACTCTAGATCTCGCCGCCCCTCGGTCGTCGCCTCCCTCCGCTCGCCATGCACTCGGTCCGCGCGCTCCGCCGCCTGGCCGCTCGCCCCGTGGCGTCGCTTGCGCTTCGCGCGGCCTCCAGCTCGCTGCCCGCCGCGCAGTTTGCTGCCGCGCCGGTGGCCCAGCGCGCTTCGCTGCTCCAGCCACAAGCTGCAGACGCGCGCGTTCGCCAGCGTGCCGGGCGACGACGAGTTCTTCTTCGACGGTGAGGACGAAGAGAGGAGAGTTTCATCCAGTACCCGCTGCCGTCGGCGCGCGTGCAGGGCAAGGCTCCCGGATTCAAGGCGGCCGGCGTGTTCAACGGCGACATCACGGACATCTCGCTCGAGGACTACCGCGGCAAGTACGTCGTGCTGTTCTTCTACCCCAAGGACTTCACATACGTGTGCCCGACCGAGATCATCGCCTTCAACGACCGCGCGGCCGACTTCGCCGCCGTCAACACGCAGCTCATCGCCTGCTCGACCGACTCGCCCGAGTCGCACCTCGCCTGGACGCGCCTGCCGCGCAACAAGGGCGGCCTCGGCTCCATGGACATCCCCATTGTCGCGGACATCACCAAGATTATCTCGGCCAAGTACGGCGTGCTGCTCGAGAACGAGGGTATCGCGCTGCGCGGTCTGTTCATCATTGACCCGGAGGGCGTGTTGCAGCAGATCACGATCAACAACCTGCCGATCGGCCGCAGTGTTGACGAGACGCTGCGTCTCATCAAGGCGCTGCAGTTCCACGAGGAGCACGGCGAGGTGTGCCCCGCGAACTGGCAGCCGGGTGACAAGACTATCATTGCCAACCCCAACGAGGCGCACCAGTACTTCAGCACGGTCAAGGACGCTGACATTGACGATGAGGCCGATGACGCCTGACTCGGCGCTCACCAAGATCAAGACCAAGGCTCAGTTCCAGGACCTGGTGAAGAGCGGCAAGCCCGTGGTCGCCGACTTCATGGCCCCGTGGTGCGGAAAGTGCGCGCAGATCCTGCCGTTCGTCGAGGAGCTCGCTGCCAAGCACCCCGAAGTGACGTTCGCCAAGCTCGATGTGTCAATCCCGGAGATTGACTCGCTCAAGGAAGAGCTGGAGGTCGGCGCGTTCCCCGAGTTCCGCTTCTTCAAGGGAGGTAAGGAGGCCTCCGACAAGGTGAACGGCTACAAGAAGTCGCTGCTCAAGGGCGCCGTCGAGAAGCTGCTGTAAGCCCGTTGAATGTGGAATGCACTGGCTGCCGAGAAACAACAGCTTACCGCTCCATAAGAGAAATATATGCGAGTTTGAGCTGCTGCTTTCGTGTTGGTGATGAATTACTACAGAGATCCCATGGCGACGAACCCGCGCTTTCTAATTATTTATTAGTTGAGCATTCCGAGCTTGCGGATTGTCTTGTATTGTTCTGTGCGCAAGCAATGTGAGCACGACTCATCAGCAACTTTATAAAGACAATGATACGGTATCCAGACACAGTACCTGGAATCTCCATGAGAGCTGCCATTGCGAAGCCGGCGTCGGGGTTGCGCGAGTTTCGCTCCATAACGGCGTTGTAGTTGACAAATTGAAAGTTATCAAAACGTCGTGTAGGAAGCTCGTCATCGAACTCCTCCATCATATCCCACGGGCCGTCACCGACGCCAATCATGACAATGGCTGCGCCGGTAGAAGAGAAAGTTAGGCTAGACCAGGCTGCCGCCAAATTGCCGACATCAGTACGTACAGATCGGCCAGTTGGAGGCCTCCACGATCGCTTTCCTCGTCGCCTCTTCTTGCGTAACTTGTCCATCCGCGATGATGACCAAGATATGGAAACCTCCTTCTTTTTCCACTTCCCGAATCGCTTCTTGGATCACTGGCGCAAAATTTGTCGGTCCCGAGAGCTGCTGATACGGTGTGATTCGATTGTATCGCTCAAGAACCTCTTGGAAGCCGTTGCACCCACGCCTCTCGGTGAAGGGAAAGCAACTATCGCCTTTGGTCTTCACATCCCCGAACCCAAAGGTAGGGATGATATTGTCGTCGTCAAACGGCTCGAGTACGCGTCCAATGATCGAAATGACGTGCTGCCGAGATAGAGTCAGAGAAAGAGGAGCTACAAACAAGGCAAAATTGTCTATGGTGCACCGCACCTGGTAGGGGTTCATTTGGATCTTGGCGGGATCCAGATGGTGAAGACAAAGCCCTCCAAACGTCTTCTGACCAGTCCACTGCTCACGCATCCATTCAGCCCAAGTCGTCCAGCCGGGTTGAAAGTAGTTCATCCTACCTTGTTTGACTTCGTGTAGTCAACCTGTAGTCATGATTCGCAACAAAGTCCACTCTTGTCAGTCGTGCTGAAGATATGTGATATTCCTGCATGTACATTGAGACGTACGCCAATGATGAGGTTGGAGGACTCGAGGCCAGCTTTCCTGTTTCCAACCAGCGCACATGACGTGTCAGATTGATCACCTTCGTTGTAGAAACGTCGCGCGACGACACACCGCAGATCCTGCTGCACCTCAGCTACATTTTCATGCCCATGTAAGTTCTAATGCTTGGAATTGTGGTGCACGCGAGCCCCTAGCAATGACCAGTACCAAGCGTCTCGTAGCGATCAGGAATAGGCTGGAACATTGTCTTCCCTGCCTTCGCTTTTTTCCACCTGGACGCCAACGCTGGTTCCAGCCTTGACGTCAACCTCAACACTCGCGGAGCAGCCCATCGTGCGCTTCACTTGGTTGTGTTGGCTTCGGAGCAAATTGAGAAATGGTCGACGCGTTTGTGCTGCTCGCCGTTCAAGTCACTTTTGTTTCGAATTGAATGGTGCATTTAAACTGGATTTGTAGGTTCATTCCTTATTGAACCATACTTTTCTTTTTGGGACATACTGAACATGATGTACCCATACTGGATATTGGACAAAAAATCGTGAAGCACTTTTTTTCTTTGGTTGCATTCGTGTCGAGTGTGAAGCTATACGCAACATGATATATTGCTCCTTCCTACTACTGCATGGCATCGTATCGCGCACGTGCAACGGACTGTACACGCTCCTTGAAGGTGGCAGCCTCCGATACTTCAACGGCCACCGCTGGCTTCGAGCCCAAGCCAGCAGTGGCGGAGGTGCCACTTGCTCCGCCTCCGGAAGTACTACCAGCTGCCGAAATGGGGGCCGTGATACCTGTGCCTCGCTTGCCGAGACCCTCGCCACTCTTCCAGCCCATCATTTTCAGCATCTTCCCTCCGATTCCCTGTTCGAGAGTGGCTGATGGATCTGGAGCGGGCTTGGCTGCTGCCTCGAGACGCTGGCGCTTCGCCTCGATTTCCTGGTTTGCTGCTTCACGCTCTCTCTTTTCCTGTGCTACTGCTGCTGCTCGTTCGCGTTCTCGGTACTCTGCGGCCACAGCTTGCTTGGCCTCACGCGCCTTTGCTAAGTTGTCGAGGTGCAGCTTTGACATGGTCTCGTGCTTACGCAGAATTTCCATCGATGCGAATTTGCGACGGCACAACTGATTGCGCAGCAATAATGTCTTGTCAGATGTTGCCAAGAAAATACTCAAGTAAAGATGATATCTAAACGTACCAGACAAATAGGTGCCTCAACCGTTGTTGTGTTGACAATCGAGTCAACAACCGACGCAGCTTGAGTCGGAGCACTAGCGGCCAATGCAGACGCTGATGATTTGACTGCCGCATCAGAGTTTGGTTTAGCTGGTACTGCCATGCTTCCAGTGCTGCCTTCTTGCTCCTCAGACTTGGTTTTCTTTTGCACTTGCGACCACTTCGCAATATCTTGCGCACTTTTTCGCATCATGCCAGCACTAGGCATCGCACCGACGACAGGTGTTGCCGCTGCTGCTGCTGCTGTGAATGGCGTGGTACTTGACCCGGTGGCTGCCGCATCCGTCTTTTGCTTCTTTGCTGCAGTTGTAGGCGAGACCTTCATGCCAAACGAAATTGGAGCCTTCTTTTTCGTTGGAAGCTTCAAGGACACACTGATGCTCTTCGAACTACCAGCTCCTGGCTTCTGAAGAACATTAGATTCGCGGCTGGAAGCTTGTGATTCGAAGGCGGTGTCGTCCACAGGTATTGGTGGTGACACTTCTTTGAAGTCGCCGCCTCCAGAACTCACTTCGCATCTGTAATACTTTCCCAAAAAGGTCGAATAGTACAACTTTGTGGCTGTGGAGTAGTAAAACATGGTATCCGAGTCCCAGTAGAGCCCAACATCGCTCGCATACACATAGCTGCCACCTGCAGTTTCAAATGGCGGCGGCCATTGTTTCTTCGGCTCCTCAATATGTGGCTTGGCTGCTTCTGCCGCGCTTGCCAAAAGCGAATTCACATCGTCGGCGATGTTGTTCTATTCACAGCATTCATCGAGCACCGCAAAATACGCGCACAAACGTTTCCTTCGGCATTAGTATATTGCTTGATTCGAACATCAACCACCAAAAAGAGAGCCACACAACAACGCGGTGGCTCTGTCGCGGCGTGGAAAACAAGCAATAGATATTCACCTGTTGATCGACAACGTCCTCTGTCGCCGCCTCTCCGCCGCGTCGATAGCCGTTTGCTAACGCCCACTGAGCTTGTTCAAGTGCAGTTGCAGTCAATGAGTTCGTTTCTGCCGATCGCACAGAGCTATGCTCGCCTCGGTCTTGGAATCCGCGATCCCGGTTATCGGGCCGCGGGTGGAAGGAATCATACGCGTACGAAACCCGCACATAATTGCCGCCGATCGAAAGATTCTGACAGGAGCTGAGTGCGATACCGGCAGCCTGATAAGTGACAACGGTGAAGGCGATTAGATTTTTCAAAGTTTGAGCTAGACGACGGTGAGCCGAATTGCATACGTCCACATCGTTGAACTCCACAAAGGCAAACCCGCGAGATTCATTTGTGGCGCGATCTCGAACGAGACGGATATCGCGGAGTCCGTCAAGAGACGCAAACACTACTTGCAGCTGATAAGAAACAATGATCACCAAGCAGTGCATCAGTAAAATCAAAGAAGCCTGTCGAGCGAAATGTGATAGAACTCACTTCTCCCTCATCCACCTCCAGTGGAATGTGGCGGACAACGAGCACATTGCTTGGTGGTGTAGCCTCGTCAGCCCTCGGAAATGGTTGCGGTTGCCGGTCATTGTCATAGAAATTGCTGCTTCCCCGAGTGTTGTCGTAGACCCGACCGTGCTCGCTATACGAGCCGCTTCCGCTACCACCAGAGTAGTTGCCGTCCACGTTGGTGAATCCTCTGCTTCGGCTGTCCGGTGGCACTTCTCTTGCATTCTGCGGCTTGAGCGCAAAGCACTTGAAACACTCTGTGCGCCGAGAGAAGTTGGTTGCATTGCACTGCGTCGAAAGTGAATGCAACCGTGGTCAGACCTTGTTGCCTGATTAGCCGTGCCACTCGGACAAACTCAACTCACCTGGTCGCAAAACCAATCGAATAATCGCGGGGGTCCAGTGGATTGGCTGCTGCCATGATGGTCATCTTGTTGAGGTGGGTATCCACTGCCAAAATGACGCTGCCGATCAGCTTCACCGGGTTGCGGGCGGCGGTTGGTGCGATCAGCGTAGCCCATGACAACTGCGCGCTCGTCAAACACAAGCGGGATGAATTCTATCCGGCAGCACGGGGTTAGCAAGACAGGTACAATCAATGGGTTCAATACGGCAGGTGCAGCCCTACCGAAGCCTTTCACGACGCTTGTCGCGTGCTCCACGGATGGAAACTCCACAAATGCGAAGCCGCGCGGCAAGCCCGTCTCTCTGTCGCGGATGACCGAGACCTTGATCGGGCTGAAGCTCTCAAGCGCGCGTAGAATCTGCCGCCACGCCCAGTCCAAGTCAGTACGGCCCACTCCCACGCGCGGTTGTTCCGTAGCCATCAAGCCTGGACCATGGTCTCATCCACGCCCGGCGACAGGTTCTTGAAGATCAGCGTCGCGTTCGGCGGCGCGTCGAACACCATGCGCAAGCCGCCGCCGCGTCCTCTTCCATCCGTCTGCATTCTGCGAGGCGCAGCGTGTCGGCCGTCCTCGCGGTTCGCCGGCTGCTCGCTGTACGCATACGCCCCGCCATGGTGCTGCTCGCGCTGGTTAGCGCCCCCTCCGCCCTCGAATCCGCGCGCGTGGAGCTCGCGCTCCCTGCGCGGAGACCGCGAGCGCGAGCGACCGCGACGAGGCGCAGCCCACTGCCCTCGCTCCCGCTCGTCGTGGCCACCGCCGCCGCCACCACCGTAGCCAGCCAGCGCCCCCCGCATGTCCCGCGTATGTGTGGCGGCGGTCGGCGGCCTCGTGGGGCCGCGCAGAGCCCCAGGTCTCGCGCTCGCCAGCGGCCGGTGCGCGCCGCATGTTCCAAGACTGCCTGCCGTCCTTTCCGAGCAAGTGTGAAATTGTGGAAATAGACGTGTAGGTTCTAGAAATTACATATATGACCTGTACTATGCTACTCAGTTCTTTTTGGACCCGCCGAAGCCGCCGAAGCCCATCATGGCCATCATCTCGGCGTCGGCGTCGTTGACCTGCTCGGCTGCTTCTTCGGCGTCGTTACTACTAGCAGAAGTGGACTCCGGGGCTTGGGGCTTGGAGGCGGTGTCCTGCTGCCGCCGCGCCTTCTTCTCCTCCTTCTTCTGCCGCTTGATGCGTGCCTCCTCTTCTTGCGCGGCCTTGACCTTCTTCTCGTACTCTGTCCATCATGAAAGATGTTAGGTCTGGTCGCAATGGCGCTGAAACGACAACGATCCCAGTCGCACCCTCCATGGCGTCCAGCTTCTTGGTTATGATGGGGTCGTACTTGCGCTTGGCAGCGCTCTGCAGGCGGCTCTTGACCTGGTCGACCGTCGAGCGCTCCACGCGCATGCTGAACCCGAGCTTGCGCAGATCTGTCACGACCACCACTGTGCATCAGTCGCGAGCAGCACACAACCCGCAGGCTACCGAGAGCAACGCACGGCGTTTGCCGTTGATGTGGTCGAGGTACGCAACCGAGTCCTTGAGCGTGACCTCGCAGACCTCGCAGAAGTAGCCGCCGTTCTTGCTGAGGTCGTCCGACTTGACGACCTTGACGGTGCCCACGTTGGTCTCGAGCGACACGCGCTTCTCTCTCGCCTTGATGAACGCGCGCGCCTGACCCCGCGGGGCCCCGCCGCGCCCTCGTCCGCCGCCTGGAACTCCTCCCTGTTGGACGCGATCGCCTTCTTGGGCTCGTCCTCCTCGTGGTCCGGCAGCTGGCCGCTCGCGCGCAGCCGCGCACGCTCCTCGTACTTGGCGCGGTCCCAGGTCTGCCGCACCACATTCGCCACGCCCTTCTTGCTCTGCTCCTGCTCCGCTCGCGCCGTCAGCAAGGTCGCCTCCGCCGCCATCGTCTGCTCATGCAAAGCCTCACCGCCATGCTCGCTTGATGTCGTTCTCAATTTTGTATCGCGGTTAACCAGGCCAGCCATGCTAGCCAATGAAAACGCATCTGGAAGAACATGGACCAATGAAAACGCACTCTGACGAACACTGACCAATGGGAAGGTCGTATTGCTGTCTGCGATTCGGAATTGAATCGCAACCTCTGTGAGCGGCTCGGAGGGAGCCGCTCATTCCCTCGCCACCCTCGGAATCAAGCGGCGGACGACTCGCGGACAAGCATGGTTCTCGCCCACCAGGACGCGTGGCGCAAGCACCCGTTCATCAGTGGCTGCGCCAAGAAGCCCTTCACGGGGCTGGGCACGGCCTCGGCCATCTTCGCCGTCTACCTGGTCGTGGACGCCGTCACGGGCCGCACGAACGCGCAGCACCACCCGGGGCCAGAGGCCGACCACCCGGAGCTCACGTACAAGCCGCGCGGCAAGTTCGCGTACGAGCGCGCCGAGATTGGCGAGCGGCCGTCGCTCGCCTAGATGCGGCGGCGCGCGGTGGTTGATACAGGCAGGCGCGGCGTATCGTAAGGGCGGCGGCGAGCGTGAGCGGGGTAAGAGCAATACGCGAGGCGAGCGAGCGTCGCCCGCCTGCCGCCCGTGCACGCCACACCCGACCAAGTATAGTCTACTCTTCTTCATTCACCACGTTACGACGCCTCCTACCCACCCTACTGATACGTTACCTGCTTACAATGCTCCCTTCGTTGTCCTCGTGCTCGTCTCGTGCTCGTGCTCGTGCTTGTTCTCGTGCTCGTCCTCGTGCTCGATCTCGTCCGTCGTCCTCGTCGTCGCGGCCCTTGCGCAGCTCCAGCATCGACACACGCGTCATGAGCTGCGTGATCAACAGCGTCGTCTCGGCCTTGAGCTCCTCTTGCTCGAGCAGCTGGTGCTGCATCTGGGCATTGCTCTGCGCAAGCTGTTCAATCTGCTGCTGCTGAGACGACACCAGAGCGCGGAGTTCGTCGAGTTGACCCAAAAGCGCGAGCTCCTTTCTCACCGTGGACTCCATCGGCATGGAAGTTGCTGATGACAGGACCGCGGGAGTCATGGTGGACGTCATGGTGGTCGACCCGTTTGTCATCGAGGTGCCAGCCGTGGTCATCCCCAACGTTGTCGACGCCAACCCAACTGTGTTTCGAACAGGACTCGGACCCCCAGCGACGCTGCTACTACGTGCTATCGGTCTGCGGCTGCTTGCGGTACTGACCGACGCGGTTGTCGCCGCATACGAACGCATCGCCGCAGAGGCTGGGGCTCCCATAGGTACAGCCGGAGATCCGACACTGCTGCCGGGCGTCCCGTAGTGCTGCTGCTGGAACGCGACCGAGTTCAGCAGCGGCTCACCCGTAATGTCATCAAGCGCCAAGTCGTGCTTCAGCGACCGGCTCTGCGTGATCATTGCATAGCACGTGATGCACACGCGCTGGGGAGTTGTGAAGCCCTTGGACTCCATGGCGATCTTTTTGTCAGCACTGTGCTGTCGACAGATGGACTTGCCGCAGTTGCGGCAGTGGTGCCGGTGCTTGAACATGTTGAAAGTCACGCGGCAAATCGAACACTCATCGTCCAGGCGCCACTCAGGAGGCGACTCGAATGTACGGCGGTGCGCGCCGTTGGATGATAGCATTACTTCGCCATGAGATGCACGGCGATAGGCGAAAGGGGGAGTGGTGGCGTTGCTTAGCAGGGTGGGGTTGAGTCTGGAACGCTCGCCGCTGCTGGGCTTGTTGTTGTTGCTGCTGCTGTTGCTGCTGCCCGCTCGAGAGCGTTTGTTGGTCGTATGGCTGCAGTTGGTACTGTTGCGAATGTCGATTCGGCTGTGAATGATAGTATTGCTGATTCTGGCGCCGCCCGTGTGCCTCCTCATTGACATCACTGTCATCACTCTCACTTTCCAGGTCTCGCGATGAACGCTCCACGAAGGCTCCGATCGAGTTGCGACGTCCCGTTTCAAAACTGGGGATAATGGGAAGCGATTGATGTCGACCTCCCATAGAAGTCGAGACCATGGACCGAAGATCACGGTCGTCGCTGACCTCGCTACCAGACGGCCGCTGAGGCGCCATGCTTTTTACCTGCCGGTCTCGATAGCCGTCAAAGCGGCGCGACGATGGGAACGGCTGGTCGGCGTACTCTCGGTCGACAAATTGGCCGCGGGAGCTCTTGTGGCGACGAGGATATGCCGCTGCATCATACAGTGCCGAGCTGAGGGGCACGGGTGCCGACACGGAGTTGGGCGGGCTAAACTGGTTGCTGCTCGTGCTGAGCGAGGACGGAGAGATCATGTGATCCCGCGACGCGCTGAGCCGCACGGCACCTTCACTGAGCTCCGAGCCGGAGCTTATGCTCGAGGCCTCGATGACTTCGACGTCCGAGAGCACCGTGGCTGCGGACAACCGGTTGCCGCCGACGCCACCACCGTTGCCAACAAATGGCGAGGGCGGCGACGGCCACGCACCCTTGACCTGCTCGTCCTCGTGGTCGTTGCTCTGGCTTGTGCGACTCTTCTTGACGCTGCTCACCGATTTGCGCGATGACTTGCGTGAGCCTCGCAGCTCCTGCTGATTGTTGAGGTCCACATCGTCGTCATCCGCGCCGCCGTCCTCCTCTCCGTCGGGCTGGTTCTCGTCCTCCATGTCGACGTCGTTGTCGCTGTTGGCCTCGGGGGACGCGAGCTCTCTCTCAGCGCGGTAGAGTACCTTGAGTCGGTCTGCGTCCAGCTGCATGCCTTCCGCGAGCTCGATGGCCGTCTCGCCGGTCGGCGTGCGCATGCTGATGGCCTCGGGGAACGCCTTGACCAGGCGCGAGAGCCACGCGGCGTGCGCGCCAGCACGGATCGCGATGTGCAGCGGCAGCAAGTCGGCCGCGTTCCGCACGCGCGCAGCCTCCGGGTACGCCGCCAGCAGGCGCAGCAGCAGCGCCAGCGGCGCGCGGCGCTCCGTGCACGCCCAGTGCAGCGGCAGCATGCCGTAGTCGCCGAGCGCGCGCGCGGCCTCCGGCTGGCGCTCCACAAGCCGCTGCAGGCCCTTCCAGTCGGAGGCCTCGGCGAGCCGCAGCGCCTCATCGCCGCTCGGCCCGGGCATGGCGGCGGCCTCGGCTGGTGGCGACGGCGGAAGGGGGAAGGACGCGATGTGGGCGGCATGGCGAGCCGCACCTCCTCCCTCGGTGTTCTTCTTCTTCCCCTTTTTTTTTTTTCCTCGGGCTGTGTCCGAGTGGAACTGGGAAGAGCGAGGGGTTGTGGAATGGCATGTAGGACGTTTTGGACGGGATAGAGTGAGATTGATTGAAGTTGTCATGGGTAAACTTTCTTGGTGCGCATACAAACTCCAAGTGACTCTGGTGAGACCTACATAATCTTTTTTTTTTTTCGAAGCACCACGGATTCCATACAAAATCCAAGAGAAGGCCGTTTTGCATGGCAGCTTCCACGCTCGTTCCGCAACCGGTTGGAGCCACCCCGCGTCCGTGATGGCCATGCAGCTGCGCTACTCGCCGAAGAAGAGCCGATCGAGCGCCGCCAGCACGCCAGGCTCGTTGCGCGGGTCCGACACGGGGTGGCCGTCTGCGAGCAGCGACACCCACACGCCCGCGAACTCGCGCAGGCTCATCTCCTCGGCCGGGTCGTCGGCGCCGCCCACGAGCCGCGCGAGCTCGGCCACGATGCGCCGCGCGCGCTGCTCGTCCACGCCGGCGCCGTCCACGAGCTGCCGCAGCACGTCGTGGCCGCTGACCCAGCCGTCGTCGTCCGTGTCCAGCGCCGCGAACACGTTCGAGAGCTGCTCCTGGCCCTCGCGCGACCACTGCGAAACGCAGCGTAGCGCTGTGTCGATCATGAGCTGCACGTCCGACTGGATGCCCGCTGGCACGTCGATGCCCGTCGACAGCCGTACGTACTGGTCAATGCACAGTCGAAGCGCTGGCGACGAGTCAGCACTCGCCAGAGGAGCGATCGTGATGCTCTCGGGCTGGCCAGACGTGCCGCTGAACGCGAACACGTACGAGTTCTTGTCGCTAGTGGCGTAGAAGATATCCTGGCGACCTGTTGCGCTCGCGCGGACGCGAGTGGCGCCCGAACAGGCTGCAAACAGATCAAGCAAGTCCAGCATGTCGGCCATGGCGAGCAGCGAGCGGATCTGCGGCTTGCTCGCCGCATCGCTGTGTGGGCTGTCCAGGTAGCTTTGCAGCTGCTGGTGGTGCCCGTCGCTTGAGGTGATCCAAGATGTCATTACACCAGACTGGTTGGCGACCGAAACCTCGGCGTCCACGCGCTCGAGTGGGAACCGAACGAGATACGCGCTCGTTGCCACTGCAAGTCGCAGCTCAAAAGAAGTCACCGGCTGAGAGTCTTCATTAGCACCAACTAGCAACTCGAGACGCAGGCGGGTGCGGAAGTTTTGCAGCCGCTCTTCAAGTGGCAGCTGCAGTAGATGTGGGGTCTCTGTCGTTTGCCGGCAATAATGGCTCGAAGTCTGACGACTCCAGCGCCGAACGCAACAGCTCGCGTGCATCGTCCGAGATGCGGCGCCTCAATGCCGGGCTTACCCGCGTGGGAGGCATCGGAAGCGCAAAGCGTTGACCGAATTGAGCTGCAAGGGCGGTGTTGTGACGCTCGAGGCACCTTGTGTCGAGCTATTTACAGTTCAAAGCGGAACTTATCCTGTTTGGATGCGTTCATATTAGGGATGGCATTGAAGCCGGGAATGTAGAGATCAGTAGAGGTTGCCCGAGATAGACTTGTGTCGCCGGCGCAGCGGCATGAGCGTTCCGCTGGTGGATCTACTGCCGCTCGAGTCGCTGTCGTCAATCGACTCAGACAACTTGGTGCGCACGTCCTCGTAGAAGCGCTTGAACTCAAAGATGTCGACCTAGAAGATTCATTGTCGTAATCAGCAATCGGGCGGACAATCGGCAATCAAGAAGATTCAAATGTACCTGTCCACGGCGAAACTCGACGAGGTAGACACCTCGCTGGTACAAGAAGACTTGCACGGTGCACTCTAGCCGCGCGCCACCGCCGCGCCATAGCTGGAGCTGGAACTTTTCCCAGTCCACAGCCACGCGATCGCCACTCATGTCGTTCGCCATGTCAGCGTTCAGAATTGCCTCAAGGCGTGCGAGGACGACAGTCGCCGGTGCAGTCGTGAGGAACCGCGTCGAGCGTGACACGAGATCTCTGTATGATGGAGGTGACGTGGAGGCGGTGGTCGAGACAGCCGGGGCAATCTGCTCTGTTTGGCTCGATGGGGTTGGAGCAGCAGAAGTGAATGAAAGTGCTGATGGGTTCGCGGCATCGGACGAGGAGAGCATTAGCGAATCAAGTACCGGGACCTCCTCAAATTTGATGCAGACGCGGTCGAAACCGCGAAGGTAGAGCTCAGGCGGAGAGTTGCGTCGCTGCTGCGGGTATCGGAATCGCTGGTAACGTAACGAAGTTGCAGCTACCGATGCAGATGTGATTGTGGGCGACGTCACTGATGGGGTTTGGCTGGCCAGAGGATGACTGGAGATTGACGCAGGGTGGGTGAGCGTTGAAGCCAAGGGCGGTGACACAAATCGGTGGAGATGCTGATGGGTTGACGATGCAAGAGATTTGCTTGTCGGTAGCGATACCGCAGTCGGAGGCGATGCACTCTCGGCGTTTGTTGAAGAGGTCGAAGTTGGCAAGCTCAGGGTGTCGATACGAGTGCCGGTACCAACGTCACCGGTTTGCTGAGCCACATCATGTCCAACAGCAGCATCACCTTGAGTTACTTTGGTCGAAAATCCACCACTTTTCTGGATCAAGTCCTTTGGTGGGGATGCCAGCGGAGCCGTTTCATCGACAGAGGGCATGATCACAGTAGGGAGCGGCGACCGAAGGAGGTGGTGGTGACTGAAGTGCGGAGAAACTGCGATACCAGAAGTCGCTGGAGAGTGTCGTGGAGGCATTGGGCTGTTCTTCGAATAGCTGAATCCACTCGCAGATGGCGAGGAGGAATCCACTCGATGAGCCAGTCGGAGCTGTTCGACATCCAGCGCGGCGCTCTTTGTCGGAGTGTTGCCAAGAATGGGTCGGCTGCTCAGAATCGGGTTGTACGGGGGCACATCCACCGCCAGGTTCATGCGGTTTGCGAACGAAGATGATGTCAGCACGGGCTTGTTTGCATCTGCGCTCGTGGTCGTCTCGGCATGTGCTTGTGCAACGTCCATATCGAAAACCACTGGCTCCTCGCGTTGTTCGCAACACCTTTGTTGAGAATCAGCCTTACCACTGGAGTCGAGATTTGCAGGCTTGGTGACCGAATCTCGCTCAGTATTGGGGCTGGAATTGTTCTTCCGCTTGATCTTCTTGCCGACGACCCAAGGGTGGTGGCGCGCTTCATCAACTGAAAGTCTCATTCCCGGGTCCGGGTAAAGCAGCTGGGAGAGCAACGACTTTACTTCGAAGGTGAAACGCGCTGGGAAGAACCAACTTGGAAAAATGTCGTCTCCACTCTTGTTGGCTTGATCGTCTGCGGCTGGGTCATCGCTATTTCCGTTGCCATTGCCGTTCCCATTGCCATTGCCATGACTATTGCCAGAAACTTGACCGTCTGGAGTGATACCTCCCAAAGTGTCATGATTTCGTTCGCCGTGATATTGGCTGCTCTCGTCGTCGTCATCATCGATGGGGTCACTGTACTTTGTCCGGTACGCCCACTTACGAAACTTATCGTATCGAGCGCATGTGAGAAGATCTTTTCCAAACGGAAGGTTCCCTGCTAGCATAGCGTACAAAATCACGCCAATAGACCAAGCATCGGCTTTCGCGCCGTCGTACCCCGTGCCACCAGCGTCCATGAGCACCTCCGGTGCCACATAGTGCGGAGATCCAACGACAGATGTCAGCCGTCGAATCGATGACAGTGCAAGCGCAGATGTTTGTGCACCGTGTTCATTCATATCCCCATCGGCGCAGGACGCAAAGATGGCGGATAGCCCAAAATCGGCGATCTTCAGCACGGACGGCTCATCTGCGTCTGCAAGCAGTAGGTTTTCTGGCTTCAAGTCGCGATGACAGACACCAGAATGGTGGCAAAACGCCACACCCGAAACTAGCTGCGAGAAGTAGCGGCGAGCAGACTGCTCATCTGTCCCTGCATCGAGCTTGATACGGTCGAACAGCTCTCCGCCCGTTGCGAGCTCGAGTACCAAGAAGGTCGTGCACTTGGTGTCTTGTACGAGTTCGAGCGCAGCATGCAGCTGCAGGACGTTGGAGTGGAACGCCAGGCCTGACATATTGCTGATCTCACGATGAATCAGGCGGCGAGTCTTGGCAAATGCTTGAAACTTGCGTGGAACGCGAGGGAGCTTGATACTTTGCCCTTTGACCTGGACAATCCGGTACTGCGCCGAGTCGTCGTTCGGATCGTTGCTGCTAGCGTTCGCACTGCTACTGCTAGCGTTCGAACTGCTACCCGGGATGGGGATCGAGCGCATGCCGTCATCGCCGAGGATGGACGATCGCGGAGGAGACTTTACAGACGCATCCTCACCATCTGCCAGATCACCCCAGACATCCATGCACTGCGGCAGCGACAGCTCGCGAATAGCGCCTGTAAACGGGTCTTCAAACGCAGCGATGGCCTGCTTGGATGTCGGATGGATCAGCCACCAGACGTTCCTGCAGCCAGCTCAGTTAGCCCTCGCGTATATATAGCCGATGAAGCGGACGTGAACGAAAGGACGTGTGCAGCACGTACTCGGGTCGGAGGCGCACGGACGTCGATGGACCGGCGAACGCGGCAGGTGGTTGGCGCGAAGGGATCGCCGTGGATCTCACCGACTCGTCGCTGTCGAGCGCAGGCGGCGCCACTGGCGCGCCACGCACGGCCACGAGGCAGCGCGAGAGCAGCGCGGACGGAAAGAGCTTGTAGCCGACGGGGTTGAGGATCTTGATCGCCACGGGCTGGCGGTGTCAGTAGCAAGTGAGCTGGTCAGCTCGTGCGAAGGAAACATGGCGCCTGTCTCGCCCGCACCTGCTTGGATCGCGTCGAGAAGGCCTCGTAGACGCTGTCATGCGCAGCAAATACACACACACACCAGCAAAAGGTCAGCGAGCGCCGCTCCGCCATCCCCACGCAGCTCCACGCCGCCATGTACGCACACGCCGGCCGCGCCGCCGCCGAGGTAGCCGCCGAGCTCGTACGCGAGCTCCTGGTCGACGTAGACGGCCTGTCCGTCGTAGTGGTCGACGCGCTCGATGGCCATGGAGCGCCGCCGGTCGTTCATCATGTCGGCCGGCCGCTCACCACTGAGCTGCCTCGGGCTCCTGCCGGGCGATGGTCGCGCGCCGCTTCCGCTTGGCTCAATCGAGCTTGTGCCGAGGGGAAACGGCCCAGAACCTGCTCTCTTGCGTACAGTACAATCATCTGAGAAAACGGCAGACGGGGTTTCACTATACTGCCGGGGTAAACCACGACGGTCTGATATGGCGAACGCGTTTCCACCAATCACACCCGCGGATATCGTCGCGCCGGCGGAAATGGACCAATCGCGCGACGCGGAGGCGCCAGTTGAACTCAAACTGACTTCCCGGAAGTCATGAGCCAAAATGACGTATTTATTCGACCGGTTGCCTTTCTTGGCGAGTCACTTCAGAAGTGCATGGCATTCGCCCTCGCCTCGAGACTCTCGTCGACCTTCGCGCGCTCCGTCAGCTCCATGAGCGCCTCCTCGTTCCTCGCAGGCGCTACGCTTGTCAACGCCGCTGGTGACACGCGTGCCGGCGAATCGCTGGGCGCTGACGGCCGCGTGCTCGCGCTCTACTTCGCGGTGCGTCTCTCGCGGGGTTCGAGCTTCCCTGGCGGCGATCTTGACTGACGCGCACGGCGAGCGCAGGCCGACTGGTGCCCCGACTGCCGCGACTTCCAGCCCGCCATGAACGCTTTCTATGCGCGCGCTAATGAGGCCGCTCCGGCGATCGACGTGGTCTTCGTGAGCTCGGACACCTCGGCGGACGACCAGCAGGCGCACCTGGCTGACAAGCAGGGCGCCTGGTGGGCGCTGCCCTTCGACTCGCCGCTGCGCAACGAGCTCAAGCGCAAGGTGGGCTGAGCTGTCTGTAGCGCTGGCGGTTGACTGCCAGATGAGGTAGTGCTGGAGAAAAGGTCGGATGCTGATGGTTCTTCGTTTGTGCGCGCCGACCACAACAGTATGGCGTGTGCGCTGGCAAGGAGCAGGTGGCGGTGGGCGTGACCAAGCGCGTGGGCGGCATCCCAAGCCTCGTGATCGTGCGTCCGAGTGGCGAGCTGCTCGATCTGCAGGGCGTCGACAAGGTCGAGAAGGACGGCGCTGGCGCGCTGACCGCCTTCCAGAAACTCTACCAGTAGGCGTCGAGACAGGCTGGCAGTGGAGCGGCCTTCAAGCGATGACATCCACACGTGTTGAACGGCCAAAACAGCCACGTACGATCAATTCTTACTAATAGGCGAAGCAAATACCAGAAACATGCAGCTTCCATCGGCAGAAACACGCAGGGGATATGCCGTCTCGAGGGGCACTCAGCAAGCCGACACGGGCACGACCTGACTGGGACGCCGCCTCGGCATATAGCGTGTCGCCCAGCTCGCGCAGCGCGTCGTGGTCGAAGCGGTGCTGCTGCTTGGTGGATGAGGCCTCGAGCATCTCGGCGTACAGCGCGTCTCCCAGCGACAGGAACATCTCGGCTGAGAACCCCTGCGGTGGCGACGCGGACACACTGAGCTGCGTCTCGCGCGGCAAGACGCGCAGGTCGCGCAGCATGACGCCGGCAGGCGCGGGTGCGGGCTCGTTCAGCAGCGAGCGCAGGCCCTGATCCCTCCCCGGCGGCCTGGACGGCTCCGCCTCATCGTCCGCCATGGCCTGAAAGAGCCCGTAGAGCCGCTGCAGCCGCGTCCACGCGTCGGCTGCGCGCTGCGCCTCATCGCCCACCCTCTCAATCGAGCTGCGCCGCTGCGCCTTGGTCTCCTGCCTCAGTGCGCGCAGCAGGTCCTCAAGCCCCTCCACATCCTCGCTCTGGCGCCGGAAGTGCTCGTCCACGGCCGCGTCGAACGCCAGCGATGTGTGCGCCACGCTCGCGCTCTCGGCGCCATCGCCGAGCTCCACGGGCCGCTCGCCGTCCTCCTGGCCCACGGAGCTCGCTGGCAGGTGCAGCCGCGCCCTGCGCAGCGCCCGGCGCAGCATCGCGATCGCAGCCTACTGGGGGCTTCCTCACCGCGCTGCTTAGTGCATGCTCGCGGAGAAGCGTCCTACCCAACATTTAGATATAGAATAGGAATAGAAACGGACTAGGAATGCTGGTAAATGACATTATCGCTTGCGAAGGTGCCGCGAAGATGTCGCTTGCTGGCGATGACGCTGCTTGAGCACCTTGAGGTAAGGGCGCCGTGAAGGCTGCGAGGCCGCTGGAGGCCGGCGCCGAGATGGAGGGCAGCGCCACGCGCGCGGAGGACGCGCCGGTCGCTGCTTTCGCAGCTGGCAGCTGCGAGCGCTGGCAGCGTGGAGACGACTGCAGGCTTGGGGCGGCGGATGTACGGCAACGACGGGTTGCGCATCTGCATCCCCCACTGCCTCCGTGCTGACGAAAGTGGCTCGAGCAGCTCGAGCAGCTGCGACTCCTGCTGCAGGCTTGGGGCCTGAGGGTCCGCTGAGGGCTGGACGGAGGTGGCGGGACGTGGGAATGCTGCTGCCAGCTCCGAGAGCCACTGGTCGTCGCTCCTCGCCAGCGTCTGCGGCGCGCGCGCGCTCGCTGCAGGCGAGCTCTAACGCAAGCTTGTCGTACTCCAGCTCACCGACGCGAAACTCGAGCAGCAATAGCTCGCGCACCAACGACTGGGACATGGACGCACTGGGACGCAGAGCTGTTGGCAGCGCGTCCACTCGGCGCCGCTAGCGCCTGCAGCCTCGTGGCACTGGCCGACAGCTTTGCACGAGCTTCTTCGCGGTCGCGCTGAAGCTGCAACGCGCGCTCCGCGAGCTCTTTGTGCTGCGATGCGCTATCACCGCCTGGATCAGTCTTTTCCCCAGGATCGGGCGATGTTGATGCCAAAGGCAAGACGAGGCTCGGATCGACTCCCCGAAGGCTTTGCACCGCGGTGCGTAATGCATCCTCAGCGGTCTGCAGCTCTCGCGCGTGGCGCCGCTGTGTCGCGAACGCATCCGCAATGACGCTCCGAGCTGCTCGGATTTGCGCGTCCATCTGTGGGTCATCTGTCGGCTCCTCGTCTGTCGCGTCCTGATCATCTGCATGCGGATCGCCGTCATGCTCGTCGTCCGCGTTGTTGTTGGAGTTGTTGTCGACATTGCTACTAATCTTGACGGGTGAGCCATGTTTTCTTGGTGGCGAGCCGTGCATCTGCACGGTTGAGCTTCGCGCACTCACTGGAGACTTGTGGATCTTCACAAGAGGTGGCAACTCAATTGCTTCTACTCGCTGCTGGTCGCTTAGTGCTTTCCGCAGTGCATTGATCTCGCCTCGCAGACCCGAGATCACACCCTCATATGCAGTTGCGGTCTCACTCGATGCTGCTGGTGCGCGAGTGTCATCCAGTCGGGCGGACCGCGACCACTCGTCCCCATCAGTAGAAGAGGTCCACACGACCACATTGGACGCTACGGTGGTCTGGATTGCGCGTGCTCGAGTGGCGTACTGCAGTGTATGCACCGTTTCCTCGGCGCTTGCAGCCGCGGGCGACACGTTAGCAATTAGAACGGTTCGGCAGTTGCCTCCAAGCGCGTCTTTGAGCAGCCGAGTGAGCTTGCTGTCTCGATATGGCACAAAAGATGCCGATGAGGCTGCAGACGATGCTTTGTCGGCTAACGCGTTGATACAATTGCCAAGCGCCAGCAGGGATCGATTGATGTTAGCTCCCTCAACGAGTCGAAGTCCGCGATTCTGAGTCACAGGCTGCGCGCTCGCTGCCTGCGAGATCGACGAGCGACAGCTTTCCGACCTTGACGACCGTCGTAGAGCGTGCAGAAGTCTGTGGTCCAGCACTGGCTGGCGAGTCTTCTGTCGTCGTCTCTTGCTCTCAACAAGCACTTGGAGTAGTGCATGCGATCGAGAGGATGCACCATTCGCCGCAGTCGCCTCTTGTGCTCGCCGTCGGTGCCCTTTTCGGAGCAACGCAAGCACTTCTTTTGCTGTCGCACTTCAATCTCGGACAGTCCGGCAACGGTTGCAACACCACGGACGGGATCTTCCCGTAAATCCAACCCAGCTGCTGAGGCCGCAGTTGTTGGCCCAGTGGATCCAGCGAGGAGGTCTCGGATGGTCTCGTTGTACACTTCCAGGAAGGACACGGTCACTCGGAACTTGACGCTGGTGGCGGACGCCTTGGACGCAGCTCCCAGATCGCCGGCGAATGCGTTGAAACAGGTCGTCAAGCGCTCTAGCCATGAGCCCTGGATCCTCTGGCGTTCCCAGCATGGTGAACGTCTTGCCAGCGCCCGTGCAGCCGTAGGCCAGTACGGTGGCGTTGCAGCCTCGCAGCACGCCTGGGATGAGAGCTCTCGCCGTCTGTGCGTACACGTCTGGCTGTCCGTCGCGAGGCGAGAACACGCGGTCGAACGTGAACCTGCGCTCCAGGACCTGGTTCGGGTGGCTGCGCTTGACTGGGGACAGCGTGGGCGGCTTGCGTAGTGGCCGCAATGCGGACGGCTTGAGCATCTCGGCGGTTGGGGCTGTAGTGGCCACGGGCGTTCGCACGAGCAGCTCGGTGGCGCTGGTCGCGCGGACGATCTCGTCCGCCGAGTTGCGGTCGATGGCCACGCGGGGCCGCACGCGCACGGCCACGAAGAAGTTGGCTCGGCCCTCCCACTTGTCGTCGGCGTCCTCGACCTCGGGGACATCTACCCCGTCCGCATCCGCATCTGCCGGGTTGTTGTCCGCAGCAGCGGCCGCGGACGAAGGCCCAAGCTCGGGCAGCATCAGCGTGGACGGCGCGGACGCCATGGCCACAGCGATCTGCAGGCGCGTCCATGGCTGCACACATGCGCAGCTATCTATTCTTGCGGACGCCTATCAATAGCAGGAACCCATTGACCGCGCGCATGTTATCAGGTCGGGCCGGTCTCCGCAACCGGAGCCAGGTGCGAGTGCGCCGCCGCGGCTGTGGCCGGCGGTGGATCCATCCGCACGCGGCGCTGGCCCGCGAGCTCACGCTGGGGATCCGCGCGCGGATCGGCTGCGCTCAACTCGGCGGTGCCGCCGCACCGGCTGCGTCCGCGCGAGCGGCCGACCGCCACGGATAGGAGCTCCATGTGGCGCGCGATCGCCGGCGCGTGGACCGCCGCGGCGGTGCTGATGGAGTATGTGAATGTGGACGGACAGCAAGTCACGTGACGTACGTTGCACGAACCTTTACGTTTCGAGCAGCAGCATTCGCAGCTCCTCGTGTCATGAGCATGAGCCCATGGGGCGGCGCTGGTGAGTCTTGAGGGCTTGAAGACCAAGGAGAAGATGACCGCAGTGGCACCGCCAGCTCCCGCGACTCGCCAGCGCATGGGTACACATGCCACGGTGCCGCCATCGATCCGACAGTTGGGCGCTGTCAGCGCGCAGCCGGCTCGTCTGCCGGCGCGGGCTAAATCACCGACGTTTAGTCCAACTCGGCGTCGATTTGCGCAATTTGTGACGGATAGCCGTACGACGGCACGTCGCAGCGACGGGTCGGGAGCTACTTTTGTGACAGGTTAACGACAGCTGTCGCAGCGCATACAAAATTCCAGTCGGCGTCTGCTCCCTTGCGGGTAGGGGTGTCAGCGGGCGCACTTGATTCCAGTATGCTCACGTCGTCGTGCGCGCTGGGCTTCAATGATCCGGCCCCTGTGGCTGATGCCGCCTCCGCCTCTCTCTCTCCCCCCCCGCGCCATACATTTCCCTGTATATACCGTAGGCTACGGTTTCGTCCTCGGCCGTTCTATGCAGCGCGACCAGCCAGTGTCCATACAATCCGCGAGTCAGTCATACCGAGGCGGCTGGGCACCTCACCTCGCGCCGCCGCCGGCGCTCACACCCCAAGTTTTCCCCTCTGGAGGACGCGCGAGCCCTGAGCCTCGCGGTCCGCGCCACTCGAGCGCGACGCGGAGCAGCGCCCCGCGCAGCGCCCGCAGCGACCTCCGGCTGTGCGTCCACGCGGCGGACGCGGCCGAGGCGAGCCAGCTCCTCAGCATGCGCGGCGTGGTGGCCACCGTCACGTCCTGCATCGGCGGCAAGGACGAGAAGTTCGCCGTGCAGGTGCGGCCCCAGGCCCCGCGGCCGCAGTACTTTGTCTACAAGACCATGGGCGACTTCGACGCGCTGTGGGCGCGCCTCGAGGCGCTCGCAGCAGACGTCAAGCGCCAGCAGCAGCTCGACCACAAGGTCAGCCTCCTGGCCAAGTGGCTCGCCAGCGTCGTCGACCACTACGCCTTCCGCTCGGTCGTCGCCGAGCTGCGCGCGCAGGACAAGGACGCCATGAGCGCGCTCAACGTCTTCCTGCAGTTCCTCGTGCGACGCGTGTCCGCGCTCTACGTCGAGAGCTCCATCCTGCGCTGCGGCTGCTGTCACGTCGCCCGCCAGCTCGCGCGCCTCGTGCGCAACTTCCTCGAGGTCGAGCCGCCTGCAGACTCGCACAAGAAGCCCAAGACCAGCCCCAACACGCTCGGCAAGCGCCAGTTCGAGGAACTGCGACCGGAAAGCGCCGCGAACGACAGCGGCCACGCCGAACCCAAGCCCAGCATGTTCCCCGACAGATCGCCCAAGGCGCAAAAGTTGTGCAGCGTGAACGAGTTCTGCCTACCACAGGTGCATAAGGGAGCGCTGCAGAGCGTGGGCGCCGCACCCCTACCCAGCAGGAGGCGCGTGTTCGCCGAGGTGGACTTTTGACGCCACTAGCATGTTAGACTTACCCAGACCAGACAGTATTTAAGCCGACGCGCAGCCGTGTGCAGTAGAGCAGAGCACGACGTAGTAAACTAGACAACACGGCCTTTTGGACCTCCTCCGTCGCCCTCTTGCTGCCTTCCCTCGGTCTCCGCCATGTCGGTGCTGGTGGTGATGACGCCGCCAGGAAGAGACCAGCTCACGACAGAGAGCAAGCTGGCAGAAGCGACGCGCGTCTACGGTACCTGCTGACTGAATATCATCTCGCCGCTGCACGCGAACCCTCAAGGATTCATGTTCCGCGTTCCACCCACGTTTTTTGATGACAGCCGTCCCCTCTCGACAGGCAGTTCAGAGCCGTCAGACATGGGTTTAGCTAATAGGGACAAGCCACGGCGATGAATGGGTGGGTTCCCGCTAGATGTGTCATGGTTACTTGGCTTCGAGCGCGATTCCGTGAAGCCCTGCGACGGGAGAGACGCCAAGACAAAAAAACACACACACACACCAAGATCAAAAGTTGCCAGGGGGAAAAGCCGCTCGTTGTGTTGCTATCCACGACGCGCGCTACTCCTTCCTACGTTCCCCATGGCGGGCCCGACTGCCTGCCTACTTGCAGTACAGGTTGCGGTCAATGACGGGCGGGATGGGTCGGATCTCCGTGCCGAGCTCCTGCTCGATCCGGTACAGGTTGAACCGGTCGTCGTACGTGATGAGGTTAATGGCGAGACCGAGGTGGCCGAAGCGACCCGAGCGACCGATGCGGTGCAGGTACGTTTCCGAGTTCTTGGGAAAGTCAAAGTTGATCACCACATTCACCGTTTGGATGTCAATGCCTCGCGTGAACAAGTCCGAGCACACAAGATGCCGCGTCGCGCCGTTGCGGAACTCGTGGAACACGCGGTTGCGGTGCGCCTGGTTCATCTTGGCGTGGATGTAAAAGCACGAGTAGCCAAGCTCCGTCACCTTCTTGGCCAGCAGCTCGACGCGGTTCACCGAGTTACAAAAAATGATCGACTGGTTGATGTCTAGCTTCGAGAAGAGCGTGTTGAGGCAGTGCACCTTCTGGCGCTCCTCGACAAACGCGTAGAACTGAGAGACACCCTTGAGCGTCAGCTCGTCCATGAGGTTGATCTCATACGGGTTCTCGATAAACTTGTCCTTGAACGCCTTAACGGTCACGGGGAACGTGGCCGAGAAGAGGCAGATCTGCCGCGTCTTGGCCGTGTAGTTAAGCAGCTGCTCAAGCAGCGGCTGGAACTCGGGCGACAACAGCTTGTCGGCTTCATCCATGATGACGGTGGAGCACTTGCTCAGGTCGGCAACACCCTTGTTGGCCAGGTCCATGACGCGGCCGGGTGTACCCACGAGGATGTGCACCGTGTTGTATAGACGCATAATGTCGTCCTTGAGGCTGGTACCACCAGTCGAGACCATGCACTCGACGCCCATGTGCTTGCCGATTTCCTTGACGATAGCCGACGTCTGCAGCGCGAGCTCGCGCGTGGGCACAAGGATGAGCACCTGGATGTGGTTCTTGCTCGTGTCCGTCTTTTCGAGACACGGGATGATAAAGGCGGCCGTCTTGCCCGTGCCGTTCTTGGCGCGCGCCATGACGTTGCGGCCGGCGAGGATAATGGGCACGGCCTCTTCCTGGATGGGCGACGGGCGCTCGAAGCCCTTCTCGAAGATGCCCATGAGCAGCTCGCGCTTGAGGAAGTAGTCCTCGAACTCGTTGCCCTTGACGTTGGTCACGTCCTCCGTCTGCACGCGCGTGTCCTTGGCCGGCCGCTGCAGCGTGGCCTTCCAGTTGCCGCCGGCCTCGCCCTCCTCGCTGGGCGCCGCGTAGTTCTGCTGGTTCTTGGTCGCCATCTCGGTCTGGGGGAGGCGCTCGCTTTCGGTTTGGTATCTAACTAGAGCTGGGGGAAATAATAGCGGAGAAGGGCCGGGGTGCGTGGCTTCTCCCTGCGGTTTCTCGAAGCACAGAACGCGTCAGCACCTGCAACTCGGCACCAAGCAGCGCGAGCCCGTGCTGATGGTCGGGGGCCAGCGCTAGGAGGGGAGGCGCGCGCCCGCGTACCTGTGGCGTCGCCTAACGCTGCTGCTGTCGCTTGTCTCGCTGCGGAATCTTTCGCTTTTGGCAACCGGAAAGCCTCCCATTCGGGGCTACACGTGTGGACATAGTGGACACAAGTTAAATTTGACTCAATACTGGAAGCAAGTGAGTCGGAAGAGGTGCGCGTCGTGCGGTTGATCTGGAGCACCACCAATAGAGAATCAATTATGGATTACGTGCACTTGAAGAGGGCTTCAACCGGGTCAACTTGACCAGACCACGAATGCGATACTGTAGTTTCTCGTTGTTTGGTTGGTTTGGTTCTGTTTGTTGCTCGTGTTTATTTTTCTCTTCATCCACAGGCAGGCTCCCTGGTGGTGCCGGATTTTGCTTTTTTGTCAACTTACTACATTCGCGTCTGGCGGAGTGACGCGCGTCATGGGCTCGTCGTCGAAAACCTGAAGCGCTACGAGCCGCCTGCACATTGCGACGCTTCCTTGCGATGACCCCGCCGATACAGTCTGCGGTCCTGAGTACTCTTTTTTTCTGGCCACGCCAGTGCTTCTAAAAAGTTGGCAGGCTGGCCCATGCGCTCGGACTAACTAGAACGGGTGCATGGCGCCGCCGGTCGAGCGAGATCGTCTGCGCTCCATGGGGAACGAAAACTTGGCAGGCTCCGAGAACATCTCGGGTTCAGCAGCCGCGCCACCCAGGCGGCGGAGGCCGAATCCGCGCGTGCCGTCCGGGCCGAGCGCCTGGCGATACAGCGGGTTGCTGCCACTCGTCACCGGAAGTCCCGGGGGCGGAGCCATCAGCCCCGAGCTGTGTCCATTCGGAGTTGCGATCATTGGCGGCGACTGACTCAAACGAGGCGACGACAAATTCAGCTTCGGGCGCGTGCCAGACGACGACGAACGCGCACGGTACGGCTGCGTGGCCGGCCCGCCGACGGTGGCCGCGCGGTTGCGAGACTCCCATCTACTCGACGAAGACGACGAAAAGTAATCCTTCTGCTGCCCACTTCCTCCGGTTGAGCTGCTGTTCGAGGAGTTGTGTGTATCCGGCGTCGATCCAGTGAGACTAGCCGGCGGGCGGAACTCGAGCTTGACCTTGCTCGCGTATTTCCGACCACTCTTTTTGTTCTTGCCGACAGTGAACGACACGTAGTCGCCCTGACGAATATCCACGTTCCCGTCTTCGTCCGGGATCAGGCGGAAGGAGATGCACGCCGAGTCCTGACGCGTAGGGGTGATCAAACCACCCGCACCACGGATTGAGTACACCACTCCCGTGCTAACCTTGCCTTCGCGCAGGTCATCCAGGCCCTCACCGACCGCTTCAACGTGCACGGGCGGGCGGGAAATGGCGGACGCCGACTTGGCGCGGCGACGACTGTCGCCTCCACCGCCCATCTCGACGGGGAACATCTTCTGCTTGAGCTTGTCGCAGTTGGTACCGTCGAACAGCACGACCTGCATGCCTGTTCGCCAGTTGTATTGGTCTGAAAGTGTCAGCACCGCGTGCTTGGCCATCTCTTCGTCGACAAACTCGATGATAGCATACGTCTCTCCAGCAGCGATCGGGGGCTTCAGCACGGCATTCCTACCCGTGGTCGTGTTTTTCTTGAGAAGACGCAGGTAAGAGATCTCACCGCAGCCCTGGAACGTCTCGCGCAGCGACGCGACAGATGCATCTTCCGGAAGGTTGTATGCAATAGCGGTACGGGCCAGCTTGCCGTGGTACGTCTGGTCGGGTGACAGTGGCTCTTTGCGGCACACCATCGTCTCATCCTCGCTGAGCAACAACTTGGTCGACAGCTCGAGCGCCTTCTTGATCTGCTCCATGTCGGTCGTAAGTTTCTTGACGCGGCCGAAGGAAGCCAGCAAGTCCAGCTTGACTGATCATTCATGATATGTTAGTCATGGCCACACACACTCGACAGAGCTCACGCAGCCCATGCACGCACCGTATCCGTCCATGTTCATGTTCTTGAGCAGGAAGAGGTCGCCGAGCAGGTTTTCGTCGCAGAAGTAGAACTCGAGCTGGTCGCAGATCGTGCGCAGGAAGGTGGCTGGCAGCGGGGCGCCAATGGCGTCGGCCGCCGCCTTATCCGAGGCTGCCTGCGCGAGCTGCGCGTGCGCATTGGCCGGCTCGTTCTCGGGCTCGCCGGGTGCGGCCGAGGCTGTCGGCGCGGCCGAGAGGCTGAGCGCGTGGAGGTCCGGAAGATGCTGCGCGGCGGAGGGGACGGCCGAGCCGATGGCGCCCGCCGCGTTCTCGACCTGGACGCCGCTGACCCTCATGTTGAGCACTGGCGGTGGCGCGAGCGCGGGCTGCGGCGGCGCGCCGAGCACCGACGTGTCGTCGGCGAACGCGTTCCACGTGGCGCCGAGCGAGGACGGCGGGATGGGCGCCGAGAACGAGCGGTTGCGGCTGCTGACCGAGTTGAAATAGGCGAGCTGCGCCATGACGTCGATCTCCGAGGACGAGGGCGCGTCGTCCATGCTTGGCGCGCCGGCTGCGGCTGCGCCGGCAAAGGAAGAGTCGATCGCGGCCGAGGACGGCGGCGCCTGCAGGAACGACTCGGGCGCGAACGGCGCGCTTAGCGACGAGAGCCCGAGCACGACCGACGACGGCGTCTTATCGCCAGCTGTTTCGGGATCCTGCGGCGGGGACGCGCGCGTGCGGTCCATCTGGCAAATCGGCGACTGTGGCTTTGTCTGCCAGGCGTATCTTATCCTGCAAGCAGCACAGCACGACACGTCAATCCATCCATCCCTCTCCTCGCATGCTCTCGTATAAATAGCCGAGAGGCGGTGATGGAGGGGACCGCCCTGGCGACGGAAGGCCGCGCTCACGCAGAAAGAGAGAGAGAGAGCGCACCTCGAGGGCTGCGCGGCTGACTCACGCGACCACGGATCCTCCGGCTGAGCGCTGCCACGTCACTCGCGTGGCGCACTTTTTTCTCTGGGAGGCTCAGGATCCGCGCGGGAGAACGCGGCGGACGGCGCGGGGCGCTGGTGGGCAGCGCGGGGGGTCGTGCGGGGACTGCGGAGGTGGCGCGAGGAGCGAGCGACGCCCCTGGCGGCCAGCGAGGCTGTCGTCCGCAGGCTCTGCGGGAAAACGTTGGGATGGAGGAAGCCGCGAGGGGGAGGGGGGCGGCGTAGTCCACCCTCCTCCAAATACAGGCGCGGCGCGACGCGAACCCTCTCGAAACCGATCGGAAAGGGGACCATCGTGTTTAGCAGGGCCGAGATTCCTCTTGGACGTTGTATGCGCTCGCGGCGGCGGATTGGGCGGCTGCGTCTGGCCAATCAACGCGCGCCGTGCGAATGGTTTTTTAAAAAATATGTTCTGACTACCTGGTACATGAGCATGCTACATGTAAGTGGGGAGGAACTTCAACTGCATGGGTCAACATCTCGTGGAGGTGACGACATGGGCTTTTTCTCTTCTTCGCGTGCTTTTTTTTCTCCTGGCGGCCATGACATAGCGAGTTGGACGCGGCGGCAGGTGGCGAGGCATGTGATGGCGGATGGGGAGCGGAATCGCGCGAGAAAACGCTCGCCAGGGGCAAAAATTCACGCGCGTTCTCTGGCTGACAAGGACGCCATCCAACGAGATCTGCGCGTCAATCATCGTCGTGTTTGCGCGGGTTCGTCGGTCAAGCGGACAAGGGAGGGAGTCTGCTGCCAGCATTCGCTGCTCGAGCGGCCTTGTTGGCACCTGTGGGGCCTCCGGGGCCGCCGCCGCCATCGCCTGTTGTGGCCGCATTTGTACCCTTGGAAGCGCTCTAACGCAAGCGAAATAGAGCGTCAGTTGGATGGACTCGGTTAGCGAACGACCGATCTCACCTGCTCCTTGTGGTAGCTGCTCACAATGTAGTCGAGGTCGATGATGCGCGAGGCGATGACCTTGAGCAGTCCGTGCACGTACGTGGCGACGTCTGCGTCCTGCTCTCGCAGCGCGGGTAGCAGCTTGTCGCCTAGGCTGATTCGACACCGGTTGTAGAGATTCGTCACGGTCAGCACGATCTGGCCCGACTCGCGACTGCGGTCGTTCGCCACGCGGTCGCCACGCTGGCGATCGAGGTCCAACCGCAGAGCCTCGCCCTGCAGCACCTCGAGCTTCTGTCGCAGCGCGTGGATCCCGCTGTTCTGCACGAGCACGAGGTTCTGCGTCTCCAGCTTCAGCGCGCGGATCTTTTGTCGGAGCTCATCTGTCTGCGCTCAACGCACACATCCGTTGGATGCCAGGCAGTCAGTTACCATGCTACCCCACATCGCTTCCATCAAGCTGAAGGCACGAACCTCCACTTCTGCGGCGCGAACTTGAGTCCGCAGGTCGCGATTGGCGTCAATAAGCGTGGCGTGGCGGTTGAGCACGTCGCCTACTTCCTCGTACTCTCCCTCGGACGCCTCGACGGCCGCCTCGAGGAACTGGCGGTACTTGAGTAGCGTGTCACGCGTGCGCTCGAGTCCCTCGCGTTCACGCATGTCCTTTTCGAGCTGTGCGGCTAGCTGCTTTCGCCGCGCTTCACTCGTCTCAGCCTGGCGGTGCTCGCTCTTGCTCTTGAGCTCGGCTCGTGTCCGTTTGGAGTCGTTCTCCTTGATGAACTTGTCGAATCGCGCGACCTGGTCCTTCATTTCATGCTGCTTGCGCGCGAGTTCCTTGGACCGTGCCTCGCAAGCATCCATGCGCTGCTGGAACTCCTCCTTCATGAATTCGAGTGCGTCGTCGACCTCGCGCGCCTCTTTTCGCTTTCGCAGCAGCAGGGTCGACTGGGCCATCTGCGAGACGCCCGACACCACGGGTGCCAGCTGCGCGAGCGCCGCAGGATCACTGCGGGGGACGTCATGAGTTCCTCTGAGCTATCGTTGCTGGTCAAGACCAGCTATTTTGCAAACTCACTTGGCGAGTCGGGCTTCAGTGAGGAACACGCTCGAGACATCGCCGAGCGGTGCCCCCGTGGCACTGCCGTGGGCTGACCGACGGTCAGCCATGGTGATAGGCGAGGGAAGCAACCACAGACGACTCAATGACACCGATTCATTCAGATGGACGCAAGTCAACCAGCGAAACAGAGCTCAGAATAGCATCGCATGTGCACAATCCAAGCATGCGAGAGCCTATAATTGCAGGCAGCATCGTCAAAGAACTCGTGGATCACCTGTACAAATCCAGCTTCCGAGCATTATGGAGAGTTCAAGCCATCGGAAAAGCAGCGTCAATTCCTATCGCACCACCTCCAGCAAGCGTGAGCCAGCCGACTTCAACGTGGTCAAGCTCGCTTGCATGGCTACATCCGTACTGTTCCTCTCCTATTAAAGATCCCTCCTCAACAGAAGGCTCTGTTCTGTGATTCGTCAAAATCCATATTATCCGCCTCCCCATTGGCCAAAACCCCGCCAAATACCCGTGGCCAGTCACCATGAGCGCGCCAAGCGCCGCTGGCAGCAGTTATCTCCCAGCCATGGAGCTCGAGTCGCCCGTGGCGCTGTGGCGCCAGGACGCGGGCGCGCCGCCCGTCGTGGACGCGTCCGTCTGCTCGGCCGCCACCAGCAAGCTGGTGCTAGTGACGACGCAGCGCGAGGTGCTGGAGCTCGACTCGCAGTCGCGCAAGTGCGTCAACCACTGGGCGTTCCGCGCCGCCGGCAAGAGCGCGGGGCAGGCGCTGGCGCTGGCCGCGGCGCGCAGTCCGATCTCGCGCGTGCTGTTCGGCGTGCGCGGCTCCAGAGGCAAGGCGCAGGGCCAGGCGATCGTGAGCTGGCGCGACGAGGACAAGGAGGCCGGCAAGTGGAAGCGCGAGGCGCTCTCGACCGCGTCGCCGGCGTTCGCGCTGCTCGTGCACCCGCAGCTGGCGAGCGAGGCGCTCGTGGTGTTTGAGGACGGGTCGTTTGCGGTGTACGATGACGAGCTCAAGCCCCAGCTGGAGGTTGAGGCAGACGAAGACAGCGCGACGGTCGTCTGGGCCGCGCTTCACTCGGACCACCAGCATAACGCGAGCAAGGGCAAGCTGCTGCTGGCCCTAGTGGTGAAGAAGGCCGAGGGCTATGAACTCGTCGTGCACCACGTTGTTCCCCGCGAGGCGCGCAGGAAGGGCAAGATCGTGTTTAGCTCGGGCACGATGACCAGCTCTCTGTGCCTGCGTCACCAGATCGCCTCCCCGGATGGCAACGCCACGGACACGGTCTCGGCGTGCGCGTTCTTCGCCGAGACCTACTCGTACTCGATTATTTGGTCGTCGGGAGCGTGGGAGTCGCTGCGCATTGGTGTGCGCAACGCGACTAGCGCTCGCTTCTCGCTCTTCGTCAAGGCCACCGAGTCTCTCACTGCCATCGAGGCCCCAAGTGCCAACAAGAAGCGGAAGGTGGCGACCGGGACCGCGGCTGCTTCTGGTGCGTTCACTGCGTGCAGTGTTGCCACGTTTAGCTACCTGGTTGTCGGATCATCGCAGAAGCCGGGAGAGCTCACTGGATGGGACGCCAAGTTCGCTGTTAACGTCTCGAGTACGTCGATCGAAACTACGGCCGAGGACCCTACCGAAGCCTCCATCAAGCCGTCAACGACGGGGAAACTCCTGTCGCTGCACCCTTCTTCGCTCGGCGAGCTCGTGGTGGCTGTGTATGAGCGAGCGGTGTTCCTTGTGAACGTCAAGAACAAGTTCTCAACTCTTTCCAGTGTTCTCGGAGCGGGCTCGAACGGCATCTCTGCGCAGTCCACGCCGCAGATGCCCGAGTCACTGACTCCGGAGTGGTGGCGAGACGTATCGAAGGATGGCGAATCCAAGATTGTCACGGACGTGGAAGCATGGAAAGCGAGTGTGTGTGAAACGACCTCGAGTGCCAAGGAGCAGCAGCTTGTCGCGGACCTCGCCGACCCCAAGGTGACAGGGACGGCGGCCAAGTTCCTCAGCAAGTTCAAGGAAGCGAAGTCCAACGCAGGAGAGAAGGAGCTGCCGTTCCGTGTTGTTATGGCGGTTGCCCAGCGCTCCGTCGAGTCTCCAGAGCTGGAGTTGTGGGCTCCACTGCGTGAAGCCATCTCAAGCAAGCGCCTTTCAGCGCGTGCTGTGCCTGGCTTGCTACCTTTGCTCGCGCGCCACAATCAGCTCGAGCTGCTTCAGCTTGCGATTAGGGATCTGACCGACATTGACGAGCGCTCGATTGTTCGCCTTCTGCGATATTTCATCAAGCTGAATGCTCGCCAAACAGACTCAAAGACTACTCCTACCAAGGCCAAAAAGCGCAAGGCTGCCAGCTCGAAGTCTGATACTGATGCATCAAACGAGAAGGCGGAGCATTTTATTGTGACGTTGCTGTCATTACCCACCAACAGCGTGTTCTTGCATCATGCCGTCCGCGAATTCCAGCTGTACGAGACGCTTTACTTGTTGACGATCTGCAAGAAGTTCGCGTTCGGCACCTCGCTCCTTGACACCAAGGCAGGTGAGGACAGGACAGAGATTACACCGTCATTTGCTTCGTTTGTGAAGGACGAGAACGTGCAAGCGCCATCGAGCGAGCAGCTGTGCTCGTGGATTGCTGCGTTGATCGACGCGCATTTGACGTCGCTAGTGCTAGCTGCGGGGAAGGACAAGGCTATTGCTGAGGGTATGGAACGTCTTGGTGCCCTCGTGGATGCGCAACTGCGGTCATGTAACCGCATCGAATCGGTGTGCAGTGTGCTCAGCAACTTTGTCAAAGCACGCGCAAAGCTGCCGAAGCCTCACGGCGTGCCCGACTACAGCGTCGAGGAGCTGCTCATTTAGACTGTAGATCACACAGGGGCAGTTCATCCGACAGAAAGCCAAGCAAATACAGTGCATTCTTGTGTGTATCTCGTTCTCTTCGACTGGTCTGCATAATTGTAGGCAGCGACCTGCAGTGCTGAAAGGCCAGCTTTAGTGTAGAGGCTTTGGAGCCGTAGTGCCGTCCCACTGGCACACGCATTGAGGGCAACGGGTGACTTTCATTCGGATTTGCTCGACCTCGATGCTGTCCAGTGAAACTCCAAGCCTCGTGGTGTGCCATGACGCAGCCGGACTGCTCAACTTGGCGACGACTCGGGCTTTGGCTCCGTCTGCGTTTACGCCACCGAGATGTACCGTGGGTTTTCTGCTGGTGTTGATGTGCTGTAATTCATAGTTGTGGACAGCAGGCACTCGCATCAACGACAAGGGTATGACATGTTTGTCGTCCACTTGCAGGGCTGCAGCTCGAAACTCTTGGCTGAGGTCCATTTGATCGAGATCGTAACGGAGCCAACGGACCGTTGAGTGTGCTGTACTCTACCGAATGGCACAGGTTTCTTTCGGAGGCATGGCTCACGCGTTGCTCAGGTGATCGATAGCCCGGGAATGCATCTGGAGATCGCGCACTCTATAGATGCTCAGCGCAACACCGAATTCGATTGAGTACTGTACTGTAGTGGCCATATCAACTCGACAGTCGTCTCGACGAGGGGAAGGTACCTCTGAGATATTGACGGATCGCCATGCGGAGGTTGGACACGGAGGCCACAGGGCAGAGCGCCTCAACAGAGTTACAGTGTGAACTCACATTGCCAATGCTTCCAACCTGTGTGTTATGCGATAAGTAGAGTATCGCTGTCGGAAGTTTGCTGCAGGTCCCATGCACACCCGATGTGGTCGGTAGACCTGGTAGACCTGTTGACTCGCGACCGTCGCCCGATCGCAGCGATCAACGCGCCGTTCCAACGCACCGCCGACCAACGTACGACCTTGACCTCGATTCCATGGCTACAGGTCATCGGTCGCTCCTTCGGCGCCTCAAGCATGGCATCGCGTCGTGACAAGTTGATGACGATAGTGTAGGTCAGCAGATCGCGCATCGAAGAAAGCTGCCTATGCTCTCTATTGCCAATGACAGTCCCAGGGCCGCTACATGCACACCTGGCACCTCGACAGTCGAGCAAGCACGTGTACAGTATCTGCGGATGAGTTGCCAATCATCGTGCTGTGCTTCGACGTGGATCTCAGCTCTGTCATGAGCTTGAGAGATGGTGCTTTCCCACACATTGCAAGCAGCCTTCATGCTCACATCTTCCCACGCATGGAGCGCCGAGTGCAGCAGACGGCCCAGCCGCCGACCGAACGGTCGTGACCATCGACACAGCACCGCATCGCGCAGAGAACGGGGTGTCTACAACTTCTAATGGCCACACCCGAAGCTCTCGACACCAAATCTGCAGCGAGCGACCATCGCCGCTCGCTTTCGCTCGTCGGCAAGCCCAGCAAGCAAACAGCATGTTGTGCAGTCGCGGTGATCAGCGATGCTGCCTGTCGTGGCCCAGCTGTTTGTCCTGAGATACCAACGACAGTTGGCGAGCATAAGCCCAAACCGCCAATATCTTGGCGTTTGTATTGATCGCACGCTTGGCGAGCATCAGTGCTCTCCAACCGCGCGCGTGTCCACTTTCAGCACGGCTCGTTTCTGACCGACCAGCCAAACGGCCCGGCCCAGTTCCGCCTTGGGGTCATGATCCTAATTGATACCCTGCGCCTTTGTATGCCAGGCAGGAACGCTTTGCTTGGGACTGGCGTGCCCTGCCGTCGTACGTCGCAGCATGATACTCGCTCGTTGTTGATAGCCGGAGCAGCTTGCGCTTGATCTCGAACTGTTGTTGCAGCGGTCCGCTGTGGCCCATTCCCGAATTTGCGCTCTCCACTCGACCACCCTCGAGCGCGAATTACCTCACTTCCTCTCTCGTTGCAAGCGAGAAAGCTCTAGAGCGCCTCCCAGCCTCTAGCTCCCTTAACCTCCACTTCCTCCTCAACCAACCACCGAGCAATGGTTCGCGTGTACCTGGCGCTTGGCGCCGCGCTCGCTCTCGCGGCCCCGGCGGCTGTGACGGTGGCCACCACGGCCGTCTCGTTCTCCAACGACTGCTCGTACGAGATCGACCTCTACGACAACAACAGCACCGAGGTGATTGCTGCGGGCGGCTCCACGTCGCGCGCGCTCGCCGATGGCTTTAGCGGCATGTTCCGCCACGGCAAGAGCGCGGAGGCGACACTCGCCGAGTTCGCCATCAGCGGCGGCAAGTCGTGGTACGCTCTCAGCGTTGTGCCGCCCGGAGCGGGCAGCTGCGACAGCTACGATGCGTGCCAGGCCGCCACCAACAAGACGGGCTACAACGTGCCCATTTCCATCACGCCCGACACGTCGGCCGCCTCGTCCAACACGACCGTGAACCCTGAGTGCTCAGCCGTTGAGTGCGAGTCGGAGGACTGCGACGGTGCCTACCTGTACCCGGAAGACAGCTCCAAGCTTCGCAACTGCCCCGACGAGCTCCCGATCGCCGTTGTCTTCTGCCCGTCGGGCTCGGGCTCGTCGAGCTCGGACGCCACCATCACGGCGTCGGACGCCACCATCACGGTCGCCAGCACGACCACCTCGGACTCCACTACGACCGCCACCACGACGGACGCCCCGGCCACGACGGAGCCTGCCACCACCGCTCCCGTCTCGACCACGGCTGCCACGACGTCGACGGCTACCTCGACCGCGACCGCGACCGTGTCGGCGACCACTTCCACCACGTCGGACGTCGGTGCTGATGCTGATGTCACGTACACCGCTGGTGTTGTTGAGGCTGCTTCGGACTCGACCTCGACTGCCGGCTCGACTGGCTCGGCTTCGGGTACTACCTCGTCGTCGGCCTCGACCTCGACCACTTCCACGAGTGGCTCGACGGGTTCATTCGCGGACGCGACCATCAGCTCGAGCTACGTCTACAAGGGTACGGACGCTGGTAGCGCCTCGGGCACCTACGGTCGCATTACCGAGATGTCGTCGTGCTCGACTGAGACCATCACGGTCTCGGACCCGATTGGCCCCTTCAGCGAGGAGGTGACCATGGTGTTCCGTGGCCCGATGGAGATTTCCAACATTGCCGTCTTCACGGCTTCGAGCTCGGGTGATGACTGGTCGAAGGTGTCGTCGTACGACGCGGACGCCCAGACCCAGGAGAACATGGTGTTCATGAACAACCTGAACATTGACTACTCGGGCAACGACGCCAGTCCGCAGGGCTACGCTACGGCCGACGGTGCTGACACTGCCTCGGAGTCGACGATCTTTGGCGGTACCCTTGCTGATGCCTCGGATGCGTCGGTTGTTGGCGGTGGCCCGGGTGTCTCGACTGGTGTTGAGGTCAACATCATGACGGGCACGATCTGCAGCGACGACGACCCGTGCGACGGCTACTACAGCGACCTCGGCTACCACGGCTGGTCTGGTGGCATGAAGATGTTCGTCACTAAGCTCTCGATGCCTACTGGTTCGTCGGTGAACCGCCCCGCTGTCTGGATGCTGAACGCCCAGGTTGTGCGTGCCAGCCAGTACGGCTGCAACTGCCGTGGCTCTGGCTCGGTTGGTGGCTGCGGTGAGCTCGACATTGCTGAGGTCATTGAGACGGATACCGACAGCAGCTACGTGTCGACGCACTACTACTTCTTCGACGGCGAGCCGTCGCCGGGTGGCGACAACTACGCTGCTCGCTCGACGGACACGGTCACGTACGTCACGATCATGGACAACTCGGGTGAAGGTATCATCAAGATCCTGCAGATCGGTGCCGACGACTTCGACTTCTCGGTTGACGCCGTCTCGGCTGACACGATCTCCACGTGGCTTGACGCTGATGTCGAGAACCTGCTCTCGTAAGCAGTTTCTGACTGTGCGAGATGGAGTTGGGGTGTGAAGTCAAGGTGCTCTTTGTGCTTTAGTGTCGATACGATTGCAGTATCAGTAGATCGGAAACGTGTGAGGTGTCTTGCTGGGTGCTGTAGTCTCTGCTGCTCCGGGAGCGGATCGATCAATACATGAGCTCTCTGACGAAGATGAAGCGTAGCAGGCTGTAGACTGCTGATAAGTACACACAATGTATGTAGAGTGCATTACTGAGTGGATTTTCCCGTTCAATTGAGTTGTTTCTTGACCTTGTCCACCGTGGTGAGCCTTCGCGTAGGGGGCTGCCGTAGACGTTCAAGAAACCAGCCTTCCTCTAGTACCGTACCAGAGTTGCAGGGCATAGGCGATCACCGAGTTCAAGAATCCCCATCAAGGTGGATTGGTCATGATGCATCAGTCATGAAGGTGGCATGAAGCACTAAACGAATCGTTCGCGACGGCGCCAACGCATTCTAGGTCGGAAGAATCACGATCCGAAGTTTATCACCCACCTCGATGTGGTGGAAACAGGCGAGCGAGTGATTAAAATGCGTGCACAGGACGGAGCACTGAAAAGCTCGATTTGGCACGCCATCGAGAAAGCTGTCGCCACCGAGACACTCGCCTGCGACGGCCGCGAACACCAGACCGGCACACGCATCGCGACCATCGGCTTCTCACTGAGAAGCTCTCATTAGTTATCTCGGGATCCACCGAGCACCGATGCATCTGGTCCTCTGGTTTGGCGGAATGCCAGCCACATGCACAACTCTGTGGGGCCAGCAGGCGTGCTGCTCGCATCCGCGGACAGCGGTGAGCGGGCGGACCAGGCCTCATCAATGATATCACGGCAGCACATTCGACTGGGTTCCACTATGCAGAGGTGCACGCGTCTTGAAAAGCAGTCGGGCAGGATGTGCGTGACCTCGAGGTGATCGGCCGCGCGATTCCGGTTGCAGCGGGCCACGCATTTGGCGATCCAGCTGGTTGCCCAATCGCGACATGTCCAGCGCTTGGCTGATACTACGGCTCTATTGAATTATTGGTTGCAGGTTGAGGGGTCGCGTGGGTGAACTGGCCTAGAGGTGTACGGTTCAAAACCTGCTATATCCAATACTGTCGACGCACGTGACATCAATTATAAAATATAAAGCATACTCAGAAAACCTTCGAGACACAGTACTAGTCGGAGGATATCTCAGCGGTACAAGGTACGGTACAAACAGCACGCATGTCCACTGACTCGACGCCCGGCCGCGCAACCGCACAACAGCTGTCATCAACAAGCGCGCGACTCTGAAGCGTGAGCACTGACTTAGCGTATCCTTCCCACAGCCATAGTGGACTCGCGTGCTCGCCAGCTGGCCGCGAGTGGCACTCGGCGCCTGGATTTGAGTGCTTATTCGGTTCGCAATCTCAGTGCTCGCGGGTATGACTCTGTCCGCACTGGGCTGCCCCTCTCTCTCCCACCCGTCAGTGCCCTGCCCGCTGCGATCTTGGAGTCAGCTCCTCACTCTCCAATCTCCGGCCTCGAGCTCAAGTCGACCCCCCGAGCTCACGATGGTGCGCGTGTTCGCTTCCTCGGCCCTGGTGGCCTGCCGCCATCTGCGCGCAGGCGGCGCTGGCGACCGACGTGACCTTCCAGAACTCGTGCTCGTACACCATCTCGCTGTACGACAACAGCAACACCGAGTCGCTCGCGGCCGGCGCGTCCACCACCAAGTCGCTCGCCAGCGGCTACAGCGGCATGTTCCGCGACGGCGCCGACGACGAGGCCACGCTCGCCGAGTTCTCCGTCACGGGCGGCTACATCTGGTACGACATCAGCGTCATCCCGCCAGGATCCGGCAGCTGCACCAGCTACGAGGCCTGCAAGGAGCTCACGGGCAAGTCCGGATACAACGTCGCCATGCAGATCGCGCCCGAGACGGCTTCCACCTCGAGCTGCCAGACCGTCACGTGCGAGTCCGAGACCTGCTCGGACGCGTACCTGTACCCCACGGACGACTCCAAGACCCACGCGTGCCTCGACTCGACGGCCATGACTGTCACATTCTGCCCCGGCGGATCTTCGTCCTCGACTAGCACGTCCACCACGGCTCCCGCCACGACCACTGCTGCTCCTGCTGCCACCACGTCGGCTCCAGCGGCCACCACGTCGGCTCCTGTTTCATCAACCAACACGTTCGACGAGGTTGCCAGTGACTACGAGTCGGGAACCGTGTCGGCGGCCTTGACGTCGCTGACCTCCTCCAGCACGACCACCTCGTCCACGACAACGACCACGACGAGCACGAGCAGTGGTGCGACCAGCGCCACCTTCTCCTCGGCCACTATCAGTTCCAGCTACGTGTACAACGGTACGGACGCTGGTAGCGCCACTGGCACTTACGGTCGTGTGACCGAGATGTCGTCTTGCACGACTGAGGATGTCACTGTCACCAGCCCTGTCGGCCCTCTGAGCGAGGAGGTGACCATGGTGTTCCGTGGCCCGATGGAGATTTACAACATTGCTGTTTTTAACGGCTCGTCTGGCAGCGACTGGACGAAGGTGTCGTCGTACAGCGCCGCCAACCAGACCCAGGAGAACATGGTGTTCATGAACAACCTGAACGTCGACTACTCGGGCAGCGATGCCAGTCCCCAGGGCTACTCCTCGGCTGATGGTCTGTCCACGGCCACTGAGTCGACTATCTTCAACGGCACCCTTGCTGATGCCTCGGATGCGTCGAACACGTACGGTGGACCGGGCGTTGCCACTGGTGCTGAGGTCAACATCATGACGGGCAACATCTGCAACTCCACGAACACGTGCGACGGCTACTACAGCGACCTCGGCTACCACGGTTGGGCCGGCGGCATGAAGATGTTCGTCGCCAAGCTCTCCATGCCCACCGGCTCGTCTGTGAACCGCCCCGCTGTCTGGATGCTGAACGCCCAGGTTGTGCGTGCCAACCAGTACGGTTGCAACTGCCGCGGTTCGGGTGCTGTTGGTGGCTGCGGTGAGCTCGACATTGCTGAGGTCATTGAGACCAACACGGCCAAGGACAAGCTGTCGACGCACTACTACTTCTACGATGGCACCCTCTCCCCGGGTGGTGACAACTATGTTGATCGCTCGACGGATGCGGTTACGTACGTCGTCATCATCGACGAAAGCGTGGGCGCCATCAAGATCGTGCAGATCGGCGCCGACGACTTTGACTTCACGGTCGAGTCGGTCGCGGCCTCGCAGGTCACCTCGTGGCTGGATGCGACCGTGTCGAACCTGCTGACGGCCTAGATTGCTGCCGTTGCTCTGCGTCCTTGAATGTCGCTGTGCCATGCGTGTAACCAATCGAGACCAAAGTCTTTTTGCGCGCTGACGTTAATTGTAAATAATCCACTGCATGTTCGTTTCTCCACCCCAATCGTCTGTCCTCTGTCGGCATTGCATCCGGTCGTTCTGGGCAACAACAACTTCAACACGGTCAAGTTACGCCCGGAGTTCCACGCACGTACCCCTAGTTACTCTCCTTGTAACCACCCGCCAAATAACTAGGATTTTGTATGGTCCATAGCACACTGTGTCTCCGTGTTGACCATTCGGCAATCGACAGTGAGCCGCCGAGACAGGCGCTCCCCGCGGCCCCATGGAGCTGCTGTCGGCGTCGAGACAGGAGGCGGTGCGCCAGATCCGCGAGCAGCTGCGCTGCGTGTTGTGGTGCGTGCGCTCGGCGGCGCTTCTGCGGTTCCAGCGAATGTCCTGGCGGCTCTGACTGACCAAAACTGCCCTCGCGGCGCTCGTTCGTTTCCCCCGGCGCAGCGAGCGCATCTTTGAGGACCCGCAGTGCCTTGACTGCAAGCACAACTTCTGCCGCGAGTGCATCTTCCTGCATCTGCGCAAGAACAACTCGCACTGCCCGACGTGCCGCCTGCCCACGCGTCCAAGCGAGGTGACGCGCAACCAGTTCCTCGAGAGCATCCTGGCGGCGTGGAAGACCGTGGAAGTCGAGCTGGAGCACCTCGACGACCCGCAGTGCCACGAAGGGTCTATAACTGTAGCTGACACGGAGAGGGCATTGCAGAGCGCGTCGGCGGGCTCGCATCTTTCAGCGCCAGTCGTGCAAAATGGAGCGGGATCTGCAGGATCGGCTGCGATGCCCATGTCGATGCAGGGACGCGGGCGAGTGGCCAACAACAAGTGGAACATCGACACGCAGGGAATCCGTCAAGAGATGCGGCATCTCCAACCGTACGGATATGGTCAGCCGTCTTCAAATGGGAACAGCAAAAGCTCGAGCAGTGACTTGCCAGATAACTACGGAGCGAGTCAACGGCAAACTGCAGAGAGCACTACGCCAGCGCGCGGTCAACGTCAGCGGCGTCGTGGTAAGACCAAGCGAAGGCTCCCCATAACTGGTGCGCTCGAAAATGGCAGGTTTCCGCTAGTGTTTGGTTGAGACGTTTGTCTGTTGCTCACATTCTTGCTTTATTCAGCTTCAACAGAAGAGGACGAAGGGGAAAGAAGCAGTGACGGTGCAAGCCAAGGAGACCGATTCTTTACTCACAATTTAACTGCGTTATCGCTTGACGAATTGTCACAAGCAAGCAGTTCAGCAATGCTGCAAACGCAAGACATCAACACTTATTTAGAGCGCATCAACAAGCAGAGAGAAGCATTGAACAAGTGGGAACGCGAGCGTGCAAAGCGAGAATCTGCTGGGGAAGGACTGGACTTGCAGAAGCGAGTCTTGCTTTGCCGAGGTTGCCAGTATTAAGTCAGAACAGGAACGGACATGGCATTTCTACCTGCGGAGATTCGCAGACGCAACTACCATTATCTGCAATGGGCTTCGACTCTCCAGACCTGCTGCCTAGATCTCAAGTTAATGCTTTTGATCGGTTACTTTCTCGAGCTAGAGCTTCTCGGCGTATTGATGATAGCGAAGATGAAGACGACGGCGATGTTGCGACTGAAGATCCTGACGAATGGCTGCGCTCACGGTTAGCAAAGCGGCGAACACAGACTGAAGCAGAACATTCGCAGCAGGTTTCGAAAACCGAAGATGGTTCAGCGCGCAAACGGGTTTGCATACCCAGTTCACAGCGGCTTAAAGACGTAGAGCGACCCATCATTCGAGTAGAATCATCCCAGCTCGAGGTGGACGACGAGGGCGACGAACCAATTATCGTACCTGATAGCCAAACAGTCGAAAGCGCAGAAGAGGAGCTAGAAATGAAGGCCTCCGTACCCATAACGCCACCGAAGCGATCCGTGTTGGAAGCTGCCAAGCCAGCAAAGTCACCCAACTCAGCGTTAGGCAAGAGGCATGCCAAGAGAATCAGCCAAGATTTTGCTGGAGCTATCAAGGCGTTTCAAGCCAAGCAGCAGGAGCAGCACCGCCCAAGTTCAGCTGCTGCAGCCGCATTAATGCCTAGGAGCACTCCCAGCGACGCTGAGACATCGCATCTACAGGCAAGCAGCGGAATCGTGAGTAGTATTGTGTTACAGAATGGCGATCCGCCCTCTTCAATCAAAGAGAGTGATCCGCTTAGCAAGTTGAGCCGACCACCGCTGGCTTCTAAAACGGAGGTGATTCCACCAGTAGTCAAGAGTGAACCAGTGAACTGGCTCAGTCGCCTTCCAGTATCGACAAGTGGAAGTGTCCCCGCGAAAAAGTCTGAGTCGAACGATGCATACGTATTAGTGGGGACAGATCTCTCAAAGGACGAGATCAGACGGGTAGTTGAAGCATGCGGTCAGCTTGGTGGCCGCTTTGGCCGTCATTTCGACACGAAGCGCAATCGGCTGACGGGGTCCGAGTTTTCGTCAGTCACGCACGTCATCACGAAGACTGTCCCTCCTCCGTATTTGAGGTCTGACGGTGAACCGTTTGAACTTCCTGGTCGTCGCTGCAAGCGCACTGCAAAGTACATGCAAGCACTAGCCGAGGGCTCGTTTGTTGTGGACGTGAAGTGGGTGTGGGATAGTGTCTCCGCTGGGAAGTGGCTGTCAGAGAACTCGTACGAGATGGATGGCGATGTTTACAGCGACGCGATGGGAAAACCACGCGAGAGTCGACTTCGTCGAGCGCGCACAGGAAGACGCAACGACATTTTCAACATGTTCCGGTTCGTGATGCTGTGCGAGGACGACGAGTTTGACTTCCAGCTTGATTCGGTGGGCTCGGTGGTCAAAACGTTTGGTGGCGTTGTCAGCACAGCTGGCGAATTTGACAGCCTGAACGCGACAGATCGTCTCAGCAAAACGCCTATCGGAATCGTGTCAAAAACGCTGCCGTCCTGGATCGCCAAGGCGCGCTGGCAGCAGTACCAGATCCCCATTGTGCGCGTGACGTGGATCTTTGACAGCATCAGCTTCGTCGAGGTGCTGCCTTTTGACGACTATTACCCGTACTAAGTAGCTGATGCCCGCGACCAAAGCAACAAAAATGCCAGAGTCTGCTGAAAATCTCAACGCCATAAACATCTATTCGCTGCCATACGATGCCGCCCGCCAGTCGCCGGTCCGATCGGTCTGCTCGCTCGCTCGTCGCTCACCGCTGCGGCTGTTGGGCCTGATGGGCCGCCACGTTGCCGTCCACGGGCACCTGCATCTCGAAGATGTCGAGCTGCCCCTCCTGCTTGACTGCGATGTTGATGTTGGCGCCGTTGGCAACACGGATGTGGCGCTCCACGCACGCCAGCAGCTCCTGTTGCAGCGCCTGCAGGTCGACGCCCGCCAGCACCTGCGAGCCGCGCTGGTGCGCCAGGATGATCTGCAGCCGCTCCTTCGCCATGGACTTGGGCGTGGGCTTGGCGCTCGCAGCCGCCTCGGCCCCGTTCTGGAAGAAGCTAGCCAACCACTTGCTCGTCGCGCCCCTCGCCGCCATCCTCGACTCGACTTCGGAAGGAATGTGGGCGCTCGGATATTGGGGGGAAGGTTGACACGACAGGAATGATGGTCCATGGTTTTTACGGAAGGTGGATGCCAGGCCACCAAACGTCAAACACCAATCGTGCATGGTGGCGGGCGGGAAATAATCCATCTCACTCTGGCAAACTTGATGCGGATGAAGATGGGTGGGTACAGCGTAGCTTGGTGGAGATCGGGTGTTCAATGCGTTTGATATCATTAGTAGCACCGAGCTATGGTTGCAAGGACGACGCCCTGCGTTTCGTAATTGTCTCGAACCCAGTGGGAGCTGAAACCAACAGATTCTCATGGTTGCAAGGTGCTTTCCTCGACACCAAGTTCTCAATGGCAATAGTTTGCGGTGGCGATTACAGTGCCTAGATCTGCTTCCTCGATTCCGAGAGGCATAAGAGTTGGTTTTGTTGCGTCGAGTTGGTTCAGTGTGAGCGGGAGCCACCAAATGCAGCTGACTGCCTTTGTCTGCACAGCGGCAAGCTTAGCATCAGACAGCAAAGCACTTCACAAGAATATTTGGAAGCAAGTCCACAACAGAACTCGAGTTGAGGAAGCCAACTCACAACTACCATCGAAGTAACACCTAACTTCACACAGCAATTTCATCATCGCTAAGTCCATCATGTTCTACACCACTGCATAGCAAGCAACTACATCTACCTCTCAGCATGCACACATTTGATGGCGATCGGTCAGATAACTATGAAGTCACTGGCTCCTTTGATTATGAAAGCAGCGATCCAAAACGGATACCGCTCTCTCACCTGTTGTGTTCCTCATTCCGATCACTCGTCAACCACATCAACAAGAAGATGCCCAAGTACTCAGCCAGATTTCAAAGTTACACTGGTTTATCTCCACGTTGGCAGGAATGCGTTCCTTTGATGCCGTCGGACAGGGATAAGTATGGTCATCACAGTACTCGGTTTGTCCAGATTCGCGCGCACAGCCACACTTGCAGCCCACGCTCAGCAACGGCAGCACATGCAAAAACACACCAACTTGGAGCGAGTGATCAGCCAAGAGGGAGTGACCCCTCGGAAACAGTTCTCTTCATCGATTGTACTCGAAGCGAGCTGGGTTAAATAAATGTCATCATCACACTCAGCGCTCCACAGCAAAACACGAAGGACATGCAAACACGCAAATACATGCACACACACACAGCTTGGATGAATGGAGGGAACCGCTCAGACCGAGCTCTGTTAAAACCCGGTGGAGTAATGCACTCAACATAACTTGGAGTTAATACTGTCTGGGGCGGCGACATACATTTTTCGCAATCATCGCGGGATTCCCAAGGCAAAACACACGCATAACATGCATCACACGCAGCAAACGCACGCTCTTGGACTCGGTTGCGGACGTCTGGAGCGCCTGGTAGCTGCTCCGGTATGCACGGAAGTGGCGAAATCGACGACTGCGAGCTGAAGACTGCGCTTGAGCCGACCGGCGGCCGTTGCCACGCCAAAACGACTGGTCGGCGACACTTCGGCGGTTACGGTTCGATTCAGCACGCTCGAACCGGTTCAGTTTGAGATCCTGCGCTACGATTGGCTGGATATGATGGTGTGGTAAACATGAGTGTAGTGTTGAACACATCATCTACGTACGTCATGCTCATCATAGCGCTTGATGGGATGAAGCCACTTCGTTAGCGTCGGCATAAGCGACCACGTCAGTCAGCCCAATCGGCAGTCGGCCCAATCGGCCATTGCTCAATTTGCCAGCTTCATTCCACTCCTTCAGCATCTACATTCGCCATGGTTGCCGCCGCGATGACCAAGATCTCAACTTTTGACGGCCGACACGCCGACGGCATCGTGGGGCTCATTCTCCCAATTCAAGTCGATGAGTTTGGCGTGGCCGTCACCATCGAGGACCAGCCCGACCTTAAGGACATTCCAGGCTTCTACCAGCAAGGCGCTGGCCAGTTCTGGCTCGCAACTGAGCAGGACGAGAGTGGTGACGAGAGAGTCACCGGCACCATTGCTCTCGTCGACATTGGCGGAGGGCTCGCTGCACTGCGCAAGATGTTCGTGGCTAGCGACAGACGTGGACGCCCGCACAACACGGCAGCAAAGTTGCTGAACGTGCTGCTGGAGTACGCACGAAACAAGAAGCTGGCTGCTGTGTACCTAGGTACGACTGACAAGTTTCATGCGGCACATCGCTTCTACGAGAAAAACGGCTTCGAGCGCGTGCAAGTGGAAGACCTGCCCGAAAGTTTTCCACGCATGCAGGTCGACACCATCTTCTACCGCCTCACGCTGTGAGCACCATAAATGATTGAGACTAGCTCAAGCGATTGATTCAAACAGCGCTTTCTTTTGCATCGAGTACGAATTTGTTGAAATCCTTCACCACTCCACGCGGATGATTGGAAGCGAGACTGAAAGCACCTGCGTCGCTGCATCCCATTTGGCATGACCATCTAGGTGCCGCACAGGGTACGGCAAGTAGAGCACCAGCTTGCTTTGCATTTAAACAGGCCACGTAAGTGCTAAAGTATCTCTTGATAAGATCATTGAAGGCGACGCACAGTGAGGACGATTGCAGGAGCAGCTTCTGACGCTTGACGTCCAGGTCGATGTCTTCGAGTCGATGCCTCGGGCACTCGATGCGCACGACCATAGCCTCGCAGTGCGCGGATGACGGGTCCTTGTCGCTCAAGCCAAGAAATACGTCTTCTGTCCCCACATTCTGCTTGTACAGGATTTCAAACCTTCAGCCGATCGTTAGCACCCAACAGCTAATCTCCTCGATGCGGTTGCCCTATCAATCGACGCACTTTGGCCTCGTGCGCGTCTCGAATGAGTCGTCGTCCTCGTCGTCGCTGGGCACTTCCTCGGGCTGCCAAATTGCCTTCGGGTCGACCTGCTTGATCTGTCCGATTGGCCGCGTCACTACGGTTTATTATTTCGCACTTGTAGTGTCATTACCGAGTCCAGCTTATCTCTTTGCAGCGCTCTCACCTTGAGGAGCAACTGCCGACCCCATTGTCGCCGGTGTGATTGCTTGGCTTTGTTGCTGTTGCTCACTCTCATCTTCGCCGTAGCGTGAGTGGAGCTCCCCAAGTAGACCATTGAGCGCGACGATGTCTGCTGCCATTCCCTCCATCGCTCACAGGGAAAATAAACAAGATCGCTAGAAATCCCAAAGTGAATACTTTCTGGATTGAAATATCTAGGATTGCACGCGACTCCTCGGTGCCTTTTGTGGCGTCAAGCGTCGCTCGTTACCTACGTGAACTGCTCAAAGACGCGCTCAAGCGACAACTCGCTCACGCTGTACTGCGCAATCGCGAACTCGCGCTTGTTTTCTTCGAGAATCGCAAAAACTTGGGCGAGACCAAACGTGTCCGAGCAGGTGGTCTCGTACATACCACTGATGCTAGACCCGCTTCCTCGACTTTCGCTGCCTTGCAGCGCCACCGACTTGACTGGTGCCTCCGATTCAGTTGTCATTTTTCGCTTGAACAACTCAACTTCAAGGCGCACAAACGCCTCAACAAGGAGCCATTGTTTCACAAACTCGACGATGTGCATGACCCCAGAGTGGCCGTCTTCTCCACTCTCCGAGTGATCCAGGCGTGAGTGTACAGACGCAAGCCACTGCCGACCTTGCCGCTCTGCCTCCATAGCGACGTCCCCATTGGGTTTATTTGAGTGCAGATTGGAGTGGCACAACTCCCAGGCACGCTCGAGCTCAGACGCTGGCATATCACCGTCTTGAAGAGCATTTAGGATTGCAGGGCGACCAGCTCCATTTGAGGTCAGCCAATGCCGCAGTTTGTCAGTGTATTGCTGTACTTGGTCAGGTTGCCAAATCGATGGAGGATCGAGGCGGATGGAGATGGAGATGCCGCGTGCTACGTGCTGCTTCAGGTCTGGGATGCTGCCTGACCACACGACCTTACCCTTGAACAGCACTACCGCGTTTGCGCACACTGCTTCGGCCTCCTCCATGCTGTGGGTTGTGAAAAGGCAGCTTGTACGGTTTGCACTCTCGCGCTTCTCGTAAAGCACCCGCCACATAAGGCGTCTAGCGACAACGTCTACGCCAGCCGATGGCTCGTCCAGCAAAAGTAATGCCGTGTGGTCGCTCAATAGCGCGAGTGCCAACATCAAGCGTCGCTTGTTTCCTCCACTCAAATGCTGTGCCCACGTGCTGGCTACAGGAACCAAGTCGAGCTTTCGCAAGATCGCATCAATAACCGCGTGCTCAACTGGTAGTGCCAGCGACGTGGCTGCGCGTCGGTGACTACGCCGGAGACGATAAAACAGCTCGAGGTGCTCACGCACCGACATTTCTTCGAACAAGATGTTGCCTTGGGGGCAGTAGCCGTAGCGGTTGGCAGCCTGTTGAGGCTCAAGTGTCACGTCGCATGCGTCTATGAATGCACTGCCGGTCGTCGGGGCTGTGCCAGCCGTCAATATCTCGAACATTGTCGACTTGCCAGACCCGTTCACACCCAGCAATGCGACACAGTCCTGCTGTTCGACCGAAAAGCTCACGTCATTCAGCGCGACTATTTTGCCACCTGCCGACGTCAAGGCTGCTTGTGGCTCGGTAGAACCATCCGTGGAGTTGCGACTGGAGCTGCCATTAAACATCTTCGTAACGCCAAGGACACGAACCATGTCGGGTGCCTCGCGGTCTCCTTCTCGCGCCACTGGTGTTGAATCTGCTGCTCGCTCGTACCCTCTGCTGCTCTGGCATGTCACCAATCTCTTGATCCACTGCCATGCTTGCTTCAGTCTATGAGCTGCCAGGGTTGGGTACATTTGCTGCTGGTCCAACACGATGAGCAAGATTGAGTAGATCACAGCTGACGCCGCAAGCACGAAGAAGCTTCGACCGGATACGTCCCAGTCCCACACAGTTGGGTCAGGTCCATCATCCACAGGGTTGTCCAAGATGTTCCACGCAAACCCGTCAATACACTGCTTGCGCAGAGGAGCCCACGTGTACGTCGCAATATCCAGTACCACAATGCCAAAAGTGTAGAGCGGCAGGATTTGCAGGTACTGAGAGATGGTGTGTACGTCCCCACAAAGGCTGGGCACCATCGAAAACGCAAACACAATCGAAGCCGCCACAAGCTGAAAGAGCGACACGTACGACATGTACGACTGGGCTGACGAATGCGATGAGAATGCTAGCGATAGCAGATACAGAAACGGTATCATTGCCAAACCAAAGAATGCGAGAGCAGTCGTCCAGGCAAGAATGATTCCTCGCGAAAGTGCGTCGGAGAAGATGGCGAGCACCACTACAAGTGCAGCGGATGCAAGCGCGTAACCAGTCAGGTCAAACAGCGCATTTGACGTCCAGTAAAGTGCAGATGCACCGCCCGCCTGCCTCGATGTGTTGATACTGAAGTCGCTTCAGCCCGTTCTCTTTTTCCTTGACGACTGGTGCCACGTAATACGCGACGATAGAGCTGACTGTGACGAGCAAGTAGAATGCCACTGCTATACGCCGAATGATCGTGACAACTCATCTGGATTCAACCATTTCTCCATTTCGTTTGCGGGAGCCTTCCCGTTTTTCGAGTCCGCCTTGACGTGGGTGAGAAGTGGAAAGACGCCCTTGCTGACATGAAGCTCGCAATGATCCGAGGTATGATGTTGTTTCTCAGCTAGAGCACGGCAATATGCTTGAGAAATCCACTCGAGTGTCACAGGAAGCGAGCGCGAAACGGTCTGGTTGTAGTAGAGTGAGTACTCAATAGCTGGGAGTTCTGAGGATTCAGAGTCAGTAGTCCAGTTTACCGACGAGAAGAACACACCTGCAAAGAATGCAGTTGTGTTTTTAGCTAGAAGTGCTTTAATCATGGCGTCTCTTGTAGTAACATTGTTGTCAAACACGACAGGATATGTGCTGGGTAGATCGAGATGCGTGACCACGTCATTCACAGCGCTCTTGGCATTCACAGACGCCGCGATGTATAGCGAAGTTCCTGCAGCTGAAGGCGGCAGCCGCGTCAACTCCTCAATTGCGCCACCAAAATCGAACAAGTGCTCAAGAACTGCCATGAGGAACGCAAACAGAGCGATCGGCCATAGATATTGTGCCAAAACTGCTTTTTTGTCTCGGACCGTCATTTTCCAGCGCTTCACAATGAGAGCGCGGAGCTGGATAAGCACCTGCTTCCACACACTTTCGGGCACTTCCGTCAGCATCTGACTCGGGCTCGGCAATTCAATATTCTTCTTCTTTTTCTCGCGAGCAGCAGCCTTCGTCTGGAACATCATCTTTCGCGTGGTAGTATACGTTCTCTCCTTCGGTCACGGTCACGAAAACGTCTTCCAAATCAGTAGCGGCGATGGCGTAACTCTTGATCGCACGTTGCTGCTTCATTGCTTCCAACTCTGTGAAAAGTGCCGAAAAAGTTGCCTCTTTACCCTCCTTCAACTGGAAACGAGTTTCCCATTTATTGTCGCTCACAACAATGGCTTTCGGGAACATATTTGTGCACCACTGCTGTCAGCGCATCTGAGGAGTCATCAAGGCCTGCTCGCCGCTGGGATTCGTCGTGATGTACAACGGTCAGCTTGTATCCGACTCCAAACTTATCCTGCAAGAAAAGACTTGAGCCGCAGCATTTCAGTTTCCCATCGGCGACAATTCCAATGTTCTCACATAGAGCTTGTGCTTCGTGCATCGAGTGTGTTGTGAGGATTACCGCACGATGGCGAACAGCTCGCTTGAGTGCGTCCCACGTATCTAACCGCGCTTTTAGATCCATTCCTGCCGTAGGTTCATCCAGCAACACAACTCGAGCAGAGTCCAGCAGAGCCAACACCAGCGAAAGCTTGCGCTTTTGCCCTCCCGACAGCGTCTTAGATAGCGCAAGCTGCTTTTCTTCGAGGCCGAACTGACTGAGCTTATTGACCCACGTCTCTTTCGCAACCGTCTTGATGCCCATGCTTGCTTTCAACGCGCACACGAGCTCCAAGTGCTCCCAAACTGTAAGATCATCGAACAGTACGTTCTGCTGGAAACATACGCTTAGACTGCGCCGAATCGCAAGGGGGTCCACTGATACGCGCAATGATCCCCCAACGTACGCATCGCCTCTTGTTGGACTCAGCATACCACAAAGAATCGATAGCGTTGTGCTCTTGCCCGCACCATTGGGACCCAATAAACCGAAGATTTCTCCCTTCTTCACCCCAAAGGATACTCCTTTTAGAGCTTCCTTGCCGTTTGGATAGCGTTTGGCGAGTTGATGAACGAGTAAAATTGGCTTGAAATGCTCAACATATTCCGATAAAGGAACCTCTCGAAGTGTGTCGTCACCTCGATCATCAAACTCAGCGGGAGTAACCTCAGCCAAGGGTGCTTCTTCGTTTCCTTCGGCTTCAGACAACGACTCGGTGGATCGAGGAAACCAATAAGACGGAAGGAAGATGAAATACCACTTTTGCTGCACACCGTAGGTCCGAGGAAAAACATTTTCAAGGTACCACCCAAGCACAAGATATCCTAGGCTTTGAATAGCCATCCTCTTGCAAGGAGCCCCAATTGTTACCCATGAAACTGGTCTCAAGGCAGCGGTTGCCGCATCCAACTGTAACACTTGATGCAGCGACGACATGAACGCGACGAGGGAGCTCATTGCGTCCAGTTTATCAACCATAAAGTGGAGAATCGAAGACGTCGCTAGCGTATCCTCGCTCACCATCGACCGAATGATCGTTCCTGCTCCAAGAAGCAAATAAATGAGTGGCGCACTAGCAGCTGCGGTCTTGGTTTGGCTGAAGATCGGGGTGATTGCGATACCGAAGAGCAGCATGCTCGTCGCAAAAGTCATCAACAGGAGAAAGAAATAGCCTCCACTAGCATGTGATGCAGCGAACATTGTGTCGCTCAGCATCCAAACGGCGATGAGAGAAACAATAATGCACGCGAAGAAGTAGAGGAGGAACCAGCTCAGCAGCAGCGCCATTGACGGAATGCCCATAATAAGCAAGTACTCCTTCAACTGCTTTTCCTTCTCTGTGACGATATCTCGCACGAGGCGTACGTACGGCCACAAAAACAGGTATGCTGTGTAAAAAACAATGTTGCTTTCCAGAGGCCCTGAGACCGTGGATCGCGGACGGCTCGGGAGATGAACAACGTTCATTGTCTGCAGCGCGTCATTTGCTGAAACCTTGGCAACAAGGCTTGACAAGAAGGTCATCACTTCGGGCGATAACTTACCGAAGTCCACGGCATCCTTGCATTCATCCAGTGTTTCACCCAACGGATAATCCGAGCCGAAGTCCACCCAGTTTAAGCCACTCACGGAAAATAGTTGTAAGACAGCAACACATGCAGTCTTTCCTGATGGGAATGTGTTGTTGGGTCCATTTGAGCTGGATGCGCTTAGCTGCACCGCCGTGGGAGAAGCATTGACTTCTTGAAGGAACCGATTGACCTCCATTTGAAATGGCAGGATCCCAGGAAAAAAGCGTGGCTCATCGCTTCCGTTCACCTGTAAAGCCTGGTCAAAGTACAGCTTCACTTGGTCTTCTGCTGCTACTTCCTCGGGAGACTGCACCTTTTGCTGGTACAGCACCGTCACGAGCTCATTAGGGCTCGAGGCGTCCGAAGAGCGCTGGCGGATGTCAATGCCCGCGTAGATCCGAATCCCGGTCTTTCTCGGGTACTCCACAATCATGGCATTTACCTCTTCGTTGGTCTCGTTGCCAATCGGGATCCTCTTCGTCAGGGACGAGAACTTGTTGATCCCGAGCTCGGTCGCAGCCGGAAACTCGCTGCATGCACATGTCAGTCAGTCCTCCACCCCATCCACCCCTCAACCCACGCCAAAGACCGCACCGGTCGAGGAAGTTGAGAAAAGCGCGCGTCTGGAGCCGGTCGATGACCGCGAGGCTCTGGTTGCTCTGCGCCAGCAGCAGCGGGAGCGCGGCCATCAGCAGCGCGCCGCGCTCGTGTTTGGGCGTCGGCGCGGCATCCTGAACCTGCCACACGAGCGCGCGGTCCAGCTGAACCGCAGGGAGCACGTCGTTGCCCAACGCGGCGCTGGGCGTGGCTAGCGACGCGTTGTAGATGCAGATCTTGCGGATGAGCAGCAGCACGAGCGCCAGCGGCAGCACGATGTCGGTGAGCAGCGCGGGGAAGAGCCAGGCGCCGCCCGCGCGCCCGCGGTTCAGCCGGCTCTCGCGCTGCTTGACGCGCCAGTTCTTCCACAGCAGCACGCGCACGCTGGCCCACATGGCGGCCGAGCGGCGGCGGATCGGCGGCTTCCCCCTCGCCGGCCTTTCTCCGAGTGTGTGTGTGAAAAGAAGGCAACCTGAACGACGACAATCGCTCCGCGGGAATGACGGTGCAACGCAAGCGCGGCTTGCGAGCTTGCAACAGACTGACGAGGTTGGGCTCTAGTCAACGAGCTTTAGCAGGTTGATATGGCTGGGCTGGGTCTCGTTGTGATGAGGCTGGAGGATGGAGGTGAGCTGAAGCACCAGACCACAGGATTGCAGTCATTGAATGATTGCAACAATAGAAGAATGCTGTGTTGGTTGACGCATGGTAAGTGATGTGATACATCTCACTTGATGCCATGAGTGAGTTGCAGGTGCTCCAGGTCAACGGCCTCCCGTGGTCTCGCGTCGTTCTCCATGAAAGATCGCATTGGACATGAGCTCCACTACAGCACTACGATCTGTTACTACTTGGTGCGTGCAAACAGCTTCACCAAAACTGCGACGAAATGTAAGTAGGCTGCACCACCTGCCTCGCCACCAATGCAGCCGCTCTAGGCCGACTCAAGCCCAAGCCATCACCTCCAATCTCGCCAATGCAGCGGCCTGCCAGCCACGCGAGCGGCGGATGCCAGTCGCATGTTCCCGCCCCGTCACTTCCCGGTTCAACGTCACACAGTCGAGGGCATCCATCATGCATGTCCCTGCCGACCTCACTCCTCGATCTTCAGCGCTTCCTCGCCAGCCGCCCGCCATGGCCGCCAAGAGCGTACTGGAGGTGCCGGTGATCGACATCGGCGCGCTCATGGCGTGCGCCGACGACGCCCAAGTGGCCGCCGCGCTGCGCGAGGACCACGCGCAGCTGGGCGCCGTGATCGCCGCCGTGCGCGCGGCCGCGGCTGAGTGGGGCTTCTTCTACATCCGCAACCACGGCGTGAGCGCCGCGCAGATGGAGCGCTTCCAGAGCGCCATGCGCAGCTTCTTCGCGCTGCCCACGGAGCTCAAGGAGCCGCTGCGGCGCAGCGAGAACAACTCCCGCGGGTGGTTCAACGACGAGCTCACCAAGCAAAAGGTCGACTGGAAGGAGGGCCTCGACATGGGCGGCCCGCAGGAGGACGGGCCGCCGGATGACAGCGTCTACCGGCGCATGGTGCAGGACCGCAACCAGTGGCCGAGCGAGGACGTGCTGCCGGGCTTCCACGCCGCCATGAGGGACTACTTTGCCGACATGACGCACATCGCGCGGCGGCTGATCCAGGTCTTCGCCGTCGCGCTGGGCGAGCGCGCCGACTTCTTCGACCAGTTCTTCCACGAGGCCATTGCGTCCAAGTCGGGCGAGACCATCCACGACCACTCGAGCCTGTTCCGGCTGAACCACTACCCCGTGGCGCCCGAGCCCGAGAAGACCATGGGCGTCTACCACCACACGGACGCCGGCGCGCTCACGGTGCTGCTGCAGGACGACGAGGTGGCGTCGCTGCAGGCGTTCCACCGCGAGTCGCAGACCTGGGTGCTCGTGCCGCCGCGCAAGGACACGTTCGTGATCAACATTGGCGACATGACGCAGGTGTGGTCCAACGACAAGTTCGTGGCGCCGCTGCACCGCGTTCTCGCCAACGGCTCGCGCGAGCGCTTCTCGGCGCCCTTCTTCTACCAGCCGTCCTACCGCGCGGTGGTCGAGCCCATCGTGGTCCGCGAGGGCGAGAAGCCGCACTACCGCGGCGTCAGCTGGCACGAGTTCCGCCTGCGCCGCTTCCAGGGCGACTACGCCGACCACGGCGAGGAAGTGCAGATCGGCCACTACCGCATCGAGGCCTAGAGTGTAGGCGTAAAGCAACACGCTGGATTAGACTGACGATGGGCCAGCCAGCAACACATGAAGCTCATTGAGCAGGTGAAGGCTGATGGTCGCCTTGCCAATGCTACTGACATACCCTTTGTGCCCTGCATGCTCTCGATTGTTGCCCAATATTTACAGCCAATGAATAACCTTTATTTCATTTTATTAACCAATCATATCGGAGTGAGGCGTTGATTGGCCAACGAACGCGCCGCTCATTGGACGATTTTCCTTTTCCACGTCGAAAATCTATGGTCCAGCGGCGCTGGCCTCCTATGTGTTGCCATTCGCAGATCGTCCAAGTCGGCAACAAGTAATCGAAGATGGTGGAGGTGACGCTCGTCAAGACGGCCAAGTACTCGGTGCTGCACCCGACCAAGGGCGCCAAGGCCATGAAGCCGATCGCTGCGGCCAAGCCGGCCAAGGCTGCGGCCCCCGCCAAGAAGGAGGCCCCGGCCAAGAAGGAGGCGCCGGCCAAGAAGGAGGCGCCCAAGAAGGAGGAGGAGGACGACGATGACGACCTCTTCGGCGACGACGACGACGAGGAGGACGACGAGGAGGCCAAGGCTGCCGCTGCCAAGCGCGCCGAGAAGGCCGCCGCCGCCAAGAAGGAGAAGAAGAAGCCGGTCGAGCGCTCGCAGGTCGTGATTGAGGTCAAGCCGTGGGAGGCCGAGACGGACCTCGAGGAGCTGGCCGCCAAGATCAAGGCCACCCCGATTGAGGGCCTCACGTGGGGCGAGGGCCACAAGCTGGTGCCCGTCGCCTTCGGCATCAAGAAGCTGCTTGTGCAGTGCGTCATCGTCGACGACCTCGTGCTCCTGGACGACGTCACGGAGGCCATTGAGCAGTACGAGGACTACGTGCAGTCGGTCGACATCGCCTCCATGAACAAGCTCTAAGCGGCTTGTAGTACTCGGAGAGCGACGCCGTCTTCAATGAACGCGTTCGTTTACATATATAAAGCTCCACTATTGCATGCGCCTTGATCCATTAGTGTCGCCAAGATCGCTTGGTGTCTCCATCACCAACGGATCGAATGGATCCAATATTATAAGGTTCCTCACCAGTTATAGACTAAAGCGCATTTCATTCGCTGAAATCATGCTCTAAATTCTACCATTCGCCGAAAAGGCGCACTGATCCTACCGTGTTGCCCTCCCCATCCGGTCCGTTCCGTTCCTGCGTCTCCTGGAAGCACCGGCGACATGGCGAGCGCGGGCGTCGAGTGCGCGACGTGCGGTGCCGTGGGCGAGCGCCACTTCAGCGTCAACTACTTCGGGGAGCTCGTGTGCGAGCTGTGCGGCACGCAGAGCTTCCAGCAGGCGCGCAATGAGACGCGCGACCTCGAGGACATGGCCGACAACGTGCTGCGCGCCGCCGCGTCGCTGCGCAAGACGTCCACGCGCGCGCGTCGCGCCCGCAAGCGCCAAGCGGGCGGCCCGCGCTCGCGCAAGGTCGACAGCTCCGAGATCGTGCTGCGCGACTGTCTGCTGGCCACGCAGCGCGTGCTCGCGTGGCTGGCGCGCGAGCTCGGCGCGCGCGTCCGGGCTTCCCGCGCGAGTTCCCGCGCGTGGTGCGCGACCTGTGGTTCCAGCTTCTGGATGCGTGGGAGGCGCGCAGCGACCGCCCGCTGCTGCGCTCCTTCACCGAGTACTCCTTCCTGCGCCAGCCCTGGCGAGCTCGACCGCGCCGTCACGCAGGACCTGCTGGCGCAGTGGGACGCCAGCCGCGTCCAGACCGACGACGAGCGCGAGGAGGAAACGCAGGACCGCCAAGAGCAAGTGCCCACCAGGGGGACGGAGAACGGCAACCGCCGCGCGAGAACTTTCCGCCACCAGCGCGCACGCGTGCTATCCGACCTGCGCCTGCCCGACCTGATCGCCATACTCGTGCTGGCCGCTCGCGTGCTCAACATGCCGCTGCTGCCGAGCGACTTTGCGCGATGGATCCAGACGGGCGTGCTGCCCTACGGCAACCTGCTCGAGATGAGCTGCGACGAGGAGTTGCGCGCGCGGCTGCAGTCAGTGTCCTACTTTTTCGAGACGAGCATCTCCGTCAACAAGATCACGACCGCCAAGCTCAACTTCCACGCATACTGCCTCCAGCGACACATGGAGCTGCACTTGCCACCGGTGAATGCGTCGCTGATCGCGTATGGCTTGGTGGAGAACCTCGGCCTCCCATCGATAGTGTTTCGCAATTTCCAGTGGGTCACGGCGCTCATGAACGTCAAGGGACCCATGCCGGAGAACCCCCCTTCTTGCAAAAGTTGGAAACATCCCCCGCCTTCAGAAAGCGTACGACAACGAGCGAGTGCTCGACTCTGGGTCGGGCATTGCAGCACATTTGATTGTGGCGATCAAGATGTGTCCGAACTGGTTCGAGTGGGTCTTCCAACGGCTTTCGAAGAATGAGGACAACGGGCCGCCGACCTCGCAGCGGCGCGAGCGACTGCTTCCTGCAGATGTGGCTCCAGGCGCTGGTAAAGTGCCATCACTGCCGCGTAGGCAACTCGTCGCTCTTATAGAATTCTGTGAGCAGACTTTCGTCTCTCCGACACAACCAAACTACCCGCCTCGCTACGCAGCTCACGTCGAGACTTTACGAAACCTCGGGAAAGATGACCATGCCAGCATTGGAGGCAGGAGACATTCTCAAGACACTTCGCACTTTGAGGCAAATAGACTGTCTGCATACCCAGCGATCTATAAAAACGGAATCATTGCCGAATCTGACTCGGATATCGAAGAGCGAGTGATGAAACTTCAAGAGGCATGTGCAGCCCATGGTGAAAGCGATGATGAAGTCGATTCTAATAACACCAAGTCGAAGAGAAAACGCCAGCAATCATTGTTAGATGACGATATTGATCTCCAGGATCTGCGTGAGCAGGCAGGAGACTTCTTCTACCCGTTTTATAATTTTCCGACAATCTGGGCAGGCCAGGAGTACCATGCACAGTACGAGAAATTGGTCGAGGTTCTGTGCGAGCACTTTGATGTACCGATGGCGACTGTGCTCCGCACGGTGCAGTTGCTTGACTCGGAGTTCGGTGACCTCTGTTTCAAGATCACCCGCATCGATAAAGTATTCCTGAGAAAGAATGCTCGGGTAGCAAAATCAAACAAAGATAGGAGAGAAGTGGAAGCAGAGCAGACTGAGACTGACGAGTCTATTGAGGTTCCAGGCGAAGATTCGAACTAGGACTCCTTTATGTCTATCAGATAGAAATATAATGCTGCTGCAAAGCTGAATAGCCACTGTTGATTCGAGATCTCGCGACCGCTCGCTCAGTAAGTGTGAAAAGCCACTCTCAACCGGTCGCGACACCTTCTTGGATTCTTGGCTGGCAACATGGTACGGGCTGTATCTTCATGCTGGACTTGCTTGCATGTGCTTAACAGACCCATGTCTCTCGCGTAGACGACGTGTGCACAGGCAATTAAGGCGTGGGTGAGCGTCGACTGATTCTAAACCTTTATTCGCATGAGCAAGCTTGCTTACTCTACGATGAACGAACAGGAGGCAAAGAACTCGGCTGTGGCGGAAGAATCCGCCGTCATAAAGCTCTACTGCCAGATGCCGCCGATCGCTAAGCTCGACAACTCTCTCAATACTCTCAAAAACTGCGAGTAGGTGATGAGGTCGATCGAGAAAGCACATTTGGCTGTAGTCGGTATTTTACGTTCGTGTGATCGAGCAGGCAACTTTCACTGTCAACCAACTGCATCGATCGCCTCATTCCGCTCTCGGGGATGAAGAAGCTGCGAATCTTATCGCTTGGACGGAACCAAATCAAGAAGATCGAGAAGCTGGACGACGTGTCCGAGACACTCGAAGAACTGTGGCTATCGTACAATGTGATCGCGACACTCGATGGGCTCTCGGGACTGTCCAATCTCACGACACTCTACCTATCCAACAACCTAATCAAGAGCTGGGACGAGCTAGACAAGCTTGCAGGTCTGCCCAAGCTTCGTGACGTGCTTTTCGTAGGAAATCCCATTTACGAGAATATGTCCAAGGAGGAGGCGCGGCTGAATGTCCTCAAGCGGATTCCCAAGGTCGCTAAGATCGATGGCGACATGGTCAAGCAAACAGAGCGTGACGCAGCCCTGGGCCAGTGAGGGAGGCAGTGCAGTATTGCACAAACTCATTGGAGGCTTACTTAGTTCGTTGTCAATGCTCTTTTTTTCATGATCCGTCTGACTAGCAGATTATCGTGGTTGGCATTTGCACTCGCTTACTGCTTGGCCTTGAGGAACTGCAGAACGTAGCTAAAGTCCTTGTTGCCGTGGCCCTGCGCCACCATCATGTTGTAGAACTGGTACATCGTGTGCGTGAGCGGGATGGTCACCTCAGCCTTCTTGGCCACGTCCACGGCGATGCCCAGGTCCTTGCGGATGAGGCTGCACGAGAAGCCGCCCTTGTAGCCCTCCGCCGCCGGCACGTTCTCCATCAAGCCCGGGTACGGATGGTTGCTGCACGCAAGAAAAGATAACTCGTCAGCACACGGATCACCAGGCATCGCACAGCCTTCTTGAAAGAAACGACTTACATCTCCGACGACCAGCAGCGTCCCGTCGAGGTGTTCATGATCCTGTTGACGTAAGGGCTTCGTAAGCCAAGCTGTCATGACGAGGCAGGAGCGAAGGAGTAGCTCACCCTCGGAGCACGGCGGGGTCAATGCCGAGCGTCACGCCGAGGTTGGTGGCCTCCGCAACGGATGCCATCTGAATCGCGAGCGCCAGGTTGTTGCACACCTTGGCGATCTGTCCCGTGGCTGCAGCAGCACACCATTTGACTTTGTCAGCAACTCAATGATCCCGCAAATGCCGTCCACAGCTCCGAGACGTACAGCTTCCGCCGCAGTGGACGATATTCTTGCCCATGTGCTCGAGCAGCGGCTTGACGCGCTCGTACTCGTGCTTCTCGCCGCCGACCATGAAAGTGAGCGTGGCGTTCTGCGCTCCCATGACGCCGCCAGACACTGGGGCGTCGACGAACGTGGCGCCGAGCGCGTGGATCTGCTCCGAGACGTGCTTAGCGCCAAGTGGGTCGATCGTGCTCGAGTCGATGAGCAGGTGCTCGGGGCGCAGCACCTCGTGGATGCCGCCCTCGCCCAAAAAGACGTTCTGCACGATCTCGGTGGACGGCAGCATGGTGATGACCGTGTCGGCCAGCTGGGCCACCTCCTTGGGCGAGCCGACCACCACGGCGCCCTTGTCAGCCAGCGGCTGCGTGTGCGCGGCCACGGGGTCGTTCACCACGAGCTTGTGGCCTTTGGCGCGTAGGTGCTCGGCCATGCGGCCGCCCATCTGCCCCAGGCCGATGAAGCCCACGACGTCCTTGGTGGACGCGCTGAAGCCGCGCGAGAGCGCCGGCGACCGCCGCAGCGGCGCAGAGAGCGAGCACAGACGCATTGCCATTGCGGGAGGCGAGGGGGAGCTGCGAGAGGGCTGGAGACCGCGCGGCTTGGACGCAACTTGGAGACTGGCGGCGGCTTGCGCATCGTAGCCGCTCGTGGCAGGCCGGCCCAGCTTCAAGTTGGACTCAGCGACGGAAAAAGTATGGATAGAGCATAATATGTGACAGGTATAAGATGAAGGGAAAGATGTTGACGACGTAGTAAGGGTCATGATGGAATATTTATGACAAATGAAGGATATTGAACTTTAATATTGGACGATTGAAGTATGAATACGTCACGGCATGACGTACGTATGCGCGCCATGATGAGAGCCGCGCAGTGCTTAGACGTCGAGCCCCGCCTCGCTCGCATGGACTCCTTCGAGCAGGCAGCCAGCCCCTCCGTGAGATGGAGAGGTCAGGTTCTGCTGTCATCAATCGGCGGTCAGAGTGTCGAGTGTTGAGTGAGGTGGCGACCTACTTGAAGTTCGAGGACCGTGCCGCACGCGCTGAGGGTGGTCCCAAAGCGTGGTCTCATCGGCGCGTATGATGCGCGCAGATTGCGCGCCGAGAGAGTCGCCGCTTTCGGTAAATGCGCAGCAGTAGACAGCTATATATGCAAGGAGTTGGGGGATGCTACACTGCTCTGCATTGCCGCGGCGCTCGACGCTCTACGAGCCGCTGGCTGCGCGTCCCTCGCCTCCGCCTCGCCCGGCCAACCGTCTCGATCGACGAGCTGCAGGCTGGAGGCGAGTCGCCGCCGCGCTGCGGGATTAGTTGATGACGTCGACGAGAAAGTCGAAGATGTCGGTGTTCCGGATGGCCGTCTGGATGTCCTCCTTCTGCAGCGTCCGCCGCTTGTTCTTCTCCGAGTAGCCCCACGAGCGCAGCGTGAGCTCCAGGATGAACATCTCGCACGCCTTGGCGAACAGCACGGGCGCTTCGGCGCTGATCATGCGCACGTCCTCGTCCGACTTCATGATACGCTTGATGCGCGCCAGCGGCAGGTCGTTGTGGTTCTTGAAGTCTGCCACCGCCACCAGAGCACCGTCAGAGCTCTCCACCGCACCGCCACACCTCCTCTCGGCACCACGAACGCCCTCACCCTGCTCGCTCCCGACCTCGAGCTGCTCCATCTGCACCAACACCGCGCCACATCACACGCAGCAGCACGCCGTGAGCCCTCCCACCCGCCTCCAACCGCACCGCCGCGCAGCGCAGCGCACCTCCAGCAGCTGCTTGGCCCAGAACGCCTTGAGCTGCTGCTCCATCTGCAGCTGGTGCTGCGCCTGCTCGGCCTCCGTGAGCTCCACGACCTGCCCCTCCATGCCGTCGTTCATGGCCTCCTCCCTCTTCCAATTCGCCGCCGATTCCTGCCAAAATCGCGCAGCGACACCACGAGACCCTAAGGCTCAAGCTCAACCAGCCCCAGCGCCCGCCACGCGCCCCAGAGCGGCGCACGAGCCCCACGCACCGGCCGCTTCTTCCTGCGCGCGAGTAGTCGGCGCGGCTTCCGTTTTGCAGCCGACTCAATACTCCACGAGCGATAAATGACTAACGGGTAGTCAGTTGAGTTCGCTTTTGACTACTAGGTAGTCAGTAGAACCTGCAGTCTTTTCTTGACATTTGTATGTCGATTCAAAAACCAAGATCAACCTCTATCCCAATGTTGGTTGGGAACCGGTGGGACACCGGTTTTGTTTTTTTACTTCCAAATTGGCCATCATTGCCGAGATGATGGCCGACTTGACGCGCGCGCTGGACGCGTACAGGGCCATGGAGCCCGTGGCGGACGTGTTGGAGGCGCTGGAGGCCGCTGCGGGGGCCTCCGAGTGGCTCTCGCTCGATTTCCAGGTGCGTAGACGGCCTCTGGCTCGAAAACGAGCCTTGATGCATTCATTGACAAATATGGATTGTCAATTTGACAAAAACCGCTGGCGGTGGATGCCTGGGCAGGCCCGAGTGATGCGGGAGATCGTGGACGACGCTGTGTGCGACCGGCACCCGCCGCAGCTCACGTACACGCTCCGCTTTCTCAAAAAGTACATGGAAGGTGGGCCGAAGCAGCAGGAGAATCGTGCCAAGACGTCTTCAGCATTGCTGACGCGGTGACTGCAGCCATCGAGGCCGAGGGCGTCGATGCGGCCGATGAGCTCGTGGAAGCTCTCATGGAGCTCGTGCTTGCGGCAAAGAATAGAGACGCGATTGACACGGACGCCATGCACCACGTGTCGTTCCGCGTGCCGGTGGCTAGCGAGAAGACCGCGGCGGTCGTGACCTGTCGCGTCGCGTCCGTGTTCAACGAGGTCGGGCTGAAGATCTGGGAAGCCGGGTTGTTTCTGGCCGAGTATGTGATCGCCCACCGCGAGCTGTTCGACGACAAGAGCGTGCTGGAGCTCGGCGCTGGTGTTGGGATCACTGGATTGGTGCTCGCGGCGAGCTGCTCACCTCGGCACCTCTTGCTGACCGACTACGCCCCGAACGTCATGCAGAACCTCCGCTACAACGTCGAGGTGAATGCTGACGCGTTCAAGTGCCCAGTTAGTGTAGAACCGCTCGATTGGGATACCTGGAAACCATCGGACGAAGGCTCTGTGCTGCGTCCTGACATTCTGTTGGCGGGCGATTGTGCTTACGATGTGGACGCGTTCCCGTCTCTCATGAGAGTGCTACAATCTTTTCTCGGGGCGTCAACTGACGGCGTCCAGCGCTCAGCAATTTTTGCCGCCACTATCCGCAACCAGTCGACGTTCCAAGTGTTTCTAGACCAGCTGGCCATGCACAAGATTTCCTACACGGACATCACTGCCCAGGCGTCGGAAAAGATGGGTGCTCAGCGGTACCGATACGATAACAGGGACCAGATTCGCCTTTGTCGTCTTGTGAGGAGCGTTAGTAGCGTTGATCTAGAAACCAATTGACTTTACATAGCGCTCAAGGGCAAACAACAGTTCATTACGTTGAGTGAGCAAAGCTCAAGCACTGCGAAGCTTAGCTCCGGTGGAATACAACTTAGAGCGAGTACAACTTGACCTTGAAGAACACAAGGCTTCCGAAGAAAGCAATGAGGCTGACTATGCCTCCCACCATCACCGGCAGTCGGTAGCCCAGATCTGTCTGCACAATCGCCACACCCACAGCGGAATTGAGCAGAAGACCAGAGTCGTAAGCCGCAATGAGCGCACCAACTTGCATGCCGATGTCCGCACCCGGACCGCGCTCGTAAACTGCAAGCGGAACCATCAGCACAAACACGGTGACGTACGAGATTGACATGAGCGCGACGATAACCACGTCAACGGCGACAATATTGCAGAATGCCATGACGATCAGGAGGGCCTGGGGCAGTGCTGTCAGCGTCAGAACCCACTTGGCGCCAATCCAGCGCACCAGGAATGGGAGAAGAAGCGAGAAGAAGTATCCAACGACGTTGAACAGGATGTCGGCCAACCCACCCGCCAACTTCACGCCCTTATTGTAATTTTGTTGGTCGACAGTGCAGTCATCTCCACAGGTACCAGCGTTAGCAGAGACACCGCCATACACTTCGAGCCCGAAAAACTGGCCCTTGTTGCTGTTGTACGCCGAATACCCGTACTGGTTGAGGAAGAAGATGACGGCGAAGACAGCGAGTGAGCCAGGCAGCGTCTTGAATCCAACCCAGATCGACCAGAAAGCATCACGGATGTTTTCCCAGAAAGTTTGCTTTGGAGCACCTTCCTTCAATCGAAGTGGCTTCTCCTTGGCCACAATGCAAGCCGCGACGACCGACACGATCATGGTGACGGACAGCATCCCCATGAACCAATGCATGGACTTGTACGCAGGACCAAAGATCTGGATGTACCCTGCCACGAGAATCGAGCCCAAAGTAGCCCAAGCTTGACCAATCGCACTCCCAAGCGTCTGCCGGTCCCCAGCAAAATCAGACACCAACAAATACGCCGGAGTCTGCACGATGTTGCACGTCACATCCATCCAAAAGTAGAACGCGATCGTGAACACTGCGGTCCAGGTGCGGTCGGTCACTTCGCCTTCCTTTCCGGTGCCGACATCACCCAATGCGTCGCCGATTTCGCGCGTGTACCCCATGAGTGTCCAGCAGACGACGCTAAGGAAGGCTGCGATGAGGAGAAACGGCCTTCGACGTCCCCACTTGGACGTGCATCGGTCGCTGAAGACGCCGACCATCGGCTCGACGATCACACCCGTGACTGGTCCAATCAGCTGAGCCAGCTGGACGGCGAAGCTGGGCAACATGGTTTGGAGGTACGGGCCGAGGGCGGCCCACTGGGCTCCCCAGGCCGCTCGGAGAGCCATTCGGGGCATGGCAAGAATGACGAGTTGCATCGTGGTGGCCGGTTTCTGGGGCTCGATGTCGCCATTGACGGCGTCGGACGTGTAGGGTGACAGTAGTCGTGCGTCGATGCTCTTCTCGAGGTCTCCAGCCATGGTGGTTGTGCTGCGTCGTGGGGCGCCGATTGGGAAGTGAGCCTCTGCCTCAGCTACCCTCCGGGACGTAAATTGCGGCTCGCAATCCCCACGCCGCTGGCGGCTCACGCCTCCGGGCAGTGGGCACTACCACGTCCACCACCCACCGTATTGTCTCTGTGGCCTTGGACGGGGAAAGATTGTACCGCGCGATGGGATGTACACACGGGACCGCGTAGAAGAGCGGTGTTTGTGCAACCACAAACAAGACAGAGCTTCAAGTTCAACGCGGTCTGGTACGGTTGTGGCGGTGAGGAGCGTGCACACAGACAGATAGAACGCCATACTGAAGCTCACATTCAAGATGTGCGAGGCAGCATTTTGAGAGCTCATACTGTACTGGACCGAAGCGACTAGCAGCGCAGCAAAATATCCGCTCCAGATCCCAAACTAGCTAATCGACGCGTCGATCACGTCGATATTACATGCATGAATTGCTAGTCGCGAAAAGTGGACATCGCACACAAGCTGATCGACGAAGCGTTCGCTTCACAGCACCGGAAACGACCACACCACCGGCACGTTACCTTGCCGTCCCTCCGATCGGGGCTTTCTTGCACCAACTTTGCTTGGTTGCATTCATACAGCCCACGAGCGCCTGCTTATGGTTGGTGCCGTTGCCATTCTGTACATGGACATGGGCATACTGTATCACGATTGCTGTCAGCGAGAGTGTCAAGAGGAGCAGCAATCCTGGCAGTGTGGCTTTGAAACGGAGTTTCATGATTTTATATTCGTGTAAAAATGATCTACATTTAAAGGAATATACTAAGTAAATTCAATCTAATAAATTATACAAAGCTAAAATGCTTCATATCAAAAATGAGACCCTTCTCAGTGTTTGATGAGTTAGAATCATGGGTGCAACGCGTCAGCTTCAACTTCAAACGGAAAGTCTTAACAAAGTGAAGTACAACGCAAAAGGTAGGATGCGCTGGCAGATCCAGGCTCAGAGCAACTCCGTACGTGCTGAGCATCGAGTTAAATGGAATTTTACTATATTTCGAGTTCTGTGTTGGGGGAGGAGATCCAGCACTCGAGTGCTGCACTCGTCCACTAAGAATGTCTCCTCAAGCTCCTCTCCAACTCACGCGAGTGCGTTTGACGGCGTCTCAACTCAGGAAAAGCACGTGTTGAGACGCTCAGTTTCCGTTTCCAGGAGATGCGATCGAGCAGTACCTCTTGAAGATCGCCGAGAATCACTTTCGCCGAACCAGAGTCAACGCAACGAGTGCAGCGGGAGTTGTGTTAAACGACAAATTGGAGCACGAGAAAATGTAGCATTTGTGCGTCAACGCCAACAGTGTGGCCTAGACCATTCACCGAGAAATCGAGACCGCGCACTCTAGAACAAAAATGGAAAAGTCTAGATCACCAACACAAGCCAGCAATAAGTAAAAGGAGAGACTGATCGTCTGAATACTGCAATGAAACCACCACTGCGGACGATATGCATCACGATTCCGACTACAATAGTGATAGCGATCTCTGGGGCATGATCACAGCAATAGATTTGCAGGAGTTGATCGGTGGGAACTACGCTTTTGGAACTGGGATTCGTGTTGAAAATCGGAAAAGCTGGAGGTAAAACACATAAGTTCAAGGCGAACACGCATCACATTTTCAATACACTAGATTGAATACAACTTGACTCGAAAGAGCAGCAAACTTATGAAGAAGCCTAACAGACTCATGAGACCTCCGATGAACACTGGCAGTCTGTATCCCAGTTCTGTTTCCACAACCGCAGCGCCAACAATGGAATTCAACAGCATGCCGAAGCAATTAGCCGAAATGAGAGCGCCAACCTCTATGCCGATATTGACGCCATACCCAAGCTCATGAACAACTAGTGGAACTAGAAGGACGAACATCGTCGTGTACGTGATAGAAGTGATGACGACGATCGCGACGTCTAATGCTACAACATCCGAGAATGCCATGAGCATAAGAAAAGCCTGCGGAATTGTCGCGATCGTCAGCACCCACTTTGCTCCAAGCCGACGGACCAAGAAGGGGACTAGCCAGGAGAAGAAGTATCCGACGACGTTGAACAGGATGTCGGCCAAGCCACCAGCCAGCTGAACACCGGCATTGTAATCCTCTTGCGCTTCGGTACACCCATTGCCGCAGGTTCCAGCGTTCGCAGCTGAGCCGCCGAAGACCTCGATGCCGAAGAATTGCCCTTTGTTTCCGTTGTATGACGCGTAGCCGTACTGGTTGAGGAAGAAAATGAACGCGAAAACTGATAGTGACGCGGGAAGAGTCTTCAAACCGAGCCAAATCGAAGTCAAGGCAACTTTCGCGCCCGATAATGCAGACGATTTCTTCGCATCTGCTACAGAGCTCATATCAAGCGAGACCTCTTCAGAAGCGATGCATGCCACGCCAACGGACACTGCCATCACAACCGAGAGCATGCCCAAGAACCAGTGCATGGTCTTGTAAGCAGCACCGAACGCCTGGATGTATACTGCAACAAGGATCGAACCCAAAGTAGCCCAAGCTTGCCCAATCGCACTCCCAAGTGTCTGGCGGTCCCCGGCAAAGTCAGACACCAACAAATACGCCGGAGTCTGCACGATGTTCACCGTAATGTCCATCCATAAGTAGAAAAAAATCGTGAACACTGCGGTCCAGGTGCGGTCGGTCACTTCGCCTTCCTTTCCGGTGCCAACGTCGCCCAATGCGTCGCCGATTTCGCGCGTGTACCCCATGAGCGTCCAGCAGATGATACTACCGATGGCTGCGAAGGCTAGGAATGGTCGACGTCGTCCCCACTTGGACGTGCATCGATCACTGAAGACGCCGATGGTGGGTCCGACGACGATGCCGGTGAGTGGTCCGATGATTTGGGTGAGCTGGACGGCGAAGTTTGGTAGGAGCGTCTGAAGGTATGGTCCCAATGCGGCCCACTGCGCCGCCCACGCCATCCGAATCGCCATCCGAGGCATGGAGATAGCAAGCAGCCTTAAGGTGCTGATTCTTGGATCGTATTCAAGCTCCCCGACGACTTGACCAGCGTCGCATTTAGCCACATCGTGTCGCTCCGGTGTGAGAAGCCGCGCATCGAAGTTCTTCTCAAGGTCTGCAGCCATGCCAGTGGCGTCGTATTCGGTCCTGATCCGATGTGAGCGTTCCCTCTCGCTGAATTATATCCATAGCTGATAGCCAGTGATTGCTCCGCGAAGTTCAAGCCTGGAGTATTCAGTTCTGGGCGAGGCCAGGTGATCTGCACCACGTGGTGTTTACCGAACCAAGTGGTGATCCAGCGTAAGGATTTGTCAGGACGAGACAATTGTCGATATCACGCAGCATTGCATCTAACGGTATCGGTTATGCCTGAAGCGATCAACGCCAAGAATGATCCAACAATGAAAGCAAGACGCAAGTCTGAAGACCATGTACTCGTTTGTGTCTTATACCTGAAGAGCTCCTTGTGATGGCGCTCCTCAAACGAACCACTACAGATCACGAATAATCCCGAACACGAGGGGAAGCTTTAGAGCGAGTACATCTCGATCTTGAAGAAGAGCCAGCTGACGAAGAAGCCGAGCAGACTCATGACGCCGCCGATGAACACCGGCAGCTTGTAGCCCAGCGACGTCTCAACGAGAGCGGCACCGATTGCAAAGTTGAGCAGCTGACCGAAGCAATTCGCCGAGTTGAGGGCACCCACATACATGCCGATTTCTTGGTTGAGACCAAACACGTGCACGACGAGTGGCACCAGAAGCGCCATCATGGTGCCGAGCGTGATGGAGGTGATAACGACAATCACCACGTCCAGAGCCACGATGTCCGAGAACGCCATGAGCATCAGGAACGCCTGCGGGATCGTTGCGAACGTGAGCACCCACTTGGCGCCAAAGCGGCGAACTAGTTGCGGCAGGATCCACGAGTAGATGTACCCGACGACGTTGAACAGGATGTCAGCCAATCCACCGGCTAGCTTGCACGCCCTTGTTGTAATTCTCTTGCTCCACCGTGCAATCATCGCCACATGTGCCAGCGTTGGCGGAGACACCGTCATACACCTCGAGGCCGAAGAACTGACCCTTGCTGCCGTTGTATGCCGTGTAGCCGTACTGATTGAGGAAGAAGATGAAGCCATAGATGAGCAAGACGGCCGGCAATGTCACAATTCCGGTCCAAATGGAGCCAAAGGCAGACTTCACACCTTTCCAAGCGCTCGTCTTTGGTGCATCGGGATTCACTTGAAGGGGTTTCTCGTCCGCCACAATGCACGCCACCAGCACTGCAACGCCCATGAGCACCGAGAGCATGCCCAAGAACCAGTGCATGGTCTTGTAAGCAGCACCAAACGCCTGGATGTATACTGCCACAAGGATCGAACCCAAAGTTGCCCAACCTTGACCCAGCGCGGCCCCCGTCGTCTGCCGGTCCCCGGCGAAGTCAGACACCAACAAATACGCCGGAGTCTGCACGATGTTCACCGTAATGTCCATCCATAAGTAGAAAAAATCGTGAACACTGCGGTCCAGGTGCGGTCGGTCACTTCGCCTTCCTTTCCGGTACCGACGTCACCCAATGCGTCGCCGATTTCGCGCGTGTACCCCATGAGCGTCCAGCAGATGATACTGCCGACGGCTGCGAAGGCTAGAAATGGTCGACGTCGTCCCCACTTGGACGTGCATCGGTCGCTGAAGACGCCGATGGTGGGTCCGACGATGATGCCGGTGAGTGGTCCGATGATCTGGGTGAGCTGGACGGCGAAGTTTGGTAGGAGCGTCTGAAGGTATGGTCCCAATGCGGCCCACTGGGCTCCCCAGGCCGCTCGGATGGCCATTCGCGGCATGGCAATCGCCATTAGCTTGAGAAGAGGGGTTTCCGCCGGCTTGTCGACATGGAGACCGTCGGTCTGCGGAGACTGCAGTCGAGCGTCGTAACTCTTCTCGAGGTCTTTCTCGAGAGTCATGGAGGCTTCGCGATGTAGCGATGGGACGAGTTAGAGAAGCTGGTGTGGGCTGGAGCGCCAAATGCGAAGTGCGAGTACGTGCCTGCACCACATGGCGGCTCGAGGACGCACCCCTTGTGGCACACCGGAGCGGTAGACTCAGTATGCACCTGTGTCAGCCTACGACAACTGCTGGATGTGGGGAGGAGCCGTCAACTCGGGTTCGTGGCGAATCAAGTTCAAGTTGGGCATCCTCAGTGATTTGTCACTTCAAGAGAGATTAAAAGCCGATGTGGGATAGTACCGTGACTACGTGTGTGGCGGCCGCTCAACGACAAGACCCCCACAAGTCCTTCCATTAGGTGTCACAGCAGACTTTGACAGAGCGAGGGTGAGAATCCGAGGAAGGCAATGCAGAGCTCGTCAGGCGTTCAGGTATCGCCACCTCGGGTCGAGGGCGACATTAGCATGGCAAGATCCTGGCAAACGCACAACTTCAAGCACCGTTTTACCACATCAGCGAGGTACACCTCTCGCCACACATCAGCGTTGACCCTCGGTGATGCGGCACAGTTTCACGTTCACACTAGAGAAAGCTCATGATCTGAAGTGTTGAAGTAGTTCAAGATTAGCGCTACGGCATCCACACATCGGTGGGAAGCGAAGAGCCCATCATACTGCTGCCTGTACAGTGTGGTAATTCTGCGTTATAGCGTCACTCTACCCGTCGTGGGTTTACTCTTTATCGGGGATCGCTTCGCATCCATCTTCATGCGAAGGATCGGCTCCGAGCTGCACTACACCGTCAAATGCTGACGCGCACCCACGAGCGGACACCAACGACAGTCAGTGTATTGACTCATATCTGCAGCATCCCATCCATCCACTCACCTTGAAGAAAGTCAACGAGCGATCGTAGAGCTGCCAGATCGATCGCACGGCGGTGGTTTCCGTTCCGAGCATTGAAGAGCGCCGCCACGCTCTCTACTGACCCAGTGTTGACCGATTGCAACACCATCACGAAGTTGGGGCTCCTGGACTTCTCGCCCATGCTCCACAACAGTAGCAAGCAAACGACTTTCGACCAGCCGGAGCGGCATGCGAGGTGCAGCGCTGTATCTCCTGCAGCATTGGCCACTAACTCAGAGGCCCCTGCCTCCAACAAGAGTCGCGCAGTCTCTACGTTTCCACCACGGCACGCCTCATGCAGCGCTGTGCATCTGTTAACGCTATTGTCCACAGCGTTGACGTCAACTCCCTTTGAAATCAACACGCACACATGATCGCTCCACCCACGCCAAGCTGCATAATGCAGTGCCGAGTCACCATCCCAGCTACGAACTTCCAGAGCTTCATCGTCATTTAGCGCTATAGTGTTAGCATCCTGCAATTTATCACGCCAGTATTCAGCGGCAGAAATCAAGCTGCGTAGACGACGACGTAGTTTGCTCGCGAACTTCGCTTGGAGGAGTCGCTTCTCCGGCGATATCTCCTCCTCCTCAGTCACAAGGCACAACTCAGCTGCCTCAAGTTGCTGTTCTACTCGTCTAATGGAGCCTTCGACATACTTGATTCGTGTTTCCAGCTCCTGGCCTCGTCGATAACTTGACTCGGCTAAGTGTTTTGCGCGATCTAGCTGGTTATCAATGCATTGACTGCTCAACGATGCCCAAAGTTCTTCGTCAGATACTGTACAAGTAGGACTGATGTTGGAGCTGCTACTGCTTTGTTTGTCTTTCCCGGTTGGAAGACTGTTCGCTTGATTGCGCTCTAACTCTGCTCTCTTGGACTCGAACTTTTGGCGAGCATCGTCATAGATCTGCATATATTGCGACAGCAGATCGGGAGGAATTGGTTTCTCTTCCGCCAATTGACGCATAATCGTCATGTTTTGATTCACCGCCTCTGGGCTGCTTCTCGAGACTGCACGAACAACTGACAGTACAGACGGATCGTGCATCCACGGGGCCAGCGGGAGACCACTTGATATGCAAGAAATATCTGTGTTCAAGCTCACTTGTTTTTGGTCGAGTTGCATAGGTCGAGAGGGAAAAATGCGGGATATGTCAAGAGCACTTGGGCATTGTGGAGGAGATTTAAAAACACAAGCTTCTTTCTTTCTTACTGATGGTAGCTGTGAAGCATTGGATGAGCGACTGGGACTCCGCCTAGATGACTTTGAGATTGGCGACGAAACTGGAGTGAAAGCTATCTTACTCACTGGCAAGATGTCTAAAGCAGCTGGTGGCTGAGATTCCATCGACATTTCCTGCATAATCGGCGCTTCCTCCACGGTTAACACCTCCTCTACTACCAATGTCTCGCGTTCGATTGCTATGGGTGCGTCGGTAGTGTTGAGACGATCCACCGCCACAAGCACTGGGATCTCACTATTGTTTACCTTGATTTCTTTGGTTGACAACCCAAACTCACTTGAATAGGTCGTAACCTTGTCCTCGGTAATTGCATCACTCGCTGTGATTTGTTGCAAGTCCAGCTCATTTTCGTCTTGATTGGCTATCTCTCCTTCAGTCTCGAACGCGACAATGCAGTCTGTCTTCGCTCCGGGCGTGTTTTCGGGTTCTGACCGGTCTGCCTGCGCTCTTCGAACCGCCTTGACACGTTGCCTGGAGACGAAGCATCGCACAGCACATTGTAGAACCACTGCTGCTGTTGATCGATTCGCTTGATTATTAACCACAGGAGAATCTTGGTTATCCACATGTTCGGCACCTTCATAATCAATTTTGTACTCAGCCTCTATCTCAGCTGGAAGCTGGCTATCAACGCTTGACATTGGCTGGATATCGTTCACATCCTCATTGTTCAACTCATCTGCAAAACTGGTTGACGACTCATCGAAGACAACGTTTTCGGCCCGCTTGGGAGTAGATGACGGAATAACGTCCGGCGCAGAATCTTCATCAGGAGTTGGTGGGATCTTTCGGAGAGAAGCAGACTCCGGCCGCGAAGGCGTTGGAGTTTTTAATCTGCCAGATCGTTGCGTTGTATCTGACTCATTACTCACTCGAGTAGATGTAGGCAAATGATGCTCTGTAGGAGTACGAACGAAAAGCAATCGGCTTGAGCCTATTGGCGTCTTTGAGGCGGCTTCAATCGCACGCCGAACTTTGTCTTCAAGCTCGGGCGTGATCTCAAGTTCAGATGGAGAGAAATCAGATTGAGGCAAGTCGATGGCTTCAAGCGACGAAGGTATCTCCACGACCACTGGATCAGTAGATTGTGTTAGTTCATCGATTCCATCTGAGGGGTGCAGCGCCTCATCGATGTCTTGAGCATGGGCAGTCTCTGAAGTCATTTGGCGAGAACTGACAGGTGATTCGTTGTGGAAGCGGACGAAATCTTCTGGTGGTTCCCACACGCACTCGCCTGTCAGGTGATTATAGTAGTACGGCTGGCCATCGCTCTCGTTTACAAACATCATCCACGCGCAGCTTTCAGCTTGCTCTGCAGGAATAACACCAACTTCGCCCGCATCAACAGCACTACTGCCGTCATTACCATCGTCGTTGTCTTCGTCGTCGCCACTAAGGAGACGATTGAGCTCTGCCATTTGCTCGGCAGTCGATGGGCGACGAGTTCGATGATAGTAGAGTGTATTCATCTCGATACAAACAGCGTCCCAACAACTCAAAGGCAGTTTTGCGGCGAAAGTCGATGTCAGACCAGCTACTTGGCCTGCAGCTCTGCCACAAGCTTGTCATCCTGCTCCTGAAAAGATCAACCCACAATTGTAAGTGATTGAACATGAAACTCAGGGAGCAGTAGCACACAACGGACCTTGCGGCGGCGGCGAACATCAAAGTTAAAGATCCTCGCGATGTTGACTTCGGTCGTGATGATCTGGTCGCGCAGGAACGCGAGGTCTGCCTCGATCTGGGCCTGGGCAATCGCGTGCCAGCTTTTTGTTAGCTACCGCGACTCGAAACTCCAAATGCTTGGAACAATGGACGTACCAGACGCTCCTGGGCCGTGGCGACGTTCTTCTCAAGCAGCTCGAGCGCCTCATCGTACGGGTACTCGACCATGACGTTAGCCTGGCATCAGGCATCAGCAGACCCACATCAGAATCCCTTCCCCAGCCCTCCATCATCGCGAGAGCAACGCACGCCGAGCCAGATGCAGACTTTGCCGACGGCCGGGTCGACCGAGGCGCGCGCGTAGACGTTGTCGGAGAGGTTGAAGCGTGTCTGCAGCACGTCTCCGTCGTCCTGCTTGGCCATGAGGTGGCGCAGCGCCTCGAGGTCCTTCTCGGTCTCCGGGATCTTGCGCTTGAACGACTCGCGTGACTTCTGCAGGTTGGTCTCCATGAACTTGTACTTGCTGTACAGCTGCTGCAGCGCGCCCACGAGCGGCTCGATGGATCGCACGCCCAGCGCCGCCATGAAGGCGTCCACGGCCTCCTGCAGGCCGAACGCCGCTCGTCAGCCACCCATTCCACATTTCCGGCCGTCGTGAGGCCCACAGAGCGAGTTGCGAACCACGAAGACCGCACTCGGGATGCCACGCGCGTTGCGCTCGCCCACGATGGCCTCGGGGATGCGCGCGAGCGCCTCGGGGCTCTCCTGCACGGCGGCGGCGTCGGCCATCGGTCACTTGGTGATGGGGCTGGGCGGGGGTATGACGGAGGTTTGGATCGGCGTCACCAGCGACTCGCGCTTCGGCTAAGTACGAATGGAGTACCGTGGAGCCAGGGCGTCATGGGGGATCTTCTCGGTGGGTATTTGCTGTTGAACTGCGACTGCAGTGGAGATGTCGTGGAGGTTGTGGAGGTGGAGTTGGTGGTGTTGACGAGGTTGGAGCTGCCTTGGGCTGTGAGCTAGTAGATGTGAAGATGCCAATCGCGACTCGATGAAATGGTCGCTATTCGACGCGAAACGGAAAAGCTCACATCTTCACGAGGGCGGGACAAACGACGCGAGAATGGTGCGATTGTGAGTTGTGGTGTCGGCATCAGTGCCGACCTCGCTGTTCGGAAATCCTTTCGCGAGCATTGCAAGGCTGGAGATGGTGTTCGCACATTTAGGACCTCCGTGATCGTGCAGCATTGGCGTGGTGTAAGGAATGATCGCCCAATGCGTGATAGCGGCTGTGAGAATGCATGGGAGTGATACTGGGCACGGTCATCGGTCGCAGCCTGCCAACAGAACGTCGGTGTGATCCCAAGACTACGATCGGATGGGCTCGGGAAAGCTGATGTTGCATTGTCGCGGTAACGTCGCGCGTAGCGCTACATCCGCAACACCAGCTTCTGGACATGCCTGAGCCAGTGCCCAACGCAGTAAAAGCTGCCACCCGTGCCGAACTCAATTTGTTGCTCGACGTTACGCAGTATCTCAGGCTGTTGGCCGCGTGATGACTGTAACGTTCCCTCTGATCATTCGTGCTCTTCCTCGTTGCGCGTCCAGGCTCATTCATGGCCATTGATGGCTCAACGTATGCTCAAGCTCTCGCTATGCTCAAGCTCTCGCCAGCTGTGGGCTACCTCGCGCCTGCCCGATCTCCACGTGGGGTCACAGCGTTAGCGTTGTCGCCTCATACAAATCGCAAGGCGCGGCGATCTCATGAACGTGCAGATTTGCACAAAAAGAGCACGGATGGCGCACGCTGCCAGCAGATGATCGTTTAAGAAGACTGGACACTGATGTAGGCAAATAGAGTAGGCTCGAGACGATCTTGCTCGGCTCTGAGCTTGTGGACGGAGCTCCAGCAACACAATGGACGCTGCTGCGATCTCACACAATGCTGCGACGCGCGATCGGGCTCGCACGTATCTGATAGTTTCCGTTCTCGCTTGTCGTCTCGCAGCGAAAGGCGGACTGACAAGCAGACCACCTACCTCGCGGCGGGCCAAGATCCAGTCAGGCATTTCCCATTTCTCGGACATCTTGCCACGAGGAATAGCAGCTTGTCTCGACCAAGCACCAACAGCTAGCCAGAGACAGATCGTCGTCGACAGCTAGTGCAACAGCCATGCTTCGCTCGGCTGTTCTCGCCGCGCTCCTTGTGAGCGGCGCCTGCGCGTCCGTGACTGTCACCATCAAGAACAGTTGCTCCGAGTCGATCGCGCTCTACGACAACTCGGCCACGACCACCATGGCTGCCGGCGCCTCCACGACGCGCACGCTCGCCAATGGCTACGTCGGCATGTTCCGCAACGGTGCCAGCGCTGAGGCTACTCGTAAGCTTTTGTTGCTCAATTGTCTCTACTTGGGTCGAAAAAGTCACTGACAGTGTGCTGCTAATCTGTCTTTACAGTGGCCGAGTTCTCGGTCGACTCGGACGGCACGCCATGGTACGACCTCAGCATCATCCCACCTGGGTCGGGTAGTTGCACGTCGCTCGCTGCTTGTGAGTTGCTCACGGGCAAGACTGGCTTCAACACGGCGCTCCAGATCGCCCCCCAGAGCAACACCGACTCGGACAACTGCGAAACAGTCACGTGCATGGCGGACGGATGTGACGAGGCGTACCAGTACCCGTCGGATGACGACAACACGCACACTTGTCCGTCGGGGACGAGCTTCCTGGTGACGTTCTGTCCCGGCGGCAGTGGAAGCAGCAGCAGCAGCAGCAGCAGCACGAGCAGCACCAGTGCTTCGTCGGACAGCGAGTCTACGCCGGAGCCTACGTCGACTCCTGAGCCTACTACGGCCACTCCGGAACCCACGACGGCTACTCCGGAACCCACGACTGCTACACCGGAGCCTACAACTGCTACCCCTGAGCCCACGACTGCTACCCCCGAGCCCTCGACAGAGACTCCTACCGTGACGCCGACGTCCACGCCTGTTACGACGACGGCCGCACCTACGGCCACGCCGACCGCAACGCCGACTCCGGTTACGGAGAGCAGCACGACGGGCGATGAGGCTGACGAGGGCAGCTTTACCCTGGACTCCTCTGCCAGCGATGGCAACGAGGAGACGCCAGCCCCGACGGAGGCCCCCGCAACCACTGCTCCCGCAACCACTGCTCCTGTGACGACCGCCCCTGTGACCACGGCGCCTGCGACAACCGCTCCTGCAACCACGGCTCCTTCGACCACAGCTCCTGCAACCACGGCTCCTTCGACCACGGCTCCTTCGACTACGGCCCCATCGTCGAACACTTCGACGTCGACGTCTGCGACCTCGACGGTCATGTCGACGGGCACGACAACTACGACTGACAGCTCGGATGGCTCAAGCGGCTCTGGTGACGTGCAGTCGATCAACAATAAGTCGTCGGACGACTCAAGCTCGACCGTGGGTATCGTCTTCGCTGCTGGCGCCGCTGTTCTCGGTATTGCCGCCGCCGTGTTCATCTTCACGATGCGTCAGAAGAAGAAGCGCCTGGAGATGGAATCCAAGACCCCTCGCGACATGCTCAACATGACCACGCCGAGCCACGTGCTGTAAGACGAGCGAATGATGTAGCGCCAATATGTATCGATCTCCGTGACTTTATTCCCTTGTGGTTTCCATGGTAGAGACACACCAAGAGAATTGTGCATAACGCGCCGAAAACATGACCAAGCCGGCCTACAGCGCCGCCTGCCGCGATTTATGAACTCATAAAAGCGTCTGAGTGATGAACCATGTGCGTCTCGAACGCTTCGTTAGGGACATACAGTACTGTAGTCAGGAAGTTACAAACGTAAGTGACGCGTCTGAAGCATCAGGAAACAATCGGAGTGCACCGCTATGCCAATCCCATGCCATGACATTCGTGAGTGAGCTCTGTTGCGACGAGTGCAACGATTGGAACGGTGTCGTGCGGTGCTGTGTAAAAGTCTCAGCTTCAAGCGACGTCGGAAGACTGGAAACGAAAAGCTAAACTGACAGCATTGTGGTCGGACTAGTTGGTTCCACATCGGAATGGCGGCGACAAATGAAAGGTAGCAACGCGTAGAGGCTCGGCTTTAGTCTCGGCTGGTGACTAAGCTTTGCATCCACTTTGGGGTTCAAGTCAAATCGAATGCAGTCAAAGCACAAGGGAGCCGTAGCAGCCGAGCAAAACAGCAACAGCATGATGAGCATGCACCATGCAAGAAAGTGTCTTACATTGTGCATGCACCATGCAAGAAAGTGTCTTGCATTGTGCATGTTCATCATGCTGCTGCTATTTTGCTTGATTGCTGCGGCTGCATTCGTTGCGCCGCAATGTCGTCAAACGGTTCATTGTACCCACCGCGTCACACTTTCCAATCACGCCGTCATTTGATGACTCTTACCTCTATAAAGTAGTTTAACCCACTCTTTTTTAGAGGTTTGCAATAACAATTCGTCAGTAGACTCATGGTCACACCCAGGCCAAGTAGGCATTGTGTTGAGAGAGAACAGACAGAATGCCTATTCCTAGATAGAATGCCAAGTCGACGATCCTGTTTGCCTCTTTGGTGTCAAAGTAGGCATAGTGGCCTGGTCACACCTTTGCTGCGTTGTATTGTCGCGATCGTCTGAGATACGCGTTCGTAACCAAATCTCAGTGGTTCAACCGTTACAGCGCCCACAAGCGTGCTCGTCGCACTGATCTATGTTAATTTCATTGGTAGGACTCTGGCCAGATCCCAAGCGCGAACACACGAACGTCAGCATCAAGTCAGCGCCGCTCGCGTCCGTATTTTTAGACTTGGCTCCAGTATGTCGCTGAGCGCGGTCCGCCACCTGATCTCGCCGCGGGTACAGGTGCGCCGCCGATCCTTTCGCGGCGCGAACCGTACACCTCGCCGCTCTCCACGCCGCTGTTTGTACCGTAGATTCCCAGCAGCTCGCCATCTGTCGCGGCGCGTTCTTTTTTCGCCGACGGTGCTCGCCCGCCATCCGCCAGCCACCGCACTCCCGGATTTCCCCGCTATCGGCCGCCGTCGCCGATCCCGCTCGCCGCCGCTGGAAGCGCCGAGCTCCTCCGCTCGCCACTGCTCCGCGTCCAAATGCTGCGCTCGCCCGTGCTGCTGGCGCTCGCGGCGCTGCTCGCAGGCGCCGACGCGTCCGTGAGCGTGACCATCCAGAACAGCTGCTCCGAGTCGATCGCGCTGTATGACAACTCGGCCACGACCACCATGGCGGCCGGCGCCACCACGACGCGCACGCTCGCCAATGGATTCGTCGGCATGTTCCGCAACGGCGCCAGCGACGAGGCCACGCGTGAGTTGGCTCATTGGGTTCTGCAGGGTTGGATGGTGCGGACGAGACTGACTGGATGTGCGTGGATTTGCAGTGGCTGAGTTCTCAGTCGACTCGGACGGCACGCCATGGTACGACCTCAGCATCATCCCGCCTGACTCGGGGAGCTGCACGTCGCTCTCGGCTTGCCAGTCGCAGACGGGCAAGACTGGCTTCAACACGGCGCTCCAGATTGCCCCCCAGAGCAACACCGACTCGACCAACTGCGAGACCGTCACGTGCATGGCGGATGGATGTGACGAGGCGTACCAGTACCCGTCGGATGACGACAACACGCACACTTGTCCGGCGGGGACGAGCTTCCTGGTGACGTTCTGTCCTGGCGGCAGCGGCGGCAGCAGCTCCACCACGTCGACGCCGACGCCGACACCCACGCCGACGCCAACGCCCACACCTACTCCCACCCCCACGCCGACCCCGACGCCGACCTCCACGCCCACGCCCACGCCGACCCCCACCTCAGGCAGCGCCAGCGACTCGGAGGAGGGCTCGAGCGACGATGTCCAGGGCGATGCGGACAGTGGCGGCTTCTCCCTCAGCAACTCGACCGCCGGCAGCACGGACGCCGCTAGCGCCAGCGCCAGCAACAACGGCGATGGTGACGCCGGTGTGACCAAGGCGGCCAACACGGACTCGACCACCACGACCGAGACCACAGGTACCTCCACCACCACGACGGATGACGCCACCAGCGACTCGGACAGCGGCGCTGTTGAGATCAACACGCAGTCGTCCAACAGCAGCAGCTCGACGTTCGGCCTCGTCTTCGCCTCGGGTATTGCCGTTGTCGGCATCGCCGCCGGTGGCTTCATCTACGCCGTCCGTCAGAAGAAGAAGGCGCTCGACAACGAGGCCAAGAGCCCCGTCGGCCCGCACACGCACACGTCGCGCGAGGTGTCGGTGCTCATGTCCACGCCGGGCGGCTCGGCCGTGCTGTAAGCAGGTTTATCACGAGGCGAAGCGCGGCGCGTTCCCTAACACTACGAGCGCGCTTCGACATGCGTCCGACAGAGAGGAGCCGGGGCCACCCGCCCCGTTCTGTAGACGACGAGCCGCAGTTCCTGTGACTTTGTCAAGTTTTGTCGCTGTGTCCGCACCCGACAGCTCGCGCCTGCGCGAGCGTCCGTGGCTGCTCAATCCCGTTGGCTCCTCTGCGTTGTGTCTTATGAGTCTTCTTTATCAGTTGAACGAGACGCCTCCCTTCTTTCCTTCATTCGCCCTTGCCTCTTGATCGTGTGTTCTTTGCATGGAGGTGGCGTCACAATCAAACAGTCGCGTCTTCTCACCAGCTTCGCAATCCCGCAGCTCCACTGCCTGTTCCTCAGCGCCACGATGGACTCGGAGACCATCGATGGCATCTCTTTGTCCCGCGAAATGGTCAGCGCTGGACTTGGTGAGCTCGGACTCGATCCGTTCTCTCAGGCTCACGTGTTCACGACGGCCACGCTCTCACAACTCTCGCTGTCGGACCTTGACGCCATCCGCGGGTTCCCGCACGTCCAGGTTGAGTTCGCTTGGTGTTTTCGGGAGGTGGAAGCCTCAACGACTCACTCGTTCTCGACCTTGGAACAGCACGTCGTTTGCAGCCAAAATCGCCTTCGCTCGCTTGATGCGCTGCAGCACTTGCCTGTCCTGCTCTCCCTCGACGCCTCTGACAACGAGCTCACCCAGGTGCTCGGTACGTCATACCACTGTTCCTCGCACCCCGCTGCTACAATCTGACAGCGTGTCTTAGAGTACGAAGTGCCTAAGTGCACGCGAGAGCGAGCCTGGTCAGGTGGCGAGAGGTGGATTGGTTCGCTGCTGCGGCACGCCGATCTCTCTGGCAACCGAATCACACAGCTCCCACAGTCGCTCGCTGACTCGCACCCGTTCCTGCTCGAGCTGAGGCTGGCACGGAACGAGATCACCAGGGTGGTCGGCGTTGCGCATCTGCGTTTCCTGCGGGTGCTCGATCTTTCGTACAACAAGCTGTCGTCAACGCGGGGTCTCATCGAGTCGGATTCCAGTTCCAACGCGGACGAGGACAGCCGATTCGAGCAGCCTTTGCCTGCGCTTCACACGCTTCTACTATCCCACAACGCCATCTCGAGCATCGACGGCGTTGCGGAGCTGCCGCGGCTGCAGCACTTGGATCTGTCCGACAACCCGCTCGCTCGCCTCGACCAGCTGCAGGTAGATCTAACGCTCTTCATCGCTTCATCACTGCTTGGTATTCATCACCCTGGTGTCTTCACCAGGACTGCCGGTCGCTGCAGCGGCTGCATCTCGCTCGTAGCGGCGTGGAGGACGTGAACGAGCTTAACCCGCTGATGGACCTGCCACTGCTGGGCGAGCTCACGCTGCAAGGTAGTCCGGTGGCCGAAGGCGCCGTCTTCTTCCGCGCTCGCGTATTGAGACGACTGCGACAGCTGCGCGTGCTCGACGGCGAGCTGGCGACCGCCAAGGAGAAGGTCAAGGCGCGCGCCATGCACGGCGAGGAGAGTGCTTCCCGGCGCGCCGTGGCCGCCAAGCACATGCCCTCGCACGAGTTCGTCGACTTCCTGTGCGTCTCGTAGCTCTCTGGCTGTTCGCTGGGCGGCGCCAATTGACCGCTGACCTCGTGCTGGAGCTGCTGGCCAGGCCGCCGGTGGAGTTCGAGGACGACGCGCCGCTGCTCGAGCGCCTCGCCGCCTCACGTGTTGCGTAGCGTAGCGTAGCGCCGACCGGCCCCATATCAGCGCGTAGCTAACACCTAAGCGGGACGCGCTGAACGCCAGACCTGGCTGCTTGGCGCCCTTCGAGTACTGTGAAACCGCGGCTTCAGCTTCAGCTACGCGGCGGTTTCCGACGCATGACATGCGCACGTCGTGGCTCGCACCCGATCCACCGTCGACGCGCGCCTTCCTGGCCGTTTTGGGCCTTCCTGAGCGCCGGAAGAGGCTGCGACGCTCGCGCTGGCCGCGTGGCGCAGACGTCGCTCTCGTCCTTCGACTCTTCCAAGCCCGCCGCGTCTGAATCTCCACCCGCGCGCGTTTCGGGCGATCCGTGAGCCTCATCTCCAGCCGATCGCGCCATGGCGTCAAGTAGCGCCACCCTGACGAGGTGCAAGGGCAACCATCTCCATTATCCTCCAATCCGCGCGCTCGGATCTTCCATTTCACCCAATCAAAACCGCGTATATCGATACTTAAGCGGGAGGCGAGCCAACTCAGACACACGGAAAGAAATCATCGCCACCATGGAGGGGGGAGAGAGCCGCGAACCGGCGCATGCCGCACCCACGAGGGTGCGTCGCCCATGGCCCGCGGCGCGCAGGCGGCCAGTTCGTGACCCTCGTGGCGCTCGATCCGCTCGCCACGCGACGGCGCACTCTGTATATTTATCCGCGACGCGCGCCCTTCCGCTCGCGTTCCGGCCGGCCCCCGCTTCCCACGCCGAGCCCCATCGCATGCGCTGGGGACGGCTCACAACCGCATCGCGCGCTCGCTGAGCGCTCGGCGGCCTCTCCCGCGCGCTGGTCGCGCCGCTCGCCGGCCGCTGGAAGCGAGCGCCGCGCCAGCATGGACATCGGACGGCGACTACCGCGCGGCCGCGTCGCCAGGTGGCCTCGGCGTCCCCGCCGTCGCCTGACGGATGCGGACGCTCGCGCAGCCACTCGCACGCGCTCTCGGCCATCCTGGGCGGCGCGGTGAGCGCCAGCACCGCCTCGACGCCGCAAGGTGATGACCGTCACGACCTCCACGGTGCCGCTGCTAGGAGCCTCGCGCCTGTCGGCGTCGATACCAGTCGCGTCGCCAGCCTCGCACTCGCCTGCGTCGCAGAACCACTACAGGAGGACGTCGGGGAGCCTCGTGATCCACCTCCCGACCTCCTCGATCGACGGAGACAAGGACAAGGACACCGACGGACTTGACTGTCAGCGAGGTGCGTGGAGAACGACACTGGGCATCCATCTCCAGCAGACGCAGAAGGCGCATTGCACGCAAGCTCACGTGGTGGACGGCCGCACTTGCGCTCTATCTCATGCTCTTCGCGCTCGCGTTCGCGCTGCCTGCACACCTGCAACCCCTGGCTCCGGCGGTCATTGGCTCGCTGTTGAGCGTCGTGTCGGCGCTGTACGTGTGCATATCGCACGTCTCCCGCCAGACTTCAAGAGCGTCTGCGCGAGAGTCGGCCATGCAGGCTATGCAATCTTCCTCTAGGCGGTCTGTTGATGTATCGGACTGCCGGTATCCAAACCAGCTCCTCGTTCACGTCGCCGTGTGTGAGCTTGGGTTGGCACTCGTGGCGCTCGTGCACGTGTTTCGCTACTGCGAAGTTGATGGCTCATCCATAACGTGCCGACCCGTGAGCTTCTCTTCGTGCAGCGTGTCCGTCGCGCTGGAGATGTTCCTGCTACTGGCGAGCGTCGGGTGGTTTGGCGCTGCTATCGTGCACCTGTTTGTGTCGGTCTCGAACCCATTCGCCAACTACCGCTCTCAACTGCGGGTGTATCACCTTGCGGTGTGGAGTTGCTCGGTTCTGCTCGCAATCATCGTTCCTTCAGTGCTCTACTCAAGCCAGTCGCAGTCAGCGTATTCCATGACGAAGACAGAGCTGTGCCGCGCCGTCGCGCTTGTGCTGCCGATGCTACCTCACTTTTCTTCCAACACAAGTCGTGGCCGGGTTGTGAATGATTGGCAGCGGCTCAATATGGCATACTGGGGTGCCCTCTTTCTCGTGGTCGTGCTTCTCGTGGTTGCAGCACAAGGGATCCTTGTGGTGGGCTGGTGGCGCTCGAACAGCGGTACTGTGATCGCCTTGAAAGCGCGGCGACGAATGATGAAGCGCATGACCGTGTACGTACACACGCTCAACGCGACGTGGCTGGCAGTGTTGGTTGCATTCTTCGCTTACAGGTCGAACTCGGATTCTCTCAACCATTTGCCTGCGCAAGATGTTGATGGAAGCGGACGCTACAGCGGCATTGATGGTGTCAGCGCTGCATTTCACTACTCACTTGCAGCCAAGGGATTTTTCACAATGGTTGTCTGGATTGCCGTTAACAAGCGTGACAAGAACACCAGCGTGCTGCACAAACTGCACAAAAGAGTCTCCGAATGGATTACACATATTTTATTTGGCCGAGAGCGAGGCTCATCGAGCCCATTCAGCAGTATCGGGCACGAAGACTGCACTGTGAATATCCAGGATCTCGACAATAGTAGCCGAGTCGCCACAGTATGTTCTGGCGTGTGTAATGAACAAGTGCGAACGTCCCTCACAACAACTGCACCTCCGAGTGGTGGTGTTATCCCAGAGACTCGAGAGGAGGTTGCCTCGGTATCATCCTCTTCGTCTTCAGGTTCAGAGTCCTCCGTTTCGTCCTCTCCATCGCCAGATTCTTCGTGGGCATCCCAGAACAACGAGACTCTACAACGCGAGATCATTTATTACACAGTTTGCGGCATCACAAAGTCCATCCTCCGCGCAGCCCAGCGTGCACGAGATCTAGAAGCATCAGCCTCGGTGCAACAGTTGCTCGTTGGAGCTGGTCGTGACTCCACTTTCTCGAACAACCCGACATTAGAGGACGTGCAGGCCCTCCACGTTCAGCATTCGCCAAGGGCATTTTGCCTCCGTGATCATGAACGCGTTGCGTCTCGGGTCCGCGCAGCAAGTGACCAAGGCCAGCTACGCAGTCTCCGTGAAGTAGAGACTCGACAGCAGCGTTACTCCATATACCCTGTTTCGCAAGTGCCTTTCGAGCTGTTCGAGTCTGAGATTGAACTCCAAAGCCACGGTTCGACGCCTGTTGTCAACGTCACTGTCACAACAGATGAACAAGTACCTCCGGCGTATCCGACGGATCCGTTGGCAACCGGGCTATCAAGCCGACGCTCTGTTCTGTTCTCCAGTCGGCGACAGTCGCTGACGAATCGCGAGTTGCGGAGCGGGTCATCCCTGTCGATATCTCTGTTGGACACGGAGCCCAAGCCAAAACTCTTCATGGACTTTGCACCTCGTGCTTTCCGCGAAGTACGAGAGTCTTTTGGCTTGTCCGACGCGACTTATCTGGCAAGCTTTCGCTCAACGGCGAAGGAACGCGTGAGTGCCGGATCGAGCGGGGCGTTCATGTTCTTTACCGGTGACAACTCATTCATCGTCAAGAGCATGCGGGCCAAGGAGTGTCGCGCACTTGTTCGCATGGCCCCTGCCTATGCTGCATTCATCACAGCAAATCCAGCGTCGCGCCTCATCCGCGTATTCGGTTGCCACCGTCTGCGTTTGTATGGACGAAACTTCTACTTTGTCGTGATGGCAAATGTGCTCCACAGCGCACGCCATTGCCCGACGGTCAGTGAGAAGTATGACGTTAAGGGTTCATGGATCGATCGTCGTGCGCGGCGACCGCAAACTGGGGAGCGTGTAGAATGCGCCGACTGCCACGCACTATTTACAGTCGGTGAACTAGACGGTCGTCAGGCAATGAGCCGCAGTGACGCATTCTTGCTTCGCCAGCGCCACCGACATGTCCCCGACACAGTGCTGAAAGACTTGGACTTTGCTCGAGAGCTACGACTGTCCGAGCCGACTCGGCAGGCTCTAGTGGAGCAGCTTGCAGCTGACAGCGCGTTCCTCAAGTCGATGGGGATCATGGATTACTCGCTGCTCATCGGCGTTCACTCCTGCCGCTTTGAGAACGAGACCGGTCGTCCGAGCTTCGAGACTGGCATCAAAGGAGACACCCAAGCGGGTTGGAACCTTGCTCCGCTTGTTGGTGAGCCCGGTCCTGACGGCAAGACCGAGGTGTACTTTGTTGGCGTCATTGACATTCTCCAGGAGTGGGATTGGGAGAAGAAGCTCGAGCGCGCCGGCAAGGTGCTGATCGGGAAGTCGGCTCGCGGGATCTCGGCCGTTGCCCCGCGTTGGTACTGCCGTCGCTTCCAGGCACGTGTGGCTCAACTGCTGATTGGTGGCCCACCTCCGGAGGAGCTTCCCGAAGAACTGGACGAAGACGACGGCGACACCGAAGAGATCTGCGACGAAGACGATGGAGTTGCGAGTGACGACGAGCTGAGTGTGATCGGCGAGATCGTGTAGGTGCTGGAAAAAAGGAGGAAGGTGGCGCCGCGTAGGTATGCGAGTGTATCATAATTGTCTCTTGCTGGTTTCTGTCCTCAGTTCGGTCAGGACCAGTGCTCCAATATTTTGCTGTGAGCTGTTGTCGCCATGACGAGCTGCAAAATGAAAATGGACGTGCAGCAAAGCTCGGTAAACGTGCAAGTCGATGTTGAAGTGCTTTGCTGGTGGCATTGCGACATCTTGATTGGTGTAGGCCACACAAATGGACAGTTCACATGTCGAACTGACGCACGTCGAGCAGAAAAGAGGCCTTGTGCTTCAGTTTTCGCCTGCTGTGAGCCAGTTCAGTGCTGACTTGTTGCGTTATATCAGTGATTTCCGGTCTTTTGCTTGCTTTGAACTGATTGCTGTTAGAAATCCTCCCGCTCATCTTGAAGCAGCCTGCAATGCATCCTGAATCAACGGCATCCATAGAGCAATGCTGCTGCCGGCGCGACCGACGCCCGAGCCTGCGTCTCCTCGGCCTCGACCGCTGACTGCGTCTCTATGCCGAACACCGACAAGCCCACACGCCCCAAAGCCTCGTGAACTGTAGCTGTTCCGAGCGGCCGAGAGGATTTTTCTTCCCTCCCCACGTGATTGGGGCTCGAAACGTCTGACGCGGCGAGTCGTCGGTCGCGCGTCGTGCCTCCGTATAGCATCATCAGGCGTCCACCAAAAACCTAGGTACTATTTATTTTGAAAGCACAAAATCAACACTAGAACCACAAAAAGATATAATGAATATACAACTTCATGCGTTCATGCAGGATCGTAGCTGCTCGCGCTTTGCTGTACGAGCCATGGCCCATCCCCCATGCGCGTCCGGCATTGCGCGCGTCCAACGATCCGCTCGGTTGTTGTTCGGCGTCCGATCGCTCCCTCTGCGACGTCGCTCGCCACTTTCCGACTTGCCTGCCGTCTCCGCCTCGAGCTCGAGCCTGACGCCATGCAAGTACTCCGCCCCTCGCTGCTGGTGCTGCCGGCGCTGCTCGCCTCGGTGGCCTCGGCCGTCGAGGTGACGATCCTCAACCAGTGCTCCGAGACCGTGCAGCTCTATGATAACTCGGTCATCGAGCCGCTCGCGCCAGGAGCGTCCACCTCGCGCACGCTGGGCAACGGCTACCTCGGCATGTTCCGCAACGGCGTCAGCCCCCAGGCCACCCGTGCGTTCTGCAATTGGACTAGTGCGTTGGTGGGGAATCGAGACTGACACGCGTTGTGGTGGCGATGAACAGTGGCCGAGTTCTCCATCACGGGCGGCAAGACCTGGTATGACATCAGTATCATCCCCACGGGACCACTCTCGGGCGTAAGTTGCATGTCGTCTCGCTGTCCGCATCGGCTCCCGTCCGATCCCGATCCGCATGCTCACGGACTCTCTAAATGAACAGCCCGAGTACTGCCCCGACATCGACTCGTGCAAGAAGCTGACGGGTGGCGTGGGATTCAACACGCCCATGCAGATCGCGCCACAGGGCTGCGCCACCGTCACGTGCATGGCGGACGGCTGCGCGGACGCCTACCAGTTCCCCAAGGATGACGACAAGACGCACGCGTGCCCCGACTCGGCCCCTGTCACGATCACGTTCTGCCCTGGTGGAAGCGGCGGCTCCACGCCGGCGCCGTCGACTGCGGCTCCCACGCCGTCGCCCACTCCTTCGCCCACGCCGTCGCCTACCCCCTCCCCAACTCCGTCACCAACTCCGTCGCCCACGCCGTCGCCGACACCCACCCCGACGCCGACGCCGACGCCTACGCCTGAGCCGACGACGGAGGAGCCCACGGAAACTCCGACACCGACGCCTACTCCCACGTCCACTCCCGAGCCTACGCCGGAGCAGACGAGCTCGTACGACTCGTCGGCATCTGTCGCCTCGAGCAGCGGCTCGGACACGTATGAGGTGACCAGCACTAACTCATCAGCCTCTACTTCTAGCGACGACAGCTACGACGATGAGGATGAGGATGACGAGGTCGGCAACGATGCTGATGATGAGGATGACTACAAGATCAAGACTTCGGCTCCGCGCGCGACGACATCGGCGCCGGCAACGGCTGCGTCCCCGCAGAGTGCTCCCACTCCCAACACTGCGTCCAACACAAACAATGACGACACTGCGAAGGCTAACACGCAGGCTTCGGACGACTCGTCATCAAATGGAACAGCTGGCATTGTTCTTGGAGCTGGTGCCGTTGCCGCGGTCGCCGCGGTTGCTGCTGTGGTTACCGTCCGCAAGAAGAAGCAGGAGCTTGATGAGAGCGAGGGCAAGATGTCCATCTACGCGACGGGTGACGGTCTCGTGACTCCCACCGACAACATCACGGTGCTGTAGACGGATTTTTTTTCGTTTTCTTACAGCCGACCTCGGCTGAGGTGATTGCGTGCATTCCTTTGTACAAGTTCATCTCGTAGTAGATGCGGTATGTGCGTAAAAGACACCGGAGCTGAGCCGGAATACAAGCAGCATTGACAATCCATAACATGCCACAATCTCTTGGCGATCCTGCTCCTTTTGACTGCTCCTCTTGATCTGATGATACTCACACCTATTTTGAGTCTACATAACCGACTCACATCGACAGCGCAGTCTCGAATTCGTGCATTATGGCGGAGTCTCCAGGTTCCGATGACAACTTTTGTGACCAAGGCAGCCCAAGAGAATACTTAGCCACTCCAGCGGCATCACCTTCGCCTCCCCCTCCTGGGAGATCTTGAAGCATCCGCTCTTGATGACCTTCAGGTCCTGCTCGAGCTTGATCCTGGCGCTGAGCGTGTGACGCTGCGGGGAAAGCAACTCTCAGACGTAACGCGCGAGCTTGAATTTTTAAGTGCACATTTCCCACAGCTTCGTCACCTTGATCTCAGCGAAAATGCGCTAAGCGGACTCCCACCAAATGTCGGAGTTTTGCTCCCGCGGCTTGTGGCGCTGGATTTGTCGAGCAATGCGATCGATTTCGACAGTCCTGAAGCGCTTGCAGAAGCTTTAAACAGTTGTAGTCGGCTCAAGAGTCTAAGTGTGCCGCTTGCAGGAGGAGAGGAAGACGAACAGCGCCTTTTGGAGCTGCTTCCTGGCTTACGAATCTTGAACGGGACTCCTTTGTACAACTCTGAAGCTCTTGGAACCTGGTGATTTGGACGTAGAGGCTGGCATAAATCGCTCGACTCCGAGCTCACCTCAGGCAAAACGTGACTTGCGTCTTCGGTTCCATGCAATAAAGCAAGATCAGCGAGCCACAGAGGCGGGTGTAGCAATAAACGTATCGAGCCCCAGAAAGACAAGTCGACACATGACGCCATCAGCAAGTGGAAACAATAACAGTGTGCGACCGAGAGAGTTACCTGCAAGCATTTCGGACGATCGAACTGACTGGAGAAAACTGTTGAAAAGCAAGAATTCGAATCGCACAGTTCAGACTGGTGGTACTCAACGCAGTGGATCTTCCTTGATAAATTCCTCAGCAACTCTAAAGAGTCCTTATCGCTCAAAAGCGCGTAAACAGCGAGCTGAGCAACATCTTTTATCGACTGAAGCCTTCTTAGAGGAGCTTAAGGATGTCGTTCGAGCTTTCAACCAGTGTGACACTAGTAAACGAGACGATTTCCGATCAAGTGAAACACTTGCCATGCTTGAACAACTCGACAAGCACGTCGAGCGACTCGCCAAGCAACTTGGAGCTCAAGAGAGGGCTACTGATCGCTCTGGATCCCCTGAGAGTCAACTAGAAGCTAAAGCTTCAGGTCCTACGTTCTAGATGGAGTTTGCTTGAGTTGTGTGGTGCCTTTGGAGCGGAGAAAGCGGCCACAGTAGACGGAAACCTTGGAACTGCATTATCCCGACTACTGAGGCTACAAAAAGAAGTACTCACCGCGCTTCAGGATATAAAGCGTCAAGCATTGACTGCAAATTCTACCTCAGTAACAAATGACACTAGCAAAAGTGGTCCCGCTAAACTTTCTGCTGACAAGAGGCAGCAGCAGGCGAAAGAACAGCAGCAGCAGCCACAGCAGCAACAACAGCTCAAGGTCTTGCTTGAAGTCGCCGAAAGTCTCGAGAGTGATCTCGAGGGTCTGCAGCTTCAGTTTCAGCAAGAAAAAGCCAGAAGAGAGCTGTTGGAACAAGAGAATACAGCGCTAAAGAGACAACTCCAGACATCCACTACATCAGTCACAGTTGTCAGCGAATCACCTGTCCTCGCAGGGCGGGTTAATCCGGAATCGAAGGCTAATGGTTCGCAACCCGAGAAAACAGCAAGAAAATCAGCACCGACGCGAGTGAGAAAGCGTACTTCACCCAGTAAGATGCCAACTACAATAGGCAACGACCAGATTCGGGACGCAGAGCTTACATCACAATATCAAACCACTCACAACGACGAACCTGACATACGTGCCACCAGCCCAGTAGGTTTTACGCCACAATCTACAACTACCTCGATAGCGTCTAGTGCAGTTCGGAGCTTGACGCTCAAGCAACTTTTGGATATCATTCGTGGCGTCTTACAGTCCAAGAACAGGGGAAATGATGGAAGGCCGCGCGAGACACTCGAACAGCACATGTATGCGTACCTGAATACTCGCTTTGGGCTACCCAAGCTCATTGTAGATTATGCTAGCGCAATTTGGAAGGCAAGTAACCGATTTGCAGCTCGAGACAACGAGGTCGCTGTCTTTCTCGCTTTGCTCAAGAATCATCTTGACGAGGGCTTTCTTACCATCAAGCGCAAACTACAACGCGCGTTGGCCGATCTATTGCGTGCCTACCTTCAAGCAAGACACCCTCTAAAGGCAGAAGCAGGTGTCGCAGCACTTGTCAAAAGTCGGCTCACCGGTGTTATCTTCGAGGATGAGTGGACAGAGTTGCTTACATATCTCTATGAGCCGCAGGACGTGAGCAACTCCACTGTTCATATTGCAAAATATTGTATTGAGTACTCACTGGGTTTGTTGTGGCTTCAATGACTATAGAGTGCTGCATTGCTTCGACTTGTGAAGAAACGGAGCGAGGCTTCATGGTGCACCAAAGGCAACACCAATCGCGACTAAAAGTCTCAAAGCGGAAGACGCCAGCATCCATTCCATTTGCTCTCTTCGAGCATGTTTTGCTCACTTATCAACTCCAAGGCCGGTTGAAGTTGCTCGAGCCCTTTCGGGATGAGTTTGACAAGCTCGACCCCGATCACGTCGGCATTCTTTCGAGGGCAAGTAACTCACTGTAAGCAGTCAATGCAAAACCGTCGTTAACTCACGGACGAACTTAATTTCACAGGAGGCATTCACGACACTAATTCGCCGCATCGCGCCATTGAAGGCATGAAGCCATGTTTTTGCTGAAGGCGCTTACCTCGTGTTCTAACTAGTCTGTGCGACTCTTAATGTTGCAGACGGAAGATGAAGCACAGCAGCTCGTAGAGACATTGGATCCGTGCCACCATGATATTGTAACTTTCTCCGACGCGGTTGGAGCTCTCCTTCCTGTCATTCGAGGTACCTGCAGACGTAAGTAGAATGAACATGGAAAAGTACTACAGTGAAAAGTGTTGAGAATATTAGACCTGTAGTGGGTGAACTATCATCAATAACCTAGTTCAAAGATGCACCAGAACCGCTGACTCTCACGATTCTGTCTCTCGACCGTTATATTGCCTGTGTCGACACCTTGGCTAACAACTAACGTTGCTTCAATCTGGTGTTCTGCGGCATGTAAAGCGCGATCGATGTCGTGGGAGCACTGCTCGCCGATCCATAAGAATCCCTCGCAAGTGCTACTTGGTGAGGCTTCCGCACCCTCCGCGTTAGATATGCGGTGCAAGAGTAAGAATATATCTTGGGGCGTCAAATCCTCCGCATCATATTGTTTCAGTTGTTCCCATTCACCATTTCCATCGACATTAAGCGACTCCAGCAAGAAGAGCTGCGGGGAATCGTTGCCTTCTTGCGCTGCACAAAGCGTCTGTGCTTCTATAGCACCGTCTTGAGGCCCGTCCACACCACTTCGAGTTGGCTCACATCGGTCAAAGGATAGTCTGTCATTGTTCATGCAACCAATATACCAGCTCAATTCTTCCGCATACTCAAACAACTGGTTATCGCTTTCACACTTTCTCACGCCATGGATCTCAACAACAGACGCAGTGCTTTCTATTGTTCGAGCTGATGCAAAGTTCTTGACAAGCATGGCATTTTTCAACAGTTCTTTAGCAACTTGAGCAGCCTTGTCAATCTTACAGCTAGATCCGATCCAAATCGCTGTAGAACCACCTACTTCTTGATACACGTATGTTCCTCCGGTCCACAAGTTTGATGCTTCGTCGCTTTCCAGTCGATACCACCAGAGTCACTCCTTTTGAACACGAGAGTATGTGGATCGTGCTGTGCGTGAGGTGTAAGACGAAGCAACCCACTGAATAATCGCCGTGAGTTTGTTTGCGCAAGAATTTCCTCCAAGTCCCTACCCCATTGAATAAGCTGGCACAGGAATGCGGCGTTTGGACTCGAAATCGCTCGCCGCTGCTTTACATAAGCTGCAGCTTCGTGAAAATGGCATAGCGCAATCCAACATAACAAATGCGATTGCAACCGCACAGGACCGAGACACTCCTTGATGACAATGAATCAACACCCTCGGCTGGCGCTTTGCCAGATTCTACATGTTGCTGCTGGCGACACTTTGCAATGAATGGCATAATTCGGTACAGCAGAAACGGTGTCAAGTCTTCTCGAGTATCGTCGCGGAGTGCCAACCGCAGGTAGACTCGATCAGTATCCGAGTTAGCGGGTTTGTTTTCGGCGCTAGTTGTTAGCTCCGAACAGCAGTCAACCACATGGGTAATTCCGTGTGCGTCCAGAACCCCATAGTCTTGCGCTACTCGAATGTTGCTCACGTACAAAAATCCATCGAGAATTTCGGAACATACGTCCGCATGATCATCTAGCGCTCGTGACTTACGGACGCTCTCGGGTTCAGCGTATAGCCCGATCGAATCTGCAGACCCACCGTCGGTACGTCTCGAAGATTGAATAATTTCGGAAGAAGTGCTGGGGTGAACGTTACTAGGATTGATGGAGGCAATGCTGTGCTCTGGGAGTTTGTTCAAGGCGCTCACCACCACTATTGGGCTCGCCGAAGAACTACAGCTGGCAGCCACTCCATCTCGACGAAACTTTCTGTTCTGTTGAGCGGGGAGAACACCAGCAAAGTCGGCAGTTCTGGACGGTGACTGACCCATGACTGTTGTTGATAGCGACTTGTCGTCTTCACTCTAGAGCTTTGTTGTGGGCTACCCTCTATTGTCGCATCGATACCTAGCTATTCCTGGATGTGGCGTGTGCTCGTCAACCACTCAACTACAATGACTACAACTACTCTAACGCTACTTTCTCTTACTGCTACACGCGCTGGCAGGTTTGCCAGCGTGTCATATTCCTAATTGATCCATCCTATCCTAAAGTCTGCGGGGAAAAAAGTTCCTACGGAGTCGCCAGATCTTCGACCTCGACGAACGACAATGTTGGCGAGCTGACGCGTGGTTTGTGCCAGTGTGCCGACTCCCACTTGAGCACCAACTCACGCCAGTGGCGCGCGACCACTGTACCAAGCACGACGATGACGACCAGAGCTCCGAGAACCGTTGCCACGACGACAGCGGAGGTGCTGCTGGAGCTGGACGAGTTGTTGCTGTTCTCCACCTGCTGCTCACTACCGGAAGCTGAAGCAGACGATGTTGTCCCTGACGTGGTTTTGGAGACCGACTGAGCTGCGGAGGACGACCCGGACACATAAACACCGCTCTCTTCGCTTCCCGACGCGCTTGATGAGTTGAGCGGGATCCAGTCGGAGCTCGCGGACGAGGACGAGTTGGCCGGGCAGAAGATGACCTCGAACGAGATGCCGATGGCACAGTTGTGCGTCTTGCCCTGCCTCGTCCGGGTACTTGTAGGCGTCATCGCAGCCAGCCTCAAGACACGACAGCGTTCTGCAAACTGCCGACGCCGAAAGCGCCGCGCGGCTCGGTACGATCTGCATGGCGACGTTGAACCCCTCACCGCCTGTCACTTGCTTGCACTCTTCGTAGCTGCTGCAGGACCCTGGCTGCATCAGGTTCGCACACAAACACGGTATCGCAGCCGCCGTGAGCTCACCAGGATGCGTGCACGGAGAGCAGCGCGCGCACTTACCCCGCCGAGGGAGCCCGTGGGGATGATGGAGATGTCATACCACGTGTTGCTCTCGTCGACCGCGAACTCGGCCACTGCCATCCACCAAGCACGCATTCACCATCTCTCATCAGCCATGCCACACCGCCACACCGCCACCACGTCCTCGTGAGCAGCTTACACGTCGCGTCGGTGGTCACGCCAGCGCGGTACGCCGCGTTGTCCCCTGCCTCGAGCGCCGTCGAAAACCCTTCGCCGGCTTGAATCGCGCGCGAGAGGCTGCCGTCGAACCACTGGAGCTGCTCGGCGCACTCGTTGACGAAGTAGATGGTCGTGGCCGCCGCCGCCAGCGCGTCGCCCGCCAGCAGCGCCACCACCGCCATCGAGCAGCTCCGCCGTCGTCGCGTCGTCATTTCTTGCGCTACGGGCGCGCCGCCGCCACGAGTCGAGAGCTGAGAGCCGCGCGCGTCGCCTGGCGCTATGGAGCGAGGCGCAGGAGCGAGCAGCGCCGAGTGAGCGCCGAGTGAGCGCCGAGTGAGCGAGCGGCGAGCGGGCGCGGCGCATGCGGCAGCCAGCGGCGGGGCAGCCGTCCATGCTTCAAGTCGCGGGGTACTGACGCGGAAGGGCAGACGGGCCGTAACCGCGCGTAACTCGCGCAGTTTCGACCAATCACCCACCGTTTCTCGCGCGGCGAGATTGCAGAATGCGATGCTGAGTAGAGGAGGCGGCGTCGGGTTGTCGAATGTGGAAAGCCGGACCGTGGCACGGCGCGCGATACGTGCGGCACATGCGCATGACGTCGGGCTTTGCTCCATCACCAACGGCCGAAAGTTTTTTTTTGTTTTTCTCGGCAGCCTCATCGTGTGGCTCTCGAGGTGGAGAAGGCGAATGCGGTGGCGACCAACGGATTGTCGTGCGAAATCCAGCGGGGATAGGTAGGTACACAAGCGATGAGGTGATGAAGCGCCACGACGACGCGGGAAGAACATTCGACCGCGAGGCAGAGACAAGAGCCACGGACGTCAAGACCCGCTCAACGCATCACGCTGGACTCGTCGATCGTGGCGTCGGCTGACTAGCGGGTCGCGAGCTTGGAAAAAAATGTAGAAAAAGTTGGCATTGACTTGTGCTGGCATGAAGCACCACGACCAAGTGCCTGGCAGCCACCACCAAGCCACCTCGCTCGTCTCGCATGGATCGATACTTGTATCGCTGTCAAGTGGTCCGAGGAGCGCGATGGCATTGCATTGTCACGAGCACCAAGGTGCTGCGGTGATGGAGGAGTGTCAGTCAGCCGCCTTCAACGTCACACTTGTGGCGAGCTTCGAGCAGTGACGGATGGACGCTACTTTACGTCTCTGTGGTCTGCGATGCCTGGCGATGGCTTGTTGACGAGCGGCCTACTCGTGATTTCAACTCACGTCACGATAGCTGCAACGTGATGGCGAAGAGCACGTCTCTGGCGTGTCAAAGTGGGTTCGCGAGTATCGAAGGCGGATCGTCGACGTTGTGTGTGGTCGGCTACATTGACTCAATGATTGAGCGCTCGCGTGTGCGGCAGCGCGACGTGACGTTCCGAACGCCTACATAGCTCGCTGTTGAATGGGGCGTCGGCGAGTACAGTAGCGTGGGTAGGAGCGTGGGCTGTGAAAGAGGAGTTTGGGCTCAAGCGCTTGGGATTAGCGCTGTGGCTGCAGTGGACGATGCGACAAACCATCTTCAAGGAAGCGCCTGCTGCTGCTACAGGCGATGAAGTGCGTGTGAAATTTGTTCATGAACGACGGGGACCCCGGCCACGTCAAGCGGACAGGGAGGTCACAATGTATAAAAAAAAGCAAAATTCAACGCGACCCGTCCAGCGAGGCTGCCTGCATGCGCCGCTGAAGCACCACACGATCCGGTTAGTTCGACTTGACGAACAATGAAAATCGCGATTGCAGCCATACCCGCACGTCCTGCCGGAGCTGTCGGAGCTGCATTTTCTTTCGTTCAGTCGTGGGCAACGCCTGGCCGATTAGCTCGTCGTGGAAAGTCGGGGACACTGAGCGCTCTCGAGATGGGGGAGAGAGCTTGGGAGGACTTTTTCGCTCGATTATAATTGAAAGTCCCGGACGCAAATTCCTGGGTTGTTGACCTTCGGAATCCCACGGTGCCCACGAATTGGCGCCGAGTTCTGCGCTCTTAGGAGCTCGACGAGGTGCTTCCCTCCCTGGTGACGTCGCTGCGCGCCTCCTTCTAGTTGGTGATTGAGACAAAAGTACCGGTGGCGCTGATTTCGTGGAGTTTTGCTGGATAAAGGGCGAGCATTCAGGATTTCCCCACACGTTTGCCACCGCGAGCTCTTCGCTTTGCTGCTGCGAAATCTCATCGAGCTCACTGATAGATGACGACAGCGTGTAGTGGACTCGAGAGTCGATGACAGTGCGCTGGAGCGGATACGTTGAGACGACTCGTATGTGAAGAGTGTGGTTGTAAAGCTACAGTAGAAGAATCAGGAAGCAACTGTCATTCGGTGTGATTATGGATGTTGAATTGAACAGAAAACCACTCACATCTCTCGGCCGCTCCAAACCAGCAAAATGCGCGAGCGGGTTGAAATATCGGCAGGTTGCGTTGTTTTGGTCCTCCACAGTGAACATTAGACAGTTGTCAGAGTCGACCTGTCCAGCAAAGCTCCAGTCAGAATTTGATACACGTTCGTTGCAGTGAGCCTCTAAGTTTACCGTCAGGTCATCAAATGTAACTGGAGAAATATGCTCAGCAGTGAGGTCTGTGAATACAGCTTGAAATCGCCATGTAGTGAGGGGCTCCGGATGATCTAGTCTCAGCTCCAAGAAATAAAATGAAGGAAGATCGATAGCGCACTCTCCACTCTCGTTACTGTGGTCCCGTCTTTTTGAGCTGTATCGTTCTGCATCGTGCTCATGGTACTCTCTATGGGTGCCTGCTGGAGCAGAACTAGCTTCCTGCACCTGTTGCTTGGAAGATTTTGGTGAAGGAGGCCGAGGTTGCAGCTGTGGTGTAAACCAATCACGAGATGATAGGTTTGTGGTACTCTTAGATCGACTAGCTGAGCGACATCGAGCAACACTGCGTTTTTCTTTTCGGCTTGGGCGACCTGGCGGCGCTGAAGGCTTGTTGACAAAAACTTCTTGCAGAGTTCCTACGGATATACTTGAAATTAAGCCTCCACCACAAAGCATATCTGCAGCGCAGTAGATATGTACCTGCTATTGGGTCGTCGAGATGCTGGTCTCGGGCAGTCTCGTAGTTTGATTTTGCATGGGTGTCCTATGAATTACCTCGTCAAAAACGAGCATATCCTGGAATTGCCTGATATCCTGGCCTTTTAGGCGTACCTCGATCACGACAGGATCATCTAGCTGTGATATTGCCTTGTTTCTTGCTAGCGATGTGTGAATTTCCTATGTTATTATGTCAAAACCAGTAAGATTGCTGTCCCTGCAGCATTCCTTTGGTCATCACGTACTTCCATGGACGAGTTGCGAATCTCGTGCGTTCTTCTTGCTGCTGAACCAACCATAACCTTGGCTTGGAGACTTGATGGGTTGCTAGATGCGTCATCACAGAGGTCTTTGTAACATTCCTTGTTAATCAAACTGTTTTCCGGCTTTGGTGGTGGGAATGGTATCTGGAAGTTCACATCTGACATTGCCTGCTTGGAAGGATCCACCGCTCCTCGAACAGACACTACATTTTCTTTGCTCCCACTTCGGGTCCGATGACGCTCGAGCTGTACAATATCTCTAAGCTCCTGCGATGACAATTTGATTCCACGGTGGCTTGCTCTCGATAGTTGCTTCGTAGCTCGGTCGAGAACTTGGAATTTGGCCTCAATGATGCTCGATGACATGGAGAATCAGCGTGAAGACTCCATCCACGAAAACGCGACGACGTAAAACCTTGACCCACGAACCAGCGTCAGTTGGGAGCAAAGGCTTCCAAATTTGGCTCGTCTATCTTTGAATGGTGCTACCGGTAAACAGCTTCACATGATGCCAGGAAATGACGCGCTTGCAGCAAATGGTCTGAACACTCATTTTCAAACCAATAGGTAATGAGCTTGGATACTGCAACGCTTTCCTTCACTGTTTTTTTTTTCTGGTGTGTGATGTTGATCAACACAATCACTGGTATAATTTCAAGCTGCAAGTGATCTCGACGAATGACACCAGCAGTGACGAACACAATATCCAAGTTACAACCGTGCGAGTAACATTGCGACTAGCGACTTATAAACAAGCATCCACCCACCCAACCACTCACTCACTCACTCACTCTCGCTCTTGCTCGATCCACTCTCTCTCTCTCAGAGAGTCGCTCTCAATCAATCTACATCTTGTACATCTTGATCTTGAAAAAGAAGATGCCAATCACGAACGCCGCCAGACTCGTGATGCCACCAAGGAACACCGGCAGCTTGTAACCCAGAGACGACTCCACCAGCGCAGACGCCATCGCGAACTCCAGGAACTGACCCAGACAGTTGGCCGAGTTCAACGCACCCACGTACACGCCAATGTCCACATCGGCGCCGAACACGTGGATGATGGACGGCACCATGAGCGCGAAGATGGCCGACTGCGAGATGCCCGTGGCCGCCACCACGAACAGGTCGAACGTGACGTTCTTGGTCCAGGCCATGATCAACAGCAGCATCTGCGGGATGCACGCGATCGTGATGACCCACTTGGCGCCGAACCAGCGCACCAGGAACGGCAGGCACCACGAGAACACGTAGCCCACGATGTTGAACATCATGTCTCCGCGGCCGCCGGCAATGCTCACGCCGTGGTTGTACGCCGTCTGCTCGGCCGAGCACGGGTCACACGTGTCGGCGCCCGTCGACGAGCCGCCGTACACCTCGAGGCCGAAGAACTGACCCTTGCTGCCGTTGTACGCCGTGTAGCCGTACTCGAGCAGCGTGAGCATGAGGGCGTAGATGATGAGCACACCCGGAAGCGCCTTGACGCCGTACCAGATCTGCTGGAACGCGTGCTTGACGGCCTCGAGCGACGACTTGGCCTCGATCGAGCTCGGGTCCAGCGGCGTCTCCTTCGCGGCGACGCATGCAACACCCACCGTGACGACCATCACGACGGACAGCATCCCCATGAACCAGTGCATGGTGTTGTAGGCCGGACCGAACGCGTCGATGTACACGGCCACGAGGATGGCGCCGAGCGTCGCCCAGCCCTGGCCCAGCGCGGCCCCCGTCGTCTGCCGGTCCCCAGCCAAGTCAGCCACCAGCAGATACGCGGGCGCCTGCACCACGTTCACCGTCACATCCATCCAAACGTAGAACACGACCGAGAAGAAGGCGGTCCATGTGCGCCTGGTGACGGTGCCGGTGCTTCCGTCGCCGACGTCTCCGAGGGCGTCGCCGATGTCGCGCGTGTAGCCCATGAGGATCCAGCAGATGACGCTTGTGACGGCGGCGGTGGCGAGGAAGGGGCGACGTCGACCCCACTTGTTGGTGCTGCGGTCGCTGAAGACGCCGACGGTGGGTCCGACGAGGATGCCGACGATGGGGCCGATGAGCTGCGTGAGCTGCACGGCGAAGCTCGGGATCATGGTTTGGAGGTACGGTCCGAGCGCGGCCCACTGGGCGGCCCACGCCATGTTGAGCGCCATGCGTGGCATGGAGATGGCGAGTAGCAGCCAGATGGATGGCGAGTTGGCTGGGCGGTCATGCAGCTTCTCGTCTCCGTTGACGGACAGTTTTGGGGAAGCGTGCTGGTTATAGTTCGGCGTAGTTGCAGCTTCGAGGTCCGTCATGGCTCCTTGGCGACTTGCCGTGGTGGCTGGTCGCTGTGCTGGTGTCGAGTCGACGGAGGTGGTGAATCCTTGGTGAATTGAGGAATGATCAATTTGTCTCGACGGGTTGGTCTGTCGTCGAGGTCGTTTCGGGCCGGGACGACGCTGGTTTGATGTAGTCACCGGAGAGGGCAAAACCGAGTTGCAGCACGGCTGTCGCTACAGTGGCAATGAATGGGCCTCGATGCAAAAAGGATCCGCCACCAGCAAGTAACTGGTTGAAGTTCCGCAGAGGCGGGCGCCATAGGAGCTGACGAAAGACATCAGAACTGAAGACATCGGAGCTGAAGAATTCACCAGACAGACCAAGCACATCTCAGTCTTCATGAGTGGGTCCTGATGTGCAATTACAGCACTGAAATCCACGACGGCGTAGGCGTGCTAGTAGTGATGCCGCTGGTATCTGGATAGCTTGGCGTGGCAAGTCGAGGCGACAGTCGCGTGGTGGCTGCCGGTGGTTTGGCGATTTTACTGAGTCGGGTGTGCATGTTTTTGGTAACTGCATGATCTGCTATAAATGTTGAGATCCAGATGGATTGGCTACCGAAAATGCCCTCTACAAATCATTATACAATGCTTTCAGTATGAGTTGCGAAACTGAACATTTTTCAGTACGAACCGTGGACGGAGCGGCAATCGCAGTCGCGTGGAGGAGTTTCGTTTGCCGGAGTTGAAGCTTCACTTTGTATCTCGACATTGCACAATACGGTACAGCACTTATAGACAAAAAAAAGTTGTTTGCAGTGTGCATGTGTAGAAAGCAATCCAGTGGGATTAGATACTGGTGGCCACTCTGCGGCTCAAGACCGAGACCACAGGACTCCTGCTTGAAGTGTACATATATATCGATAGAGCCAACGACTCGCATGACCCGTCGTTTTTCGAGAAGCCAACTCATCATCACCAATCTAGAGAGAAAGTTGTTTGCGCTCCATTATGCACAGTATTCATTGCCTCGCCAGGATACTATCCGCAGGACTTATAATTGTGGCAGGACTGATGTGCTGCAAAGGGAAGTTGTACAATACACCCCGCACGTGGATAGGGGCGGGGAGCCACCATGACCAGCCGCCTCGTGAGCCCTTGCGGAGTGGATGCAGTTTCAAAATACGAGCATGCATAGAGCCAAACTCAAGTGAGATTGTGGCGAGGGGATGCTGGTATTGGTGTGGACAAATGCTCCTCGGGATTACATCAATGACTCGGCTAGAGTTCGGATCCGATCCGATGAGATCGGGAAAACGTTCAGAGCTATGTGAATAGGACAGCAGCACAACCCATCGATCGAGAGCGAGATGACTGAGCTCGTTTCCCCCTACACTTGACCTTTCTGAGGTCGTCACCACGCTTGCAGTGCAGCAATCATCGACTGTCCACTTTGGCGTGAGCATAGCACAGATCTCGTCAGGTACCAGCTACACACTTGTATATGCACTTGATGTAGCTTACCGCATCGGATCGAGTTCTTCAGGGATATCTTGTCATGAGCAGCTATTTCCTGGATAAACGTCAAATCGGCGGATTAAATGAGGTTGGTACTCTACACTTGGTAGCGCACAAACAGATGAGCTACAACACATATTGCTGTACAAGTAGGAGAGGCCACAACAATGTGTTGCGTCGTGGCTCAAGCTTTCAATGCTTCACTATCGAGAACATCTAGAAACCAAAATCACAAGACCTCACATCTTGCTCAACAAAAAGGGAAAAGGGAAACCTTTCTGAACATTACGCCAACGTCATCGCACTTGCACTAGTGAGACTCGCGACTTATAAACAAGCATCCACCCACCCAACCACTCACTCACTCGCTCACTCTCGCTCTCTCTCTCAGAGAGTCGCTCTCAATCAATCTACATCTTGTACATCTTGATCTTGAAAAAGAAGATGCCAATCACGAACGCCGCCAGACTCGTGATGCCACCAAGGAACACTGGCAGCTTGTAACCCAGAGACGACTCCACCAGCGCAGACGCCATCGCGAACTCCAGGAACTGACCCAGACAGTTGGCCGAGTTCAACGCACCCACGTACACGCCAATGTCCACATCGGCGCCGAACACGTGGATGATGGACGGCACCATGAGCGCGAAGATGGCCGACTGCGAGATGCCCGTGGCCGCCACCACGAACAGGTCGAACGTGACGTTCTTGGTCCAGGCCATGATCAACAGCAGCATCTGCGGGATGCACGCGATCGTGATGACCCACTTGGCGCCGAACCAGCGCACCAGGAACGGCAGGCACCACGAGAACACGTAGCCCACGATGTTGAACATCATGTCTCCGCGGCCGCCGGCAATGCTCACGCCGTGGTTGTACGCCGTCTGCTCGGCCGAGCACGGGTCACACGTGTCGGCGCCCGTCGACGAGCCGCCGTACACCTCGAGGCCGAAGAACTGACCCTTGCTGCCGTTGTACGCCGTGTAGCCGTACTCGAGCAGCGTGAGCATGAGGGCGTAGATGATGAGCACACCCGGAAGCGCCTTGACGCCGTACCAGATCTGCTGGAACGCGTGCTTGACGGCCTCGAGCGACGACTTGGCCTCGATCGAGCTCGGGTCCAGCGGCGTCTCCTTCGCGGCGACGCATGCAACACCCACCGTGACGACCATCACGACGGACAGCATCCCCATGAACCAGTGCATGGTGTTGTAGGCCGGACCGAACGCGTCGATGTACACGGCCACGAGGATGGCGCCGAGCGTCGCCCAGCCCTGGCCCAGCGCGGCCCCCGTCGTCTGCCGGTCCCCAGCCAAGTCAGCCACCAGCAGATACGCGGGCGCCTGCACCACGTTCACCGTCACATCCATCCAAACGTAGAACACGACCGAGAAGAAGGCGGTCCATGTGCGCCTGGTGACGGTGCCGGTGCTTCCGTCGCCGACGTCTCCGAGGGCGTCGCCGATGTCGCGCGTGTAGCCCATGAGGATCCAGCAGATGACGCTTGTGACGGCGGCGGTGGCGAGGAAGGGGCGACGTCGACCCCACTTGTTGGTGCTGCGGTCGCTGAAGACGCCGACGGTGGGTCCGACGAGGATGCCGACGATGGGGCCGATGAGCTGCGTGAGCTGCACGGCGAAGCTCGGGATCATGGTTTGGAGGTACGGTCCGAGCGCGGCCCACTGGGCGGCCCACGCCATGTTGAGCGCCATGCGTGGCATGGAGATGGCGAGTAGCAGCCAGATGGATGGCGAGTTGGCTGGGCGGTCATGCAGCTTCTCGTCTCCGTTGACGGACAGTTTTGGGGAAGCGTGCTGGTTATAGTTCGGCGTAGTTGCAGCTTCGAGGTCCGTCATGGCTCCTTGGCGACTTGCCGTGGTGGCTGGTCGCTGTGCTGGTGTCGAGTCGACGGAGGTGGTGAATCCTTGGTGAATTGAGGAATGATCAATTTGTCTCGACGGGTTGGTCTGTCGTCGAGGTCGTTTCGGGCCGGGACGACGCTGGTTTGATGTAGTCACCGGAGAGGGCAAAACCGAGTTGCAGCACGGCTGTCGCTACAGTGGCAATGAATGGGCCTCGATGCAAAAAGGATCCGCCACCAGCAAGTAACTGGTTGAAGTTCCGCAGAGGCGGGCGCCATAGGAGCTGACGAAAGACATCAGAACTGAAGACATCGGAGCTGAAGAATTCACCAGACAGACCAAGCACATCTCAGTCTTCATGAGTGGGTCCTGATGTGCAATTACAGCACTGAAATCCACGACGGCGTAGGCGTGCTAGTAGTGATGCCGCTGGTATCTGGATAGCTTGGCGTGGCAAGTCGAGGCGACAGTCGCGTGGTGGCTGCCGGTGGTTTGGCGATTTTACTGAGTCGGGTGTGCATGTTTTTGGTAACTGCATGATCTGCTATAAATGTTGAGATCCAGATGGATTGGCTACCGAAAATGCCCTCTACAAATCATTATACAATGCTTTCAGTATGAGTTGCGAAACTGAACATTTTTCAGTACGAACCGTGGACGGAGCGGCAATCGCAGTCGCGTGGAGGAGTTTCGTTTGCCGGAGTTGAAGCTTCACTTTGTATCTCGACATTGCACAATACGGTACAGCACTTATAGACAAAAAAAAGTTGTTTGCAGTGTGCATGTGTAGAAAGCAATCCAGTGGGATTAGATACTGGTGGCCACTCTGCGGCTCAAGACCGAGACCACAGGACTCCTGCTTGAAGTGTACATATATATCGATAGAGCCAACGACTCGCATGACCCGTCGTTTTTCGAGAAGCCAACTCATCATCACCAATCTAGAGAGAAAGTTGTTTGCGCTCCATTATGCACAGTATTCATTGCCTCGCCAGGATACTATCCGCAGGACTTATAATTGTGGCAGGACTGATGTGCTGCAAAGGGAAGTTGTACAATACACCCCGCACGTGGATAGGGGCGGGGAGCCACCATGACCAGCCGCCTCGTGAGCCCTTGCGGAGTGGATGCAGTTTCAAAATACGAGCATGCATAGAGCCAAACTCAAGTGAGATTGTGGCGAGGGGATGCTGGTATTGGTGTGGACAAATGCTCCTCGGGATTACATCAATGACTCGGCTAGAGTTCGGATCCGATCCGATGAGATCGGGAAAACGTTCAGAGCTATGTGAATAGGACAGCAGCACAACCCATCGATCGAGAGCGAGATGACTGAGCTCGTTTCCCCCTACACTTGACCTTTCTGAGGTCGTCACCACGCTTGCAGTGCAGCAATCATCGACTGTCCACTTTGGCGTGAGCATAGCACAGATCTCGTCAGGTACCAGCTACACACTTGTATATGCACTTGATGTAGCTTACCGCATCGGATCGAGTTCTTCAGGGATATCTTGTCATGAGCAGCTATTTCCTGGATAAACGTCAAATCGGCGGATTAAATGAGGTTGGTACTCTACACTTGGTAGCGCACAAACAGATGAGCTACAACACATATTGCTGTACAAGTAGGAGAGGCCACAACAATGTGTTGCGTCGTGGCTCAAGCTTTCAATGCTTCACTATCGAGAACATCTAGAAACCAAAATCACAAGACCTCACATCTTGCTCAACAAAAAGGGAAAAGGGAAACCTTTCTGAACATTACGCCAACGTCATCGCACTTGCACTAGTGAGACTCGCGACTTATAAACAAGCATCCACCCACCCAACCACTCACTCACTCGCTCACTCTCGCTCTCTCTCTCAGAGAGTCGCTCTCAATCAATCTACATCTTGTACATCTTGATCTTGAAAAAGAAGATGCCAATCACGAACGCCGCCAGACTCGTGATGCCACCAAGGAACACTGGCAGCTTGTAACCCAGAGACGACTCCACCAGCGCAGACGCCATCGCGAACTCCAGGAACTGACCCAGACAGTTGGCCGAGTTCAACGCACCCACGTACACGCCAATGTCCACATCGGCGCCGAACACGTGGATGATGGACGGCACCATGAGCGCGAAGATGGCCGACTGCGAGATGCCCGTGGCCGCCACCACGAACAGGTCGAACGTGACGTTCTTGGTCCAGGCCATGATCAACAGCAGCATCTGCGGGATGCACGCGATCGTGATGACCCACTTGGCGCCGAACCAGCGCACCAGGAACGGCAGGCACCACGAGAACACGTAGCCCACGATGTTGAACATCATGTCTCCGCGGCCGCCGGCAATGCTCACGCCGTGGTTGTACGCCGTCTGCTCGGCCGAGCACGGGTCACACGTGTCGGCGCCCGTCGACGAGCCGCCGTACACCTCGAGGCCGAAGAACTGACCCTTGCTGCCGTTGTACGCCGTGTAGCCGTACTCGAGCAGCGTGAGCATGAGGGCGTAGATGATGAGCACACCCGGAAGCGCCTTGACGCCGTACCAGATCTGCTGGAACGCGTGCTTGACGGCCTCGAGCGACGACTTGGCCTCGATCGAGCTCGGGTCCAGCGGCGTCTCCTTCGCGGCGACGCATGCAACACCCACCGTGACGACCATCACGACGGACAGCATCCCCATGAACCAGTGCATGGTGTTGTAGGCCGGACCGAACGCGTCGATGTACACGGCCACGAGGATGGCGCCGAGCGTCGCCCAGCCCTGGCCCAGCGCGGCCCCCGTCGTCTGCCGGTCCCCAGCCAAGTCAGCCACCAGCAGATACGCGGGCGCCTGCACCACGTTCACCGTCACATCCATCCAAACGTAGAACACGACCGAGAAGAAGGCGGTCCATGTGCGCCTGGTGACGGTGCCGGTGCTTCCGTCGCCGACGTCTCCGAGGGCGTCGCCGATGTCGCGCGTGTAGCCCATGAGGATCCAGCAGATGACGCTTGTGACGGCGGCGGTGGCGAGGAAGGGGCGACGTCGACCCCACTTGTTGGTGCTGCGGTCGCTGAAGACGCCGACGGTGGGTCCGACGAGGATACCGACGATGGGGCCGATGAGCTGCGTGAGCTGCACGGCGAAGCTCGGGATCATGGTCTGGAGGTACGGTCCGAGCGCGGCCCACTGGGCTGCCCACGCCATGTTGAGCGCCATGCGTGGCATGGAGATGGCGAGTAGCAGCCAGATGGATGGCGAGTTGGTTGGGCGGTCATGCAGCTTCTCGTCTCCGTTGACGGACAGTTTTGGTGAAGCGTGCTGCTCGTACGTGGGTGTGGTGGCGGCTTCGAGGTCCTTCATGCTTGTTCGCTTCGTTACAGGAGCAGTAGTCGACTTGATGGCTTGAGCGTGAGACTCGGCTGCTGTCGAAGTCGAAGCAAAATGAGGAATGACCGATCATGGGAAGCTCCCGACTTGGCTGTGGACTTCGACATGTGGCGGTATTGGGGGTCTGAGAGGGGCTACTCTCCCCGCCTCTGACGTTCGAGGTGCACATGAAGTGGGTAGCGACAGTGCTCGAAGCAGAAGTCATTTGGTTTTTCCAAGGAGCGAGGCGTCAGGAGTTGCATGTCGACGGTGTTAATCGCACGGCGCGAGGGATAGAAATCAAGCGCGCGTTCCAAATGGATCCGGCAGCTGCAACCTGCTGGTTGAAGTTCAGAATCTGAGCTGCTCATCTTCGTGCTGGCTGAATTTGGCGGTCGCGAATACTGAACCGCATGTACTGTACTGAACTTTGCTCATCAAATTGCTCAGCTCACAAAATGGTTCAGATGGTAGAGCAGTTGAAAGAAGTCCTTGCAGCTTGGTTGCTAAATATGCAGCTCCCACAGTACAATCCCTTGGGATCTGACCTCGTCAAAGTAGCAGAACCACCGAGACTGTATTATAAAGCGCTTTTTGATCACCCAATCCGCTGGAGCAAGCTAGAAGACTTTCAGGTTAAGATCACATCTGCAAATAGCGTCCATGCTTCGGGTATAGAGCATTTGAAGTTGGCGAGGATTCTCACGACGACGCGAAAGACTGAGTCTTTGCTGGGGGTGAAGGTGGTGACTTGTCGTGGGGCCTTCTCGCTTGAAAATAAAAAATAAATAAAACTTGTGCTTCTGTTTCCATTCTAGAGTTTCCGGTAACAGCGTACCGCATCATTATCATTGTCGATACCGACGCTCCACTTACTTTGCCCAGATATGATCGCATGCTTTTGCTGACCTGGGTTCGGTGCTTGTGAACTTGACGTGACTGCCAGTGCCGCAGCTACTTCTGTACTTGCTCCACTCGACCAGATATGACGCGTGCTAGTACATAGCTTATACAGTACTTGCGTTCCGCGCCAAAAGGCGCGTGGATGCTCTTGAAGTCCCTCACTGATGACAGTCAACTTGACCACAGTAGTGATCGCGACGCACCGTGCGTGGACATGATGAGGGCTCCATGGTTCATGGAACCCTAAGGCCCAGGCTCAGCTGTGTCTCTCCATTTTGGAGGTAATGTGAGCCGGACTCCACTGTACCACACCGAACTTCAACTTCGGCACCCGAAATTCCTCCACGCGAAACCGATTGCCACACCGTATCGAGTACTTTGGAGAATAACAATATAAATATGTTATCGGTTATAAAGTTTATTTTACAAATTCAAAGTATGGTTACAGCTAAACAAAACAATTTAATATGAAAATCAACAACAACAAACAATTTCCGCCCGTCACAACGAGAACGAGGCAAGGAGAGCAAATCGTTGTCGACTGTCGAGGGCGAGTCGCCCATGACACGATGGCGTGTCATGTGTACATCGCCACCTGCCATGCCATCGTCAAGTGCATTGTACTGTACAGATGCATGTAGAGCAGTAATGTAAAGCACAAGTGCACTTCAGAGTCGCGCGGCACCAAAGGAGGATGAGCCTGATGCGTTCTTCAGCTCTCACGAGTGCTCGCCTCTTCTGAACTTCAACCAGTTACTTGTTGGTGGCAGATCCCTTTTGCATCGAACCTGGATCAGACAAACCCACGGTCTCAGTCAACTATACAGCACCTCGACCAGCACAACAAGCCTATCGGATCTACGTACTGCCTATTCTGCACGAATTCATCAAACCAAGTTTCGAGCAGACCGATCATTCTTCATTTTGCGTCGACTTCGACAGCAACCGAGTCTCACGCGCAAGCCTTCAAGTCAACCACTGCTCAAGTAACGAAGCAAACAAGCATGAAGGACCTCGAAGCCGCCACCACACCCACGTACGAGCAGCACGCTTCCCCAAAACTGTCCGTCAACGGAGACGAGAAGCTGCATGACCGCCCAGCCAACTCGCCATCCATCTGGCTGCTACTCGCCATCTCCATGCCACGCATGGCGCTCAACATGGCGTGGGCCGCCCAGTGGGCCGCGCTCGGACCGTACCTCCAAACCATGATCCCGAGCTTCGCCGTGCAGCTCACGCAGCTCATCGGCCCCATCGTCGGCATCCTCGTCGGACCCACCGTCGGCGTCTTCAGCGACCGCAGCACCAACAAGTGGGGTCGACGTCGCCCCTTCCTCGCCACCGCCGCCGTCACAAGCGTCATCTGCTGGATCCTCATGGGCTACACGCGCGACATCGGCGACGCCCTCGGAGACGTCGGCGACGGAAGCACCGGCACCGTCACCAGGCGCACATGGACCGCCTTCTTCTCGGTCGTGTTCTACGTTTGGATGGATGTGACGGTGAACGTGGTGCAGGCGCCCGCGTATCTGCTGGTGGCTGACTTGGCTGGGGACCGGCAGACGACGGGGGCCGCGCTGGGCCAGGGCTGGGCGACGCTCGGCGCCATCCTCGTGGCCGTGTACATCGACGCGTTCGGTCCGGCCTACAACACCATGCACTGGTTCATGGGGATGCTGTCCGTCGTGATGGTCGTCACGGTGGGTGTTGCATGCGTCGCCGCGAAGGAGACGCCGCTGGACCCGAGCTCGATCGAGGCCAAGTCGTCGCTCGAGGCCGTCAAGCACGCGTTCCAGCAGATCTGGTACGGCGTCAAGGCGCTTCCGGGTGTGCTCATCATCTACGCCCTCATGCTCACGCTGCTCGAGTACGGCTACACGGCGTACAACGGCAGCAAGGGTCAGTTCTTCGGCCTCGAGGTGTACGGCGGCTCGTCGACGGGCGCCGACACGTGTGACCCGTGCTCGGCCGAGCAGACGGCGTACAACCACGGCGTGAGCATTGCCGGCGGCCGCGGAGACATGATGTTCAACATCGTGGGCTACGTGTTCTCGTGGTGCCTGCCGTTCCTGGTGCGCTGGTTCGGCGCCAAGTGGGTCATCACGATCGCGTGCATCCCGCAGATGCTGCTGTTGATCATGGCCTGGACCAAGAACGTCACGTTCGACCTGTTCGTGGTGGCGGCCACGGGCATCTCGCAGTCGGCCATCTTCGCGCTCATGGTGCCGTCCATCATCCACGTGTTCGGCGCCGATGTGGACATTGGCGTGTACGTGGGTGCGTTGAACTCGGCCAACTGTCTGGGTCAGTTCCTGGAGTTCGCGATGGCGTCTGCGCTGGTGGAGTCGTCTCTGGGTTACAAGCTGCCAGTGTTCCTTGGTGGCATCACGAGTCTGGCGGCGTTCGTGATTGGCATCTTCTTTTTCAAGATCAAGATGTACAAGATGTAGATTGATTGAGAGCGACTCTCTGAGAGAGAGAGAGCGAGAGTGAGCGAGTGAGTGAGTGGTTGGGTGGGTGGATGCTTGTTTATAAGTCGCGAGTCTCACTAGTGCAAGTGCGATGACGTTGGCGTAATGTTCAGAAAGGTTTCCCTTTTCCCTTTTTGTTGAGCAAGATGTGAGGTCTTGTGATTTTGGTTTCTAGATGTTCTCGATAGTGAAGCATTGAAAGCTTGAGCCACGACGCAACACATTGTTGTGGCCTCTCCTACTTGTACAGTAATATGTGTTGTAGCTCATCTGTTTGTGCGCTACCAAGTGTAGAGTACCAACCTCATTTAATCCGCCGATTTGACGTTTATCCAGGAAATAGCTGCTCATGACAAGATATCCCTGAAGAACTCGATCCGATGCGGTAAGCTACATCAAGTGCATATACAAGTGTGTAGCTGGTACCTGACGAGATCTGTGCTATGCTCACGCCAAAGTGGACAGTCGATGATTGCTGCACTGCAAGCGTGGTGACGACCTCAGAAAGGTCAAGTGTAGGGGGAAACGAGCTCAGTCATCTCGCTCTCGATCGATGGGTTGTGCTGCTGTCCTATTCACATAGCTCTGAACGTTTTCCCGATCTCATCGGATCGGATCCGAACTCTAGCCGAGTCATTGATGTAATCCCGAGGAGCATTTGTCCACACCAATACCAGCATCCCCTCGCCACAATCTCACTTGAGTTTGGCTCTATGCATGCTCGTATTTTGAAACTGCATCCACTCCGCAAGGGCTCACGAGGCGGCTGGTCATGGTGGCTCCCCGCCCCTATCCACGTGCGGGGTGTATTGTACAACTTCCCTTTGCAGCACATCAGTCCTGCCACAATTATAAGTCCTGCGGATAGTATCCTGGCGAGGCAATGAATACTGTGCATAATGGAGCGCAAACAACTTTCTCTCTAGATTGGTGATGATGAGTTGGCTTCTCGAAAAACGACGGGTCATGCGAGTCGTTGGCTCTATCGATATATATGTACACTTCAAGCAGGAGTCCTGTGGTCTCGGTCTTGAGCCGCAGAGTGGCCACCAGTATCTAATCCCACTGGATTGCTTTCTACACATGCACACTGCAAACAACTTTTTTTTGTCTATAAGTGCTGTACCGTATTGTGCAATGTCGAGATACAAAGTGAAGCTTCAACTCCGGCAAACGAAACTCCTCCACGCGACTGCGATTGCCGCTCCGTCCACGGTTCGTACTGAAAAATGTTCAGTTTCGCAACTCATACTGAAAGCATTGTATAATGATTTGTAGAGGGCATTTTCGGTAGCCAATCCATCTGGATCTCAACATTTATAGCAGATCATGCAGTTACCAAAAACATGCACACCCGACTCAGTAAAATCGCCAAACCACCGGCAGCCACCACGCGACTGTCGCCTCGACTTGCCACGCCAAGCTATCCAGATACCAGCGGCATCACTACTAGCACGCCTACGCCGTCGTGGATTTCAGTGCTGTAATTGCACATCAGGACCCACTCATGAAGACTGAGATGTGCTTGGTCTGTCTGGTGAATTCTTCAGCTCCGATGTCTTCAGTTCTGATGTCTTTCGTCAGCTCCTATGGCGCCCGCCTCTGCGGAACTTCAACCAGTTACTTGCTGGTGGCGGATCCTTTTTGCATCGAGGCCCATTCATTGCCACTGTAGCGACAGCCGTGCTGCAACTCGGTTTTGCCCTCTCCGGTGACTACATCAAACCAGCGTCGTCCCGGCCCGAAACGACCTCGACGACAGACCAACCCGTCGAGACAAATTGATCATTCCTCAATTCACCAAGGATTCACCACCTCCGTCGACTCGACACCAGCACAGCGACCAGCCACCACGGCAAGTCGCCAAGGAGCCATGACGGACCTCGAAGCTGCAACTACGCCGAACTATAACCAGCACGCTTCCCCAAAACTGTCCGTCAACGGAGACGAGAAGCTGCATGACCGCCCAGCCAACTCGCCATCCATCTGGCTGCTACTCGCCATCTCCATGCCACGCATGGCGCTCAACATGGCGTGGGCCGCCCAGTGGGCCGCGCTCGGACCGTACCTCCAAACCATGATCCCGAGCTTCGCCGTGCAGCTCACGCAGCTCATCGGCCCCATCGTCGGCATCCTCGTCGGACCCACCGTCGGCGTCTTCAGCGACCGCAGCACCAACAAGTGGGGTCGACGTCGCCCCTTCCTCGCCACCGCCGCCGTCACAAGCGTCATCTGCTGGATCCTCATGGGCTACACGCGCGACATCGGCGACGCCCTCGGAGACGTCGGCGACGGAAGCACCGGCACCGTCACCAGGCGCACATGGACCGCCTTCTTCTCGGTCGTGTTCTACGTTTGGATGGATGTGACGGTGAACGTGGTGCAGGCGCCCGCGTATCTGCTGGTGGCTGACTTGGCTGGGGACCGGCAGACGACGGGGGCCGCGCTGGGCCAGGGCTGGGCGACGCTCGGCGCCATCCTCGTGGCCGTGTACATCGACGCGTTCGGTCCGGCCTACAACACCATGCACTGGTTCATGGGGATGCTGTCCGTCGTGATGGTCGTCACGGTGGGTGTTGCATGCGTCGCCGCGAAGGAGACGCCGCTGGACCCGAGCTCGATCGAGGCCAAGTCGTCGCTCGAGGCCGTCAAGCACGCGTTCCAGCAGATCTGGTACGGCGTCAAGGCGCTTCCGGGTGTGCTCATCATCTACGCCCTCATGCTCACGCTGCTCGAGTACGGCTACACGGCGTACAACGGCAGCAAGGGTCAGTTCTTCGGCCTCGAGGTGTACGGCGGCTCGTCGACGGGCGCCGACACGTGTGACCCGTGCTCGGCCGAGCAGACGGCGTACAACCACGGCGTGAGCATTGCCGGCGGCCGCGGAGACATGATGTTCAACATCGTGGGCTACGTGTTCTCGTGGTGCCTGCCGTTCCTGGTGCGCTGGTTCGGCGCCAAGTGGGTCATCACGATCGCGTGCATCCCGCAGATGCTGCTGTTGATCATGGCCTGGACCAAGAACGTCACGTTCGACCTGTTCGTGGTGGCGGCCACGGGCATCTCGCAGTCGGCCATCTTCGCGCTCATGGTGCCGTCCATCATCCACGTATTCGGCGCCGATGTGGACATTGGCGTGTACGTGGGTGCGTTGAACTCGGCCAACTGTCTGGGTCAGTTCCTGGAGTTCGCGATGGCGTCTGCGCTGGTGGAGTCGTCTCTGGGTTACAAGCTGCCAGTGTTCCTTGGCGGCATCACGAGTCTGGCGGCGTTCGTGATCGGCATCTTCTTTTTCAAGATCAAGATGTACAAGATGTAGATTGATTGAGAGCGACTCTCTGAGAGAGAGAGCGAGAGTGAGCGAGTGAGTGAGTGGTTGGGTGGGTGGATGCTTGTTTATAAGTCGCTAGTCGCAATGTTACTCGCACGGTTGTGACTTGGATATTGTATTCGTCAATGCTGGTGTCATTCGTCGAGATCACTTGCAACTTGAGATGATATCAGTGATTGTGTTGATCAACATCACACACCAGAAAAAAAAAACAGTGAAGGAAAGCGTTGCAGTATCCAAGCTCATTACCTATTGGTTTGAAAATGAGTGTTCAGACCATTTGCTGCAAGCGCGTCATTTTCTGGCGTCATGTCAAGCTGTTTACCGGTAGCACCATTCAAAGATAGACGAGCCAAATTTGGAATCGAGCTAAAGCCTTTACTCACAACTGACGCTGGTTCGTGGGTCAAGGTTTTACGTAGTAGCATTTTCGTGGATGGAGTCTTCACGCTGATTCTCCATGTCATCGAGCATCATTGAGGCCAAATTCCAAGTTCTCGACCGAGCTACGAAGCAACTATCGAGAGCAAGCCACCGTGGAATCAAATTGTCATCGCAGGAGCTTAGAGATATTGTACAGCTCGAGCGTCATCGTACCCAAAGCGGAAGCAAAGAAAATGTAGTGTCTGTTCGAGATGTGGTGGAAGCTACCAAAATGCGTTTAGCAATTAAAGCGAACAACTTTTTAAAGAAGCAGATATGGATGCAAAACACCTCAAGGTTTAGATTAACACACTTGTGACAACAAATGCACAGGAATTTCCCACTGACAAACTTTTTTGTTTCATTTTCATTTTGCTACAACTGAGACGCACATACGGAGGAGCGCAGCGCTCAACTCCTACCCATCGGAATGTCGGCAACCGGATGCATTGTCACGCATTCCTAATGCCGCTTAGATGTTCGCCGGCGTATCCGGATCCGGGTCCGGGTCGACAGCTTCGCGCACAAACTCAGGGACGAAGTTGAACGCGACACTGTCCTTGACACCGTACGGCTCGATCAAACTGAAACCATCGTCGTGCGCAGCAGCCTCCAGCGCATCGCATGCCTCGATAAAAGTCATCTGCTCCAGCTGCTTGTACGGCAACTTGGTAGCCTCCGCAAACTTCTGCAGACGGAACGAGTGCGCGAGCTTGTTGACCGTGATGTTGTCCGCGTTCGTGATCAGCTCCGTGTCGACGATGTTACACCCAATCTCCGAGTCGCTCGTCATCGAGCGGCGGTTCCAGTTCGCCGAACCGTGCGAGACGTACACATCGTCAATGATGACGATCTTCGAGTGGATGTACAGCTCGCGAGACTCCTTCGTCGTGTACAGCTTGAACTTGTCCGGGAACTTCTCCTGCAGAGGAGCGACCATGTCGTACAGGTACTTGGCGTAGCCCGTGTAGCCGGCCTCGACCGTGCGCTGCACAATGACAATGAGGCGCTCGATGCTCGGCAGGATCTTGGTCAGCTCGTCCAGCAACTCCGGGACAAGAATGAAGTACTGGTCCTGGATGAAGATGTAGTTCTTGGCATTACGGATCGCCTTGATGCGAGCATGGAAGATTCCCTGCTCACCAACAGGAGCAAAGTCCTTGTACGCTTCGCACTCGGGGCTGAAAGTGCGCAAAATCTGCACCGCATGCGTCCCGTCCGTGGGGATATCGAGGTGCGTGTGCTGCTCTCCCGGGTATGGCTGGTCAATAGGAGGGAGCTTGCCAAACTCGGGGTTCTCAAAGTCCATGACGTCGTCCAGCAGATCCTGAGTCGGCTTGGGCTCGGCGTTCCAACGCTGCAGGAAGTTCCAGGCGACATCCTTGGCGGCAGGACCCTCAATACGGCAGTGCGAGTCGAGCCATCCGTTGTAGGATGTCTTGATACCTGCCGCAATGCGAAGGTCAGCCTGGTCGTGAGCCACAGTGTCCCAGCGCTCGTTCGTGAGGTCAACGCCTCCCACGAACGCGTACAGCTGGTTGCCACGACGCACGATCAGAGACTTCTGGTGGTGCGAAGACGTAGCGTAAGGAAGGCGGTCGTCGTAGACAAAGCGAGCAGGTCCGGCGAAGGTCGGTGCCGGCAGCGAGTTGACAAAGTCGCGCATCTTGTGGTTCTGCTCCTTCTCGGTAACGTTGGCCCACACTAGCATGCGCACATCGGCTCCGCGGCTCACGGCGCCCTCAATGAGGTCCTGGAAGCTCGTGTTGGGGTCCTCCGGCTTGAACGGGACGTTGTCGACGCTCCAGCCCGTCAGGTACACGCGGTCGTGGTTGCGCGTCGACTGGATGGCGTCGCAGGCCGCCGCGAAGTACGGGCCGCCCGCCGCGTACATGGTGACGTGGTTGCCAGTGGTGAACGTGGCGAGGTTGGGGCGGTGGTGGCCTCCGCGAGCCGTGGTGATCTCCTTCTCGGTCAGGAACCACTTCTTGGGGTCGAGCTCGGGCTGGTCGAATGGCGCATTGGCGGCACGCGGGGGCTTCTGCTCGTGGCCGAACGGGTCCGCGAAGAAGTGCAGCACCTTGCTGAAGGTCTCCTCCATGGCTGCTTGGCTCTTGGCTGGGCTGGGGCTTGCTGCTTGCCGGGCAAAAGTCGGAATGAGGCTGCAAGATCGCCATGAAGGTGGGGGAGGAGGGGGAGGATCCGAGGCGAACTTGCGCTCAGTATGGAGCGGCCGTCAGTGGTAGTGGATGTATACTTGCGTCGCGTTGAACCCACGTGGGTACCGGCTATGCGCGACGGTATACGCGTCTGGGTGCTGAACACTTGCAGAAAGCAGTGCATTGGGACTTGAGTTTTGTAATTGTGGGGGATGGGCGTGTATACTCATGTACTGAGGGGAGTGAGGCTTCTACGATATAAATCAGGCGGTGGCGCGCTGGCCAATCAGTGCTCGCGGATGAGAGTGATTCGCATCAAATCCAGCCCCCCACGTGGCAGCGCCAGCGGCATGGGGGCGACATCAGCATCCGCAGCCAGCAGCGCAGCCAGCAGTGCAGCAAACATTGTAGACGCTCGGCACGAAACAGCAGCAGGCCGCTCGGTCTCACGCGGCTGGCGGCGTCCCTGCCGTGAGAGGGCCGTATCCTGCGCCAAACGAGCCGTTGCTAATGCGATTCGGAGGGAGAGGCCGCCCAGCCGCTGGCGCGCACGAGGTTTGCGTCGTTGAATCTGCTGCATGTGTGAGGCACGCTCGAGCTGGCGGAAGCAGCAGAAGCGCGGCATGCAGCCATCCCCGCTGGCTGTGGCTGTATCATCACCCCAGTATACGGGATGAGACACACCCATCTCATGATTAACCGGATCCAACCGGAGAACCCATGTATACCGCTAAAAGATCGCTCAGCCACGTGCGACGTGTGAAAATAGTTCAAAGCGGTTCAAGACGGTGAGACTGGGGATGTGAGTGGCACAGCGAGATGAATTTCCCGCCCACGATGCACCAGTGGAGGCTTCATTGCTGCTTGGAGTCATTGCTCTGCTAGAGCGATGCCGCCGAAGGGGATCCGTGGGAAGAGCTTTGTCATCGCAGAGGGGATCGCTCTGATCCACGCATGGAGGGAGGTCGGCACTGACGCTAATGTATGCGTCAAATTGTTCAAGGAGCAATTCTCGCCGAAGGTCGAATACGCAGTTGATGCAGACGCCTTCACGAGCGGCTCTTTAACAGTTGAAGCATCTCGTGCACACGGCGGTATGGCGATGGGCATGGCGCAGTGCGAGGTGGAAAGAGGCTGGTCACATGATCGTCAACAATATGAGGCAGCGTCACGTCCAGCGTCTATAACAGTGACGATAAGCGCTTTGCCGAACTCGTCGACTCCAGCGAGTCCGTGGCGGTGGGCGCGGGCTTCTCGGGCTGTACACCAGATGGGGGTAACGTGGCTAGCCCGTCGTTGACCGGAAGCAGCGTATCGGATGCAATTCGAGTGCAGTCCGGCACAATACTTGTCGGCACGTCGAGCCAAGTGTTGGTGAGCGGTGAGTCAAGTACGATCTGTGCACGCTGTCGGCGCTTTTTCACATCGGCATCTAGCTGCTCTGTTGGTGAGCGAAGGGGACCCTGCGAGTGGGTCGTCTTGCAATATGTCTATAAGCAGCAGTGTGCCGTCGTCAAGCGACTTTGATGTGACGTGACGATGGATGGCTGACTGTCGATCGGCCCGGTTGGCGGCGCTGTGTCTGCCACGAGTGGTAATGGCATGTTGATGAGTGACTCGGTCGTGATATCGACGCATGGCGCTGCGAACAGCAGCAGCAGCAGCAATATGACCGTGACGAGCAGTGACTCTGGAGTGCCGAGTTGATATTTATGCTTTGGAAACGAATTATCGGTCTCGCCTGTTGACGACGACGTCAATGTCGCGGGTGGACGTTCCGTGAGCGCCAACGACGCGTCCATCTCGCTGTCGATTGGTGCCTTGTCGAGTGGCGTGGGTAGCAAGGTGAGCATCCTTAGCGGTCTGTGCAAGGCAGTGAGCTGTGGCGCACTTAGTGGAAAGCAGAGTCGTGCGTGTTTCAAGTGCCTTGTCGTCTGGAGGCCCATCTGGGTCGGAAGCAATTTTGTCAGATACGTTCAATACTGCTTCTGGTAACGTGGTGAGCGTGTATGATGGCTGGCGGGCTTTCCAAAGGAAGAGAAAAGAAGTCCGGCAGCGCGAGCTCTGTGCTGGATCGATTGATGGTGGTGTCAGTGAGTGTTGGATAGTGCGAGCTCTACTGTCGTTAGTGATTCAGTGTGTGTGTCGAGTGGCGCGAGCTCGACTATGGGCAGCATTGTGCGCTTTGGTCGCGAGCCGAACTGAATTGGACGCGTTTGGTTCCATGAGATTCGTCGACAAATCTACATAATCAGCGTGGTAACTCGTTAATCTCTGTCTTCGCATCTACCGATACTTTGACGAAACCAGCCCCACGAAAACAATTCCACTCAAATCGCCATTGAGTTGCGGCGGTCAGACAAGCGGTGACACAATTTTGTTTTGGGAGCACAAAGTAGATGCCGTCACTAGCTGGCAAAGTCGAGGTCCAGCCTCACCTCAGAGCATGCATTCATCAAGCACACTCCTTTGGTTGCGATAGGTAGCTATCTGCACAATTGTTCAGAAGATTCATGCTTGTGAAGACAAAATGATGAGCCTTTCCAACTCGTCTACACATATCCCAAGGACTCATCGCTGCGCGACAAAGCCTCATCCACCATGGTTGCGATCAGGCTGTGGTGTAAAATGCAGGCAAAGGCGTCGTGTATTACCATGAACATCATCTTCTTGATGATCCTTCTTCTCGGTCTTCTTCCGCTCCGCTGTGCACTCACCTAGCGTTCGCCTTGTCTTGCTAGGGGCGAGCGAGGATGATGTACATCTCGTGACCGATGGGGAACCCCTTGGACTCAAGCCACTCATTGCCCATCCGCGCCACAACTTGGTTTCTCTTGGCTTGAGCACTCTCGTCGTTCACCGGGTTAGACTGGTTTACAAACTCGGCGAACGCAGCGCCGCTCCAGCACTCAACCGTCGCGAGGTAAGGCCACAGTCGTAGCTTGGAGAAGCCAGCGCGCGAGAATCTGCTGCGCAACTCATCCAGATTCTTGCTGAGAGCGAAATTTGGATGCTCCACGCCCCCTTCGAGACCGAGCTCGGCGTGTGCCGCAGAAGGAATCGAGAAAAGCCCACTGTTCTCCGGTCGTCCCCAGACGACAAATCCCGCAACTCCATCCGAAGTCAGCACGCGTCGTGCCTCCTTCAGCATGGCGTCGGCATCCGGCACGAGCTGCAGGCCCAAAGTTGCAACATAGCGGTCAACAGACGCCGTCGCAATCTCCTTCAGGTCGAGTGCTGACAGTCCAAACAGTAGTTAGTACCAGCGTATAGTGCCCAGATATCTTTGCTGTCAGGTACCATTGGCCTCGATGATCTCCACGGTGGGCTTCCCTCCCTCGCTCGTGACTTCTCCGATATTCTTCTTGGTCATCTCGACCATCACGGGCGAGAAGTCCGACACTGTGGCCTTGGCATCGCTCGAAAGACGGCGAATGAGGTCGATAGAACCCAGACCTGGACCGCACGCCACTTCCAGCACACTGCTCGCCGTCTCGAGCTGCAAATGCGCGTGCAGCTCCCCCGCCACCTGCAACGACACGCGGTTTATCGTCGCCGCATAGCGCTCCGCTCGCTGATTCCACATCGCTCGCTGCGCCTCCACCTTCCTTGCAACCTCATCCGCCATGCTCGCTGCTTGAAATCCAATTTAAAAGTGATCCCTTGGGTCACGGACGTTGAAGCATTATCGAGCAATTTGAGTAATCATGAAAATTAGAGCAATCACACGCGCCTGACCAAGTTGGTTCCCACCGGCTGGCTCACTGGCCAACATTCACTATTTATGGATTACGATGCCTTCGGCTCGTTGTTGGCCGGGATCCCGGAGGTTTGCATGCTGACTGGCCTAAGGCCTTAGCAGCAATGGATCGCTACGTACAACAATGCATTTATCGCCAAAGTTTAGCAGAAAACCTATATGTAGAGCCGAAGTGAAGCCTTCCCATTATGTTTTTTCGTTTGATTCTTCGTTTCCTCGTTTCGAGCGCGACTTGAAACCTCAAGCACTTTGTGCAGATCGACTTGGTTAACCTTTAGTGCACATGAGGTATCCCGTACTGGCATCTCGGTGCAGTGGTTATGGGCACGCGTCCCGGGACGTGAGATGGCTATGAAACTCCACCAGCGCCCGCCTGCGAACGCCAGTGGATCTTTCCATTCACGGAATGCTTGAAAGTCGCGCGATTTGGGTTGTCTGGCATCACCGTCGGCTCCATGGTCTCCGTCATCTCCTTCGCCTTTGTTGTCTCCATCGTCTCCATCTTCACTCGCTGGCGCCAGGGCTGAACGCCCATCGCCTACTTGCGCGAGGCCGTCCTCCGTCTTGAGTCCGCGAACCCCGTGGTCTCCAACTGAATCAACGGCGCTGTGATAGCTCGGGAGGATTCGGCCTTGGTCACTGTGGGAACAGCGCAAAGAAACCCGAACCAGCTGGCCGTGGAAAAAAGGATCGGCGAGGCTTACAGACAAGGCGTCGCCGTGACTGCGAGCTGAAAAGGTCGAAGAAAGACTTGGCAGTGCAGCTCCTGCTCGTCTCCATCACCATCATCTTCGTCGTCGGAAGACTCGGGCTGCTTGGAGTAGCTGCGTGACCCCGGGTCGTGAGCCGGGAATGCGGCAGCTTGGACTCCATCTTGCAAATTCGCGACTGAGGAGGAGAGTTGAATGCGACTCGCTCAGCCAGTCAATCGTTCTTCCATGGGGAACCCTCCTTAACGGTCCCATCGAGCCGCTAAGATCCGGTGGAGCGCCGCTGCGGAGAGAATTTAGGACTGTGTGTTGGAATCCACGACGCGACCAATGAGCTCTCAGCAAGCCTTCTACGCGACTGAGATAATCCAGTCGAGTAGTGTAGTGTCTGTTGAATCGACGAGACAGTCCTCATGATGCTCGGCTCCTTGCTGAGCTCCAAGGACTCCATGTGTGAGCAGCGTTCGTATAACTTCGTATCATGCTGAGGCAGCATCACTTTCGATCTGTTTATTTATGTCGGAAGAAACGACGATGGGAAACAATTGATTATAAAATCTTCTTGTGATTGGCGGGTAAGCTGAATGTGAGGTCTCAATGCGATAAAAACTGGTAAAAAGCTGACGCATAGTATCCCAGCCTACGCGGTGTTTTAGTTTCCGAACATGTCATTGGTTTTGGATATTGTTATGGAAAGTGATCAAGAATGAAATCCACGATACACCTCCCAAAGGGTTTTGAAGACGCAGATGCAGGTTTGACGGCAACGAAGGACATTGCTGGGTTGACCTGACGACTTGCATCCTGACTACAGCATCTTCAACAATCGTCTGCAATGGCACACAGGGCAAACAACGGAAACTCAAAGAATTTCCGACTGTCAACTTTTTTGTTTCATTTTCATTTTACTACAACTGAGACGCACATACGGAGGAGCGCAGCGCTCAACTCCTACCGATCGGAATGGCAACGAACGATTGCGCTGTCACGCATTCCTAATGCCGCTTAGATGTTCGCCGGGGTATCCGGATCCGGGTCAGGGTCAACGGCGGCACGCACAAACTCAGGCACAAATTTGAACTCGACTTTGTCCTCCACGCCGTACGGCTCGATCAGACTGAAACCACCGTCATGCGCAGCAGCCTCCAGAGCGTCGCACGCCTCGATAAATGTCATCTGCTCCAGCTGCTTGTACGGCAGCTTGGTAGCCTCCGCGAACTTCTGCAGGCGGAACGAGTGCGCAAGCTTGTTGACCGTGATGTTGTCCGCGTTCGTGATCAGCTCCGTGTCGACGATGTTGCATCCAATCTCCGAGTCGCTCGTCATCGAGCGGCGGTTCCAGTTCGCCGAGCCGTGCGAGACGTACACGTCGTCAACGATGACGATCTTCGAGTGGATGTACAGCTCGCGAGACTCCTTCGTCGTGTACAGCTTGAACTTGTCCGGGAACTTCTCCTGCAGAGGAGCAACCATGTCATACAGGTACTTGGCGTAGCCTGTGTAGCCGGCCTCGACCGTGCGCTGCACAATGACAATGAGGCGCTCGATGCTCGGCAGGATCTTGGTCAGCTCATCCAGCAGCTCCGGGACGAGAATGAAGTACTGGTCCTGGATGAAGATGTAGTTCTTGGCATTGCGAATGGCTTTGATGCGCGCGTGGAAGATTCCCTGCTCACCAACAGGAGCAAAGTCCTTGTACGCCTTGCACTCGGGGCTAAACGTGCGCAAAATCTGCACGGCGTGCGTGCCGTCCGTCGGGACATCGAGGTGCGTGTGTTGCTCACCCGGGTATGGCTGGTCAATGGGAGGGAGCCTGCCGAACTCGGGGTTGTCGAAGTCCATGAGGTCTTTTAGCGGGTGCTCCGCGGGCTTGGGCTCGGCGTTCCAACGCTGCAGGAAGTTCCAAGCGACGTCCTTGGCGGCAGGACCCTCAATGCGGCAGTGCGAGTCGAGCCATCCATTGTAGGACGTCTTGATACCGGCCGAGATACGAAGGTCGGCCTGGTCGTGAGCTACAGTGTCCCAGCGCTCGTTCGTCAGATCGACGCCTCCCACAAACGCGTACAGCTGGTGCCCGCGGCGCACGATCAAAGACTTCTGGTGGTGTGAGGACGTAGGGTAGGGAAGGCGGTCGTCGTACACAAAGCGAGCAGGGCCAGCGAAAGTCGGCGCCGGCAGCGAGTTGACAAAGTCGCGCATCTTGTGGTTCTGCTCCTTCTCAGTGACGTTGGCCCACACGAGCATGCGCACGTCGGCTCCGCGGCTCACAGCGCCCTCAATGAGGTCCTGGAAACTCGTGTTGGGGTCCTCCGGCTTGAACGGGACGTTGTCGACGCTCCAGCCCGTCAGGTACACGCGGTCGTGGTTGCGTGTCGACTGGATGGCGTCGCAGGCCGCCGCAAAGTACGGACCACCCGCCGCGTACATGGTGACGTGGTTGCCGGTGGTGAACGTGGCGAGGTTGGGGCGGTGGTGGCCTCCGCGGGCCGTGGTGATCTCCTTCTCGGTCAGGAACCACTTCTTGGGGTCGAGCTCAGGCTGGTCGAACGGCGCATTGGCGGCACGCGGAGGCTTCTGCTCGTGGCCGAACGGGTCCGCGAAGAAGTGCATCACCTTGCTGAAGGTCTCCTCCATGGCTGCTGGTCGGTTCTTGGCTCTTGACTGGGCTGGGGCTTGCTGCGTGCCGGGCAAAAGTCGGAATGAGGCTGCAAGATCGCCATGAAGGCGGCGGGGAAGGATCGGACCGGATTAACTTGTACGTGGATGTATACTTGTGTCGCGTTGAACCCACGAGGTATCTGCGACTAGAAGCTGAATACTTGCAGAAAACAGTGCATTTTGGAAATATTTGTCTCGATTCAGGCTCCTATACAATGATTCAAGTGATATCGACAATAATTATCAGGCTCAATGCAATGCAGCCATCCGCGCAGGCCGTGGTCGAATCATACACGAGTATACGTACTGTGACTCACAAATACACATATTAACCGGATCCAACCGGAGAACCCATGTATAATGTCGCGCCACGTTTGACACGCAAATGCAAAGAACGCTGAGACGAACGGATTGGCTGTTATCGCTACTCCAAAGGATAAAATCCTGAAAGTGAACGAGGAGTAAACGCAGACGTAGGTCGTCGTCGACGGCACAATCACGATTATAGCGAGTACATCTTGACCTTGAGGAAGAAGATGCCGATGATCACGCCACAGAAACTCATGACGCCACCAATGAACACCGGCAACTTGTAACCCATAGACGTCTCCACGAGCGCCGCACCAATGATGAAGTTGAGCAGCTGGCCCAGGCACTGCGCAGAGTTCAGCGCACCCACGTACATGCCGATCTCGACCTTGTCACCGAACACGTGGATGATGATTGGCACCAACAGCGCGAACACGGTCGTCTGCGACATGGTGGTGAGCACCACGATGAGCACATCGATGGCCACGACCTTGCAGAACGCCATGACCATGAGCAGCGACTGCGGCACGAGCGAGATGATGAGGACCCACTTGGCGCCGAACTTCTTGACGAGGAACGGCAGGGCCCACGAGAACAGGTAACCCGCAATGTTGAAGAACAGATCCGTGCGGCCACCGGCAACGCGGACACCATGGTTGTAGTCGTCCTGAGCCTGTGTGCAGTTGTCGCCACAGTCGGCACCCTCCGACTCGCCGCCATATACGACGAGACCGAAGAACTGACCCTTGTTGCCGTTGTACGCCGTGTAGCCGTACTCGACACAGAAGAAGACGACGCAGTAGACGATGAGCGGACCGGGAAGCGTGCGCAGACCCGTGTAGATAGCACCAAAAGCCTCCGCAATCTGCTTCGCCGTCGACTTCTCCTCGAGCGCTGAAGGGTCCAGCGGCGTCTCCTTGCCGACCACGCATGACACAATCACCGTGATGACCATGCAGACCGAGAGCATGAAGAGGAACCAACGTAGCGTCAGGTGAGCAGCACCGAAGAACTCGATGTAACCAGCGATCATGATGGAGCCGAGCAGCGACCATCCCTGACCAATGGAGGCACCGAGCGTCTGGCGGTCTCCAGCAAAGTCGGCGATCATCAGGAACATGGGCGTCTGCACGACGTTGACGGTGATATCCATCCATGCATAGAAGATGACCATGAAGAAGGCCGTCCACGTGCGGTGGGTCACTTCTCCGTCTTTTCCCGAGCCGACGTCACCGAGCGACTCGCCGATCTCACGGGTGTACCCCATGAGCGTCCAGCAGATGACACTGGCGATACCGGCGTAGACGAGGTACGGACGACGACGACCCCACTTGTTGGTGCTGCGGTCACTGAAGACACCGGCGGCGGGACCGACGATGATACCCGTGGCGGGACCGATGACCTGCGTGAGCTGCACGGCGAAGTTGGGCATCATGGAGCTGAGGTAGGGTCCGAGCGCGGCCCACTGAGCCGACCAGGCCATCTGGATGGCGAGACGCGGGAAGGAGATGGCCATGAGCATGGGGATGGAGGCTCCACGCAGCGGACGCTCTCCTTCCTGGAGGTCGAGTTCGTCGGGCTTAGGCGAGTTGTATGCATCGTAGCCGGGCGTGCCGACCTCGATGTCCTTGGCGTCCTTGGCAGCAGGCATGTTGGTCGAGCCGAGACAGTAGACGACGACGGCAACAGTGACTGGTGCTGTGGAGGGAGGGAGTTACTTGAGTGGAGAAGAGTGAATTGGGAAGTGAGCGAACTGATGGCGGGAGTCGATCGGGTCGGGGTCTGCTCAGTCTTTAGAAAAGCAATTTACGAAGACAGGTCGAGATTTCACAAGCGAGTTTGGCGCAAGCCTTTGTTACTCTCGGTGCCCAGCGGCGTGGCTTCTGATCGACGTTGGTGGGCCGTCACCTATGCTGCCTGCCAAAGAGCACTCCTGTTTCCTGTAGGCCGCCTCTGCCCTCTGCGCTCGGATCGCACTGTACAGTACCCACTTTCCAAGTGCACCAAGTGCACCAACCTCAAGAGTATGAGTCTGCCAAGGTCCTTGAGACAATATGCAAGCCGCTGTGCACGTTCTTCAACGGCTCTTCGGCGCATTGACTGACAGCGAGTGCCACGGTTGTCAACTCGGTGACAGATTCCCATCTCCATTTGTTTGGACGAAATTTTCGTTCAGATTTTTCGTTGGAGCAGAGCACTGGGTCCCAGTCAGCGAGTGGTAACGATGATGAGTAGCTGCAAGTTCCATGAAGCGCAATTCATTGACACTAACTAGCTCGGACGATTGTACCGAGGGTACATGTACCAAACACCAGCACGTCGGTGCCTGGTTCCTGGCTGGGAATGCTGAGTGTGTTGTGCGTTGCCATCTTCTTTGTAGTTGTTGTTGTTGCTGCTGCTGTTGCTGCTGCTGCTGCTGTCGCTCCTCCACGCGTTGAGACTACATTTTGCTTACTTAGGTTCGCCGATCTCAGACACATGTATCTACACATCAGGACGGCTGAGCAAGTCGGGACCCGAGGGAGCAACTTTTCATATCATGGTGCAACTTCAGCTCTGCATCGAGACGAAGGCGCCACACTCGTTCCCGCTCCTCGCCGGTGATGAGAGGCTGGGTTCCTTCTGCTCTGCTCTTGACCCACTTGAACTCCGTTGACCGCAGTAGGTAGGCAGTGCAGATGCGCAAATGTGCGTCGTACCTTCTCCTCGTAGCCGAATCGTAGCAGATGAGCAGTGGCGACAGCAATTGAGTTCTGGTCTGGTCGGCGCCTCCAAAAATTTGGCCTTTCGCCCCCTTGCGCTTGCACTTCGGTGGTGACGCTGTGCGCGGGTGACAGCGGTTGTACCTTTCTGTCAATGCAAGTGGGTGCATACCTAGCTTGAAGCTGCCACCATGCGTTGGACCAGTAGCTATCTTAGAGAAAATCACGGTGGTGCCAGCTTTTTCATATCCATGTGTCCGGGCATTACCACAGAGCATACTTTGAAGTGGTGGTGTAAGGATTCTGAGAGCAATAGTAAAAGAAAAACTGATGGTTGGTCGAACGAGAATCGGCGGCGATGGATGTTCCTGTTGAATAGCAAATCTTCGCGACGGTGAAATCTGCTGACTGAGAGTCCTCGACATAATATTATGAAATCTGCACGTAGCAGTCGATAGCGACAGAGAAGTCGCGCAGCGAACACTTGCAACAGAGCAATGCAGCAGTACCACCAGTTGCACCACAGCACCAACTCGAACTTGTATTCATTCAGAACACAAGAAAAGACACGATTTTCATCGATTCGAGATAAAGCAAGTCTCTCATGAATTTCAAAACAATTTACGACACGAGGATTCACGCACTAAGCAGAAAACGTTGTTACCTAAATGATGGAGCACCCGCCGACAATCGTGACTACACGATTATAGCGAGTACATCTTGACCTTGAGGAAGAAGATGCCGATGATCACGCCACAGAAACTCATGACGCCACCAATGAACACCGGCAACTTGTAACCCATAGACGTCTCCACGAGCGCCGCACCAATGATGAAGTTGAGCAGCTGGCCCAGGCACTGCGCAGAGTTCAGCGCACCCACGTACATGCCGATCTCGACCTTGTCACCGAACACGTGGATGATGATTGGCACCAACAGCGCGAACACGGTCGTCTGCGACATGGTGGTGAGCACCACGATGAGCACATCGATGGCCACGACCTTGCAGAACGCCATGACCATGAGCAGCGACTGCGGCACGAGCGAGATGATGAGGACCCACTTGGCGCCGAACTTCTTGACGAGGAACGGCAGGGCCCACGAGAACAGGTAACCCGCAATGTTGAAGAACAGATCCGTGCGGCCACCGGCAACGCGGACACCATGGTTGTAGTCGTCCTGAGCCTGTGTGCAGTTGTCGCCACAGTCGGCACCCTCCGACTCGCCGCCATATACGACGAGACCGAAGAACTGACCCTTGTTGCCGTTGTACGCCGTGTAGCCGTACTCGACACAGAAGAAGACGACGCAGTAGACGATGAGCGGACCGGGAAGCGTGCGCAGACCCGTGTAGATAGCACCAAAAGCCTCCGCAATCTGCTTCGCCGTCGACTTCTCCTCGAGCGCTGAAGGGGTCCAGCGGCGTCTCCTTGCCGACCACGCATGACACAATCACCGTGATGACCATGCAGACCGAGAGCATGAAGAGGAACCAACGTAGCGTCAGGTGAGCAGCACCGAAGAACTCGATGTAACCAGCGATCATGATGGAGCCGAGCAGCGACCATCCCTGACCAATGGAGGCACCGAGCGTCTGGCGGTCTCCAGCAAAGTCGGCGATCATCAGGAACATGGGCGTCTGCACGACGTTGACGGTGATATCCATCCATGCATAGAAGATGACCATGAAGAAGGCCGTCCACGTGCGGTGGGTCACTTCTCCGTCTTTTCCCGAGCCGACGTCACCGAGCGACTCGCCAATCTCACGGGTGTAGCCCATGAGCGTCCAGCAGATGACACTGGCGATACCGGCGTAGACGAGGTACGGACGACGACGACCCCACTTGTTGGTGCTGCGGTCACTGAAGACACCGGCGGCGGGACCGACGATGATACCCGTGGCGGGACCGATGACCTGCGTGAGCTGCACGGCGAAGTTGGGCATCATGGAGCTGAGGTAGGGTCCGAGCGCGGCCCACTGAGCCGACCAGGCCATCTGGATGGCGAGACGCGGGAAGGAGATGGCCATGAGCATGGGGATGGAGGCTCCACGCAGCGGACGCTCTCCTTCCTGGAGGTCGAGTTCGTCGGGCTTAGGCGAGTTGTATGCATCGTAGCCGGGCGTGCCGACCTCGATGTCCTTGGCGTCCTTGGCAGCAGGCATGTTGGTCGAGTCGAGACAGTAGACGACGACGGCAACAGTGACTGGTGCTGTGGAGGGAGGGAGTTACTTGAGTGGAGAAGAGTGAATTGGGAAGTGAGCGAGCTGATGGCGGGAGTCGATCGGGTCGGGGTCTGCTCAGTCTTTAGAAAAGCAATTTACGAAGACAGGTCGAGATTTCACAAGCGAGTTTGGCGCAAGCCTTTGTTACTCTCGGTGCCCAGCGGCGTGGCTTCTGATCGACGTTGGTGGGCCGTCACCTATGCTGCCTGCCAAAGAGCACTCCTGTTTCCTGTAGGCCGCCTCTGCCCTCTGCGCTCGGATCGCACTGTACAGTACCCACTTTCCAAGTGCACCAAGTGCACCAACCTCAAGAGTATGAGTCTGCCAAGGTCCTTGAGACAATATGCAAGCCGCTGTGCACGTTCTTCAACGGCTCTTCGGCGCATTGACTGACAGCGAGTGCCACGGTTGTCAACTCGGTGACAGATTCCCATCTCCATTTGTTTGGACGAAATTTTCGTTCAGATTTTTCGTTGGAGCAGAGCACTGGGTCCCAGTCAGCGAGTGGTAACGATGATGAGTAGCTGCAAGTTCCATGAAGCGCAATTCATTGACACTAACTAGCTCGGACGATTGTACCGAGGGTACATGTACCAAACACCAGCACGTCGGTGCCTGGTTCCTGGCTGGGAATGCTGAGTGTGTTGTGCGTTGCCATCTTCTTTGTAGTTGTTGTTGCTGCTGCTGCTGTTGCTGCTGCTGCTGCTGTCGCTCCTCCACGCGTTGAGACTACATTTTGCTTACTTAGGTTCGCCGATCTCAGACACATGTATCTACACATCAGGACGACTGAGCAAGTCGGGACCCGAGGGAGCAACTTTTCATATCATGGTGCAACTTCAGCTCTGCATCGAGACGAAGGCGCCACACTCGTTCCCGCTCCTCGCCGGTGATGAGAGGCTGGGTTCCTTCTGCTCTGCTCTTGACCCACTTGAACTCCGTTGACCGCAGTAGGTAGGCAGTGCAGATGCGCAAATGTGCGTCGTACCTTCTCCTCGTAGCCGAATCGTAGCAGATGAGCAGTGGCGACAGCAATTGAGTTCTGGTCTGGTCGGCGCCTCCAAAAATTTGGCCTTTCGCCCCCTTGCGCTTGCACTTCGGTGGTGACGCTGTGAGCGGGTGACAGCGGTTGTACCTTTCTGTCAATGCAAGTGGGTGCATACCTAGCTTGAAGCTGCCACCATGCGTTGGACCAGTAGCTATCTTAGAGAAAATCACGGTGGTGCCAGCTTTTTCATATCCATGTGTCCGGGCATTACCACAGAGCATACTTTGAAGTGGTGGTGTAAGGATTCTGAGAGCAATAGTAAAAGAAAAACTGATGGTTGGTCGAACGAGAATCGGCGGCGATGGATGTTCCTGTTGAATAGCAAATCTTCGCGACGGTGAAATCTGCTGACTGAGAGTCCTCGACATAATATTATGAAATCTGCACGTAGCAGTCGATAGCGACAGAGAAGTCGCGCAGCGAACACTTGCAACAGAGCAATGCAGCAGTACCACCAGTTGCACCACAGCACCAACTCGAACTTGTATTCATTCAGAACACAAGAAAAGACACGATTTTCATCGATTCGAGATAAAGCAAGTCTCTCATGAATTTCAAAACAATTTACGACACGAGGATTCACGCACTAAGCAGAAAACGTTGTTACCTAAATGATGGAGCACCCGCCGACAATCGTGACTACACGATTATAGCGAGTACATCTTGACCTTGAGGAAGAAGATGCCGATGATCACGCCACAGAAACTCATGACGCCACCAATGAACACCGGCAACTTGTAACCCATAGACGTCTCCACGAGCGCCGCACCAATGATGAAGTTGAGCAGCTGGCCCAGGCACTGCGCAGAGTTCAGCGCACCCACGTACATGCCGATCTCGACCTTGTCACCGAACACGTGGATGATGATTGGCACCAACAGCGCGAACACGGTCGTCTGCGACATGGTGGTGAGCACCACGATGAGCACATCGATGGCCACGACCTTGCAGAACGCCATGACCATGAGCAGCGACTGCGGCACGAGCGAGATGATGAGGACCCACTTGGCGCCGAACTTCTTGACGAGGAACGGCAGGGCCCACGAGAACAGGTAACCCGCAATGTTGAAGAACAGATCCGTGCGGCCACCGGCAACGCGGACACCATGGTTGTAGTCGTCCTGAGCCTGTGTGCAGTTGTCGCCACAGTCGGCACCCTCCGACTCGCCGCCATATACGACGAGACCGAAGAACTGACCCTTGTTGCCGTTGTACGCCGTGTAGCCGTACTCGACACAGAAGAAGACGACGCAGTAGACGATGAGCGGACCGGGAAGCGTGCGCAGACCCGTGTAGATAGCACCAAAAGCCTCCGCAATCTGCTTCGCCGTCGACTTCTCCTCGAGCGCTGAAGGGTCCAGCGGCGTCTCCTTGCCGACCACGCATGACACAATCACCGTGATGACCATGCAGACCGAGAGCATGAAGAGGAACCAACGTAGCGTCAGGTGAGCAGCACCGAAGAACTCGATGTAACCAGCGATCATGATGGAGCCGAGCAGCGACCATCCCTGACCAATGGAGGCACCGAGCGTCTGGCGGTCTCCAGCAAAGTCGGCGATCATCAGGAACATGGGCGTCTGCACGACGTTGACGGTGATATCCATCCATGCATAGAAGATGACCATGAAGAAGGCCGTCCACGTGCGGTGGGTCACTTCTCCGTCTTTTCCCGAGCCGACGTCACCGAGCGACTCGCCAATCTCACGGGTGTAGCCCATGAGCGTCCAGCAGATGACACTGGCGATACCGGCGTAGACGAGGTACGGACGACGACGACCCCACTTGTTGGTGCTGCGGTCACTGAAGACACCGGCGGCGGGACCGACGATGATACCCGTGGCGGGACCGATGACCTGCGTGAGCTGCACGGCGAAGTTGGGCATCATGGAGCTGAGGTAGGGTCCGAGCGCGGCCCACTGAGCCGACCAGGCCATCTGGATGGCGAGACGCGGGAAGGAGATGGCCATGAGCATGGGGATGGAGGCTCCACGCAGCGGACGCTCTCCTTCCTGGAGGTCGAGTTCGTCGGGCTTAGGCGAGTTGTATGCATCGTAGCCGGGCGTGCCGACCTCGATGTCCTTGGCGTCCTTGGCAGCAGGCATGTTGGTCGAGCTGAGACAGTAGACGACGACGGCAACAGTGACTGGTGCTGTGGAGGGAGGGAGTTACTTGAGTGGAGAAGAGTGAATTGGGAAGTGAGCGAGCTGATGGCGGGAGTCGATCGGGTCGGGGTCTGCTCGGTCTTTAGAAAAGCAATTTACGAAGACAGGTCGAGATTTCACAAGCGAGTTTGGCGCAAGCCTTTGTTACTCTCGGTGCCCAGCGGCGTGGCTTCTGATCGACGTTGGTGGGCCGTCACCTATGCTGCCTGCCAAAGAGCACTCCTGTTTCCTGTAGGCCGCCTCTGCCCTCTGCGCTCGGATCGCACTGTACAGTACCCACTTTCCAAGTGCACCAAGTGCACCAACCTCAAGAGTATGAGTCTGCCAAGGTCCTTGAGACAATATGCAAGCCGCTGTGCACGTTCTTCAACGGCTCTTCGGCGCATTGACTGACAGCGAGTGCCACGGTTGTCAACTCGGTGACAGATTCCCATCTCCATTTGTTTGGACGAAATTTTCGTTCAGATTTTTCGTTGGAGCAGAGCACTGGGTCCCAGTCAGCGAGTGGTAACGATGATGAGTAGCTGCAAGTTCCATGAAGCGCAATTCATTGACACTAACTAGCTCGGACGATTGTACCGAGGGTACATGTACCAAACACCAGCACGTCGGTGCCTGGTTCCTGGCTGGGAATGCTGAGTGTGTTGTGCGTTGCCATCTTCTTTGTAGTTGTTGTTGCTGCTGCTGCTGTTGCTGCTGCTGCTGCTGTCGCTCCTCCACGCGTTGAGACTACATTTTGCTTACTTAGGTTCGCCGATCTCAGACACATGTATCTACACATCAGGACGACTGAGCAAGTCGGGACCCGAGGGAGCAACTTTTCATATCATGGTGCAACTTCAGCTCTGCATCGAGACGAAGGCGCCACACTCGTTCCCGCTCCTCACCGGAGATGAGAGGCTGGGTTCCTTCTGCTCTGCTCTTGACCCACTTGAACTCCGTTGACCGCAGAAGGTAACCGCAGTAGGTAACCGCAGTAGGTAACCGCAGTAGGTAGGCAGAGCAGATGCGCAAATGTGCGTCGTACCTTCTCCTCGTAGCCGAATCGTAGCAGATGAGCAGTGGCGACAGCAATTGAGTTCTGGTCTGGTCGGCGCCTCCAAAAATTTGGCCTTTCGCCCCCTTGCGCTTGCACTTCGGTGGCGACGCTGTGCGCGGGTGACAGCGGTTGTACCTTTCTGTCAATGCAAGTGGGTGCATACATACCTAGCTTGAAGCTACCATCACGCGTTGGACCAGTAGCTATCTTGGAGAGAAAATCACGGTGGTGCCAGCTTTTTCATATCCATGTGTCCGAGCAGTACCACAAAAGTTTGAGAAGTTTGAGGTGGTGCAAGGCTTCTGAAAGTTTAGTAGTAAAAGAAAAGCTGACGTTTGGTCGAAAGAGAATCATCGGCGATGAATGTTCCTGTCGGATAGCAAATCTTCGCGAGGGTGACATCTGCTGACTGAGAGTCCTTGACTTGATATGATGAATTCAGCACGTTGCAGTCGATAGTGATAGAGAAGTCGCGCAGTGCACACTTGCAACAGAGCAATGCAGCAGTACCACCAGTCGCACCATACTACCACATCGAACTTATATTCATTCGGGACACAAGAAAAGACACGATTTTCATCGATTCGAGATACTGTAAAGCAAGTCTCTCATGAATTCAAAAACAATTTACGACATGAGGATTCACGCACTAAGCAGAAAACATTGTTACCTAAATGATGGAGCACCCGCAGACAATCGTGACTACACAATTATAGCGAGTACATCTTGATCTTGAGGAAGAAGATGCCGATGACCACACCACAGAAACTCATGACGCCACCAATGAACACCGGCAACTTGTAACCCATAGACGTCTCCACGAGCGCCGCACCAATGATGAAGTTGAGCAGCTGGACCCAGGCACTGCGCAGAGTTCAGCGCACCCACGTACATGCCAATCTCGACCTTGTCACCGAACACGTGGATGATGATTGGCACCAACAGCGCGAACACGGTCGTCTGCGACATGGTGGTGAGCACCACAATGAGCACGTCGATGGCCACGACCTTGCAGAACGCCATGACCATGAGCAGCGACTGCGGCACGAGCGAGATGATGAGGATCCACTTGGCGCCGAACTTCTTGACGAGGAACGGCAGGGCCCACGAGAACAGGTAACCCGCAATGTTGAAGAACAGATCCGTGCGGCCACCGGCAACGCGGACACCATGGTTGTAGTCGTCCTGAGCCTGTGTGCAGTTGTCGCCACAGTCGGCACCCTCCGACTCGCCATCGTACACGACGAGACCGAAGAACTGACCCTTGTTGCCGTTGTACGCCGTGTAGCCGTACTCGACACAGAAGAAGACGACGCAGTAGACGATGAGCGGACCGGGAAGCGTGCGCAGACCCGTGTAGATAGCACCAAAAGCCTCGGCAATCTGCTTCGCCGTCGACTTCTCCTCGAGCGCCGAGGGGTCCAGCGGCGTCTCCTTGCCGACCACGCACGACACAACCACCGTGACGACCATGCAGACCGAGAGCATGAAGAGGAACCAACGTAGCGTCAGGTGAGCAGCACCGAAGAACTCGATGTAACCGGCAATCATGATGGAGCCGAGCAGCGACCATCCCTGACCAATGGAGGCACCGAGCGTCTGGCGGTCTCCCGCAAAGTCGGCGATCATCAGGAACATGGGCGTCTGCACGACGTTGACGGTGATGTCCATCCATGCATAAAAGATGACCATGAAGAAGGCCGTCCACGTGCGGTGGGTCACCTCTCCGTCTTTTCCTGAGCCGACGTCACCGAGCGACTCGCCGATTTGACGGGTGTAGCCCATGAGCGTCCAACAGATGACACTGGCGATACCGGCGTAGACGAGGTACGGACGACGACGACCCCACTTGTTGGTGCTGCGGTCACTGAAGACACCGGCGGCGGGACCGACGATGATACCCGTGGCGGGACCGATGACCTGCGTGAGCTGCACGGCGAAGTTGGGCATCATGGAGCTGAGGTAGGGTCCGAGCGCAGCCCACTGAGCCGACCAGGCCATCTGGATGGCGAGACGCGGGAAGGAGATGGCCATGAGCATGGGGATGGAGGCTCCACGCAGCGGACGCTCTCCTTCCTGGAGGTCGAGCTCGTCGGGCTTGGGCGAGTTGTATGCATCGTAGCCGGGTGTGCCGACCTCGATGTCCTTGGCGTCCTTGGCAGCAGGCATGTTGGTCGAGTCGAGACAGTGGACGACGACGGCAGCAGTGACTGGTGCTGTGGATGCTTGAGTGGGGAAGAGTGAATTGGGAAGTGAGCGAGCTGATGGCGGGAGTCGATCGGGTCGGTCTTTAGAAAGGCGGTTTGTGAAGACAGGTCGAGATTTCACAAGCGAGTTTGGCGCAAGCCTTTGCTACTCTCGGTGCCTAGCGGCGTGGCTTCTGATCGGCATTGGTGGCCCGTCACCTATGCTGCCTGCCAAAGAGTACTCCTGTAGGTCGCCTCTGCCCTCTGCCCTCTACGCTCTGCGCTCTGCGCTCGGATCTCACTGTACAGTACCCACTTTCCAAGCTTTCCAAGTGCACCAACCTCGAGAGTATGAGTCTGGCAAGGTCCTTGAGACAATATGCAAGCCGCTGTGCACGTTCTTCAACGGCTCTTCGGCGCATTGACTGACAGCGAGTGCCACGGTTGTCACCTCGGTGACAGATTCCCATCTCCATTTGTATGGACGAAATTTTCGTTCAGATTTTTCGTTGGAGCAGAGCACTGGGTCCCAGTCAGCGAGTGGTGACGATGATGAGTAGCTGCAAGTTCCATGAAGCACAAGTCATTGACACTGACCAGCTCGGACGATTGTATGGAGGGTACGTGTGTTGTACCAAACACCGGCACGTCGGTGCCTGCTTCCTGGCTGCGAATGCTGAGTGTGTTGTGCGTTGCCAACTTCTTTGTTGTTGTTGCTGCTGCTGCTGGTGCTGCTGCTGCTGCTTATGCTCCTCCACGTTTTGAGACTACGCTTTGCTTGCTTAGGTTCGCCGATCTCAGACACATGTATCTACACATCAGGACGGCTGAGCAAGTCGGGATCCGAGGGAGCAACTTTTCATATCACGGTGCAACTTCAGCTCTGCATCGAGACGAAGGCGCCTCACTCGTTCCCGCCCCTCACCGGAGATGAGAGGCTGGGTTCCTTCTGCTCTGCTCTTGACCCACTTGAACTCCGTTGACCGCAGAAGGTAACCGCAGTAGGTAACCGCAGTAGGTAACCGCAGTAGGTAGGCAGAGCAGATGCGCAAATGTGCGTCGTACCTTCTCCTCGTAGCCGAATCGTAGCAGATGAGCAGTGGCGACAGCAATTGAGTTCTGGTCTGGTCGGCGCCTCCAAAAATTTGGCCTTTCGCCCCCTTGCGCTTGCACTTCGGTGGCGACGCTGTGCGCGGGTGACAGCGGTTGTACCTTTCTGTCAATGCAAGTGGGTGCATACATACCTAGCTTGAAGCTACCATCACGCGTTGGACCAGTAGCTATCTTGAAGAGAAAATCACGGTGGTGCCAGCTTTTTCATATCTATGTGTCCGAGCAGTACCACACAGCATAGAGACGCAATGGTGCATTGCACCGGCACCAAGCAACCGAATCGTGTGATGGGCCATCATGCAGATGTCACTCCTGCTCTTTTGAAAATTTTGACCGTTCAAGAGCAGGTTGAAGATGTCAACGCGTCTCTTTGCGCATTCGGGGTAGGACAGATGCTGCGCAACACCGATCTGTCAGCGAGTGCAACGCTTCTGACTGACTCAGCCAAAACTCGTACTGTAGTTTAGATCTTTCGCCAGATATGGACCTCAACTCCTCCATTTCCGATGCCAAATTGCGGCTAAACAATTGCCTGCTCGCTACGGCCGAGTGGCCGCCATATAAAGCGCCCATGTGCGAGAAAGACCGTCGTCAAGAGCCACGCGCTGTAACACCGAGAATGCAGCGCGTTTGTCCACGCTCGCGTAGTTGACGTAAAGTAGCGACAGCCAAGGGTTGCTCACGTCTTCATTCATGACGATCGGGATGTTGGATAGTACATCCTGCCACTCCTCGGTGACAAATCGCTTGGTCCGGACAAACTCGCTGATCGGTGACGAGGGGATCATCTGAATGCCGTGAATTGCGTGCTTTTCAGCACTGAACCACGTGCCGTAGTCGACCTTGTTGTCGAACAGGATACCCACGACCTTGTTTCCTCGAAATTGCACAGGGTGTGCCTTGTTGTCGCTCTCCATTAGGAAATAGGTCTGAATTGCTCGAGCTGATATGCGCACCATGAGGCGTCCAAGCGCAGCGAGCTCTTCATCGCCAGTTGCAGTGCCAAATAGAGCCACACCATAGAAAAAGTTGACGTCTTCTGACGAGCTTTCCTGATCCTTGCCGTCACCAAGCGGTGTCACACCGTGTGAATACGAGTGCCCTCGAAACCAGTCAAAATGCCGAAACCTCGGAAAGTTGCAGTCATCAACTGATGGATTGGCAACGTCGCGAATCAAGAATTTCGTCATCCGATTCAGAGCGCTAAGACCGGACCAAGTAGGATCCAGCTTGTTCACAATAGCTGCCGTCACAACCCAGTAGCCGTAATGGTAATGATGGTCATTGTACATTCCGTTGCCGAAATCTGCAATGATGTTTCCTGTTTCCGAAGCTTCAGAAGTCACGATACCGCGGTAGACCATGTCGTAGTTGAGTTTGAATCGCCACGAGTTTACAAGGAATGGGGTGAGCACACCACGCAGCTTTTCCAGGCACCTTTGTTTCAATGAACCGTCTTCTCCGACAATGGATTCGTCATTTGCAACCAGACACAGCGACGCGTACTTTTGAGCAGCTTTTCCGTTGAAGTAGTAACTTCCCGCCAGCGGGATCGACCACTCGGCATCAATGTCTTCAATAAGGTGACTCAGGATCCTTTGCTCATCGATATCGACCGAGCTTGGACGTCGAGGAGGATAGAAATCGATTGGAAAGCTTGCACCATACTTGAAATGCCACTCAATGTCTGGTGTTGTCGTCAAGATACCCATCATTGGCCCTCTTGTAGTTGAATACACTGAGATGTCTGAAAGCACTTTGACAGTTGTGCCGTCGATGGCGTCCAAATGGTGAAGGTGAGCATAGTGAATCAAACCAGATGTACAATCTCCGCTCGTCTTCCACTGAAAGACAAATTCTTCCTCGTTCACGACGTTCACAACTCCTCCTTCGACGACGCAGCTTGCGGAAGCATCAAAAACGTCAATTTGGTCGGGAGTATCCTCAATCAACGCCACTCTCATCGTCCCCGTAAATGACTGGAGTGATTCCATCGTAGATGGATCAACCAGTCGGAGGGTAAGTACCTCTGACGCGTAAAGAATCCATGTCCGACCATTGTTAAAGCGGAGTTTGAAGCGGTCGCCTGTTACCGTCGACTCACGCGCCACTGCCTCCCCATTCACCCTCTCAATCGAATGGACCGAGGAGAAGACTGGAGTAGCACCTGCATACTTTACAGTTGCGAATGCCATGCCACTGACGAGCACAGCGTGCATGGCGCCGCCTGCGAACCGTGCCGTAACGCTAAAGTCATCCCAGTCCACGACTTCAAACGATGGGGCCGAGAACTCTGCTGCTGAAAACACGACGTCACTTGCAAATCCGTGAAGATAGAACTTGATGGAGTCCTTGTTCCCCACCCCGACGTCTGCGAATGCCCTCGTGGCGTGGGGGTAGCTGACCGCGAGTCCGAACGGCTTGGAGGACAGCAACGGCTTCAGTGCGAACGGATTGGCCCATATCGGCGAGACAGCTTCATCAGCGCCCGCGGATGCGATCCAGTTAGCCCACCAGTCATTCGTAGGAATTGCTCGTTTCCCGAGTAGCCCGGGGGCCAGGAAGCGTGGCGGGAGGAGCGATCCGAGCGCGTCGCTGGGTGGAATCAGCTCCTGCGGCGGTTTCGAGGTCCCCAGAGGCTTCAAAAGCGAGGAGGAGCGAGTGCTGAGGATCTTGGGGCCTTGAGGAGCGGGCGGAGACGCCAGCCAGATCCCCAGGAGCACGGCGAGGAGCGCCACGAGCGCCGCGAGCCACGAAGATCGAGGCGCCATGGCCGCGGTCTCACTTTGATTTGGATCCGGTTTGGCTAGTATTTCGATATGTCATAATTCAGCTGACGGTAATTTCTTGGGCTGGTACCACTGTAGTCGCTGGGAGACTGGTCCATGAGTCGCCAGCCGCTTCGGCACGAACAGAGGGAGGAGGAGCAGCGCAATGCGCGACTCGAAGCCAAGCAACTTCAACATTCACCGGGAATTTTGAAAATTTTGCGGACAGTGGAACCGCCCACGCAAGCACTTCAACGCGTCGCGTCTTCTTTGCTGTTGCTCCGTTGGTGGGTGGAGATCTACGGATGGCGTTCATTTTGGTTCCCATGCACAGCACCGCGGTGGGGAAACATGAAAGAATGCGCGATTGAATTGTGTCTGTCAGTGGTCTTCGTAGCTAGAGCTGCCGAAAATCCTTTGGCACATGCTCGAGCACTTCGCGGGCTTTGGCTCACACCACTCCATCCCCATCTTGGTGAGTGTGGTCGCGCAAGTGGTGTTGGGCTGGGTTGGGCTAGGCTAAAATTTTGAGCGTGGCGCATCTTTCGGACCAGCTGGGGGGATTGATGGCGGTGGCACGGAGATGACGCGCGATGTGGGTCCGTTGACCGGTTTCAGCCCTTGCGGTCACCAAACAGCTGGAAAAAATTGAGGGCCTGTCACTAAAATAACTAGTATCAGTGATTTTTTGACAGCACATGTCAACAATCTTTGTTTTTAAAAGATCAAAATATTCATAGTAATAATTTATGGTAAACGAGGTGAGACTGGACGTGACTGGATGGGTACGGCTGCTAGCAGCAAATTCTGAGGATCACTTCTGAAGCACAGACTCACACTGACGGTCAGAGCGCACTACAACGCGTTGACGAAGTCTCTTTGTACTGCTGGGAGACTCTCCTGTCCTGTCAAGAGTAAACTATATCGGCCAACACGACCAAATGATGTCACCGCAGGCACCGCCTTCACGATTGCTACCCTCGCTCACTTCCCAATTCACTCTTCCCCACTCAAGCATCCACAGCACCAGTCACTGCTGCCGTCGTCGTCCACTGTCTCGACTCGACCAACATGCCTGCTGCCAAGGACGCCAAGGACATCGAGGTCGGCACACCCGGCTACGATGCATACAACTCGCCCAAGCCCGACGAGCTCGACCTCCAGGAAGGAGAGCGTCCGCTGCGTGGAGCCTCCATCCCCATGCTCATGGCCATCTCCTTCCCGCGTCTCGCCATCCAGATGGCCTGGTCGGCTCAGTGGGCTGCGCTCGGACCCTACCTCAGCTCCATGATGCCCAACTTCGCCGTGCAGCTCACGCAGGTCATCGGTCCCGCCACGGGTATCATCGTCGGTCCCGCCGCCGGTGTCTTCAGTGACCGCAGCACCAACAAGTGGGGTCGTCGTCGTCCGTACCTCGTCTACGCCGGTATCGCCAGTGTCATCTGTTGGACGCTCATGGGCTACACCCGTCAAATCGGCGAGTCGCTCGGTGATGTCGGCTCAGGAAAAGACGGAGAGGTGACCCACCGCACGTGGACGGCCTTCTTCATGGTCATCTTTTATGCATGGATGGACATCACCGTCAACGTCGTGCAGACGCCCATGTTCCTGATGATCGCCGACTTTGCGGGAGACCGCCAGACGCTCGGTGCCTCCATTGGTCAGGGATGGTCGCTGCTCGGCTCCATCATGATCGCCGGTTACATCGAGTTCTTCGGTGCTGCTCACCTGACGCTACGTTGGTTCCTCTTCATGCTCTCGGTCTGCATGGTCGTCACGGTGGTTGTGTCGTGCGTGGTCGGCAAGGAGACGCCGCTGGACCCCTCGGCGCTCGAGGAGAAGTCGACGGCGAAGCAGATTGCCGAGGCTTTTGGTGCTATCTACACGGGTCTGCGCACGCTTCCCGGTCCGCTCATCGTCTACTGCGTCGTCTTCTTCTGTGTCGAGTACGGCTACACGGCGTACAACGGCAACAAGGGTCAGTTTTTCGGTCTCGTCGTGTACGATGGTGAGTCGGAGGGTGCCGACTGTGGCGACAACTGCACACAGGCTCAGGATGACTACAACCATGGTGTCCGCATTGCCGGTGGCCGCACGGATCTGTTCTTCAACATTGCGGGTTACCTGTTCTCGTGGGCCCTGCCGTTCCTCGTCAAGAAGTTCGGCGCCAAGTGGATCCTCATCATCTCGCTCGTGCCGCAGTCGCTGCTCATGGTCATGGCGTTCTGCAAGGTCGTGGCCATCGACGTGCTCATTGTGGTGCTCACCACCATGTCGCAGACGACCGTGTTCGCGCTGTTGGTGCCAATCATCATCCACGTGTTCGGTGACAAGGTCGAGATTGGCATGTACGTGGGTGCGCTGAACTCTGCGCAGTGCCTGGGCCAGCTGCTCAACTTCATCATTGGTGCGGCGCTCGTGGAGACGTCTATGGGTTACAAGCTGCCTGTGTTCATTGGTGGCGTCATGAGTTTCTGTGGCGTGGTCATCGGCATCTTCTTCCTCAAGATCAAGATGTACTCGCTTTAATACTCGCTTTAATGCGGGTTTTCGGTGGATGCAGGCAACCCGGCATTCCCATTCGGTTTGTGAAGTCTTTCTCTCGTATTGATGTTGCCTGCTTCTTGCAGTACCTTAAGCACCATGAATACATGAGAATGCGTGGCTTGTCGGATTGACTTAAAGGCGTTTTGAACCCTTGGGAGCCTACTCGATTCCTGGTATTCTGGTGCTCGGACGCTTTCCCCGGTTTTGATTAAAATTCCTTCGAAATGCAATCTGATGTTTTTTTGCGACCGTCGTGCGGTGCCACAATGCCCATCTCCTTTCCCCTGGCTGCTTGTACTGTACTGGAGATTGCACCTGATTGCCACGACTACCGTATTAGTCTGCCCCCGGAACGACTCCTGCGCCTCGCTGTTTCCGTCTACTGTACGCGTACCGCAGACAGCTCCAGCACGCGGGACCTGCACTTGCAGTACGACGAGCGTACCGTACATTCAAGGCTTTCGAACGTGAACGTGTGGCGCTCCTCGCTCTGTCTGCGGCTGTCGCTCCGTGGGCTTCTCGAGTCGCTCGTAGCGGTCGATCAGCTCGATCACTTTCCAATTCGCCTTCTCTCCGGCACACCAAGCTCCACTACTCGTCCTCAAGTTACCAAGCAACCATGGGCAAAGATATTGAGCCCGAGACCCCAGGCTACGACAACTTCAACTCGCCCAAGCCCGATGAGCTCGACCTCCAGGAAGGAGAGCGTCCGCTGCGTGGAGCCTCCATCCCCATGCTCATGGCCATCTCCTTCCCGCGTCTCGCCATCCAGATGGCCTGGTCGGCTCAGTGGGCTGCGCTCGGACCCTACCTCAGCTCCATGATGCCCAACTTCGCCGTGCAGCTCACGCAGGTCATCGGTCCCGCCACGGGTATCATCGTCGGTCCCGCCGCCGGTGTCTTCAGTGACCGCAGCACCAACAAGTGGGGTCGTCGTCGTCCGTACCTCGTCTACGCCGGTATCGCCAGTGTCATCTGTTGGACGCTCATGGGCTACACCCGTCAAATCGGCGAGTCGCTCGGTGACGTCGGCTCAGGAAAAGACGGAGAGGTGACCCACCGCACGTGGACGGCCTTCTTCATGGTCATCTTTTATGCATGGATGGACATCACCGTCAACGTCGTGCAGACGCCCATGTTCCTGATGATCGCCGACTTTGCGGGAGACCGCCAGACGCTCGGTGCCTCCATTGGTCAGGGTTGGTCCACGCTTGGTTCGATCATGATCGCCGGTTACATCGAGTTCTTCGGTGCTGCTCACCTGACGCTACGTTGGTTCCTCTTCATGCTCTCGGTCTGCATGGTCGTCACGGTTGCAGTATCTTGCATTGCTGGTAAGGAGACCCCACTCGATCCATCTACTCTTGCAGAAAAGTCAACAATGCAGCAAGTTGCCGAGGCTTTTGGTGCTATCTACACGGGTCTGCGCACGCTTCCCGGTCCGCTCATCGTCTACTGCGTCGTCTTCTTCTGTGTCGAGTACGGCTACACGGCGTACAACGGCAACAAGGGTCAGTTTTTCGGTCTCGTCGTGTACGACGGTGAGTCGGAGGGTGCCGACTGTGGCGACAACTGCACGCAGGCTCAGGATGACTACAACCATGGTGTCCGCATTGCCGGTGGCCGCACGGATCTGTTCTTCAATATTGTTGGCTACCTCTACTCCTGGGCCTTACCATTTCTGGTGAGGAAGTTCGGCGCCAAGTGGGTCCTCATCGTCGCCCTCGTGCCGCAGTCGCTGCTCATGGTCATGGCGTTCTGCAAGGTTGTGGCTATCGACGTGCTCATTGTGGTGCTCACTACGCTCTCCCAGGGCACTGTGTTTGCGCTGCTGGTGCCAATCATCATCCACGTGTTCGGTGACAAGGTCGAGATTGGCATGTACGTGGGTGCGCTGAACTCTGCGCAGTGCCTGGGCCAGCTGCTCAACTTCATCATTGGTGCGGCGCTCGTGGAGACGTCTATGGGTTACAAGCTGCCTGTGTTCATTGGTGGCGTCATGAGTTTCTGTGGCGTGGTCATCGGCATCTTCTTCCTCAAGATCAAGATGTACTCGCTGTAAGTGGGTCGCCACTCGGAGTATCGCTGCACATGTGCATAGCCTCCATATTCCCTAGCGTTGAGCGTATCCGAGTTCTTTGATATCCTAGCCAGCGAATGCAGCGAGAAAGGTTTACGTCTGATTCACATGTTGCGTGTCTTTAGGTGTAGCACTCTGGTGGTCTTCAAGTTGGAACCAGTTGCACGTGCAGGTAGAGATGGACCACTAACAAATATTCGTTGGGAAGTTGGTTGGCACCGACTTGGATAATGCGCTCATCCACGCAGTTAGCCATCACATCAGTCGTTGGGGTTGTATCTCGATCTGACATGTGCTACAGCAGTACAAAAACATATGATGACATCAGGCGAAGCACAAACTGTATTCACTGCTCAAGCTCATAGCACTACTAGACTACACGAACGAGACTAGAGTTTTTCGTGCACTCCACTCACTGAGACTCTTACGGCCTGGTTGCGGCCATATAGAGTGCCCACGTACGGGAGAGGCCGTCGTCGAGTGCAGCAGTCTGCAACTTGGTCATCGCAGTCGCCTTGTCCACTGTCGCGTAGTTGGCGTACAGAAGAGAAGACCAGGTGTTGGTGAGATCGTTGTTGACGATCATGCTGATCTTGGACAGCACCTGCGTCCACTCCTGGGTCACGAACTCCTTGGTGCGCACGAACTCGGTAATGGGCGAGATGGGGATCATCTGGATGCCGTGGATCGCGTACTTTTCAGCACTGAACCACGTCGAGTAGTCGACCTTGTTGTCAAACAGGATGCCCGGAACCTTGTTGGGGATGATGCTCGCTGGGTGCACAGTGTTTGAGTCCGTCATGAGGAAGTACGTCTGGATAGCGCGCGTGTTAAGCTTGACCATGAGGTTGCCAATCGTTGCCAGATCGGTGTTGCCTGTAACTTGGCCGTAGAGTGCGAGTCCGTAGTGGAAGTTAATGTCCTCGGACGAACTCTCCTCATCCTTGCCATCTGCGAAAGGGGACACACCGTGCGAGTACGAGTGGCCGCGGAACCAGTCGAAGTTGCGAAACTTGACGAAGTATGTGTCGCTCCACGAGGGGTTCGCAACATCGCGCACGAGCAAGTCGGTCATCGTGTTGAGTTGTGTGATGCCCGACCACGTTGGGTCAAGCTTGTTGACAATCGCAGCTGTGACAATCCAGTAGCCGTAGTGGAAGTGGTGGTCGTTGTACATGGTGTTGCCAAAGTCAGCATCCATGCTCCCAGTTGCGAAACCTTGCGAGCTCACAATGCCACGGAAGATGGTGTCGTAGTTCAGCTTGTAAGTCCACGAGTTGGCGATGTACGGGGCCAACACTGTGCGCAGCTTCGTTAGGCACGTTGACAGGATGGTCGTGTCGGTGCCGACGACGGAGGTGTCGCTAGCCACAAGGCACAACGAGGCGTACTTCTGCGCAGCCTTTCCGTTGTAGTAGTAGCTGCCATCGACTGGGATCGACCAAGCAGCATTGATCTCGGCCTTCAGAGTCGTCAGCATGTTCTGAGCCGACACAACAGCAGCAGTTGGCTTGCGAGGAGGGAAGAAGTCCACCGGGATGCTCGCCGAATCGGTGAATTGCCACACCGGTGTCGATGTCGTCGTGCGAAGTGCCTGCATGAGGCCGCGAGTTGTCGAGTACGCCGTGATGCCCGTTGCCTCCGTCGCCGTGGACCGGTCCAGCGTTGCGATGTGGTGAGGTAGAGCATAGTGGAGCATGTTGGACGCGCACGAGCCACTCGTCTTCCAGTTGTAAGCGTACGAACTCGCATCCTTGGCTACGACGTCTCCACCTTCCAAGATGCAGAACGAAGTCTGGTCGAACACGGTTTGCTGCGCAGTGTTAGGGATGTACGCGAGTCGCATAGTGCCCGTGAACTTGGCCGTCCCACCAGCTTCGTGATTCCGCTGAGCGTAAGTGACACAGCCGTGCTGAAGTACAGCGTCCACGTCTGACCATTGTTGAGCACCATCACAAAGCGGTCACTAGTGGTCACGAGTCCTGATGTGGCCGTCTGGCCGTTAATCGTCAGGATAGCGTAGACTGTCGACACACTTGGCGTGAGCGTCGTGTACTTGGCAGTCGCAAACGCCATACCACTCACGAGGGTCGACTCATACTTGCCGGCCGAGTTCGTGAAACGCACGTGCACACTGAGGTCGTCCCAGTCGTAGACTTCAAACGTAGGAGCAGTTGTAAACTCGGTCGCCGAGAAGGTGAAGTCGTTTACGGCACCATGCAGGTAGTACTGGTTTGCGGCTCCGTTGCCCGTGCTTCCGCCAAAAGCACGCGTGGGGTACGCATAGCTGAAGGCCAGACCGTAGGGAGCCGTAGCAACTTGAGGGCGAATGGTGTATGGATTGGCCCACGCGCCTTGCACGGCCGTGTCGGTGGTGTACGCGATCATGTTGCCCCACCAGTTGTTGGTTGGGATGGCACGACTGCCAACGATGCCTGCTGCCAGGAACTTGGGTGGCAGGTACGATGACAGCGAGCTGGTCGACGGCACCAGAGAGGACGGCGGCGCGGTGGTTGCTAGCGACGCGAGAAGCTGGAAGTCGGGAAGATCAGCGACAGTGATGTTGGTGTCTTCGCTGGCAACTGCCGTCGGCGCCGCCGAGATGGTGAAGTTGCTGTCGAGCTCAGCCGAGCAACTTCCAGCCGACAGTAGCGCGATGGCGGCGAGGAGCAATTTCCCGCTCCGAAGCGAGGAAAGCAGCATGGTCGAAAAGAGCGGAGAGCAGTGGCGGAGGCGGAGAAGCTGAGGCGAGGAGGCAAATTCGGAAGTGAGCTGGGCTGTCTAGCACGAGCGGGAAAGCTCCTCGAGAGCAAAGGGGCAGCGTCACCGGCAGCGCCAAGGCAGCACCAACGCCATGCAGCTGCCGCAGCACCATGGCCCACCTCCATCGGGAAGCTGCTCCTTGACTCGCACTCATCACATTCACGGCGTTTTCTGTCGCGATCTGCTCCGTGGAGCTCGATAATCGAGTTCGATTAGCATGAGCTCGCGGTTCTGCCCGATCGTCTGGTGTCTGAGCACCGAGCCCGTCCTTGAAGCGTGCTAGTTGAAGTTGCCCGATCTTGTGAACTGTATTCCGAGTCACAGTTCCTCCTCGGCTTGTACTGTACGGCCACGGAAGTCGACCGAGTCCGACGTGACCGCTGCTCCACTGCGTGGTGCATGGGCGGTGTTATGCGTGGTGGCTGCAGTGTGCTTGCATGATCTGGCACCGGCACCTCTTTCGTTAGCACACGGGCAGGTTGAGAGCGCAGAGCCGCAGCACCGGTGCACCAAGAGCTGGTGGGTCTCGTCTATCGTTTGTTCGCAGCGGCACATCACGGACAGCGAGCTCCGCTCCTTGACTTGGCCGTCTGATTCGGCGCGTGAGCTCCTCCCGCCACTTGATTCCTCGCAGCTGCACCTCCCGAGCCAACGTCTCGGGATGGCGGGTGGCTCAACCAGAAGGTGTATGTTCCGCTCGCTGCTCATCTCTTTTGTGAGCATCGATGGTGGCGACCAGTTCAAGGAGATGGGCCAAGTGACAAAGACAACAACATCATCAACGTGTGGAGTCACAGCAATGCAACGTTTCGCGAAAGAGTGGTGCGGCATGGCAGCAGAGCACTGCGATGGCCACTCGGCCAACGCAACTTGCCCAACAGCAGTAGACTTGTGCCACACGTTCTTTCAGAATGACGCTGGGGAGCGTCTCCCTCGACCGGTTCCGTGCACCACGGCATCATTGCAGCGCTTCAACCATTTGGCGTTGCAGCGTGCAAAGACCTCGAGCCGCTTGCTTGCTTGATCTCGAGAGCTCCGCCAGTCGATTTGCTTCCCGCAGCGCGCAACTTCAATGCTGCTCATTCGAACCGAAAAACCTCCCAAACCGACTACATCATTCCATTCCAGAGGACTTTGTATGTTGTGGCACTAGTCTCAGTCGGGTCTGTATAGAGTACCCAATACGCCACCGATGGCCACTCCAACACCTTCCAGAAGCTACGGACCAAAATGGCGGGTGTGGCGCGCAACCTGAGCGCCGTACGCGCCAAGATCGCGGACGCCGTGGCCAAGAGCGCGCACCACCAGCAGGTATGTCATCCTGTTCATCTGCTGGCGAAATCCCGGGCTCTAACTCGCTCTGGGGGCCGAATTACGGCGCTTTTCGTGGCGGCAGTGCACGCTCGTGGCTGTCAGCAAGACCAAGCCCGTCGAGGACCTGCAGGCCGCCTACGAGCAGGACCAGCGCCACTTTGGCGAGAACTACGTGCGTTTGTAGGGTCTGTTGGGGCTTCTGGTGCAGTGTGAGGCCGTCTGACGCCGTCAGCAGATCCAGGAGATCGTGGGCAAGTCGCCAGCGCTTCCGAGCGACATCTTGTGGCATTTCATCGGGCATGTGCAGTCCAACAAGGCCAAGACGCTCGTGCGTGACGTGCCCAACCTGTTCGTGGTCGAGACGGTCGACTCGGTCAAGATCGCCAACGCGCTCAACAAGGCCTCGGGCGAGTTCCGCAGCGCCAAGCTCAACGTCATGGTGCAGGTCAACACGAGCGAGGAGGATCAGAAGTCGGGATGCTCGGTGGACGACTCGGTCGAGCTCGCGCGCCACATCGCCACCTCCTGCGAACACCTGCAGCTCATGGGGCTCATGACCATCGGCCGCTACGGCGACACGACCTCCGAGTGCTTTGACCGACTCGTCGCCTGCCGCAAGCGCGTCGCTGAGGCGCTCGCTGTCCCGGAGGCGGAGCTTGGCCTCAGCATGGGCATGTCGGGCGACTTTGAGCTTGCGGTATGTAACATGCATCTATGCTGCTGCTCGATGTATGTGCTGATCGTAGTGACTGAGTAGATCGAGTGCGGAAGCACCTTCGTGCGCATTGGATCGACCATCTTCGGCGCACGCGACTACTCTGCGAGATCCTAATCGGTGCCTTGCACGAACGTCGCAAATTAGACGGCATCACAGCGGATAATGGACGCAGTCACTCTCCCTGCTTTGGCAAAAATGAATTGATTCTTCGCCTTTACAGGAGCTCAAACGCCATTGCGGACTTGAGGGTGAAGCCATCTGCGTTCAAGTTTTCCGACCATGCAGCGGCAGCGCGCTTTGCCACCTCTGTCGGTACATACTCGCTCTCTGCATTCATCTTCGGGATGTCGGCTCGGCTTAGCTCCTGCTGCTGCTGCGCAAGCCGCTCTTTCTCCTGTTTGACAATGTCCTCAACGTCGATGTATGTCGTCTCCGGTTCGTTGGGGTACATTTCTCGCCAGGTCTTGCCAGCTTCGCGCGCCTTGCGCTGCATCTCCTCAACTTGAGCGCGCTTCTCTTTCCGCTTCACCTCCGCCTCCTTCGCCTTTTGCTCGCGCTCTTGCTTTCGCTGCTCCAAAATGTGCATTGACATCATGTCTTTGCGATGGAAGCGGTCCTCCGGGAGCTCTTCATCCTCACCCACGGGATCCCACCGAGCAGCTCGCTGCATTGGCGTTGCCTCATTTTGAGTGGCTGCAACAGATGTCGTATCTGGAGCTGAGAGGTGGAACATCTCAGCCAGTGACTTTGGCGTTTGTCGGACTGCATTGTGGATTTGGATGAGCTCTCTATGGAAGCTGCACGTGGGTTTTCTTTGTGATCATCGCTTGAATCACCGTCCAGAGCTTGAGCCAAAAGCCATGGATTTGAGCCAACATCAGGGTTCAACTCATCCCATAGCTTATCGATGGCCGCCATGACAAGTAAGCTGTTTGTTGCTCGGTCAAGTGTTACGCTAGTTTGTTCTACCTTGACTGGATACGGGAGAAATGCACCTGCAGATAACGAAACTATCAGGTCTTTGCCTCTCACCCGTTTGCAGCACACCACCTACTCAAATCACGATGACCAGTCGCCTGCACAGCAAAGTGCTCAGGGCGAAGCTCGAGCTGGATGTCTTCGCTGCTTGCTATTGGGCGTTCAAAAAGCACCTTCACTATAAGATGTGTGCCTGCGTTCTGAAGAATCTCTGGAGAAAGTGCTGGTGAGTTGCCTTCAATTGATTCAGTTCGCTTGCATGGAATTTGTTTCTCGACATCGCCAGAGACACTGATCCATTCCTCGAGTAGTTCGTAGCGAGCTGTTGCAGTCTTTTCGACTGGCGTTTTCGTTGCTTTTGTTGTTGCTACCTTTGGTTTTATCGGTCGAGTGCCAGGCGCTACCTCCTGGATAATTGGAGCTTGTACTTTCCTGATATAGTGCCGAGGAGGTGGGAGCTCTCCGGCATAAGTGAGGCGCGGGAGTTTGTATCGTCCATCCAGCTTGATTTTGTACTATTGAAAGCAGAGTGGTGAGTTCGCTTCAAGACACTTCAAGCGGCCACTTCCCACCACGTACTTTCTGGTCGATGTACTCAAGCGCTAGTTCGCAGACAAAGTTGCGGAAGGCACCCGTTTTGTCCTGCTTGCAATCTTCGACCACCTTGGTGTTGACAGCAACGTCGAACGCCAGCGATCGCTCGCCCTTCTTGTCTGTCACATCGTGCGGGGCCCCTAGGCTTAGTGGCACATGGATGCCCTAGTAGTCTGTTGTGAGTATGAACCTATCGTAGCTTCACCGAGTTCAAGCACACACCTCCTGCTCGTTGCCTTTTTCGTCCAGCTGCTTCTTCTCGGAGAAGGTCTGCACCGCGTCCGAGAAGCAGACGTTCACGAACACCTGCAACATGAGACCAGCGTGGATTGTAAGGGTGCCCATTTGTCAACGAGCAGTCTCGAATGCATCTCTTACCTTCTTCTTGCTCTTGATCTCGTATGTCTTGATGACAAAGCCCGGCTCGACGTCGATGTGCACCTGCAGCAAGAACACGTAAGCCTTCATGCTCTCACACTTCACACCGAGACAATAGCCGCCTCTCACCCCCTCCGCCTTGGCCTTGATCCCGTCCGCCTCCATGACGCGTCCACCCGGGAGCTTGGGTGCAAAATCAGCCTCTGCCAAGCAGCACCCGCATCAGCAAAGCCGCTCTCCTCTTCGTCTCTCCATCTTCTCTTGCACCTGGAGGCGCTGCAGTCTGACGCAGCATGTCGAGCAGCGCGGCGTCTGCGTCGGCTCCTCCAGCGCCCAGTCCTGCCGCCTGCACCTGCTGCTGCATCGTGGCGACCAGCCGCTTGTATCCCTCGGGGTCGGAGCGCTCCAGCTCGTCCAGCCACTGCGCAGGCTTGGGTCAGTGCACACATCGAGCCGCGAGCAGAGCAGCGAGTGGCGACGCACGTCGGCGTAGCGCTCGAGCGTCGCGTCGTCCATGGGCGGCGTGTCCTGTTGCTGCGGGTCGCGCATCATGGCGGCTACGGTGTTGACGTGCAGCGGGGCAAACTGGGAAATGGAAGAAGCGTCGCTGCCGATCCGCGTGCCGCAAGGGGCCGCGGCTGCTCGGCTAATTACGAAATGGACGCGCAGCGCAAGGTGTTGAGGGGCCCGTGGAGGCGTCGAGCTCCATTTAGGGCGGCGGTGGAGGCGACTAAAGGCTAGAGGCCGCGGTTTTGGGGAGCGTCAAGATGACATGGACGACGCCTGCAGCGCGACGCGAGGAGGGGAACAAAGAGCGTGTGACTCGTTCACTCGTGTTGATTGCATTGTTGACCTGCTGTGCCGCCGCCGCCGACCGGAAAAGGACGGCGACGGCCCGCCCGAGGCGTCCAGGCGGACACTCCGGGGCGCGCTACGCCCTTTGTGGCTGCAAGACGAGGCGGCTAGCTCGGCTACGCGTCAATGGACCGCTTACATGAGGTCCACGAAGGGCTGCGGGGCCATGGTGATGGGCTGCGTGCCCTTGGTCTTGAGCGTGTAGGCGCCCTTGGGCTGCACCGGCACGCGCTTGATCTGGGCGCGCACGCCCGTCTCGCGAGCGGCCTTCTTCTTGAGCTCGTTCTCCTTGACGCGCGTGAGGAAGCCCTGACGGCACTTGGACTGGTGCACGTGCTCAATGCGCACGTTGATGTGCTTGTGGATGATGCGGTTGCCCACGATCTTGTTGACGCGCACGCCGACGGCGCGCTTGGTCACGTTGTACACGCGGCCCGTGCGGCCGTGGTAGAACTTGTGCGGCATGCCCTTGTGGATGGCACCGTTGGCCTTGATGTCCACGTAGTCGCCCACCTTGAACGTGCGCAGGTACGTCGACATCTTGACCATGCCGCTCTGGCGGAACGGGCGAGCGAACATGTCGCGCGTGCGCGCGCGGTAACCGAACGAGTGCGGCATCTTGTATCAACAAAAGGTGCTCCGAACTGCCAGGCGCACACGAGCGTTAGCAAAATGCCTCGCTGGCCTCTCAATCCTCTCTGCGCCTTAGTGGCGTCGGGGTCTGCTGCTGCAATGAGGAGGAGGAGGGAGGGGATGGCCGCATTAGCCCAGGAGCGTCTCTGTATCCTGTCGGCGCCTCGCGTCCACCCGATCGTAGCTCTTCACGCGGGTTCTTAGTCGCCAGCCCCCGCCTTCCTTCCCCCTCCACACACACATCCAGTGCCAACTAGTAGCACCAGGCACCAGAGCTGCGGCCCCAACGCCACCAAGGCGCCGCCACACACGCGTCCATTACCTGCAAAGTCGAACGAGACAAGGAAGGAACTGAGCGCCGCGCTGCGGCCGCGAGGCTCAAGGGCGAACTATTGGCCGAGAAGCCGCCGGCCCGCCGCCAGCCACTCAAGGCAAAACCACGGCGGTCGGCCCGTCAAACCCGGCCCACCAACCCGCGGGTTTTAAACCCGACCCACCCACCCACCATGTATATTTGCGTGGACCACATCATAAAACGTGGGGAAGGGTGGCGGCAACAACGGATCGGTCGCGACGGGCCATGGAGGTGCGCTGGTGGCGGCGCTGCTGGGCGATCGCGCGGGCGCTGACGACGCTGCGTTCCGCTTTATTAGGACGAAGAGTTTGGCGAGGACGTGCTGCAGGCGGCGGCGGGGCGCGCGGAGCCCTCGGGCGGCGACTGGGCGGCGGTCAAGGGCGAGGCGCGCGCGGACGAGGCCAAGCACGAGACAGACGAGGACGAGGAGCTCTACGGCGGCGTGTCGACGGCGCTGGCGGCGGCTCCGGCGGGTGAAGCTGCAGCTGCTGGTGGCGACGCGGCGCCGAAGCAGAGCGGGGAGGACGACGGACGACGACGACGACGAGGATGAGGACGTGGCGATTGTGCTGGGAGGAGGACGGGAAGGGCGCCAAGCCCACGCTGCGGTTCACGGGAGGAGGCAACAGATACGTGCGCGGCAGCTTCGTGGCGCCGGCGCATGCGGCGAGTGGAGGACAGAGCGCGCAGCATGGAGCTGCCAAGACGGAGGGCCCCGCAGACGACGGCATCGACGACCTGGCCGTCTTTGGAGGCCGACGAACGGCGTTCGATGTTGACATTGACATGCTCGAGGAGAAGCCCTGGCGCAAGCCAGGCGTCGACATCTCGGACTACTTCAACTACGGATTCGATGAGCACAGCTGGAGGGACTACGCGGCGCAGCAGCTGCGGCGACGTCACGAGCTGGCGGTCGAGAAGGCGCGCGAGCAGGCAGCACGCCATTCTGTCTCGGTCGCCAACCAGCAGCAGGCGCAGCAGCAGCAGCAGCAGCAGCAGCAAGCGCGAGGTGGGATGCCGCCTCGCGGAGGTGCTTCTGGACCTCCCGGACCTGGCGGCAACAACGGACCGAACGGGATGAACCCTCCTCCTGGATGGCACCCAGGCATGGGTCCGCCGCCTGGGTACTGGGGAGGAGGTCCTCCTGGCTGGGGTGGCGGCGGACCTGGTTTTGGAGGGCCGTGGATGGGCGGACCTGAAGATCATGGCGGAGGACGTGGAGGTCGGAGCCGCGGATCTCGGGGAGGAAGCTCTGGTCGTGGTGGAGGTCCTCGCGACTTTGACGAGCGCGGACGGAAAGGTGATGACCGCCGTCCTCGCGGAAGAGACCGTTCTCGATCACAACCACGCCGCCGAGATGATCCGCGGACAAAGGATGCGGCAAGGATGGACGCGACATGTTTGGCAGGGAACCTCGAGATATTGGTAGCGACCGAGGCGGTGGCAGGGACCGTGATGGTGGCAGAGACCGAGATGGTGCCAAGGACCGTGACGGTGGCAAAGACCGCGATGGAGCAAAAGACCGAGATGGAGCAAAGGGCCGGGATGGCGCTTCTAACCGCGACGCCCCTAAGGACCGTGATGCTGCCAAGGAGCGCGAAGCTGGCAAGGACCGTGATGCGGCTAAAGATCGCGACGTTGGCAAGGATCGCGACGCAGGTAGAGACCGCGACCGGGGTCGAGACCGGGGTCGAGGTCGAGACCGTGACCGTGACCGCGCTCGTGAACGAGAGCGGGAGCGAGACCGACCGCGTGATCGGGAAGCCAAGGGTCGAGACGGTGATCGGCGTGAACGCGACAGAGGTCGCTCGCGCTCTCGAGATCGAGACGCGCAGAAGCGGCGGGTGCGCGACGAAGGATCTCGTCCCGCTGGTGAACCTCGGAAGCGGAGACGCTGATCAGTGGTTGGCGCTAGGTACTACATACTGCAGCTAAACTTTTTCGCACTCTCATCCAAACATGAAATGCTATTGATGCCTAGTAGAGACAAGTACTCGTGCATTGCTGAGCGAGCACGTGAGATCCTAGAGCAATGAGCCAGCGAGAGCAACTATTTTGCGAGAGTAATACTCGGGTGTAGCAAACAGCCCTATTGGGATAAGCAATGAACATGATGAAAAGATGGAAGCACGACAAAGTGATTGGCTTTGCTTTTCAATTGAGGCACTGAGCGCGCGTATCTCTTTTCACTTTGAGATCAAGCACTTTCGCCTTCCTACCGCACTGCTGGGGGCGTCCCAAGATGAGGGACATCGGAATCCAAGATCAGCGATTTAGTCTAAAAGAGAGTTTTGAACCGGAGACAGAAAGTCCCATCTGTGTTGAAATGCTTGATGGCAAACATTGTTGTGTTTGTGCTTGCAATTGGATATGGTGGTGGGATTATGAATAACACAACATGCTGTATGGTCCAATCAGATCTGCTTTCGCAGCCACAGCTCCGTCTCGAGTTTGTCCAGATCCTGAGCCAGCACCTGCAAAGCAATATGAGCATCGGACTGGATGCGTTCAACTGGGACGAATGTAAGGGCTGGGAAAGCAGCAACTTCGCCAGCGATCCGTGAGTAGGTTTCCTTTAGTGCCTTCACGATCTCCAGTTCACTTGAAAACTTGGCTGCCACGTAAAAGATACGCGCGTGGAACACTCGGTCCCAAGGCAACGATGCACCCTTGAGACCCATTGCAGTTGCGCTCCAAAGAACGTTTGCAAGCGCTTGAACACTGTTTGATGTCAAGATGTCTGACTCGGACGTGATAGACCTAGCTGTGATCACAGACAAACACATCGCTCGATCGATGACTGTGCGCTCACTTTGGAACTCGATCTCTCCAATACGGCCGCTGTCCACAGAACTACTCGGCGAGAGGTGCTTCACGACCTTGTGAGTGAGAGCTTGGAGCTCCACCTCAACGAGCGCGCTGCGTGGAAGATGCGAAACCTGGATCACCAGCAGTGGTGTATGAGTTGCAAGTGCTCGAAGTTGCTCATCCTTGTCGACTTCGTCGTCACTCTCATCACTGTCGTAGGCGTCTTCATAGACGTCAAGCAGCCCGGCATTATTGCGCAGTTCCTCTCGAGAAGACACGCGGATGGCATCCAAATCTGCGTCTCCCGCGTTGCTACGAGTAGTGTAGATCACCGCAGAGCAGACATGGCGTAGGTTGGAATCAAGCGCCTCGAGCGCACGGCAAGCATTGAGAAAGCTCTGTTTGCCCTGCGACTTGTGGTCGGGGCCAACGAGTCCCATCGTTTGAGGCAGTAGAGCAATCTGGCCGGCCAGAAGGATCAGCGAGCGATGCACAATGTTGGCTTGGCTGTATGGCCCGATACAGTGAGGAGCCCAACATGAAATGCTCTTGACATGCAGTACATCGCGCATCACTCGCTGCTGACGACGCTTGCTGGCACCGCTTCCACGGAGTGCAAAGCAGTCCATCAGTACTCGCGTTGGTGCAATCGACGACACCTCGACGCAGCTGCGAGACGGCGGCAAATGCTGCCCGAAGTAGCGGCAGTATTCCGCATTGATCGCTCCAAATGCAGACATGTCATGCACATACAGATGCACGAAGCAAACATCGTCGAGCGTCATCCCTTCTTGATGCAGCGTATCTTCAACCTGGCGCATGATGTCAGCCATTTCATCGGCCAATGATAGAGTCTCTCCGGGTTTTGAAGAGCAAGTGACACCACTCAAATGTAGCTGATCGCGGAACATACCGGCTGCAGGAATCACCCCTTGCTTATCCTCTGCACTAATTGAAGCAAGTGTTGTTGCGGTCTTGACGGACGAAGGTGAAGAAAGAGTGGATGGAATTGGCAGAAGCTCGGGTGGTGGAAGCTTGGACGCGAGCAATGAAGGACTTGGCGGCTCCTTGTCCTCAAGATGACATGCTTCAATCACAACAAAAGCAACTGGCGCAAAGTAGTCATCCGAATGGAGAACAATGCGGGAAGAGTCGCTGCAAAGCATTATAACTACGGTCAGCAATAAGTCCTCATAGAGATTTGAGATCGATGAGCTGCGTACATGACGATCCGCTTCTTGAAGAGCGGGCAGTCGAGAGTCAGCGTCTCATACTCACCGCCCTCGCCACACACGTTGAGCTGGTACTTCTCTTTCTGATGGTTAGGAAATTTTGTAAGTACAAAAGCTGTCATGAGATCCAGGTTGATAGCTCTGACACTAACCAACTGCATGAAGTCCATCTGAAGGTCAGCAATGGTCCGACCAAGGTGCTTGCGTGGCTGCAGGCCGATCGACGCAACCTTGACGACGATGGCCTCAATGCCCGAGTCGATCATCTCTCCCAGCAGCTCCTCCTGGTCTCGGCGCCACAGGTACCCGAGCGAGGTGAGCCCCAGCCGCGAACAACTGAAAGTCCTCCAATCAGTCTCTCTCGACCAACTAGTTTTCAACAAGTAGCTCAAGACGTACACATTCTCCACGCGGTTGCGCTGGTAGGAGGAGAAGATTGCGCCCGTGCACACGCCTTCAACATCCGGGAAGCGTCTCTGTCATCACATCAACAGGCACAACAACAACCGCAACTCAATCAGCTTTGTTGAGTTCTTCATCGCAAGAAAACCTGGACAAACCACACCTGAACGTCCTGAAGCAGTCGAAAGAGGTCCTCGACCTCGTCGCCATCCGTGGACTCGCTGTAGTCGATCTCGGTGGTCACAGCGCGACCCGTAATGGTGCCCGTGACGAGCGGCAGCCCCATGGACTCGGCGATGAGCGCCACGACGTTGTGGCCCACCGACTGGTACATGAACGAGTCGATCTCGGCAGCCTCGGGCGCCAGCTCCAGCGGCGGGTGGAGGTGCGCCACGCACGCGATCTCGTGCCCGAACCGCACGCTCTCCATCATTGCGAAGCAGCTGTCCTTGCCGCCCGACACCAGCGCCACCACCTTCATCGTGCTCGCGTGTCAATCGATTTCAACTATTGGCGACCAGCGACTCGCAATGTGGTCTACATAATCGTGGTGCATTGAAGGCGAAGCTGTGGTGACGACGTTGTAGACATTGCAATGCGTTCAAAATGCCTTGCAGTGTCAATGGTGGATTGATATGATGGCATGTACGGACTTGGAGATCAGTGATGTCGAGTCGAAGCATCGGAAGCTGTGCTCACCAACATCAAACGCACCATGGAGATTGCCATTGTGAGATTTTGCAATGTCGGCGGTTTCGAGTCCCAGAACTATTCGAGTCGTCTCAGTGTGACGGCAGGCAGACCATGGATCGGTCTCGCAGTGGCAGTAGGAGAGGGGTGACGCCTCCATCGAGGGGAAGCACTGCAAGCTCGCCGTCGACTCCAGATACTGGTGTGCCGTTCGTGCCGCATTTGACCGAGAAGTACGACCCGGATCACCCGGACGCCGACTGGGGTGGCATCGTTCAGCGCTCGTACAAGAAGCGTCTCTTCAACGACCCTGCTGCGACTCGAAATGTGGGTCTTGCTGACATCTCGATTGAAGCCGAGTTACCGTGTAGGGAGCTTACAGTGCAGGTGGCGGTGACAATGATGCAGAACTTAGTGTACGACGAGCATGGAGGGCTCGTGCCGGACCAACCTCAGCCCACCGAGAGCTCCTTTAGCGGCAAGAAAATCTTCGACTCGAACCAATTACCGGGTGGAGCAGAGGTGCAGAGCCTCCATCTGCTGTGCACTTTGCGTGATGCTGTTGCTTACAAATGTCGTCTCCATTGCAGAACGTGTCGGGAATCCCATTTCAGAGTGCAGTTTACCAAGTACGAGTCCCCAAGATAAGGCATACATTTGCAGTGAACTTACAACTTGCTTACACGCTCAGATCGGACCTGGAAGCGATGGCGGTACGCGAGACTGGAAATCGTAAGCGCTAATCACTTGTTATACCTCGATATTCATTCCTTGTTGCTGACTTTCCTTTGGTGGAGCAGAATGAACGCTTCACAAATGTCTATGGAGCCGACTCCGAGTGAGATGTATGCACTCGGAACTCGCCAAAACTCGCAGCACAGACGGCACGTGACTCCAGCAGTAAGACGTACTGACTTTCCCACACATCAAGCTGCTCGGGCTTTGACATTCTCGATTCATCCACCAGTACGAGCAGCATCAGCAAGTTAGCTCCTCTCGAGGTTTGCCTCCTTGGGATAGCAATCAGACATCACCGCCTACGTCTGTCGTTAGCAGTGGCTCCGGAATGACTGGACGCCGTGTTGACTCAAGGCGGTCGCTGCTAGCCGGCATCGGGAAACTTGTCGCATCAGAGGACCTCGGTGAAAATCTTGTGTATGCTTGCCGGCTTAATCAGATACAACCTGTTGCAGAATGCTAATCGAGTTGTTTGCGATACCAGCCGACCAGACCTTCATCTCTCAGAGGGATTCACAAACCCATCGGCCAAGGTTTTATTGGCTGAGAACCAGTACGTTGTTTCATTGTCTTGAGTCGCTGTAGACTAGGCTCACACGCCACTGCCCGACAGCCACAGAGTCACTCTCGGCTACACTGGGCGGCGAAACATTTGAGCAGCAATAGCAATAAACAGATGATATCCGTACGCAATGCACATTCATACGTGTTTTTTGTTTCCATTCCTATAAACCGAAACACACAACCTAATGCAATGCACTGGTACATACCATCTCTCTTCCTACATTGAGCGCATGTCGATCCGGAGAGCAAGTACACTAACGACGATGGCAAAAAACGAGAGCACGCCACCGACAAATACTGGGAGCGCATAACCCATTGATGTTTCGACGAGCGCGGCTCCCACAGCAAAGTTGAGAAGTTGACCAAGGCAATTGGCCGAGTTCATGGCTCCAACATACATCCCAACATCCGATTCTCGGCCAAAGACGTGGATGACAACAGGAACGATGAGCGTGAAAATAGTTGCTTGGGTGATAGCAGTGCCGATCACGATGATGACATCGAACGTCGCGACTTTGGTGAAAGCCATAACCATGAGAAGCGACTGCGGAATGGAACCAAAAGTGATGACCCAGCGGGCGCCAAAACGAACGACGAGCAGAGGCAGAAGCCACGAATACAAATATCCGGTGATGTTGAAGAGCAAGTCCGTAAGCCCACCGGCGAGCCGCACACCATGATTGTAGTCGTGTTGTGCCTGGGAACACGACTCTCCACACACATCAGCTTCCGTGGCATTGCCATTGAACACCTCGATCCCGAAGAACTGGCCCTTGTTCCCGTTGTAAGCGGTGTATCCGTACTGGATGCAGAAGAATACAATGCAGTAGACGATGAGCACACTTGGTAGCGTGCGCAGCCCGTCGTAGATCGATCGAAACGCTCCAAGCACCGAGCTAGCGCTGCTTCGATCTTCGCTTTTGGTGAGCGCGGGGTCGTTTCCGGACTCAGGTTGCTCGGGATCAAGAGGCTCTCGCAGCATATCCGACATGCGTATGTTGACCTTTTCCTTGGCGACAATGCAAACGATACCGACTGTGGCGAGCATGGTGACCGAGAGCATTCCCAGAAACCAGCGGAGTGTTAGGTGGGCTGCACCAAAGATCTCGATGTATCCTGCGACCATGAGTGACCCCAGAACTGATGTAGCTTGGCCGATGCCCGCACCAAGCGTTTGGCGATCCCCCGCGAAGTCGGCGACAATAAGCAGTGCAGGTGTCTGCACCACGTTGACTGTGATATCCATCAACGTATAGAAGACGACGGTAAGCGCGGCCGTCCAGTGGCGAGGTCCGCCATTTGTTGAGTCTCCAAGCGCCTCGCCAAGCTCCCGAGTGTAGCCCATGAGCGTCCAGCAGACAGCGCTCACAATCGCTCCGTATATAAGAAATGGCCGGCGTCGGCCCCATCGACTATGGCTTCGGTCGCTCAGCACACCGACAGTTGGAGCCACCAAGATTCCCGTGAGCGGGCCAATAAGCTGCGTGAGCTGGACAGCGAATCGCGGCAGCATGGTTCCGAGGTAGGGTCCGAGCGCAGCCCACTGTGCAGCCCAGCCCATGTTGGTTGCCATTCGAGGTAGAGAGAGCAGCACCAGCATGGCGATTGAGCAACGCTCCGTTGTCGATTGCGATTCGATTTCTCCTGCCGTGAGTGGCGGAGCTGGAGACACCGGCGTCCATTGCGGTTGCTGCAGGTCAGCGGAGATCTGGAAGTGTGGAGAAGACACTCGCGAGTAGTGATCTGGCGTCGGCGTGCGATTCATCAGACTTCCGTGGAGTGGCTTGAGTGCTTCAGGTAAGATCGAGGAATGAGCTGTTGCTTGCCAATCGAGGCAGCGTGCCTTCGCTCATCATGACGAGAAGAAGAAAAAATCAACTCGCCCTGAAGAGTGCGACCATGCTCAAGTCATTGCCCAACGCCTCCGCTCTGCTTTCAATGCGGCTTGGCAAGATCGCACTCGATGAGGGGCATCGTCATCGCTACAGATCCGAGAATCCGGTAGGATCAGCTGGCAGCGAGGATCCCTAGTGGCTTGCAGATGCAACGAGCGTGACAACAGGGAAGATCTCGAACCCACGCAAATGTCCGAATCAGTTGACAATTCGATCTCGAAGCGCACATGCCTCGACCTGGTAGTCTCGAGCAGCTCACTGGGATGACCGTGCTGATGTGTCTGCATTCGGCTTGCGACGCCACACATAATATTACCAGGATAAGCTTAGTCCCACATGGCGAGCGTGGAGAACTCGACCCTTTCCTCTCGTCCGAAAAACTGTGGGCGTCACGCGGTCGCGTTGCCCTTGTTGCCTGCTCGAGTCTGTGCGTCCTGCATGGCGCGACGCATGCGGTCCTTGGTGCGCTCCTTGAGCTCCTGGAAGAAACTCAGGTCGTCCTCTAGCTCGACGAGCAGGTCGTGGTTGATTCCCTCGGCCTGTGCCTCCCGGAAGGCCTTGCGCAGCTCTCCGATGACGGTGATCACGTCCTTGAGGTGCCGCGTGTCTCGGTCCCGCTGCTCGGCGAGTCGGTGATACTCGGTGAGCTGCATGCGGTTTTTGCCTAGCCGTATGGACTCCATGAGCTGGTCCGTGACCACCGTCCGGCAGTTGCCGCACAGCTGCCCCTCGCTCGCCGCATTCTGCGTGTATGTGTTGGCGATGCCGCTGAGGATCTCGAGGTCTGTGGCTGCGTTCCCTGCTGGCTTTGACGCCGCAGCCTGAGCGTTGGTCCCCGCAGTCGCCGGCGCAGCCGCCGCCATGTTGGTGTACTGCATGGGCAGCACGGACACGAGCGCGGGGCTCTGCGCTGCCTCGTAGAAGCCCCTGCAGGTCAGCTCCTGCTGCCGCGGCCCCGTCGACTCCTCCTCCCGCCCCCGCGGCGACGCCGAGTCCAACGAGCGACTGCGGGACGGCGCCCATGGCCAGCGAGACGGCGAGGTGCGCGGGGGGCAGCAGCTTGCGCTTCTTGGCCACGTCCTGCACATCTTCGTCGTCCTCATCTTCGTCCTGCGCGTCGCGCTTGTCCTCCGCGCCGTCCACGCCGTTGGCCGAGCCGTCGTACTTGCGCAGCAGCAAAATGTAGCCGCCCTTGTTGTCGTTGGCGTGCGGGCCTTTCTTGATGGGCCGCAGCCCGCGCCGGTAGCACTCGGCGCGCAGGTCGTGCGCGCGGTGGCGCTCGTAGGGCTCGCCCAGCCGCCGCCCGCGGTCCGCGCCCACCTCGGCGTCGTTCGACAGCAGCGAGTCGATGTCGCCGCCCCCGCCGTGCACGTCCACCGCGTCCATTGTCCGGGAAACCGAATTGGACTTGCCGGTTGTATGGGAGGAAGGTGGTGTGGTCGACGCGAAATAGACTATACGGGTATACGTTGGGTATACGCTAGAACGCGTTGAAGGCCGAGGAGAGGAATCCACGCGCTATAGTTAGCTGCGAGCTGGATGGCGCGGAGCTAATTGCGGAGTATCTGGGCTGCTATTTTGCTGTGCTGGAGGCTTGTGGGGTTTCGAGGGGAGAGGTCATTTCCATTCCCAGATCGCGGGAGCTTCGGGACACGCCATGGCGGAGACGGAGGCAGAGCTCGCGCGGCTGCGCAGCGAAGTGCACGCCAAGGATGAGACGCTCAACCAGCTCAAGCTCAAGACCAAGGCCTTCGTGGACAACATGCGTGGCGAGCTGGCGGCAGAGAAGAAGAAGGTGGCAGACCTGGAACATCAGCTCAAGGACGCGGCGTCGGGACCCACCGCGGCGGCGCCTGCGGAGACCGAGAACCTCCGAAAGGAGCTCGAGGCAGCCACGCACCGCGAGCACGAGCTTAAAGCGCGCGCCAAGACTTTCGCGGATAACATGAAGGCCCAGCTTGCCGCCGAAAAAGACAAGGTGGCAAAGCTCGAGGCGGAACTCAAGGACAAGGCAGCCCAGAACAGCAACAACGACAGCGGAGAGCTAGCGAGTCTGCAGGCGCAGCTGTCTCAAGCAAATCAGCAAGTAGCCATGATGGGCGACCGACTGCGGAATGTTGAGGCCCAGGCGACAGAAAGCGCTACGCAGGCTGAGCAACTCAGGAAGGAGCTCGAGGCGCTACAGAAGTCAAGTGAGCAGCAGCGACGCCGCCTCGAGGACGAGATCGAGCTACTAAAGTCGCACGAGCGTGACTTAGAGTCTGCAGTCGACTCCCAAAGAGTAGCTCAGTCAAGCAATGCCTCTGCTCTATCAGAAGAGCACTCCAAGCTGGAGGAGGCGCTGCGTCGCAGTCAGGAGCTAGGACAGCAGCTCGAGCAGTACAAGATCGAGAACGAGCACCTTCAGAAGCAGTTGCAAGACAAGGATTTCCAGCTTGAACAGCTCGACAACTATCGCAAGAAGGCAGATGAGTGTGAGACCAGAGCCAACGAGTTCCGCGCTGAAGTTGCCACGCTTCGCGGACAGCTCCAAACCAAGGCGGATGAACTGACTAACTTCCAGTGCTCGTCTTGTTCTGCGCTCCAAATGGAGCTGTCTAGTGTCATGGCCCGCGTCACCGAGCTCCAGGGTGCTAAGCAGCAGCTATCAAGCGCCCAGCAGCGCCAAGACGAACTCTCTCGGCAGAATGTGCAGCTCAGTGAGCAGGTGTCGCAGCGTGACTCGAGTGTCGAGCGACTTCGCAGCGAGGTAGAGACTCTCAAGTCTGAGGTTGCGACCCTGCAGACGCAACTGGGTGCGTCCAAGTCTGCGAGCTTCGAGACTAAGCAACGAACAGAAGCAGCAGAGAGCGAGCGACGTAAGGCAGAAGACTCTCTAAAGGAACTACGCGAGCGCTGCTCGCAGCTTGAGAGCAAGAACCAGGAGCTGACCGCGAATGTGGTAGCTGTCAACAAGGACAGCCAAGAGAAGCGACAAAAGGCCAAAGCGCTTGTCATCTCGCTTACGAACGAAAAGCAGTCGCTTGTGGATGCCAAAAACGAGCTGCAGAAGGAGGTGGATCGCCTACGTATGGAGCTAAACCAGCGCAATGTTGAGACGGAAAAGCGGCTCAAGCAGCTGCAAGATGAGAGTAGCCAGAAGATTGCAGCGAGCTCCTCGAGCATCCAGAGTCTAAATGACGAGATTTCAACTCTCAAACAGACGCTTGCGATCGTACAGGAGTCGGAGAAGAACCAGCAGCGCGCGAAGGAGCTCGCAAATGCAAAGCGCGAGGTCGAGGACTCGAACAAAAAACGACTGGCGGCGAAGGCAGAGACCCAGAAGCTTGCTGTCGAGCTCGAGAACATGCACAAGTGCTTAACACACTTGACGGAGCATGCAGGTGCCACGTGCTCAGGCGACGTCCGTAAGGTGAACCAGTTGCTCGATCGCGTCGGTGAGGCACTGCATGTGCTCGAGAAGAGGGCTGCCGCGGGTGGTAACGGCAAGAAGGCGAGTGAGAAGGATGATAATGATGCAGATACCGACGATTTGCGAGGTCCAGAGGTGGTGACAAGTAGCCCCACTGGATCTGTGCGCAGCCCCACGGGTTTTCCCGCGTCAGGTACCAAGAAAGTAGAAGACAACATTACACAGGTCGACGAGCGGGTACGTTGACTGTGCGAGCTTGAAAGTGAAGTTGCTTTGAGTCTGATGATGAGCTTTGAGAGAACAGATTCAAGTGCTGGCCGAGGTCATCGAGAAACTGTGCGACTTGGCGATCGAACAGAACGACGTGAGCCTCAAGGACGTGCTGCTCGACAAGGTGACCCATTTGTTCACGAACTGCTTCTCCGAAGGACTGCGTGCCGCATACACCAAGGTGGACGACTCGGACGCCGCAACTGCTGTCAAGTCGAAGCTTGGACTCGGTCACTAGTGGTTGGGCTATCGAAGAGGTATTTATTTCCCCCCGCACATGTAATTCCACTATCCTTCTCATTGATCGCTGCATTTTCAACGGAACACTTCGTTGCTCATATTGGATTTAAGGCGCAGCAACAGCAACGCCATCATCATATGCAGTCTCGGATGTCTGGGCAACCTCATTGACATCCACGATGTCCTTTGAGACCGCCTCGCTTCCGGACAGTGCGTCCTCATCTCCTTCTTCCGGAGAGGTCAGCAACTCGGGCTCAAACGGTGCATGCGAATCCTCGGACGACGGGAACAACTCCTCATACAGTCCCGGTCGTTCGCGGCACGTCTCGACGAGAACCTCCATGAGTGCACGAACAACAGCCAGCTCATCGGTCGAGCTCTCACCCGGGGAAGGTTTGTCCTGTAGAGCAGATAGCCGTCGTGCGATAGCCCGCCCATGCTCGAGGATCTCCTCGTGAGCCGACATGACGCTGCGGCGTTCGAGTGCAGCGATCATCGGCGCGCTTTCGACACCCCCAGACGACATATCACTTCCTTCCTCTGTCCTTAGAGCAGTTTGCTCCAGAAGTCCGAGTAGGAGTGTCACCACGTCACTCCACACCCCAGCGAGGTTCGAGCATGTGATCAATTGCTGGAGCTCCTCACAAACGACTAGCGAGAGCAATTGAGCGACCATGACATGTGGACGAAGAGCGAGCGGGTCCTTGACTAGAGACGGTCGACGTCGACGAGGCGTACTGCGGCCGCCAGCAGGCGCCATACGAGGGGAGCGACGTGCCTCGATGGATTCTGATGGTGGTAACTGGCGGCGATAGTACAGAAACGAAGCGTTCGTGGCGGCTTCATTTGCAAACGGCTGGGAGACAGCTCCTCCGGAGCTAGGAGCTGAAGAAGACTTCAACGACATGAGGTCGAAGCCGATCGGTACGAGCCCAAAGCGAAGCAAGTCGAGCCATGCTGCACTACGGAATGACTCCTCCTTTGCCTCGTCGCCGCAGTGAGCTCGGATCATGTGCATGAGAGCTTCGAGTGCGGCGACGATGAGGTCGTTTGATTGCGGTGAAGACAGGTCTTGCTCGTTCTGTTGGCGCAGTAGCTCTCGGCATACGATAGTCACGCCTCCAATAAAGCGGAGCCGCTCTTCCTTATAGTTGGTCGTCTCAGGCCGCAACGTGTCAAACATGAGGACAAGCAATTCAAGCGGACGACGCGGTCCCCATGCGTCTCGAGACGAGCGTGACTTTGATGCGAACATCAGCATCTTGGTGTAGCAGTCACTTACTAGAATTTCGTTGCCGTCGGTGTTCCAGAACTGACCCGTGACCAGGCGCTCCAACAGTGCAAAGCCGTGGGAAGCTGCGTGGCGCGTGCTGACTGACCAACTGATGAGGCAGCAAACTGCAAGCCAGTCCACTCGGGAGTAGCGGAGCTTCTCGGGTGCAACAACAGCCACGTACTGCGCAAGACCGCAGACGATTTGGGTCACAAACGGCTTTAAGATCGTCTGGCTGTCATCGCCGACAAACTCGGTAGCATCCCCCGTCAGTGCCACGGTGAGCTGCTGCAATTTTGCCAGCGCCAGCTTCCCCGATTTCCATAAGCACACTGATGAAACTCATCAGCAGTGCGCTTCCAGCGTCACTTTGCGTTCGCATAACCCACGAGAAGATTCCGTTGACGGACTTCTGCAAAAGGAAGCACGCATTCTCGTACGACAACCCTCCAGGACTGGTGTTGGTCGACAAGATGGGCCGAAGCAGCTCAAGTATCTGGAGGTAGTGAGCTTCGAGAGTAGCCGAAACTCCATCGTCATCGTCACTTCCTCCCGCCAGGAGAGATGAGCTTGAAGCAACTATTTGGCTCAGGAGGTGCTCGAAGAGTACACATCCCCCTTGACTGAGCGGGCGTTTGGAGCTTCTTTGAGTGCTGTTTGGAGTTTGTGCCTGCTCTTCGCCCGAAGAGTGATCCGATCCGCGAAGGGACTCGAGGATTTCGTCGTGAAGAGCTTCAATGATCTCTGCGAGGGCACGGCATGGAAGGTTTGACACGTCTTCTACCAAGAACTCTAAGCGATACGGCGCGAGTGTGGATCGAATCCATGCGTCGGAGCCAAACGGAGCGTTCTTCTCAATGTCAGCATCTTTCACATCGCTGGTATCTTTACGCTGGGGCTTCGGGTCGAGCAGTAAGTCTTCCGTATGCAGAGACAGCTCGACTGGGCTTAGCTTATTCAGATCAAAGTCGGCTGATAGTGTCGTCGAGGGTGAGGCAGCGCGCCTCGCGATGACGCAGCATTCCCAGCAGAGGCACCCAGGTTTGAATCTAGTGCTGAGAGCAGCCAAGCGACGCCACTGAAGAAACCGCCGCCCCCCGCATCGTTGCTCTCTGCAACTTGGGCACTCAAAGCAATCTTTCGCTCCAGTTCCTCCTTGTTGTGATACACCAGCTCCACAAACTCGCGGCGCTCATCGGATGATAGCAGCTCACTACCGAGCTCCGGCGGGAAAAGAACACGTGGGGGAAGTGCACGGAATTCTCGGAGACCACTGACGACCCGGAAGAAATACTTCCACGATCGACTAACCAACGAAAGGCTGCACGTACTCACCAGCTTTAGTACTGCCGCAGTAGCAATTGGTGCACTCTGGTTGCTGCAAAACAGCCAAATACCGTCCGCACGACCATTGTACCCGTTTGGATACACATCGGAGGACAACAGCGCCGTGTACTTGCACAAGCGAACAAACATGTTGTTGCAGTGATCACCCTAGGTTCAAGTGTGACGCAACCGCAGGCCCCGAGCACAAATCCATTGCACGCAAGCTGGAGCGTACTCTTCTGTGGAACGTAATGGATTCCTTCGCGATTCATACCACTTGACGAAGATGTGTCTCCGACCGAACGACCTCGCTCGTTCGCGTTTGAAGCGTTTACGAACTGCTGGAAAACACTCGTGAAGGCTCGCATCAGGTGCGTTTGAACGAGCTCGAAGATGTGGCGGTCATACTGCTCCCCTGCAAAAGCGGCGCTATCTCGCAGATGCTCTGCACGTGCATTAGTCGACGTGCTTGATTGCAGCGTTTCTACCCGCGCTTTCTCTTCTATCACCTTCGAAGCTGCTGTGGACTCGACCTGCGAGGAAGAAGCGTAATGTACAATGAAGCGCGAGTTTCGTGGGTCGCTTTCAGCCTGGTTCAGCAAGTCTTTCCATCGGTCGCTCGTAACTTCACCATGCTTGCCACCATCTTCGAAGGTCTTGATCTCGTCCTTGGCGATTGTATTGTACAAGTCTGTCAGGAAATCATTGGGTAAATCTTGGTTGTGCGAAACCTCTGGTCCGTAGTTTTTGTTGTTCTTGATGAAATCTTCCAGCGTCATCTTCTTCTCGGGTCGGATGTTTGGGTTGTGCAAATCCGTGTTCAGCATGATCAAGCTAAATGACAGTAGGTACGCGACATCAACAGACGCCATGAGAAACCGGTCGCGGCATTGCTCATACACTTGAAGAGAAAAGGCATTTAGGATGCGATCAATTTGCTGTGCTTCGCCAGGTAGTCGGAAACTAGCTAGGAACATCCGGAGTGCAGCCACGACGCTTTCACCTTCAAAGTTGAACGAGTGGACAAAGTTGGCGAGTACATCTCGGTGAAAGTCCATCGTATCAGCTTCGTGAATCTCAGGTCTTCTCGAACTGCTTGACTTCTTTTCCCATTGCACCGAGATACACACCGACTGCGTCCTTTCGCAGTCCTTGGGGAAGCGATCGGAGGAAAGTCGCAAGTGACGAGCTATCCAGAGGTGTCGGTAGGAATGAGTGCTGCTGCAGGTACTTGATTCCCGCCAATGGTTTGCGGTTGAACTCTTGGATCCCATGTTGGAAAAACTTTTTGCGCTGACGCTTCTTATATAACTCATCTGCCGAAATGTAGGACCCTGCAGTCGGAGACTGGGGTGGAGGCGTGTCCCCGTTTTCGTCGATCAAGTTCTCGTCGTGGATGTCGTCGTCGCTGGCATTGTTGCTTGAACCTCCAGCCATATCCGCACCTATACGCGGCTGAAGGCGCTGCGTACGCAAGTAGACTACATACAGTGCATTGAACATGCCGCGTAGCGCGAGATCTCCGATTGCTTGAGCCCAAAGGAAATGGGATTCTTCATGTGACTCGGCGCATGCGACGTGGGATTGCTTCACCACTTGTGACTAGCAAGTCGAAAATATTCTGCGTCAGATCAGAGCGGTTGCCATCGCAGTCGTAGTTGACATACAGATCGGGGAGCAGGGTCTCTTCCCCAAGCAAATCGACCATGCAATCGAGGATCTCGAACGATGTCATATACAGCCGCGACAGAGGCACGCTTTGACCTGTGAATTCTTCGACTGCTGCCTCCACAATCATATTTTTCCCAGTTGGCGCACGATCGTCTCCTGGACTATTAGACGTTCGAGATCCGAACGCTCCGTTTGAGTCATCGCCGCGGGGAAAGGAAGGGTTGGTCACGTCCAAATTCGTCAACGTCCAGTGCAGAGTGTGCCCAAAGACACCGTTCAGAATCGCCTCTACTTGCATCTTTAGAACGGAGCGCAGTCGCGTCCAAAGGAGCCGGATAATATCCAAGCACACGCCTGGAATCTTGATGTCTGCGCTTGCTCTGCGTCGTAGCATACATTGGTCAGTCTATGTGAGTGGAGTAAACCGAGAATCGTCAAGTCGATCTCACCCCAAGCGACAGTAGCGAAGTAGCTCGCTGCACAGATCGTCCTTGATAAAGAGCATCAGCGACGGAACCTGTACAATCTTCTCGGCATCGCACTCGATAAGCGCTCGCTGCAGCAAACTGAACGACAGGAACACTTCGCGACGGCTCGGACCGGCTGGTGCGGTCGACGGAACTCCATTCGCACCCATCGACCCGCCACCCACGCTGCTCCTCTGATGCAGCTTCTGGCACAGGAACCCTACAATTTTAACTGCACAAGGCAATCCAAAGCCAGGGCGGAAGCTCCCGCCACTTGGCCCCGCGACCGCGTCATCGTAGACTGCCGCATTCGAGAAGATAAATGCTACCGACTCGTGTAAAAAGCTGGAAGCGGTCGAGCGTAGCGACACCGTGATGTGGGGCTGCATTATCACAACAAAATTCCGTCAGGAACCCAGGAGGTAGCATCATTCAAAAAAAAACCGAGACGCACGTCGTAGCGGCCGGCGCGGCTGAGCGCGTAGAGCGACTCGACGAGCTGCCAAGCCGAGTGGTCGGACAGCCAGCGCGCGCAGGGCGACTGCACCACGGCGTAGAGCGTGTGCACGACGAGCACGAGCACGTTCTGGTCGCTCTCAGGCGTTGGTTTCCTGGAACCTACACTGGCTGACGGCGTCCACGACGTCCGACACGGCGTCCGCGAGCGCCACGTCATCTGCTCGATCGGCCCAGGGCCACGCACGCAGCAGGTTCTGCACGGCCTCGAGCGCCGCGCCGGTCAGCGTGCTGCTGGCCTGCTCGTGGCGGATGACGTCCAGGAACGGCCGCACGACCGACGCCGGCGCGAGCTCCGCGATGCCTGCACGCCGCCGCTTAGCACCACCGCTACCCCTTCTCCATACACCACGCGGGCTACGCACTCTGGCAGCGCAGCAGGCGCGCGCGCAGCAGCGAGAGGCTCTGGAAGATCGCGAGCTGTCCGTCCTGCGAGGGGAAGCGCACTTTCTCGTCAGTTTTGAGGCCGTCCCGGGGCCCCCAGAGACGCGGAAAGCACGCACGCGGCCGGATTTGCGCGCGCTAGACAGCGAGTACCCGTGGCGCCGCCGCGCGAGCCCCAGCGCGCGCTGCAGGTCGCTCAGCAGCACGGCGCGCGGCGTCGTCATGGGGGGAGTTCGAGTCAGCTTTCCGCTTGTTAGCCATGCTGGCTGCGGCACGCGGGGGTACTGTCGACGCAGGATGTATAAGGTCTGGGCGTGGATCTTGCATTGGATTGGCTGGAATGTGTGCTCTATTTCGTATTTTAGCCAATTATAGTGGAGTAAAACCACTGGCCCCCAGACAGTCGTGTCGTTTGGCGTGTTGTTGGGAAGAAGCTCATTTAGCAGCGAGCGTCGTGGGGGAGAAGCGATGATTGCGAGTTCCTGTTTGGGATTTCACTCGTGCTGCGCTTTGTGGCGTCTGCTGGTGCAGCGCAGAGCTGGTGTTTGTGTGTGTGGATCGACTGAGGGGAATGGAATGACGAGACGGAATTTTCCGATCGACCGCGAAAGGCGTGGCGGCCGTCTTGGCTCGCTCGTTCTTCTGTGAGCAACCATATTCATGTCATAGTTACACTGACCATTCCCCCATCAATGATGGCGTACGTGCGTTGAGTGAGAGCGCGTCTGCATATAGGAGAGCGCGTAGAAATGATGACAGCGATAGCTCCTTGTTTTTAATTTTTTTTTTTCAAGGAGCAGTACCAACGCGGGTAATCTCTTCGGCCCACGTTCTGTTGAGTTTGGACGCCCTGATCTACGCATGAAAGCTCTGTGTGTGCTGGGTTTGCTAAGCGTGTATTGGTTTCAAAATTGTCGAGTGCATCAACACCGACGCGCTTGTGGAAACATGTGAACCTCCTCGTCGCCACTTGGAGGCAGTACCAACGGCGCAAATGTGGACGTGGTGCGCAGTTCTGTAGATTCCAACGAGCAGATTTACCGCATTTGTTTGCGTGTGCAAAGCGCGAACATATCGCCGGAAGAAATGATGCTGACTTCGACTCTTACAGCAGCACCAACTACACTGCTTTCTTGATGTCGTTGTGCGGCTGTGTGGTTCTGTTGAGAAACAAAGTCTGATCTTCACATGGCATTCCCCATTCCTCTGGGTTTATAATTTTCCTGCGGATATTGCACTTAGGCGATCGATTGTATCTGAGGCAGCACTCGCCGTTCGAACCAGTGACGCTCTCCGACCGTGTTGGTTCTGTGCTACGCGCGGGAGTTGGCTAAAGATATTCCAGCCTTCGAACACGCACGTAAGACCGCTCGTTCCGGCCTCTGCTCGTATGACGCTGATACCTACGAGGTACCGCCCGCACAAATCATAAAGCTCCAGTAATTCGTTTTCCAGGTCCTCGGAGGACTTCTCTCCGCGTGGTTCTTCTTGAACTTGTGCTTGCCCTGTTTGTGCGGATGCGGTTGGTGCAAATGGGAAGCTAGCCGCAATTGACGAAGATAAGCCAGTTTTCGACGAGTCTACAGGACTTTGAGGCAGTGCTGACTGCGATCCGGTGCGAGCTAGTGAAGGCACACCACTGCTGCTAGTTTGGGCGTATCTTGTAGCGGCAAATTCCTGCCGAAAGGAGTCTCCGATTGCCATCCACGCCGTTGCTAGTCCTCCAGCGTTAGTCAACACGCGAGCTAGCCATTCAAAGTGTTGGGGCACAAGTGCTGATCGAACCCAAGCGTTCTGGAAAACGGTTGCTCGGAGATTGTCGAAAGTCCAGGTCCAGCTTGTTTCTTGCGAGAATGCGAGTAGGTGTGCAATCAGTGATAGTGCACTGCGAAGTGAATGAGTCGGAGCCGAACGATCCTTGCGTATTGTAGCTGAAGGTAGAGATGTCGTGGATCCCCTGTGCGATGCTGAATAACTAGAGGATCCTTTCTGCTGAATTTTGGCTTTGTTGGTCTCCTGCTCTTTGATACGTGCCTTTTCCTCAGCGACAAAATCAAGGACCTCGGCGGTTTGATTGGCACTGGCATCCAGCTGTTCAACTAGTTGCTTGAGGATCTCAGAGATTGCTCGACGATTCAGTCGAATATCAAGCTGTGATAGGCATGACCATTGTGTGCCAACATCCAGTCGCTTATTCGTGAGCATGTCTTCCAATGTGTGGCTGCATAGCATTCTAAAGGAGAAGCGCTGAAGGAGATGATCAAACTGCATCGACGATGGAAGGTTCAAGCTTTGCATCACTTGGTAGAGATCGAGTCCGCCACTAAAGAGCAGGACCAAACGTATAACCGGAGAGTTTGATATTGAGCTAGTTGCTCCCCCAGTTCCTGACCGCAACTGCATTTTGGAAGGGATGGTCACAAACCATTTGAAAAAGAATGGAGTGCCTCGATATGATCCTGAACCAGTGGTCGATCAGCCAAGATAATTTCTGCGCTAAATGCTGGATCTCAGGCATCTGTATTGATCATTCGAATTAATTAGTGTCAACGGGACACCAATTCTCAATTTGATGTACCAACCCCGAGCTCCAGTTCGGCAAGCGACATCGACGTACACAAAGCACTCGGCCCCACGCTCAAGATACTTTAGCTCATGGAGCGTGGCTGCCGCTGTTGTACCAAGGCAACAAATATTTGGTGACTCAGTTATCGGAACCAATATAAAGAGAAAAGGCAACGTACAATCAGCGTCGGCATTGTATGTGAGATGGATCGTTGACCGCGTTGAAAACGATTGACCGACATCAAGCTTGAGTACATAGTCGCCTCGATCGAGTTCTGGCGTAGTTACAAGTTGACTTGCTCTTAACATCCCGGTCTTGGAAGCCTTCCGGATCCAATCAAAAGCCCACGATACATTCCGCTGGCAGCGTCGGAGTAGCCCAAAAGAACCTAGAACTGTTTGCAAGAGCCACCTGCGCCAAGGCTATGAACGACTGGACATTAATCAACACGTAACATTTCATTATCAAGACATCTCACCGTTTTAGAGGTGACAGTCCACCCCGAGAAAAGGAACCGGCGAAACGAAGCTCTGTAGACTCTTGAGCCTTCCATCGCAGACAAGTTGAATGGAAGATCGGATTGCTGGGTGTATCCAAACAGCCGGAGTGCCTTTTTGGAGCTACGAATGTGCTTCAGACACTTGTCAAACTGCCGTTGACGCTCAATTACTTCGACTATCTCTTTTTCTGAGGCCAGCAGCCCAATTTCAGCAAGAAGATATGGAAGACGAGAAATCTCGAGCGAAAACGAGTCACCGCTCACTGCGTACTCTTCGAACAGCGCCTTCGTTTTGCGAATCAGGGCAATTTCTGGCCATTCGATCTCAATTTTTAGTGACCGCAGATCCTTCTCCAGCGGATGGTCGGCTTCAACTGCTTCTCGGTATGCCACAAATCCCGCGAAAGTCATGCAGAAATTGGCGTCGATCTCGCACGAGTCGCTAACGAACATGCGCCACGTCTCGCTGTTATCTGCGACTGCATGCATGTATGGAGCCGCTTCATACTGCTCCAGTGCCGTCATGTACTCGACGAACTCCTCGTGGCTCCAGGCGCCGTCTCTGTCTTCGTCAAACAGCTCCCAGACCTTCCTGCACATGGCGCGGCCGAGCGGCAGGACCCTCCACGAGGTCCTCTGTGCGTCCGGCGGATCAAAGTCGAACCGCTGCGCCGCGAGCTTAGCAACCAACTCGTCTCCAATCCGTTCGCTTACGCGTCTAAACAGGGCGGCGCCGTCTGCTTCTCCTGATGTCCTCGCGAGTCGCCAACGTCCAGGAAATACGCGCTCTCGTAGCCGTCGTGACGGCCCCAGCCTCGCGTAAGTTGCCAGCCACGGCCCTGAGACCCGCGCGCAGCTCTCTCCTGAGCTCCTCGACGGTCGCGAGCGTCGCGCTGCGCTCCTGCGCGCCGTCATCCTCGTCACCTTGGCCCAGCAGCTCCATGTTGCATCTGCGTCGTTTCGAGTCGCGTATCTTCAATGTTTCAACGCCATTTCAACCAATGGTGTTTCGAGGTGCATTTTTAATCCCACTTCGTTGGCTGAAAAGAAAGTGGTTTTTGGCACGCAGCGATTCGGTTGGCTGAAAAAGAACATTGACACGCCAGCTTCTCGAGAACCTTCCACTCGTGAAAAGGAGAAAGGCGGGAGCATGGAGACCAAGGCGAGGGCCGCGCTGTTCAACGCGCTGGCGTGGCTGGACGCGCTCAAGACGCGCGAGGGAGCGGACGCAGAGAGCGTCGAGGTCGCGCTGCAGTGTTTGTCGTGCGTTTCGCGCTGGCTGGGGGCGGGGGACGCGGGCGGGGGCTGAGCGATCGTGGTGCGCGAAATGCAGCGAGGCGTTCGGCGTCAACGTGCAGGACGCGGCGCAGCGCCGCGAGCTGGCGGTCAACAGCGCCGCCAGCTTCGAGGACATCTTCGCCGCTGGGCTCAAGGCGCTTGGACTCGAGCTGGGCGAGGTGCGGCTTTGCAGGCGGCGGTGGTGGCGAAAGATCTCGATCTCATGGCGGTGGGTTTTTGTGTGTTTCAGGCGGCGGCAGCGGAGCCCAGTGTGGACGACGACCCGGTTGTGTCTAAGAGTAAGGGGTGAGGAGTGGAGGAGAGTGGAAGGATGCTGGCTGACGGATTGCTTTTCTGCTTTGTGTTCAGACCCGGAGCTGTGGAAGAAGTGGGTGGCCAAGCTCGAGGACAAGGGCTTCTTCAACGGCGCGCCGGCGGGATCGCAGGAGCATGCCAACCGCACCAAGAAGGCGCTGGCCAAGTTCAAGGAGAAGTTCGGCGACGTCAAGCCCGCTGCGGTGTGTGCTATACAAAAGTATTTGACAACACGGATATCGGGGCTCACGATGTTTGATTTTGCTCTGACAGCCTGCGCTCTCGAAGGAGGAGAAGGAGGCCAAGGCGGAAGAGCTCAAGGCCCAGGGTAATGCTGCGCTCAACGGCCAGGACTACAACCGCGCAGCGCAGCTGTACCGCGAGGCGCTCAAGCTGTCGCCGGATGGACCGAGCTCGCATATCTACCACTCCAACCTCGCTGCTGCGCTCATGTACCTGCACAAGTACACGGAAGTCATCGACCACTGCGAGCAGTCGATTGCGCTCAAGCCATCATATGTGAAGGCGTACTCGCGCATGGGCGGTGCTCAGATCCACCTCAAGGACTACCAGGGAGCAATTGACTCGTTCCGCCGCGGTCTGGAGGTCGACAGCACGAACGCCGCCTGCCGCGACGGTCTGGCGGATGCTGAACGCAAGCTTCGTCAACAGCAGAGTGTTGCGTCGACCGGCCCGTCTTCCGGCCAGAGTTCGGGCGGTGCCGGCGCTGGTGGCATGCCTGATCTGTCGGGTCTTGCGAGCATGCTTGGTGGCGGAGGTGGTGGCGGCCTCGCTGATCTCATGAACAACCCGGCTCTGCAGCAAATGGCATCGAGCATGATGCAGAACCCCGCCATGATGCAGATGTAAGTTGCAATTATGTCTACCAGCTGAAATCTTAGTTTGTGGTGTGCTGACGATGGAGCGATACTGCAGGGCACAGAACATGATGCAGAACCCGGAGATGCTGCGGAATATGATGGGCGGACTTGGCATGGGGGGCGGCGGCGGCGGCGGCGGCGGAGGTGCTCCTGGCGCCGGAGCTGGCGGCATGCCGGACGTCAGCGGCCTTATGAACAGCCCCGAGATGATCGCGGCACGCTCGGACCCGGACCTCCAGGACTTTTTCCGGGACATGGACTCGGAGGGTCCGTCGGCAGCCATGCGCCACATGTCGAACCCGAAGGTGTCCCAGCTTATGCAGAGCCTGATGTCTCGCATGGGATAGAGCTGGTGGTGTGTTTCGGCGATTCTGAGCATGATCACGAAAGGCGGCAGGGCTCGGCGCAAGTCAGCACAGAGTTAGATGAATGGAAGTTGTGCCAACTACATCAAGAGAATCTGAGCGTGGTGCTTGACATTGGCCTTACGTGAGCACGCCGCGCTATCATCTAGAGTGGTACGGCTGCCTAGTGCTTGACGAACTTGGCCGTGCTCTCGAGGAAAGCGAGGTACTCGCGCTGCTCCTTGAGGTCGGCGAACTGCGTGATGAACTGCGCGAGGTCGTCGTCGACCTTGCGCGCGGCAAGGTAGTTGTAGAAGTGCTCCTGCACGTCGAGCTCGAGGTCGATGAAGTTGGGGCCGAGGTAGAGGTCGTCCTTGTCGGCGGCGGCAGCCACGTCCTTGAGGAAGCGCACGCGCTCGACGGTGAGGTTGCTGCTGGCGACGCCCTCGAACTGCAGGCCCTGGTTCTCGCGCGTGACCTCGGCGACGAAGCGGATGCCGGGCAGCTCGTCCTCCGGCTCCTCCTCGTCCTCTTCCTCCTCCTCAACCTCCTGCTCCTCGTCATCCTCGTCGAGGTAGTCGTCCTCGTCGAGCTCGACGACGTCCTGCACGTCGAACTTGACGCGGATGGCGTCGCCCAGCACCTCGCCCTCGAGCACGACCTCGGTCGATCCCTCGGCCTCAGCAATAGAGAAGACCTCGGCCACGCGCGCGCGCAGCTCGGCCAGCTCCTCGCCCTCGAAGCAGTTGTCCTTCTCCTCCTCGATCTCGCGCTGCGCATGGAGCCACTCGATCGTCAGTCGTCGCAGTTCGGCGCCCAGCGACGCGCGCGCGCCTCACCTTGAGCAGCGAGCCGAGCGTCGACTTGTCGCGCGCCTGCAGCGCCGCCAGGAAGCGCGGGCGCGCGGCGCGTGAGGCGCTGGAGGCGGCGAGGCGGGCGGCGCGGGCGAGCATCTTGAGGTTCAAGGTGTCGGATGGGGAAATGGCAGTGGATCGCAGCCACACGGCTGAGAGGTCTACGATTGGTCGAAATGCGGAAATGCGAGGCGGTGATTGGCCGAAAGTCCGCGCATTCTCGAATCTTTTGCGCTCGTAAAAAAAGCTGCTCGAACATGGGATGGCGGGGATGAGACCGATGGGAGCTGCGCTTGATGGCGACGAGAGCCCCGCCAGGGCCGCGAGCCGCCGCCAGAGCTCGGGGCGTCGCGAGGCTCGCTGGCCGCTTTTGCTGCGCGCAAATTGGCGGGATAGTACGAGCTCCTTCGGCGCTGAAAGGCTGAAGAGCCCGTCGTCGAGGACTGGCGGGCTCTAGATCGCCGAAGGCACAGCGCTGCGTGTTGTGTGTGTGCGCCGGTGAGAGCGAATTCAAAAGGCGAAGCTGAGCCATCCCTGTTGCGTGTGTTCATGTGTGCGTGGGGGAGATCTCGTACGTGTAGACGCTCTCGAACGCGGCGTCGGGCGGCAGGAAGCTGCTCGAGTCGATGGCGCGCGCGGTCATCCCCCACCGAGCTAGCAGTGGGGCGATCGAGCGAGAGATGCTGTAGTTCACGGTTCGTTAGCAAGAAGATGGCAATACACCTAGCATTGATGTCGATACCTTCGGAGCTGGTACGTGGTCACGAAGCGAGCTGACGGGCTGCAGCGGAGATGAGAGCCACTGTGGCCACCACCTTCTCAAAGTCTGCAAAGCCACCAGAGTCAGATCAAGGTAGCGATGGCCATCAGTCTCTACTATCTTACCTTCAGACTGGTAGAAGCAGTCGGCGGCCAGGACCACGTCCACGGTCTCCAGCACCTGCAGCGTGCTCTCGGGGAGCAGCATGTCGCCCCAGTTCAGTGGGAGAAACTCGACCACACCTTCCAACCCGTTGAGTTCAATGTTGGTCTCAGCGTTCCGCTTCGTGTCCGTCGCGTCCGACCGGTCCGTGAGGTACACCTGGTCGATCGATAAGCTAAATCTCCATAACAATCAACAGTAAGGTGGAATGTTGTACCTTTGCGGGCTTCGAGCACAGCGCAGCGAGGATGCCGGGCAATCCCGTACCGCAACCGAGCTCCATGATCACTTTTCCGCTGAATGAGTGACGCTCGGAGGCGACGTAGTGAGCTAGGACCTGAGCCGACGGCCATACGAACAGTCCATAGTGCTGCTGGGAAGTCGAGGAATCGTCGGCCCCTACGTCTCCTATGAGTTCGACCAGCCTCACCGTTCACCCATTTGGACTCTACAGCGTCGCCAGTAGCGTCCACGAGAACTCGACGACGCTTGACACCTTCAAAGTCGAGGTTTTCGCCTCTTGGAGTCGGTGGGGAGATTGCTGGGAGCTTGAAGCTTAGGGTTTGCGGCGAGCTTGACCGTGTCATACGTGCTTGATCCCGAAGTGGTCAAATCGAAAATGACCCAAATTTTGGACTCAGATCACGTAAATACCGATGGCGAGGAAAGAGTTGGCAGAAGAGCTATGCATTTGTTGGTGTTGCTCAGCGATTAATTTCCATAACAACTGCAAAAAAAAAAAAAAAAATGAGCAACGAGTTGTGAGGGCTTACTACAACAGCCGCGGTATTCCATGCTCGAGGGCAGTGTCTAGAAGCTTGAGGTTTGTCCACTGTTCGCTAGTTTGATCAGTGCGATTGCGAACAACTTGTACTGCATGAAGCAGGCGATTCGCCATCGCCTTTGACATTCCCACTCGACTCAATTCGAGTTCGCCTTCCTGCGTCACATCTCCGTCAGATATGCAAGGAGCTCGTGTCTCTTCTTTATCCCAGTCATCCCATTCGGCAGTGATGGTGGCGGTGCTTGTATTGATCGACTTGGTTGATCCATTAATCTGGTGTTAAGGCTAGTCTTTTCGCAAGGACAACTCAAAAATTCGTCAATGGGTATATCTGCGCGATCGCACCAATGACTCCACATTGAGAGATAAAGCTCGCATATCAGTTTGGGGTGGTCAATAATATTGGCCGTGCTGCGAAGAATCAGGTCAAACTCGGAGAGAATATCGGTTGCATCTAAAGTCATCGGTTCGTGTTGGATTAGCGTCAGCAGGGTCGATAAAAGCTGCATCCGCCCAGTTGACTTTGATAGAGTGATCCAGCGCGCCATGTCATCAGACAAAAGCCAAGCTAAAACAACCCTCTCTAGAGCAACCCAACGCATTTCTGTGGCAAAGGGGTGTGCTAACTCGGTGGCACTTCTGTCAAACATCTGAATCGTTGCTGACGCTACTGCTGGAAGCATTTTGATGAGGTTGATGCACATCTGACGGTCAATGAAGGGTGATTCTCTCCTTTTACTTACCTGACCTTCATTTATCCGGAATGTATCAGGCAAGTTCTGGTGAAGGTCCCATAACAACAAGTCCAGCATCTCGAGTAGTTGTTCAGGTGGCTTTTGCAGCGGTTCGAAATGCGCAAACAGCATTGCGAGCATTTCTGCTCTGACTACACCCACTTCGGCATCACTTTGCTCTCGTTTCGAGCTCCGAACCAATTCGCCTCCAGCGCTCCAGATCACATCCTCCCAGAGCGCCAATTCCAGCTTCTCTAAACTCCGGTTGACTGCTGACTCCCATTCACGCAGGTAGCGAAGATGTAGAACAAGAAACTTGCCACAGTACCATCCGACTGCGTTGCGTTCTGGACCTCGCTTTGTCCGAAAATCATTTGCTGCACAACTCTAGGTTGCCGGAACCAGATGCATAGGCGCATTAGACTAGGAAGCACCTGCGTTGAAATTCGACGGAGCTCGAACTGTTTCGACGATATTCCACTTACTGCTTGAGATAGCCATCCACCAATAGCCTCTTCCCAAAGCAATGAACTGGTTTTCGGTAGTTTGTGATTGCCATCATTTTCAACGAGCCATTGATCCAGTTGATCCATGATCGAGATGAGGGTCGTCGCTTCTAGTCTATCAGGAGACTCAATGACCCATGTTGATGCTGCTAGCTGTTCGTGGGCCCATCTGAGCTTAAACATGTCCAAAAGATTAATAGAAGACACATCTGCCTTCGACGGTGAAGACTCATCGATTCTCAAAAACTCAGAGCGAACAACCCACTTTCCAATAAGTTCGGCGACAGCATCGATGCTCAAAAGGCGTCCCTCTAACTTCTGCCATGGAGCATCGCTCCGTAAATCAGAGCTATTGCTCAGCGACAGTATCAGCAAGACGAACAAGTGAATGGCAGCACCGTCCAAAACTCCAGTTTGGTTGACGGGGTACGTTAGTGACAATTGTGCTAGGGCTCGAACGACAGAACTACTGCGCTGCCGAACACTCGAGGCAGGATGCGCCATATAGCGCTCCAAGGTCCCAAACACCAATCTCCAGTGCTTGACGAGGAACGGCGGTGGCAGCCCAGTTACTATCATTGAAAGCAGATTGAGTTTCCCTCCGCCTCAAACGCATCCAGAGCTGGTGTGCTCACATGCAGGGTCGCCGATGAGAGTAATTTTCCGTGTGGGATCCGGTTCAGCTTGCTGATTGTCTCTTGGAAAATGGCAAGGCGACCAGGCTCTTCGCACAAGCCAGCAAATCCAGCCATACAATCGGCAGCACCTTGTCGGATTGTGAGCTGCTCGTGCTGTAGAAAGCGGTATAGCACCGGTTTCAAAGACACAGACTATTCCCTGGGGGAGACGAAGAAGATGTAACCCCTGACCGACTCGATACGTGACGGCTTGTTGTAGACGATCGGATTGCGTGGCTGTGCTTTGGTGCGAAGATTCTTTCACAATGGAGTGCAGGAGCAGAGAAATAGCGACCAAAGCTCCCTCGTGCTCTGTCCACGCACGAATAGTGTATGCTGGAGAATCTACCGGCTGCACATCTGCGAGAACTAAAAGCAGCCGATTGATATAACGATCTAAAATCTCACTTGTCGGGAACAGCACTGCTGCCTTTGTTGCCGCCTTTGCGGTGTCCTTGCGAATAGCCGACCACACGTCTGTTATGCCAACAATCAGTAAGTCAATCATACCCTCAAACATTGTGGTAGTGTCGTCAGATAGTATTTTCGATGCCGCATGTGAACGCGCTTCACTATAAACTGCCTCATTGAAGAATGACAGCGCTTTCTGACGCACTCGCGGCTCTTTGATGAGTCGAATCACTCGAACGGCCGCCGACAATGCTTCTCCACTCCATTCACATGCACAAAGCGAGCTAGAATTGAGAGTGTAGGGGTCAGCAATAGAAAATGCGCTACGTAAATGGCATCACATACCTTTTTAAGGTGTCTGCGATGATGTTGGCTGCAGAAGTTGTGCGAGCACTTGGCTTGGCAAATTGAAATCTCTCAGAGCATGTGAAAAGGTCGCTTCCAGTCACACCAGGAGATCCAAACCAAAGAAAAATGCCAAATGCAAGAAGCCCATCTAGTAGAGTCGGCAATCCTATCGTCGGTTGGAAGGGCTCACGAGCTAACACGGCCATCCATTGTGCGGCTTGCTCTTTCATAAGAGCGTCACTTAGATCCTGACCAGCAGTCCTGCTTTCATCAGAGTAAGTCCTGTGGAGCAGCTCCCGCACTCGAGCTACAAACTGCGATGTCATCGATGCTCAATTGCGAGTTTCAATCTGGTTGCGCTGCAAGTCGAAGACGATACAGTCGTTACTAAACAATTCTATTCAAGACGCCGTGCTGTTTGGCTAAAAATGTTATTATTTATGACGTGTCATTTCGGTATGTTATTTTATAAATCGTTTGCCGGAAACAACTTCTCGGCTGAAGATTTGAAAAGAATACGAAAAAGAGATCGTATCCTGCGCGGTGTATGGGGATCCTCTCTTGGTGCAGCTACTGTGGTATGCCGGCACCACAATATTTATCGATGAGAGATTTCGGTGTGTCCCTCGAGGATTCAAGCAATGCGTCATCCTGATAATACATGATCGGCTGAGTTCTACGTGCCGATATTATGTTTTGACAGCTCTACGAACAGCAGATGCCTATTGCGACATCTTTCATTTCATCGCGCAAGTGACTGACCAGCGGATGGAATCTGCCGATGCTGTGTGAGACTTTGAAGCTGCCCTAATCCAGCTGTCCAAGTTCAGTGTCTCAATGCCGCCGTGATCGGCTGTCTCTTTCACTTTCGCTTGGCAATCCGTCGCCACATGAAGCATCGCGCAATCTCTAATGCTGCCGCCACTATTTCAATGGGGCGGAATGGTATGGGCATCTTGATGGTAAGTGATCCAGCATCTGTCGAGGGTCCAGGAATCGCGTGGGTTGAACAGGCTATCCGAGAGACGCCAAGCCCAAGACGTGCGCTATGCTCTCCATAAATGGACAGCTTTTTCGGTCTACTATCGCCGTACCTGGGTGTTTTGGTTTGCCCCAGAGGTATGGAATGTTCATGGAATGACTAATTGAATCGTGTCTAGAACCAACAACTCCCTGGAACGGTTCAATCGCGAACTGAATGCTGCACTTACAACCCTATATCCAAACAAGGTGGCCTTTGTGACTACCATCGAGGGGCTATCTCGTCGCCACGTCACTACTCTAGAAGCTGTGTGTAGACAGCGAGGTGTTTGCCCCACGGTGGAGTCTATTTCACTTCTCGTTGTTATAAATCTAAGTGAAAAAGACATCGGTGCTGACTCTAGCGACGAAGATGAAGGTAACGATGGTGTCAATGACGATATTGTAAACAGTTCTAGTAGTGATGATTCATCAGACAGCAGTGATAGAGTTGTTGGTGATGTCGAAGCTGAAGCAGTAGAAATGAAGGGCTAGCGGTCTAGGATTCAGAAGCGTAACCAGGTCAAATATGTGGGCCTGGACCTTAGTCATGGTCATCTCTGGTGTTCCCATGACGGCCACGAGAAACATTACCTTGGTTATGAATCTCTTGGAATTCACGTTGCTAACCGGTGGAGCCTCACCGGTCGCGTGCAGAGTTGTGGAAAACTCTGAATTAATCCGGTCGCGGGGTGGTCTCAATCGATCTTGGGGTGGCTGGTTGGGTGGTCTTATCGATACCAATCTCTCTTCTCACAATTTACAACTGCAACCAGTTATTGCTGAGCCTCGTCACAGATTAAACTGCGTTCAAGAGGCTTAGGTTTGCTCGTAGCCACCGAATGAAGGATTCGGGGCGTACCTACCAACAATTCCTCCTTGGCGTACAGTCAAGCACAACGCAGCTTTATGAGCTGCAGATTATTCTCACACGGAAATTCACCACCAACAGCTTATCAAAAGCCAAGAACGTCGCTCATCGGCCTCATACCCATCCTCCCATCAGCCCAAGAGTTTGTACCGTCGGTATCGCCTGCTGCTGACACCATCTTGATGGCGGCCGCATCGTCGACTCTCGCCCCTCATTATCGTGTCCCCCTCACCCCCACAAGTGATTGTCGTTCCGCCAGCTCGCACAGCTGGCCGAGCACGAAAGCCAGTGTGGGAAATAGTTGACATCGTTAGTGTGGAAAATGGTCGACATCGTTGTGTCGCGGTCCGTTCGGTGCGTCACCTCCGTTCTCTGTACACGGCAGATAATACGATGGAGATGAGAAGGAAGCCGTGGCGGGAAGTAGTAGTGCCTGTTGCACTCCTGCCGCGGAACGCTAGGAGCGAGAAATGGATAAGGAAGTAGGAATCTAAATTGAATTCAGTCGTGGTTTTACCTACTACAGGGCAGGTCAAGCCCTGTGTAGTTTGTTCCGTTCCCTAGCACCCGGCAGAGTACCCTAAGGTCCCTGCAGACCGCGACAGTTGACAAGGATGTGTGCTGCTTGAAGTGCAAGAAGCAACTTCAAAAGCACGTGTACGGCGAGCGGATTGGGCTTTAGCGCGCCAACGCGCGCTATAAAGGTGTTGCTTTTCATGCCTCGCCTCAGCAGCGACGCGCTCCACCTTCAGTGTTACATTAATTCCATGGGTGTGCTTGTAGTGCCGATGCAAGGCTTTCAGTGTACACCTACGCGCATCCATCAGTTGGAAAGTGCAAACCGCCGTCGCTGATATTGACTGGCACCTTCATGTCGTTACGCTCTCGAGTGAAATAAAAAGTGGACACGCCCACGACCTTTCGCGCACATCCGTTCGATTGTCGGTCAATCATGGCCCTACTTGGTGCCTCGTCAACGTGGATCAATCAAACCGCTGGGGGATTTCTAGATTTTTAGTTTAACCAGAATCTGCCCGAAAATCGGCAGGGTGGGGTGGGCGGGAAGGAGAAAAGGATTATTTCCTGGCCCAAAGAAAAAACACTCCCAACCCTGGTCACGTGGTAGTACATCAAGTCAGCACGCGTCAGTAAAACAAATGCGCGTTTCTTGCTCACAGAACTGCAAGTTAGCTGGTTCAACAAATGACAAACAGTAGGACACGCGCTCTACCTTGTTCTTCTCCGTCAAGAGTGGCTTGACACTGTTGGAGTGGCTCGCGACCTCGCCTTCAGCAAGCGCCTTGGCCTGTGTGGTTTTTAGTTCTTTAGGAATGGTAAGGCTGCGCATATTCTGTCGCCGCCGAAGTGGAACTAAGCGAATCCGCTCCCCAATATTGCGATCAATTATCTTGCGGCCATAACGAGATCTAGCCGACAGGTCTGTGATCTGGGCTGTACCCCACCCCCAGGTGGCGCTCCCGCCCTATCTGGCTTGTACCTAGCCGACCCCGGACGCCGCCGCACCGATCCGGAACAGCGCGTTGTGATTGAAGTCCCGGCATCAACAGGTTGGGCCGTTGGACAGTGTCCGGCACTCCCCACCCACCCACCCCCCCCCCCCCCCCCCCCCCCCCCCCCCCCCCCCCCACCCGAGGGTGGCAGCAGGCGAGAGGACCAACGGAATAGTCGCAGCGTCTTCTTCTTCTCTAATACACTCAGTTTTTCTTTTCTAGTCGACTTCTCAACCCTCTACTACCTCCTACGACCAGAGGTGCCGCCCCGGACCGAGCGACCTCGAGGACGAGCAAGAACAGTCTGACAGCTTGTCGCTGTGCATGAGGCTCTACACGCTCTTACGCCAGAGCCGCCCAGCACTCTTCGCCGAACAGTTGAGTTTAGTGGCTGCAGCAACACCCCCATGTCAATTCCAAGTCGACTGCCAAGGGAAGGAGACGCGCGACGATGTTGGTGCGCTCTTCGACCGAGAGATTGTAGTTCCGAGCGCAAACATCCACCATCACTTGAAACCCAACGACACAGATAATTCGTTTTTGGCGCCAAATCGGTATGGGTGCGGCTTTATATTGTATTTATATGACCAATCACAGGAGTAAAATTTCATTAATGCAGTTTTTTCGGACCAAGAAAAATCGCGAAGGGACCAAAATTGATCTGGAGGGAGTAAACCACTCATTTGTCAAGTTTATGGTGGCTTACATCTCAAGATCGAGTGAATGTCTGTCTTTGAAAAGCGAAAAGAGGGATTGGCGAACCGTTCACGTACATTGCAACAGTGTACCCATTGCTACCTACGTCACTTTAAAACTTCGAAAATGTATAAGTTCAAATGCATAATTCTACCAACACACTGCCTAAAGCTGATGCGATAGCTATACCCGTGCATAGCCACAGAACAGTATTTGTGAAGTGACCGTGGCTGCAGATCTGTTTCAATGTTGCTAACTCTAGTAATAATAACATTTTCAGTACGAAATCACTGGCACTTTCCAAAATCATAATATATACATCTTTCCACAAGTGATTGGTATTCTATTCTTCAAAACAAACGAAATTAGGTCGTAACTCGATATTTTCAATATCAACACAGTTCCAAAGTAAAGTCTTAATCTGTTTCACGCAACAGATCAAACCGACCACGATGGGACTCGAACCCACAACCCCCTGATTAGAAGTCAGATGCGCTATCCATTGCGCCACGCGGTCACGAATTTCGAACAAACTCACTCAAACACCAACGCGCCCGCAAAACACAAAAACAACCACACCAACGTATTCTACGCATCGAGACGCCTCCGAATCACACATTACCATCCTCATACGACCAATGGAACCGCATCAAACGCACACACACACACACACACACACACACACACACACACACACACACACACACACACACACATTCCCGCTTCCTCCCAACATCCACCACATCCCTTTCCTATCTTTCATTCTCTGTCATTCCTTCTGTTCGCTACAAACCCTACAAACCGCCAACTATCAACAAAACAGCAAACCCACATATACACAAACAACTCATCCCACGATGACACAAACCACGCCCTCAACATCTCACATCAAACACATCACACGGCATCATCACCATATATTACCATACCAACAACACAAACAAACAAACAAACAAACAAACAAACAAAAACCACGCGGAATCACCAACGAAAAACAAACAAACGCATGCAGGTGTGCAGTGCAACAATAAAGTGCAGCAAACACCAATTGCCAAAAAGCACAAACGAATACCAAAACAATTACTTAACAACCAAGTTGAACAGAGAAGGTGAAAGAAAGAAAGAAAGAAAGAAAGAAAGAAAGAAAGAACAGAGAATGCAAAAACCACAGCCCAAAGCAACAAACATTTGAAAAACCACATCAACAAACCACAAGCACAAACATCATGAATAACAAACAAAAAGAAAGAAGAAAAGAAGAAAAGAAGGAACACCGCGAAAAGGATGAGGAAAGCAGCAGCAACACACATCAACACCACCAATGACGTCGCCAGCGAGAGAAATCACATACACACCAACATCGTCCTCCCAACATGACGCCGAGCGAGCGAGTGCATGTGCAAGTGCGAGTATGGTGTGTGTGACCAGTGCGATTTGTCCGCCCGCCAGAACAAACCGACCACGATGGGACTCGAACCCACAACCCCCTGATTAGAAGTCAGATGCGCTATCCATTGCGCCACGCGGTCACGAATTTCGAACAAACTCACTCAAACACCAACGCGCCCGCAAAACACAAAAACAACCACACCAACGTATTCTACGCATCGAGACGCCTCCGAATCACACATTACCATCCTCATACGACCAATGGAACCGCATCAAACGCACACACACACACACACACACACACACACACACACACACACACACACACATTCCCGCTTCCTCCCAACATCCACCACATCCCTTTCCTATCTTTCATTCTCTGTCATTCCTTCTGTTCGCTACAAACCCTACAAACCGCCAACTATCAACAAAACAGCAAACCCACATATACACAAACAACTCATCCCACGATGACACAAACCACGCCCTCAACATCTCACATCAAACACATCACACGGCATCATCACCATATATTACCATACCAACAACACAAACAAACAAACAAACAAACAAACAAACAAAAACCACGCGGAATCACCAACGAAAAACAAACAAACGCATGCAGGTGTGCAGTGCAACAATAAAGTGCAGCAAACACCAATTGCCAAAAAGCACAAACGAATACCAAAACAATTACTTAACAACCAAGTTGAACAGAGAAGGTGAAAGAAAGAAAGAAAGAAAGAAAGAAAGAAAGAACAGAGAATGCAAAAACCACAGCCCAAAGCAACAAACATTTGAAAAACCACATCAACAAACCACAAGCACAAACATCATGAATAACAAACAAAAAGAAAGAAGAAAAGAAGAAAAGAAGGAACACCGCGAAAAGGATGAGGAAAGCAGCAGCAACACACATCAACACCACCAATGACGTCGCCAGCGAGAGAAATCACATACACACCAACATCGTCCTCCCAACATGACGCCGAGCGAGCGAGTGCATGTGCAAGTGCGAGTATGGTGTGTGTGACCAGTGCGATTTGTCCGCCCGCCAGAACAAACCGACCACGATGGGACTCGAACCCACAACCCCCTGATTAGAAGTCAGATGCGCTATCCATTGCGCCACGCGGTCACGAATTTCGAACAAACTCACTCAAACACCAACGCGCCCGCAAAACACAAAAACAACCACACCAACGTATTCTACGCATCGAGACGCCTCCGAATCACACATTACCATCCTCATACGACCAATGGAACCGCATCAAACGCACACACACACACACACACACACACATTCCCGCTTCCTCCCAACATCCACCACATCCCTTTCCTATCTTTCATTCTCTGTCATTCCTTCTGTTCGCTACAAACCCTACAAACCGCCAACTATCAACAAAACAGCAAACCCACATATACACAAACAACTCATCCCACGATGACACAAACCACGCCCTCAACATCTCACATCAAACACATCACACGGCATCATCACCATATATTACCATACCAACAACACAAACAAACAAACAAACAAACAAACAAACAAAAACCACGCGGAATCACCAACGAAAAACAAACAAACGCATGCAGGTGTGCAGTGCAACAATAAAGTGCAGCAAACACCAATTGCCAAAAAGCACAAACGAATACCAAAACAATTACTTAACAACCAAGTTGAACAGAGAAGGTGAAAGAAAGAAAGAAAGAAAGAAAGAAAGAAAGAACAGAGAATGCAAAAACCACAGCCCAAAGCAACAAACATTTGAAAAACCACATCAACAAACCACAAGCACAAACATCATGAATAACAAACAAAAAGAAAGAAGAAAAGAAGAAAAGAAGGAACACCGCGAAAAGGATGAGGAAAGCAGCAGCAACACACATCAACACCACCAATGACGTCGCCAGCGAGAGAAATCACATACACACCAACATCGTCCTCCCAACATGACGCCGAGCGAGCGAGTGCATGTGCAAGTGCGAGTATGGTGTGTGTGACCAGTGCGATTTGTCCGCCCGCCAGAACAAACCGACCACGATGGGACTCGAACCCACAACCCCCTGATTAGAAGTCAGATGCGCTATCCATTGCGCCACGCGGTCACGAATTTCGAACAAACTCACTCAAACACCAACGCGCCCGCAAAACACAAAAACAACCACACCAACGTATTCTACGCATCGAGACGCCTCCGAATCACACATTACCATCCTCATACGACCAATGGAACCGCATCAAACGCACACACACACACACACACACACATTCCCGCTTCCTCCCAACATCCACCACATCCCTTTCCTATCTTTCATTCTCTGTCATTCCTTCTGTTCGCTACAAACCCTACAAACCGCCAACTATCAACAAAACAGCAAACCCACATATACACAAACAACTCATCCCACGATGACACAAACCACGCCCTCAACATCTCACATCAAACACATCACACGGCATCATCACCATATATTACCATACCAACAACACAAACAAACAAACAAACAAACAAACAAACAAAAACCACGCGGAATCACCAACGAAAAACAAACAAACGCATGCAGGTGTGCAGTGCAACAATAAAGTGCAGCAAACACCAATTGCCAAAAAGCACAAACGAATACCAAAACAATTACTTAACAACCAAGTTGAACAGAGAAGGTGAAAGAAAGAAAGAAAGAAAGAAAGAAAGAAAGAAAGAAAGAAAGAAAGAAAGAAAGAAAGAAAGAAAGAAAGAAAGAAAGAAAGAAAGAAAGAAAGAAAGATAGAAAGAAAGAAAGATAGAAAGAAAGAAAGAAAGAAAGAAAGAAAGAAAGAAAGAAAGAAAGAAAGAAAGAAAGAAAGAAAGAAAAAAAGAACAGAGAATGCAAAAACCACAGCCCAAAGCAACAAACATTTGAAAAACCACATCAACAAACCACAAGCACAAACATCATGAATAACAAACAAAAAGAAAGAAGAAAAGAAGAAAAGAAGGAACACCGCGAAAAGGATGAGGAAAGCAGCAGCAACACACATCAACACCACCAATGACGTCGCCAGCGAGAGAAATCACATACACACCAACATCGTCCTCCCAACATGACGCCGAGCGAGCGAGTGCATGTGCAAGTGCGAGTATGGTGTGTGTGACCAGTGCGATTTGTCCGCCCGCCAGAACAAACCGACCACGATGGGACTCGAACCCACAACCCCCTGATTAGAAGTCAGATGCGCTATCCATTGCGCCACGCGGTCACGAATTTCGAACAAACTCACTCAAACACCAACGCGCCCGCAAAACACAAAAACAACCACACCAACGTATTCTACGCATCGAGACGCCTCCGAATCACACATTACCATCCTCATACGACCAATGGAACCGCATCAAACGCACACACACACACACACACACACACACACACATTCCCGCTTCCTCCCAACATCCACCACATCCCTTTCCTATCTTTCATTCTCTGTCATTCCTTCTGTTCGCTACAAACCCTACAAACCGCCAACTATCAACAAAACAGCAAACCCACATATACACAAACAACTCATCCCACGATGACACAAACCACGCCCTCAACATCTCACATCAAACACATCACACGGCATCATCACCATATATTACCATACCAACAACACAAACAAACAAACAAACAAACAAACAAACAAAAACCACGCGGAATCACCAACGAAAAACAAACAAACGCATGCAGGTGTGCAGTGCAACAATAAAGTGCAGCAAACACCAATTGCCAAAAAGCACAAACGAATACCAAAACAATTACTTAACAACCAAGTTGAACAGAGAAGGTGAAAGAAAGAAAGAAAGAAAGAAAGAAAAAAAGAACAGAGAATGCAAAAACCACAGCCCAAAGCAACAAACATTTGAAAAACCACATCAACAAACCACAAGCACAAACATCATGAATAACAAACAAAAAGAAAGAAGAAAAGAAGAAAAGAAGGAACACCGCGAAAAGGATGAGGAAAGCAGCAGCAACACACATCAACACCACCAATGACGTCGCCAGCGAGAGAAATCACATACACACCAACATCGTCCTCCCAACATGACGCCGAGCGAGCGAGTGCATGTGCAAGTGCGAGTATGGTGTGTGTGACCAGTGCGATTTGTCCGCCCGCCAGAACAAACCGACCACGATGGGACTCGAACCCACAACCCCCTGATTAGAAGTCAGATGCGCTATCCATTGCGCCACGCGGTCACGAATTTCGAACAAACTCACTCAAACACCAACGCGCCCGCAAAACACAAAAACAACCACACCAACGTATTCTACGCATCGAGACGCCTCCGAATCACACATTACCATCCTCATACGACCAATGGAACCGCATCAAACGCACACACACACACACACACACACACATTCCCGCTTCCTCCCAACATCCACCACATCCCTTTCCTATCTTTCATTCTCTGTCATTCCTTCTGTTCGCTACAAACCCTACAAACCGCCAACTATCAACAAAACAGCAAACCCACATATACACAAACAACTCATCCCACGATGACACAAACCACGCCCTCAACATCTCACATCAAACACATCACACGGCATCATCACCATATATTACCATACCAACAACACAAACAAACAAACAAACAAACAAACAAACAAAAACCACGCGGAATCACCAACGAAAAACAAACAAACGCATGCAGGTGTGCAGTGCAACAATAAAGTGCAGCAAACACCAATTGCCAAAAAGCACAAACGAATACCAAAACAATTACTTAACAACCAAGTTGAACAGAGAAGGTGAAAGAAAGAAAGAAAGAAAGAAAGAAAGAAAGAAAGAAAGAAAGAAAGAAAGAAAGAAAGAAAGAAAGAAAGAAAGAAAGAAAGAAAGAAAGAAAGAACAGAGAATGCAAAAACCACAGCCCAAAGCAACAAACATTTGAAAAACCACATCAACAAACCACAAGCACAAACATCATGAATAACAAACAAAAAGAAAGAAGAAAAGAAGAAAAGAAGGAACACCGCGAAAAGGATGAGGAAAGCAGCAGCAACACACATCAACACCACCAATGACGTCGCCAGCGAGAGAAATCACATACACACCAACATCGTCCTCCCAACATGACGCCGAGCGAGCGAGTGCATGTGCAAGTGCGAGTATGGTGTGTGTGACCAGTGCGATTTGTCCGCCCGCCAGAACAAACCGACCACGATGGGACTCGAACCCACAACCCCCTGATTAGAAGTCAGATGCGCTATCCATTGCGCCACGCGGTCACGAATTTCGAACAAACTCACTCAAACACCAACGCGCCCGCAAAACACAAAAACAACCACACCAACGTATTCTACGCATCGAGACGCCTCCGAATCACACATTACCATCCTCATACGACCAATGGAACCGCATCAAACGCACACACACACACACACACACACACATTCCCGCTTCCTCCCAACATCCACCACATCCCTTTCCTATCTTTCATTCTCTGTCATTCCTTCTGTTCGCTACAAACCCTACAAACCGCCAACTATCAACAAAACAGCAAACCCACATATACACAAACAACTCATCCCACGATGACACAAACCACGCCCTCAACATCTCACATCAAACACATCACACGGCATCATCACCATATATTACCATACCAACAACACAAACAAACAAACAAACAAACAAACAAACAAAAACCACGCGGAATCACCAACGAAAAACAAACAAACGCATGCAGGTGTGCAGTGCAACAATAAAGTGCAGCAAACACCAATTGCCAAAAAGCACAAACGAATACCAAAACAATTACTTAACAACCAAGTTGAACAGAGAAGGTGAAAGAAAGAAAGAAAGAAAGAAAGAAAGAAAGAACAGAGAATGCAAAAACCACAGCCCAAAGCAACAAACATTTGAAAAACCACATCAACAAACCACAAGCACAAACATCATGAGTAACAAACAAAAAGAAAGAAGAAAAGAAGAAAAGAAGGAACACCGCGAAAAGGATGAGGAAAGCAGCAGCAACACACATCAACACCACCAATGACGTCGCCAGCGAGAGAAATCACATACACACCAACATCGTCCTCCCAACATGACGCCGAGCGAGCGAGTGCATGTGCAAGTGCGAGTATGGTGTGTGTGACCAGTGCGATTTGTCCGCCCGCCAGAACAAACCGACCACGATGGGACTCGAACCCACAACCCCCTGATTAGAAGTCAGATGCGCTATCCATTGCGCCACGCGGTCACGAATTTCGAACAAACTCACTCAAACACCAACGCGCCCGCAAAACACAAAAACAACCACACCAACGTATTCTACGCATCGAGACGCCTCCGAATCACACATTACCATCCTCATACGACCAATGGAACCGCATCAAACGCACACACACACACACACACACACATTCCCGCTTCCTCCCAACATCCACCACATCCCTTTCCTATCTTTCATTCTCTGTCATTCCTTCTGTTCGCTACAAACCCTACAAACCGCCAACTATCAACAAAACAGCAAACCCACATATACACAAACAACTCATCCCACGATGACACAAACCACGCCCTCAACATCTCACATCAAACACATCACACGGCATCATCACCATATATTACCATACCAACAACACAAACAAACAAACAAACAAACAAACAAAAACCACGCGGAATCACCAACGAAAAACAAACAAACGCATGCAGGTGTGCAGTGCAACAATAAAGTGCAGCAAACACCAATTGCCAAAAAGCACAAACGAATACCAAAACAATTACTTAACAACCAAGTTGAACAGAGAAGGTGAAAGAAAGAAAGAAAGAAAGAAAGAAAGAAAGAAAGAAAGAAAGAAAGAAAGAAAGAAAGAACAGAGAATGCAAAAACCACAGCCCAAAGCAACAAACATTTGAAAAACCACATCAACAAACCACAAGCACAAACATCATGAATAACAAACAAAAAGAAAGAAGAAAAGAAGAAAAGAAGGAACACCGCGAAAAGGATGAGGAAAGCAGCAGCAACACACATCAACACCACCAATGACGTCGCCAGCGAGAGAAATCACATACACACCAACATCGTCCTCCCAACATGACGCCGAGCGAGCGAGTGCATGTGCAAGTGCGAGTATGGTGTGTGTGACCAGTGCGATTTGTCCGCCCGCCAGAACAAACCGACCACGATGGGACTCGAACCCACAACCCCCTGATTAGAAGTCAGATGCGCTATCCATTGCGCCACGCGGTCACGAATTTCGAACAAACTCACTCAAACACCAACGCGCCCGCAAAACACAAAAACAACCACACCAACGTATTCTACGCATCGAGACGCCTCCGAATCACACATTACCATCCTCATACGACCAATGGAACCGCATCAAACGCACACACACACACACACACACACACATTCCCGCTTCCTCCCAACATCCACCACATCCCTTTCCTATCTTTCATTCTCTGTCATTCCTTCTGTTCGCTACAAACCCTACAAACCGCCAACTATCAACAAAACAGCAAACCCACATATACACAAACAACTCATCCCACGATGACACAAACCACGCCCTCAACATCTCACATCAAACACATCACACGGCATCATCACCATATATTACCATACCAACAACCCAAACAAACAAACAAACAAACAAACAAACAAAAACCACGCGGAATCACCAACGAAAAACAAACAAACGCATGCAGGTGTGCAGTGCAACAATAAAGTGCAGCAAACACCAATTGCCAAAAAGCACAAACGAATACCAAAACAATTACTTAACAACCAAGTTGAACAGAGAAGGTGAAAGAAAGAAAGAAAGAAAGAAAGAAAGAAAGAAAGAAAGAAAGAAAGAAAGAAAGAACAGAGAATGCAAAAACCACAGCCCAAAGCAACAAACATTTGAAAAACCACATCAACAAACCACAAGCACAAACATCATGAATAACAAACAAAAAGAAAGAAGAAAAGAAGAAAAGAAGGAACACCGCGAAAAGGATGAGGAAAGCAGCAGCAACACACATCAACACCACCAATGACGTCGCCAGCGAGAGAAATCACATACACACCAACATCGTCCTCCCAACATGACGCCGAGCGAGCGAGTGCATGTGCAAGTGCGAGTATGGTGTGTGTGACCAGTGCGATTTGTCCGCCCGCCAGAACAAACCGACCACGATGGGACTCGAACCCACAACCCCCTGATTAGAAGTCAGATGCGCTATCCATTGCGCCACGCGGTCACGAATTTCGAACAAACTCACTCAAACACCAACGCGCCCGCAAAACACAAAAACAACCACACCAACGTATTCTACGCATCGAGACGCCTCCGAATCACACATTACCATCCTCATACGACCAATGGAACCGCATCAAACGCACACACACACACACACACACACATTCCCGCTTCCTCCCAACATCCACCACATCCCTTTCCTATCTTTCATTCTCTGTCATTCCTTCTGTTCGCTACAAACCCTACAAACCGCCAACTATCAACAAAACAGCAAACCCACATATACACAAACAACTCATCCCACGATGACACAAACCACGCCCTCAACATCTCACATCAAACACATCACACGGCATCATCACCATATATTACCATACCAACAACCCAAACAAACAAACAAACAAACAAACAAACAAAAACCACGCGGAATCACCAACGAAAAACAAACAAACGCATGCAGGTGTGCAGTGCAACAATAAAGTGCAGCAAACACCAATTGCCAAAAAGCACAAACGAATACCAAAACAATTACTTAACAACCAAGTTGAACAGAGAAGGTGAAAGAAAGAAAGAAAGAAAGAAAGAAAGAAAGAAAGAAAGAAAGAAAGAAAGAAAGAAAGAAAGAAAGAAAGAACAGAGAATGCAAAAACCACAGCCCAAAGCAACAAACATTTGAAAAACCACATCAACAAACCACAAGCACAAACATCATGAATAACAAACAAAAAGAAAGAAGAAAAGAAGAAAAGAAGGAACACCGCGAAAAGGATGAGGAAAGCAGCAGCAACACACATCAACACCACCAATGACGTCGCCAGCGAGAGAAATCACATACACACCAACATCGTCCTCCCAACATGACGCCGAGCGAGCGAGTGCATGTGCAAGTGCGAGTATGGTGTGTGTGACCAGTGCGATTTGTCCGCCCGCCAGAACAAACCGACCACGATGGGACTCGAACCCACAACCCCCTGATTAGAAGTCAGATGCGCTATCCATTGCGCCACGCGGTCACGAATTTCGAACAAACTCACTCAAACACCAACGCGCCCGCAAAACACAAAAACAACCACACCAACGTATTCTACGCATCGAGACGCCTCCGAATCACACATTACCATCCTCATACGACCAATGGAACCGCATCAAACGCACACACACACACACACACACACACACATTCCCGCTTCCTCCCAACATCCACCACATCCCTTTCCTATCTTTCATTCTCTGTCATTCCTTCTGTTCGCTACAAACCCTACAAACCGCCAACTATCAACAAAACAGCAAACCCACATATACACAAACAACTCATCCCACGATGACACAAACCACGCCCTCAACATCTCACATCAAACACATCACACGGCATCATCACCATATATTACCATACCAACAACCCAAACAAACAAACAAACAAACAAACAAACAAAAACCACGCGGAATCACCAACGAAAAACAAACAAACGCATGCAGGTGTGCAGTGCAACAATAAAGTGCAGCAAACACCAATTGCCAAAAAGCACAAACGAATACCAAAACAATTACTTAACAACCAAGTTGAACAGAGAAGGTGAAAGAAAGAAAGAAAGAAAGAAAGAAAGAAAGAAAGAAAGAAAGAAAGAAAGAAAGAAAGAAAGAACAGAGAATGCAAAAACCACAGCCCAAAGCAACAAACATTTGAAAAACCACATCAACAAACCACAAGCACAAACATCATGAATAACAAACAAAAAGAAAGAAGAAAAGAAGAAAAGAAGGAACACCGCGAAAAGGATGAGGAAAGCAGCAGCAACACACATCAACACCACCAATGACGTCGCCAGCGAGAGAAATCACATACACACCAACATCGTCCTCCCAACATGACGCCGAGCGAGCGAGTGCATGTGCAAGTGCGAGTATGGTGTGTGTGACCAGTGCGATTTGTCCGCCCGCCAGAACAAACCGACCACGATGGGACTCGAACCCACAACCCCCTGATTAGAAGTCAGATGCGCTATCCATTGCGCCACGCGGTCACGAATTTCGAACAAACTCACTCAAACACCAACGCGCCCGCAAAACACAAAAACAACCACACCAACGTATTCTACGCATCGAGACGCCTCCGAATCACACATTACCATCCTCATACGACCAATGGAACCGCATCAAACGCACACACACACACACACACACACACACATTCCCGCTTCCTCCCAACATCCACCACATCCCTTTCCTATCTTTCATTCTCTGTCATTCCTTCTGTTCGCTACAAACCCTACAAACCGCCAACTATCAACAAAACAGCAAACCCACATATACACAAACAACTCATCCCACGATGACACAAACCACGCCCTCAACATCTCACATCAAACACATCACACGGCATCATCACCATATATTACCATACCAACAACCCAAACAAACAAACAAACAAACAAACAAACAAAAACCACGCGGAATCACCAACGAAAAACAAACAAACGCATGCAGGTGTGCAGTGCAACAATAAAGTGCAGCAAACACCAATTGCCAAAAAGCACAAACGAATACCAAAACAATTACTTAACAACCAAGTTGAACAGAGAAGGTGAAAGAAAGAAAGAAAGAAAGAAAGAAAGAAAGAAAGAAAGAAAGAAAGAAAGAAAGAAAGAAAGAACAGAGAATGCAAAAACCACAGCCCAAAGCAACAAACATTTGAAAAACCACATCAACAAACCACAAGCACAAACATCATGAATAACAAACAAAAAGAAAGAAGAAAAGAAGAAAAGAAGGAACACCGCGAAAAGGATGAGGAAAGCAGCAGCAACACACATCAACACCACCAATGACGTCGCCAGCGAGAGAAATCACATACACACCAACATCGTCCTCCCAACATGACGCCGAGCGAGCGAGTGCATGTGCAAGTGCGAGTATGGTGTGTGTGACCAGTGCGATTTGTCCGCCCGCCAGAACAAACCGACCACGATGGGACTCGAACCCACAACCCCCTGATTAGAAGTCAGATGCGCTATCCATTGCGCCACGCGGTCACGAATTTCGAACAAACTCACTCAAACACCAACGCGCCCGCAAAACACAAAAACAACCACACCAACGTATTCTACGCATCGAGACGCCTCCGAATCACACATTACCATCCTCATACGACCAATGGAACCGCATCAAACGCACACACACACACACACACACACACACATTCCCGCTTCCTCCCAACATCCACCACATCCCTTTCCTATCTTTCATTCTCTGTCATTCCTTCTGTTCGCTACAAACCCTACAAACCGCCAACTATCAACAAAACAGCAAACCCACATATACACAAACAACTCATCCCACGATGACACAAACCACGCCCTCAACATCTCACATCAAACACATCACACGGCATCATCACCATATATTACCATACCAACAACCCAAACAAACAAACAAACAAACAAACAAACAAAAACCACGCGGAATCACCAACGAAAAACAAACAAACGCATGCAGGTGTGCAGTGCAACAATAAAGTGCAGCAAACACCAATTGCCAAAAAGCACAAACGAATACCAAAACAATTACTTAACAACCAAGTTGAACAGAGAAGGTGAAAGAAAGAAAGAAAGAAAGAAAGAAAGAAAGAAAGAAAGAAAGAAAGAACAGAGAATGCAAAAACCACAGCCCAAAGCAACAAACATTTGAAAAACCACATCAACAAACCACAAGCACAAACATCATGAATAACAAACAAAAAGAAAGAAGAAAAGAAGAAAAGAAGGAACACCGCGAAAAGGATGAGGAAAGCAGCAGCAACACACATCAACACCACCAATGACGTCGCCAGCGAGAGAAATCACATACACACCAACATCGTCCTCCCAACATGACGCCGAGCGAGCGAGTGCATGTGCAAGTGCGAGTATGGTGTGTGTGACCAGTGCGATTTGTCCGCCCGCCAGAACAAACCGACCACGATGGGACTCGAACCCACAACCCCCTGATTAGAAGTCAGATGCGCTATCCATTGCGCCACGCGGTCACGAATTTCGAACAAACTCACTCAAACACCAACGCGCCCGCAAAACACAAAAACAACCACACCAACGTATTCTACGCATCGAGACGCCTCCGAATCACACATTACCATCCTCATACGACCAATGGAACCGCATCAAACGCACACACACACACACACACACACACATTCCCGCTTCCTCCCAACATCCACCACATCCCTTTCCTATCTTTCATTCTCTGTCATTCCTTCTGTTCGCTACAAACCCTACAAACCGCCAACTATCAACAAAACAGCAAACCCACATATACACAAACAACTCATCCCACGATGACACAAACCACGCCCTCAACATCTCACATCAAACACATCACACGGCATCATCACCATATATTACCATACCAACAACCCAAACAAACAAACAAACAAACAAACAAACAAAAACCACGCGGAATCACCAACGAAAAACAAACAAACGCATGCAGGTGTGCAGTGCAACAATAAAGTGCAGCAAACACCAATTGCCAAAAAGCACAAACGAATACCAAAACAATTACTTAACAACCAAGTTGAACAGAGAAGGTGAAAGAAAGAAAGAAAGAAAGAAAGAAAGAAAGAAAGAAAGAAAGAAAGAACAGAGAATGCAAAAACCACAGCCCAAAGCAACAAACATTTGAAAAACCACATCAACAAACCACAAGCACAAACATCATGAATAACAAACAAAAAGAAAGAAGAAAAGAAGAAAAGAAGGAACACCGCGAAAAGGATGAGGAAAGCAGCAGCAACACACATCAACACCACCAATGACGTCGCCAGCGAGAGAAATCACATACACACCAACATCGTCCTCCCAACATGACGCCGAGCGAGCGAGTGCATGTGCAAGTGCGAGTATGGTGTGTGTGACCAGTGCGATTTGTCCGCCCGCCAGAACAAACCGACCACGATGGGACTCGAACCCACAACCCCCTGATTAGAAGTCAGATGCGCTATCCATTGCGCCACGCGGTCACGAATTTCGAACAAACTCACTCAAACACCAACGCGCCCGCAAAACACAAAAACAACCACACCAACGTATTCTACGCATCGAGAAGCCTCCGAATCACACATTACCATCCTCATACGACCAATGGAACCGCATCAAACGCACACACACACACACACACACACACACACACACACACACACACACATTCCCGCTTCCTCCCAACATCCACCACATCCCTTTCCTATCTTTCATTCTCTGTCATTCCTTCTGTTCGCTACAAACCCTACAAACCGCCAACTATCAACAAAACAGCAAACCCACATATACACAAACAACTCATCCCACGATGACACAAACCACGCCCTCAACATCTCACATCAAACACATCACACGGCATCATCACCATATATTACCATACCAACAACCCAAACAAACAAACAAACAAACAAACAAACAAAAACCACGCGGAATCACCAACGAAAAACAAACAAACGCATGCAGGTGTGCAGTGCAACAATAAAGTGCAGCAAACACCAATTGCCAAAAAGCACAAACGAATACCAAAACAATTACTTAACAACCAAGTTGAACAGAGAAGGTGAAAGAAAGAAAGAAAGAAAGAAAGAAAGAAAGAAAGAAAGAACAGAGAATGCAAAAACCACAGCCCAAAGCAACAAACATTTGAAAAACCACATCAACAAACCACAAGCACAAACATCATGAATAACAAACAAAAAGAAAGAAGAAAAGAAGAAAAGAAGGAACACCGCGAAAAGGATGAGGAAAGCAGCAGCAACACACATCAACACCACCAATGACGTCGCCAGCGAGAGAAATCACATACACACCAACATCGTCCTCCCAACATGACGCCGAGCGAGCGAGTGCATGTGCAAGTGCGAGTATGGTGTGTGTGACCAGTGCGATTTGTCCGCCCGCCAGAACAAACCGACCACGATGGGACTCGAACCCACAACCCCCTGATTAGAAGTCAGATGCGCTATCCATTGCGCCACGCGGTCACGAATTTCGAACAAACTCACTCAAACACCAACGCGCCCGCAAAACACAAAAACAACCACACCAACGTATTCTACGCATCGAGAAGCCTCCGAATCACACATTACCATCCTCATACGACCAATGGAACCGCATCAAACGCACACACACACACACACACACACACACACACACACACACACACACACACATTCCCGCTTCCTCCCAACATCCACCACATCCCTTTCCTATCTTTCATTCTCTGTCATTCCTTCTGTTCGCTACAAACCCTACAAACCGCCAACTATCAACAAAACAGCAAACCCACATATACACAAACAACTCATCCCACGATGACACAAACCACGCCCTCAACATCTCACATCAAACACATCACACGGCATCATCACCATATATTACCATACCAACAACACAAACAAACAAACAAACAAACAAACAAAAACCACGCGGAATCACCAACGAAAAACAAACAAACGCATGCAGGTGTGCAGTGCAACAATAAAGTGCAGCAAACACCAATTGCCAAAAAGCACAAACGAATACCAAAACAATTACTTAACAACCAAGTTGAACAGAGAAGGTGAAAGAAAGAAAGAAAGAAAGAAAGAAAGAAAGAAAGAAAGAAAGAAAGAAAGAACAGAGAATGCAAAAACCACAGCCCAAAGCAACAAACATTTGAAAAACCACATCAACAAACCACAAGCACAAACATCATGAATAACAAACAAAAAGAAAGAAGAAAAGAAGAAAAGAAGGAACACCGCGAAAAGGATGAGGAAAGCAGCAGCAACACACATCAACACCACCAATGACGTCGCCAGCGAGAGAAATCACATACACACCAACATCGTCCTCCCAACATGACGCCGAGCGAGCGAGTGCATGTGCAAGTGCGAGTATGGTGTGTGTGACCAGTGCGATTTGTCCGCCCGCCAGAACAAACCGACCACGATGGGACTCGAACCCACAACCCCCTGATTAGAAGTCAGATGCGCTATCCATTGCGCCACGCGGTCACGAATTTCGAACAAACTCACTCAAACACCAACGCGCCCGCAAAACACAAAAACAACCACACCAACGTATTCTACGCATCGAGACGCCTCCGAATCACACATTACCATCCTCATACGACCAATGGAACCGCATCAAACGCACACACACACACACACACACACACACACACACACACACACACACACACATTCCCGCTTCCTCCCAACATCCACCACATCCCTTTCCTATCTTTCATTCTCTGTCATTCCTTCTGTTCGCTACAAACCCTACAAACCGCCAACTATCAACAAAACAGCAAACCCACATATACACAAACAACTCATCCCACGATGACACAAATCACGCCCTCAACATCTCACATCAAACACATCACACGGCATCATCACCATATATTACCATACCAACAACACAAACAAACAAACAAACAAACAAACAAACAAAAACCACGCGGAATCACCAACGAAAAACAAACAAACGCATGCAGGTGTGCAGTGCAACAATAAAGTGCAGCAAACACCAATTGCCAAAAAGCACAAACGAATACCAAAACAATTACTTAACAACCAAGTTGAACAGAGAAGGTGAAAGAAAGAAAGAAAGAAAGAAAGAAAGAAAGAAAGAAAGAAAGAAAGAAAGAAAGAAAGAAAGAAAGAAAGAAAGAAAGAAAGAAAGAAAAAAAGAACAGAGAATGCAAAAACCACAGCCCAAAGCAACAAACATTTGAAAAACCACATCAACAAACCACAAGCACAAACATCATGAATAACAAACAAAAAGAAAGAAGAAAAGAAGAAAAGAAGGAACACCGCGAAAAGGATGAGGAAAGCAGCAGCAACACACATCAACACCACCAATGACGTCGCCAGCGAGAGAAATCACATACACACCAACATCGTCCTCCCAACATGACGCCGAGCGAGCGAGTGCATGTGCAAGTGCGAGTATGGTGTGTGTGACCAGTGCGATTTGTCCGCCCGCCAGAACAAACCGACCACGATGGGACTCGAACCCACAACCCCCTGATTAGAAGTCAGATGCGCTATCCATTGCGCCACGCGGTCACGAATTTCGAACAAACTCACTCAAACACCAACGCGCCCGCAAAACACAAAAACAACCACACCAACGTATTCTACGCATCGAGACGCCTCCGAATCACACATTACCATCCTCATACGACCAATGGAACCGCATCAAACGCACACACACACACACACACACACACACACACACACACACACACACACACACACACACACACACACACACACACACACACATTCCCGCTTCCTCCCAACATCCACCACATCCCTTTCCTATCTTTCATTCTCTGTCATTCCTTCTGTTCGCTACAAACCCTACAAACCGCCAACTATCAACAAAACAGCAAACCCACATATACACAAACAACTCATCCCACGATGACACAAATCACGCCCTCAACATCTCACATCAAACACATCACACGGCATCATCACCATATATTACCATACCAACAACACAAACAAACAAACAAACAAACAAACAAACAAAAACCACGCGGAATCACCAACGAAAAACAAACAAACGCATGCAGGTGTGCAGTGCAACAATAAAGTGCAGCAAACACCAATTGCCAAAAAGCACAAACGAATACCAAAACAATTACTTAACAACCAAGTTGAACAGAGAAGGTGAAAGAAAGAAAGAAAGAAAGAAAGAAAGAAAGAAAGAAAGAAAGAAAGAAAGAAAGAAAGAAAGAAAGAAAGAAAGAAAGAAAGAAAGAAAGAAAGAAAGAAAGAAAGAAAGAAAGAACAGAGAATGCAAAAACCACAGCCCAAAGCAACAAACATTTGAAAAACCACATCAACAAACCACAAGCACAAACATCATGAATAACAAACAAAAAGAAAGAAGAAAAGAAGAAAAGAAGGAACACCGCGAAAAGGATGAGGAAAGCAGCAGCAACACACATCAACACCACCAATGACGTCGCCAGCGAGAGAAATCACATACACACCAACATCGTCCTCCCAACATGACGCCGAGCGAGCGAGTGCATGTGCAAGTGCGAGTATGGTGTGTGTGACCAGTGCGATTTGTCCGCCCGCCAGAACAAACCGACCACGATGGGACTCGAACCCACAACCCCCTGATTAGAAGTCAGATGCGCTATCCATTGCGCCACGCGGTCACGAATTTCGAACAAACTCACTCAAACACCAACGCGCCCGCAAAACACAAAAACAACCACACCAACGTATTCTACGCATCGAGACGCCTCCGAATCACACATTACCATCCTCATACGACCAATGGAACCGCATCAAACGCACACACACACACACACACACACACACACACACACACACATTCCCGCTTCCTCCCAACATCCACCACATCCCTTTCCTATCTTTCATTCTCTGTCATTCCTTCTGTTCGCTACAAACCCTACAAACCGCCAACTATCAACAAAACAGCAAACCCACATATACACAAACAACTCATCCCACGATGACACAAACCACGCCCTCAACATCTCACATCAAACACATCACACGGCATCATCACCATATATTACCATACCAACAACACAAACAAACAAACAAACAAACAAACAAACAAAAACCACGCGGAATCACCAACGAAAAACAAACAAACGCATGCAGGTGTGCAGTGCAACAATAAAGTGCAGCAAACACCAATTGCCAAAAAGCACAAACGAATACCAAAACAATTACTTAACAACCAAGTTGAACAGAGAAGGTGAAAGAAAGAAAGAAAGAAAGAAAGAAAGAAAGAAAGAAAGAAAGAAAGAAAGAAAGAAAGAAAGAAAGAAAGAAAGAAAGAAAGAAAGAAAGAAAGAAAGAAAGAAAGAAAGAAAGAAAGAAAGAAAAAAAGAACAGAGAATGCAAAAACCACAGCCCAAAGCAACAAACATTTGAAAAACCACATCAACAAACCACAAGCACAAACATCATGAATAACAAACAAAAAGAAAGAAGAAAAGAAGAAAAGAAGGAACACCGCGAAAAGGATGAGGAAAGCAGCAGCAACACACATCAACACCACCAATGACGTCGCCAGCGAGAGAAATCACATACACACCAACATCGTCCTCCCAACATGACGCCGAGCGAGCGAGTGCATGTGCAAGTGCGAGTATGGTGTGTGTGACCAGTGCGATTTGTCCGCCCGCCAGAACAAACCGACCACGATGGGACTCGAACCCACAACCCCCTGATTAGAAGTCAGATGCGCTATCCATTGCGCCACGCGGTCACGAATTTCGAACAAACTCACTCAAACACCAACGCGCCCGCAAAACACAAAAACAACCACACCAACGTATTCTACGCATCGAGACGCCTCCGAATCACACATTACCATCCTCATACGACCAATGGAACCGCATCAAACGCACACACACACACACACACACACACACACACACACACACATTCCCGCTTCCTCCCAACATCCACCACATCCCTTTCCTATCTTTCATTCTCTGTCATTCCTTCTGTTCGCTACAAACCCTACAAACCGCCAACTATCAACAAAACAGCAAACCCACATATACACAAACAACTCATCCCACGATGACACAAACCACGCCCTCAACATCTCACATCAAACACATCACACGGCATCATCACCATATATTACCATACCAACAACACAAACAAACAAACAAACAAACAAACAAACAAAAACCACGCGGAATCACCAACGAAAAACAAACAAACGCATGCAGGTGTGCAGTGCAACAATAAAGTGCAGCAAACACCAATTGCCAAAAAGCACAAACGAATACCAAAACAATTACTTAACAACCAAGTTGAACAGAGAAGGTGAAAGAAAGAAAGAAAGAAAGAAAGAAAGAAAGAAAGAAAGAAAGAAAGAAAGAAAGAAAGAAAGAAAGAAAGAAAGAAAGAAAGAAAGAAAGAAAGAAAGAAAGAAAGAAAGAAAGAAAGAAAGAAAAAAAGAACAGAGAATGCAAAAACCACAGCCCAAAGCAACAAACATTTGAAAAACCACATCAACAAACCACAAGCACAAACATCATGAATAACAAACAAAAAGAAAGAAGAAAAGAAGAAAAGAAGGAACACCGCGAAAAGGATGAGGAAAGCAGCAGCAACACACATCAACACCACCAATGACGTCGCCAGCGAGAGAAATCACATACACACCAACATCGTCCTCCCAACATGACGCCGAGCGAGCGAGTGCATGTGCAAGTGCGAGTATGGTGTGTGTGACCAGTGCGATTTGTCCGCCCGCCAGAACAAACCGACCACGATGGGACTCGAACCCACAACCCCCTGATTAGAAGTCAGATGCGCTATCCATTGCGCCACGCGGTCACGAATTTCGAACAAACTCACTCAAACACCAACGCGCCCGCAAAACACAAAAACAACCACACCAACGTATTCTACGCATCGAGAAGCCTCCGAATCACACATTACCATCCTCATACGACCAATGGAACCGCATCAAACGCACACACACACACACACACACACACATTCCCGCTTCCTCCCAACATCCACCACATCCCTTTCCTATCTTTCATTCTCTGTCATTCCTTCTGTTCGCTACAAACCCTACAAACCGCCAACTATCAACAAAACAGCAAACCCACATATACACAAACAACTCATCCGATGATGACACAAACCACGCCCTCAACATCTCACATCAAACACATCACACGGCATCATCACCATATATTACCATACCAACAACACAAACAAACAAACAAACAAACAAACAAACAAAAACCACGCGGAATCACCAACGAAAAACAAACAAACGCATGCAGGTGTGCAGTGCAACAATAAAGTGCAGCAAACACCAATTGCCAAAAAGCACAAACGAATACCAAAACAATTACTTAACAACCAAGTTGAACAGAGAAGGTGAAAGAAAGAAAGAAAGAAAGAAAGAAAGAAAGAAAGAAAGAAAGAAAGAAAGAAAGAAAGAAAGAAAGAAAGAAAGAAAGAAAGAAAGAAAGAACAGAGAATGCAAAAACCACAGCCCAAAGCAACAAACATTTGAAAAACCACATCAACAAACCACAAGCACAAACATCATGAATAACAAACAAAAAGAAAGAAGAAAAGAAGAAAAGAAGGAACACCGCGAAAAGGATGAGGAAAGCAGCAGCAACACACATCAACACCACCAATGACGTCGCCAGCGAGAGAAATCACATACACACCAACATCGTCCTCCCAACATGACGCCGAGCGAGCGAGTGCATGTGCAAGTGCGAGTATGGTGTGTGTGACCAGTGCGATTTGTCCGCCCGCCAGAACAAACCGACCACGATGGGACTCGAACCCACAACCCCCTGATTAGAAGTCAGATGCGCTATCCATTGCGCCACGCGGTCACGAATTTCGAACAAACTCACTCAAACACCAACGCGCCCGCAAAACACAAAAACAACCACACCAACGTATTCTACGCATCGAGACGCCTCCGAATCACACATTACCATCCTCATACGACCAATGGAACCGCATCAAACGCACACACACACACACACACACACACACACACACACACACACACACACACACACACACACACACACACACACACATTCCCGCTTCCTCCCAACATCCACCACATCCCTTTCCTATCTTTCATTCTCTGTCATTCCTTCTGTTCGCTACAAACCCTACAAACCGCCAACTATCAACAAAACAGCAAACCCACATATACACAAACAACTCATCCCACGATGACACAAATCACGCCCTCAACATCTCACATCAAACACATCACACGGCATCATCACCATATATTACCATACCAACAACACAAACAAACAAACAAACAAACAAACAAACAAAAACCACGCGGAATCACCAACGAAAAACAAACAAACGCATGCAGGTGTGCAGTGCAACAATAAAGTGCAGCAAACACCAATTGCCAAAAAGCACAAACGAATACCAAAACAATTACTTAACAACCAAGTTGAACAGAGAAGGTGAAAGAAAGAAAGAAAGAAAGAAAGAAAGAAAGAAAGAAAGAAAGAAAGAAAGAAAGAAAGAAAGAAAGAAAGAAAGAAAGAAAGAAAGAAAGATAGAAAGAAAGAAAGAAAGAAAGAAAGAAAGAAAGAAAGAAAAAAAGAACAGAGAATGCAAAAACCACAGCCCAAAGCAACAAACATTTGAAAAACCACATCAACAAACCACAAGCACAAACATCATGAATAACAAACAAAAAGAAAGAAGAAAAGAAGAAAAGAAGGAACACCGCGAAAAGGATGAGGAAAGCAGCAGCAACACACATCAACACCACCAATGACGTCGCCAGCGAGAGAAATCACATACACACCAACATCGTCCTCCCAACATGACGCCGAGCGAGCGAGTGCATGTGCAAGTGCGAGTATGGTGTGTGTGACCAGTGCGATTTGTCCGCCCGCCAGAACAAACCGACCACGATGGGACTCGAACCCACAACCCCCTGATTAGAAGTCAGATGCGCTATCCATTGCGCCACGCGGTCACGAATTTCGAACAAACTCACTCAAACACCAACGCGCCCGCAAAACACAAAAACAACCACACCAACGTATTCTACGCATCGAGACGCCTCCGAATCACACATTACCATCCTCATACGACCAATGGAACCGCATCAAACGCACACACACACACACACACACACACACACACACACACACACACACACACACACACACACACACACACACACACACACATTCCCGCTTCCTCCCAACATCCACCACATCCCTTTCCTATCTTTCATTCTCTGTCATTCCTTCTGTTCGCTACAAACCCTACAAACCGCCAACTATCAACAAAACAGCAAACCCACATATACACAAACAACTCATCCCACGATGACACAAACCACGCCCTCAACATCTCACATCAAACACATCACACGGCATCATCACCATATATTACCATACCAACAACACAAACAAACAAACAAACAAACAAACAAACAAAAACCACGCGGAATCACCAACGAAAAACAAACAAACGCATGCAGGTGTGCAGTGCAACAATAAAGTGCAGCAAACACCAATTGCCAAAAAGCACAAACGAATACCAAAACAATTACTTAACAACCAAGTTGAACAGAGAAGGTGAAAGAAAGAAAGAAAGAAAGAAAGAAAGAAAGAAAGAAAGAAAGAAAGAAAGAAAGAAAGAAAGAAAGAAAGAAAGAAAGAAAGAAAGAAAGAAAAAAGAACAGAGAATGCAAAAACCACAGCCCAAAGCAACAAACATTTGAAAAACCACATCAACAAACCACAAGCACAAACATCATGAATAACAAACAAAAAGAAAGAAGAAAAGAAGAAAAGAAGGAACACCGCGAAAAGGATGAGGAAAGCAGCAGCAACACACATCAACACCACCAATGACGTCGCCAGCGAGAGAAATCACATACACACCAACATCGTCCTCCCAACATGACGCCGAGCGAGCGAGTGCATGTGCAAGTGCGAGTATGGTGTGTGTGACCAGTGCGATTTGTCCGCCCGCCAGAACAAACCGACCACGATGGGACTCGAACCCACAACCCCCTGATTAGAAGTCAGATGCGCTATCCATTGCGCCACGCGGTCACGAATTTCGAACAAACTCACTCAAACACCAACGCGCCCGCAAAACACAAAAACAACCACACCAACGTATTCTACGCATCGAGACGCCTCCGAATCACACATTACCATCCTCATACGACCAATGGAACCGCATCAAACGCACACACACACACACACACACACACACACACACACACACACACACACACACACACACACACACACACACACACACACACACACACACATTCCCGCTTCCTCCCAACATCCACCACATCCCTTTCCTATCTTTCATTCTCTGTCATTCCTTCTGTTCGCTACAAACCCTACAAACCGCCAACTATCAACAAAACAGCAAACCCACATATACACAAACAACTCATCCCACGATGACACAAACCACGCCCTCAACATCTCACATCAAACACATCACACGGCATCATCACCATATATTACCATACCAACAACACAAACAAACAAACAAACAAACAAACAAACAAAAACCACGCGGAATCACCAACGAAAAACAAACAAACGCATGCAGGTGTGCAGTGCAACAATAAAGTGCAGCAAACACCAATTGCCAAAAAGCACAAACGAATACCAAAACAATTACTTAACAACCAAGTTGAACAGAGAAGGTGAAAGAAAGAAAGAAAGAAAGAAAGAAAGAAAGAAAGAAAGAAAGAAAGAAAGAAAGAAAGAAAGAAAGAAAGAAAGAAAGAAAGAAAGAAAGAAAGAAAGAAAGAAAGAAAGAAAGAAAGAAAGAAAGAAAGAAAGAAAGAAAGAAAGAAAGAAAGAAAGAAAGAAAGAAAGAAAGAAAGAAAGAAAGAAAGAAAGAAAGAAAAAAAGAACAGAGAATGCAAAAACCACAGCCCAAAGCAACAAACATTTGAAAAACCACATCAACAAACCACAAGCACAAACATCATGAATAACAAACAAAAAGAAAGAAGAAAAGAAGAAAAGAAGGAACACCGCGAAAAGGATGAGGAAAGCAGCAGCAACACACATCAACACCACCAATGACGTCGCCAGCGAGAGAAATCACATACACACCAACATCGTCCTCCCAACATGACGCCGAGCGAGCGAGTGCATGTGCAAGTGCGAGTATGGTGTGTGTGACCAGTGCGATTTGTCCGCCCGCCAGAACAAACCGACCACGATGGGACTCGAACCCACAACCCCCTGATTAGAAGTCAGATGCGCTATCCATTGCGCCACGCGGTCACGAATTTCGAACAAACTCACTCAAACACCAACGCGCCCGCAAAACACAAAAACAACCACACCAACGTATTCTACGCATCGAGACGCCTCCGAATCACACATTACCATCCTCATACGACCAATGGAACCGCATCAAACGCACACACACACACACACACACACACACACACACACACACACACACACACACACACACACACACACACACACACACACACACACACACACACACACACATTCCCGCTTCCTCCCAACATCCACCACATCCCTTTCCTATCTTTCATTCTCTGTCATTCCTTCTGTTCGCTACAAACCCTACAAACCGCCAACTATCAACAAAACAGCAAACCCACATATACACAAACAACTCATCCCACGATGACACAAACCACGCCCTCAACATCTCACATCAAACACATCACACGGCATCATCACCATATATTACCATACCAACAACACAAACAAACAAACAAACAAACAAACAAACAAAAACCACGCGGAATCACCAACGAAAAACAAACAAACGCATGCAGGTGTGCAGTGCAACAATAAAGTGCAGCAAACACCAATTGCCAAAAAGCACAAACGAATACCAAAACAATTACTTAACAACCAAGTTGAACAGAGAAGGTGAAAGAAAGAAAGAAAGAAAGAAAGAAAGAAAGAAAGAAAGAAAGAAAAAAAAAAGAAAGAAAGAAAGAAAGAAAGAAAGAAAGAAAGAAAGAAAGAAAGAAAGAAAGAAAGAAAGAAAGAAAGAAAGAAAGAAAGAAAGAAAGAACAGAGAATGCAAAAACCACAGCCCAAAGCAACAAACATTTGAAAAACCACATCAACAAACCACAAGCACAAACATCATGAATAACAAACAAAAAGAAAGAAGAAAAGAAGAAAAGAAGGAACACCGCGAAAAGGATGAGGAAAGCAGCAGCAACACACATCAACACCACCAATGACGTCGCCAGCGAGAGAAATCACATACACACCAACATCGTCCTCCCAACATGACGCCGAGCGAGCGAGTGCATGTGCAAGTGCGAGTATGGTGTGTGTGACCAGTGCGATTTGTCCGCCCGCCAGAACAAACCGACCACGATGGGACTCGAACCCACAACCCCCTGATTAGAAGTCAGATGCGCTATCCATTGCGCCACGCGGTCACGAATTTCGAACAAACTCACTCAAACACCAACGCGCCCGCAAAACACAAAAACAACCACACCAACGTATTCTACGCATCGAGACGCCTCCGAATCACACATTACCATCCTCATACGACCAATGGAACCGCATCAAACGCACACACACACACACACACACACACACACACACACACACACACACACACACACACACACACACACACACACACACACATTCCCGCTTCCTCCCAACATCCACCACATCCCTTTCCTATCTTTCATTCTCTGTCATTCCTTCTGTTCGCTACAAACCCTACAAACCGCCAACTATCAACAAAACAGCAAACCCACATATACACAAACAACTCATCCCACGATGACACAAACCACGCCCTCAACATCTCACATCAAACACATCACACGGCATCATCACCATATATTACCATACCAACAACACAAACAAACAAACAAACAAACAAACAAACAAAAACCACGCGGAATCACCAACGAAAAACAAACAAACGCATGCAGGTGTGCAGTGCAACAATAAAGTGCAGCAAACACCAATTGCCAAAAAGCACAAACGAATACCAAAACAATTACTTAACAACCAAGTTGAACAGAGAAGGTGAAAGAAAGAAAGAAAGAAAGAAAGAAAGAAAGAAAGAAAGAAAGAAAGAAAGAAAGAAAGAAAGAAAGAAAGAAAGAAAGAAAGAAAGAAAGAAAGAAAGAAAGAAAGATAGAAAGAAAGAAAGAAAGAAAGAAAGAAAGAAAGAAAGAAAGAAAGAAAGAAAGAAAGAAAGAAAGAAAGAAAGAAAGAAAGAAAGAAAGAAAGAAAAAAAAAAGAACAGAGAATGCAAAAACCACAGCCCAAAGCAACAAACATTTGAAAAACCACATCAACAAACCACAAGCACAAACATCATGAATAACAAACAAAAAGAAAGAAGAAAAGAAGAAAAGAAGGAACACCGCGAAAAGGATGAGGAAAGCAGCAGCAACACACATCAACACCACCAATGACGTCGCCAGCGAGAGAAATCACATACACACCAACATCGTCCTCCCAACATGACGCCGAGCGAGCGAGTGCATGTGCAAGTGCGAGTATGGTGTGTGTGACCAGTGCGATTTGTCCGCCCGCCAGAACAAACCGACCACGATGGGACTCGAACCCACAACCCCCTGATTAGAAGTCAGATGCGCTATCCATTGCGCCACGCGGTCACGAATTTCGAACAAACTCACTCAAACACCAACGCGCCCGCAAAACACAAAAACAACCACACCAACGTATTCTACGCATCGAGACGCCTCCGAATCACACATTACCATCCTCATA